>BRZM01000102.1:416877-1036300 GCA_033238685.1 Lates japonicus | reverse complement strand
AAAGCAGCCATGGCTCATTGGTGGTTGATGGATGGCTGTGTGTGCCTTGCTAATTATTAGTACACATAAAAGGATGCTGTTATTTCCAGACCTGGCCCAGCAGGCCCCAGCCGGAGGGGTCACTGGGTAAATACGGAGCCATCAGTCTGCGACTATATCACTCAATCTTGATGTATGAGCAAAGAGGTACAAATTAAACGCGCAGCGACCTTCCAGGGGGTACTGCACTCAACAGGACGCCATTTGGGCTAATTCCTGTATGGGGTTCAGACAATAGGCCACTATACCACATGGTGTAATTACTTTGTGTACACACATCTGGAATTAAGCTCCCAGAGGAAGCTAATACTCTTGAAGAAAAAAAAAGAGGCCAACCATTTTAGATTTGCAAAATTTAGTATGTGTGGGGAGAACAAGTGGAGGGAGCGTGTAAAGTGTGTTGTGTATCTGTGTGCAAGTGTGTGTGTGTGTGTGTGTGGTGGTGGGGAGGCTGAATTGAAATGTAGATGCTGACGAACATGTGCCAACTCTTGACCTTCTCATGTCATCAAAGTTAATCAATGCTGCTGGAACAAGGAGAAAAGATCCTCTTTGAGCACTGAGCTCAAAGCAGGTTACATGTCATATATCCAGTGTCTCACAAATCTCCTGCTCGCCTTCTATTTTCCCTCTACACTTGTAGGGCTTCCCACTCGGGTTACACACCATCTTGCTTCTATTTGACGATCGCAACAGCCCCACTTTCCATACAAACACTATCTGTGTCATTTTGACGAACACAGGCAGAGAGTTGTACCCTGTAGGAGGCTCCAGATTCGGGGCTGCATCTGGATTTTATAGCAGCTCAATTTTCTCTGCTGGTGTACGACTCATATTGGATGTGATGAGCTGGGGCTGGCTAACATGGGAGTCTGCGTGAATGTCAACTTTAGACTGATATTGATATTGATCCACAGGTTGAGACAGTTGCTGAGCATCAGCCACAACACGGTGTGAGGCACGGAGAGAGCACAAATCTGGATCAGGACAAAAAATAGCTCTGGACTGATACTATCTTGAAAATGTGGTTAGTTATTTACGAGGATTATCGTCGTGTTTGTGCTCTCGTGTGCGCTGAGTTACAGAGTAACAACAGCCTGCGTCACTTTGTGTATAAAACCCAACATCCTTCACACAGCTAAACAAGTAAAAGTATTTTAAAACTTGAGTACAAATATTTATAACTTTATTGATAGTTTACTTGTACAAGATGTACATTCATATTTTGTGAATCAAAAGGGGAAAAACAAACTGTACGATGATTCATGTTTAGGCATGCTTGCATATGAAATGATAATCATTTTAATGGGTACAACAAATTCCATGGAGTATTATTCAATTCAACCATCCCTGAAATGTTTGTAAACTCGGACACGCTACATTTTTTTTTTTTTTTTTTAGGCAAACAATGCACTACAGCCACACCTCCTAATTCAAATTTAACACTTAAAAAAACATACAAAAATAAATGCAAAGCCATGTAAAAATGTACACTTGTAGTTCAACTATTTCATCTTTCATAAACCTTTAGACAAAATAATAAATAAAACACCCATATGTTTAATTTAAAATGGAGACATAGATAAACAATTCTAAATGGAGGTCTGTTAACAGAGAAAAATGTTGTTTGGAGACTGTTAGAGGTACGTAGACCTGAAACGGATCTACATGTATATCGCAGATCTGACAGCAGTGTTTTGAAGGTTGTCAAAATAATCTCTGAATACCAAAACAATCCAAATGTTGCACTTTGTCTGGGAGAATTTGTAAAATACAGTCTGAGTTATTTGGAAATTAATGATGAAACGTGACATATAACATGCAGAATTAAGCTAATCATATTGTAAACAACTGCTCGGTTTGGATTAAAATGCTGATTTCTTGATTTTAGTATGAACATTTTCCAAAATCCAAGAGTAAATGGATTTTTTCTAGTGTTAGTAGAGTAGCAAAGAGAATTATTATTATTTTTTTTTTCAATCTCACCCTAATGTCTGCAGCTTCCAAAAATGTGCTCATGTCTTCCTCAACAAGTGACAAATGTACCTGATGTATACAAAACTGCTTGAATACATCGGAGGTTAGGTGGGATATGGCACCTGGGTTTGAGTGACTTTTCTTGAACTCAACAAAATATACACTGCTGTAGAAAAACTGGTGTGTTTGGCAAAGAAATTCAACACTCCAACAGTGCATGGAAAACAACAGAAAATCATTGGGTCTCTTTATCGTTGAGGGTTAACTGCTAGCTGTTTTTACTTTTTTGCTATTTACAGTATTGCACTTAAACTGCACACCATTGCATTTCAGTTTGACTGATGCTTTCTTCATATTTTCAGAAATACAAAAGAACCCCAAAAAAGAAAAATCCCGTTTCTACCCCTTATCCAAGATAATGTCCTTTTTGCTGATCATATGACGATATCAAATCCCCCTCCCTCTTTAATTAGTAAAGTAGTATCTGCTTGTAGTGCCATTTGTAAATACCCACATACAAGACCTGAAGTGCAAAGGCTATCTTCACTTCTTTACCCAGGAATACGACACAATAAACAGAAAGAAAGAAAAGACAGAGGGAGCACGCTGTGAGGAGAAATGCGGACCAAATCTCGCCAACACATGCCCAGCAACACAGAAATAACGTCTCTCCCCTCTGCAGCGAAGAAAAAGGAGGAGTTGTTGCTTTTGTTATAGCACAAAGTCCATAAGAAGAAGGATATCAAACCGTAATGAAGACCTTTCGCTTTGTAGGTGGAGGGTGGAGGGTGGGGGTGGGGGGGCATGTTGAATGGCAGTGTTAAAAACAGTTGTCGAGCGTTTTGTGTCAGGTGTGGATGGAGGCCAGTCCCAGAACGGTCCTCCATTAGAGCTCATGCACTTGGCAGCAGCAGGGAACACAGTGGTTGGAGACAAATATGGCCTTTTTTAATGTTTTCTTTTTTCTTCATTTTTCTAGTGAGGGGCGGTGCAGGGCAGGGCAGGGCAGGTGAGTGGGTGGGTTGTGGGGAGGGGGGTGGCGTAAAGGTGAGAGCCGTTCCAATGCTTCGGTGAGGTGGTGTGTGAGTCTGTTTTCCCCCCATGCTCAACCCTCTGTATTGTCAACATGGCGGCAGCCAGCGTCAGCGAGGCTCTGCTTTTGGCCCTGCTGCTGCCTGCCAGTTTGCTTTGTTCTAACGTCTTCTGGTCTGACGGGCCCCGGCCTGGCCCTCAGACAGACATCCACATGTGTTTGTATGGTCCTTGGGATGTGATCTGTGCCTGGAGTGGACTGAGCCACTGGCCCCGCAGAAGTCCTGCCTGTTGGGCGAAAAGTAAAAGGTGATTTCATTGGTATTTAATTACCGTTCTCTACAAGTGGTTTGTTTTGGCAGCTGGTTTTGTGACAATTTTCTCGCTCCCTCCTTCTTTTTATTTTCTTCCTCCACTGTTCTCCCCCTCTCTCTCTCACACACACTCTCTCTCCCCCCTCTCTGCATGTGTTCCTCTCTTTCATTCTCACTCAGTGTTTTTGTTTAGTTTAGTTTTAGCTGTGAGTGTCACGGCCCTTTCACAGGCTCAGTCTTGTGTGAGAGGCGATTATGGGCATCAGGCGAGCGGAGGGGCAGCCCGGTGGGGTCAGAGTCCCAGAGCCTCGGTGTGTTTTCTTGCCTTGAGTCGCAGGTCGGCGATGCTCGAGTTCTTGCTGTTGCTTTTGGCAGCCGCCGCCACTGCCGCCGCCGCAGAGGCTGAGTCGGCGAGCGATGCGATTGGTAGTCCGAAGGGAGGGGGCGGGAACATCAGGTAGGGAGCGTGAGCAGCCAGGTGAGGGTGCAGGTGGGGGTGGGAGTGGGTGACCCCGTCCAACTGGAGCTGGGCTTGGACCTGCGGAACGGCAAAAAAAAGTTAGTCAGCTTTGGTGCCTCAGGCCATGTGTGTGTGTGCGTGTGTGTGTGAAGATTGTTGAGGATTCAGGTTTCACAGTCTGACACTATTAAATTCCCCCTCAAATTTTACCCCCTCAAAGCTGTTGCTTACAGTGTGTTTTCTAAGAAAATAGTTAAGGGCTGCACTCTCCGCTTTAGCCCTTTTTTCATGTCAGCTATTCTAAAAGTTAATGAATCATACATTGCTCTCAGACACCACATCCAATTTAATCGTCTAGAATCAAAGTCTTTCTAGGACCCAGAACAGATTTGTTTAATTCAGACTGAGGACTCCGTTATACCCTTGGAAATATGCAGTCTTGTTATCCTGATTATGTATTCAATTGCATAAATAAACAATTTTGCACTAAAAAGATATTCACATATTTGGAGTTATAAATATTTATCCAGACATATTCCTGAGTCAAGGGAAAAAAAGAAACCATAAGGAGCATAGAATATCAGTTTTCACATTCTTGGCAATTATTTTATAAGAAGTAGGTGAAAATTAGGCATCCGCTTACTTCAGAGGGAGAGAGCTGAGCCTGTTGCCATTTCTCATGTGTTTCAAGCACCACAGGAAGAAGTGGGAAAACGAAAGTATTTCATGCTTTCTTCTCCAACCAAAATAGAATGATATAAAGTCAAAGTTTTAACTTGACTAAATATTATTTTTTCACTTTGCTCCCTTTCATAGTGGCCTAAAAATACTGAAAATGACTTAAGCTGAAGTTGTTAAATGAAAGGGAAAATTAAACTGAACCACAAATTTATAGTTGCTCGGCAGCGCCGCAACAGCATCCAAACAAAACCTCCTGCAAACAGCGTCTCCACACATCTCATTTACTAACAATCAGGTAACAAAGTGCAGCTGTGACTGATAATTTCCAGACTTATGGCGGAATGACATCTGATAAAAATGCAGAAGCACTCATGGAAAACCAAATCAACTTGCTGAAATTTGATTTTTGTGGAGCAATCTTGTTTAATGGGGGGTTGTGTGTGGGGGGGGTGGGGGGGGGGGGGGGGGGGTGCACGACGGAAACTAATCCCACCCTGACAAAACAGGTGGTGAAGGTTTGACGTGTTTGTGCGTCAGGGTGCGTGTGAACCGTCACACACATGTACACGCTCACAGCTTGCATAGGCTTTTGTTTTTGTGTTTTTTTCTTCTTCACTTGTTGGTGGAACGCTGAAGGACGATGAGGAGGAGTCACATGGCATGAGGGTTTCAGGCCAGGTTCAACCCTCAGACCTTGCAATTTCAAGTCATGACCTTAACCGAGCAAACGACCAGCCACTCACTTCTTTTATATGCATATGCCGCATCGTAAAATCAGTGCAGCCCGTGCGTGCTGCCCACTGCTTGTTTCAACCTTACACAGTGAGCCTCTCTCAGTATGCAGGCCTCAATCCTCCACCCCTGCCAGTGCAGCTCAATGCCAATATCCATCAGAGCCCACTCCATTCCCCCGGCTTTCATCATCTCTTTTATGTGCTCGCGCCTGCCGCACTGTTGGCTTAATTAGGCCGACGCTTTTTCACGAGGGTCAAGCAGACAAACACAGCAGCCAAGACGCAGAAGCAGATAGCGGCAGATCAAATGCCCGTCCACCTCTCCTCTCCCCGTGCAGCCCGACCCTCTCCACACAGACAGGAGGTGAAGGGTGCGCTGAGGTCTGAGCTGCCAACCCCCCCCCCCGCAACACATAACACACACAGTCTCTCATCACTTGCATCTAATAGCTACACATGGCCTATAGATTTATGTGGATGTAAAAATACAGAAGGCCTATACTTTGACTCACAACATATAGACGTGTAGCTCCAACTTAAACTGTGCACTGACTCTGACCTGTTTTTACACAACTCCTCAGTCTTCACCCCTTGCTTCACAGACTGCTGAGTAATCATCTTTTTTTGCTGCATTTTTAACTTTCCCACATTTAATTCAGCCCGAGTCTCGACTGAATTGAATGTTTCTAAAAAATTCTTTCAAGCTTTGTCAGCTCCCGCTAATAGGAGAACATGGCCTACCTGTTGGAAGGGCATCCGGAGGGCACCCATATTGACATAGGGTGCTACTCTGCATGCGTCGAGGTGACTGCCACTGCCCAGAATAACACCTGGGGAGAAGGGAAAGATGTCTGTCAGACAGCCAGACAGTTGTTGTTATGTGAGATGAGGAGGTCAGAGTTTTTCCACATGCATTTCAAAATGGTTAAACAGTGTCAAATTGTAGAACGCAAATAACCCAAAGGAAAAGGGAAAATATAAATAAGATCACTCAAAAGATTAAAAGAGGTAACGTTTACCTTTGTGCATCTGGTTTTCTTGTTTTCGACATTTTGCTCTTCTGTTCTGAAACCAAACCTAGAATAGAAAAAGTGAATTATCTGTTAGACAAATACCAACAAACTGGTGCTAAATCCAGTTTTTAACACAAATGTAATTGGTGTTTTCTTTATTTGATATCAGAAGTTATTTTAATAATACTGTCATTTATGGATAGGCCATTTATTTGTAACCAATAAAGGAAAAATCACAAATAGCTTATCTGAACGAATGAAATCTTATTTAGAAGCTTGTACAAAAATTGACTGTAAAATATTATAATAAAAAATAATGGGATATAAATAAGATTAATGCAGCTTGGAAAAATAAACCACAGGGAATTATACAGGTGATTAAACAGAACCACAAAGTCGATATAATCTTATTATTTAGCGTGATAGTAAAATCTTTTTGGTGTTAGATAATAAAATACAACAAAATGACTATTAAAAGTTACCACAGCCTGACAAAGTATGTGGGAATATTACAGTAAGAGTAGTATGGTGATATTTAGTCAAGATATTTTTGAAAATGAAAATTTTCCCTCATTAACCGCCTTCCAGTTTGCTGACTGTCTGTGAAGCTGCAGGCTACGGCCCATTGTTAATCATCATCAACCTAATTTGCCTCGGTGAATAACATTATCTCCCCTCCCCTTCGACCCCTGCAATGATTATCATTTACAGATGCGAAATTAGCGACCGGTCGCGGACCACAAAGGGCGCAGACTGATGATGATGATGATGGTGACGATGATGAGTCAAGGTGCCGTGAAGCCATTTTAAGCTGCGCGGAGCGGCGTTCAACATTGTGTCGATGAGACTACACCAACAACAACAGCAGCAGCAACAGCACGGTCAATAATGTGCGCATTAGTGGCTGAGACAGGCGGCAGAGGAGAGAGAAAAACTGTGGTGAAAATAAAAAATCCATTGTTCTGTCTTTTAAAAATCGATCTTACAATTATGATTTCATACAAATATCACAATATAGAGATGTTACAGTGATATTTTCAAAATAAAATACAAGATTTAAGAAGCAAACATCTATTTTTTACCAATTAAATGACATTGTTATTATTATTATTATTATTATTATTATTAAATAAGTGTACTACACTGTAAATTATTATGAATGTTTAGGCGGTGAGTAATGAGCTGTACAACGGTAAATGATGGTGAAAAGGTGTTTATAAAAATCCCAGGTGATTTTGCATAGACCCACAGTAAATCCCTCAGATAAATCAGGGCTAATATTAGACGGGCCCGAGATCAATTCCAATTACGTGCCAGTATGTTAAGCAAAGTGAACTACACTGGTTCAGACAGTTATTTCTTCATTAAGGGCCACTCAATGATGCGCTTCACAAATACCCTAATCTCATTTCCTTTTTGATTTTTTATTAGAGACAGTGAATAATGACATTTAATTTAGCAGCGCGCCAGAAACCCAAAGATATTAGTCCTAACTGAATTACTGCCTGCTCCTCACCAAGCTCTCATAACTTTCAATTAGATTCATTGACAGCTGCTCGGAGCGCGTGGTCCACAGCCTGCAACAGCCCTGCTGCAATTCACTCTCACTAAAATCTGGAGAAAACGTGTCCCAGTGCCCTAAAAGTACCAGGTTTTTAAAAAAGGTTTTATTTTTCAAGAGAGAGACAATCAGCGGCTTCACGGTCGTTTTGGAAAAAAAAACACACACACACACACACACACACACAGCCAGGCTTATGAGTCTTTATCAACCATATTTACACTATAAATTATTTTAATTCACACGCTCCACACTTTATTAGTGATAACCGCAGTGCTATCCTGTAATATACTGTCAACCAAGTCCGACAATATTTAACTCAAAATGGTAGTCGGTGGGCTTATAAAGCTCTGTGATGGGTTTTATTCATCCGATTAGATATCTGAACAGCAGCAGAGTTGGGCCAGAATTGAGTTATTTCTAATCTGTTTTTATGGGGACACTACATCAAGACTATGGCAGATATTACAAAGAAAATGAGGAGGGATACGAGTTGACATAAGAGCGCGTCCCCTGAAGCAGCCATTCAGGCTCTTCATTCATTTTAATCATTGGTTGGGATTTTTTTTTTTTTTTTCCTCCACCCCCCACTCCCCCACCCCCCCACACACACCCCCTGCCCCCTCAGGCTGCTCGGATCGGAGGCTGTAGGCCTGCTGATGGAGGCTCAGTAGGTTCTCACATCCCGGATGATTTACAGTTTACACTTGTTTGATATCAGTGACTAATACCAAGCCACACAGACTTTAAAAAAAAAATATATATATATTTTAACTAATCGTTAATTACACCACACAGGACACGTTCAAGACACAAATATAGTTAAATATTCCGCCTAAATACGAAGCAGTGCTCATCCTGTCCGCTTTCAAATCCTACAAACATCCACAGTAACCGTTCAGCGTTTTTGCAGAAATGTCAGAGTAACATTGCAGGTCCCTACAGGAATATTACGACAACACGAGGAATAAAAATCATAAATTGCGATAACTCCCAGTAAATCCACAATTAAGGGTCACAGACACTCCATAAATCCCCATAAGAATATTATAGAAATATTTCACACGTTGTGGGTTTTTTTTTTCCCGTTGTTTTTTTTTTTGTCAGGACAGATGCTGCATCGTTTATCTCTGAGGTTTGTCAGGTCAACCTGCCTGTATAGACTGGTGAGCTCTTGACTTTTTCCATTTTATTTTATTTTATTCCCACACGCACAATGATCTATTTCTATCAATAAAGAAACACGAGGGCAAGAAAGCTCGCTTCACACATTCTGGTACATGACTCCAACATGACACGTGGTTCACGCAGTAATTCGCTTGTGGCATGTTTATTTTTATTTTCTTTTTTTTTTTTTACAGGCTTGAAAATATGATCAACATCTGGTCAAAATCTGCAAAATGGGTTATTATAAAAAGAAAAGGAAAGAGGGGGAAGTAGTTTCTCACTGTTTTCTGTGGTGTTAATTGTTGTACAAGCAAATATGTTTAAGATGAACGCATGAAATCTGTTTTTCTTCTTCTATGTGGCGCAATATTTTCTGGTGTACTCAATTATTTTTGAATCATGGCAGCGTTTCAAGGAGATGATTGGAGAATTAACGCAGCTCCCACAAAGCGCGTTCACTCAAGTCTTACAAGAACAATGCTCTCTCACACATCATCTCGCAAGGATCCTGAAGCACCAAAAATACTGTCACCAGCAGAGGATGACACTGTAAACGCTGCAGACACAGAAATGTTGGGGGGGGGGGGGGGGGTTGGAAACATCGTTTCCTGTTTGTTGTTCGCAGCATCAGCAGCATCAGCAGCAGCAGAATTGCCGTGACAGACAAATGAGGGTTTAGAGGAAAGGGATGATGAGGGGAGATCACCTCACCTGCACTCTGGCCTCGGACAGTCCCAGCCGCTGACTCAGCTCCTCTCTCATGAAGGCGTCCGGGTAGTGCGTCTCGTCGAAGAGCCGCTCCAGCTCGTTCAGCTGCTCCAAGGTGAAGTTAGTGCGACTCCTCCGCTGCTTCAGTTTGCCCTGCGCGTCCTCGTCCTCCGACTTCACGTCCTCTTTTTTCTCTTTACACTCGTATATCCCTGTTAAACGGCCCGCGGTTGAGGGGAGGAGGGGGGGGGGAGAAGATGCGTTTAAATTCTGGACATTACAGCTTCCTGAAGGAGGCATATAAACGTGCACACATTATCGACCTCTCTCTCCCTCTTACTCTCTCTCTCTCACACACACACACACACACATCCCACACGTACATTACTGGCCCCCCATAGCCTACACTGGGCCCTAACAGGGGCCTTAGGCCTGGTAATTTGGTAGCAACACACACACACACACACACACACATACACACATTACACAGCCTGTTTCTTCAAGAGGGAGGCCTGTGGCTGCATTTCCAGCCTCCATAAGTCAGTGTGCAATGTCAGTGCTGTTCTTAAAGTAAATCAGTCAATGCATGCCATGTGTTTAATAAGGGTATAAAACGAGTTAAAGAGCAGAGAATTAAGCCCGGCTAAACGGAGAAGATTTAGCCTGTCTACTCGCCCGTAAAACAGATCAAAGGTTATTTCAGGCTATAAATAAAAATGTTCAGTCCAACATTTTCCTTACAGAAACCTTTAGAATTCTCTTTTTCCATTAAAACCAAAACGTCTTGCATTTCGTATAGTGTAATAGTGGCATGGCCATTGGGGTATATAGACTACTCTGTTTTTATTAGTCTATACAGCACCATTAGCGTTATCGTGTGTTATTATTAGAAACAGACCAGATAACCGCTGCAGTTACTGGCCTGTTCACTCGCCTCTCTTTTGGCCGTTTGTAGCTTGTTGACGGAAAATCACTATTTTTCCACCACAACTGAAAGCCATTTGATTTTATATGAATGCCTAACAAAATGAATCCCACACACACACACACACACACAGAGAGACACAAACATATCCTCTCATTTGGCTGGATTTAATGGCAAGTATAAGGAGGAATAACATGAGAACAGAGCAGAGCCCTTTATCGCTGCTGCTACAGGATTAAAATGATTCACTAAAATGTCTAAAATATGCCCCTTCATATCTGACTGCTGAGTGAAAGGAGGCCTGTTCATGTTTGCTGCACTTTTTAAACCAATTAATAAATAAAAAAGAGGAAAAAGGAAAAGGAAAAGAAAAAGGAAGGATTAATTTCTGATGTTTTTAGTTTTGTAGGAGAGTTTTGAATTTTTAAGAATTCAACATCTGAAAAGGAGATTTTGTGTGACTTTCTGCTGCATAATCTCAGAGAAATATAATCCTACATGCTATAGATTTTAAAGGGACACCATCAGAATAGTATTGCAGTTAAACTTTTAAATAATGCCAAATGCAATATGAAAATGTCCTCCAGAATTCATATAATATACAGTAGATTGGCAATGAGTGGAGTGGTTACACTTTCTAATATACTCCTAGCATTATTATAGTTGCCAAATATTTTTTGTGTTGGCACAGAATGTAGTATTAAACACCACAGATACGGTGAAATTTATTGAAAAAAAAAAATATTAGAAATGTGACAGTGATTTTTCGTTAAGGCTGAGCGTCTGACAACAATCATCAAATAGTTAAAACAACGGTCAGACTATGGGCCCGCCGCTTCCGTTTTGTAAAATATCCATTGTAATAACAGGAATAATGTGTGTTAACTGTCAATCTGTTTCAACTGAACGCGCACCGTTTTGTGAATCAAACACTTACGCGTGGATTTGGGGATTAGGTGAAATACGTCTCCGCCGATACAAGACAACTGGAACTTGAGACATTTCTCCTGACACAATAACGGAGCATTTCAAAATAGAAATTACATAAGAAGAAGAAAAAAGAAGTCTCTACCTCTGTCGCCCCCTCGAAACATTGAAGTCCTTCAGTTTCTCCTTTCCAGCTCTGACGTGGTCCTTGAACAGATGCACCGGGCAGTGGTTGCTCGTTATGTCCTGCAGGTTTGTCTCTGGCTGCCCAGCTCCTCGCCCTGTCAAGTCAGTTTCAAAACTTCCTGTACGTGATACTCTCTTGCTGCTCTCCTGGTTTTCTGATCGAAAGATTTCGACACGAATGCTGCAGTTCTTCCATGGTCGGCTCTGTTGCTCAGTAGTGGTCCTATTAGGGGAAATCCAATGTGAATTCTCAGTAAATATGGCCTTTACTGTCTCATGCGCACCGACAACAACTGCTCACGATGGCCGCTCGTGCTTTTTTTTTTTTTTTTTTTTTTTTTTTTTTTTGGGAGGCTGGCAGCAGCAGCAGCGAGACAGAAGGTGGAGAGGGGAGGTGAGATCACTCCTGCTGTTGTGACTGTGTATTTGAGCATACACTATTTATACATTTGCCACCTCAGCCCAGCCCCCCACCCCTCTTCCTCCGATCTCTGTGTCTGAGCACCATAGGCTGGCTCGACTTTGCAGAATTCAACTTTCAGCAGCTTTTCTCTCTCTCTCTCTCTCTCTTCTTTCCTTCTTCCACAAATCAATGATGGAGCTTGATGGAGGCGGTTAATTGAATTACGGGTCATTAAAATGCCTATGTGGCCTGCTCTGCGAGGAGGCTGTATATGGCTGTTATGTCTAATTAATTCTGGCGAAATTTAATTAACGCGATTAGGAGATACAAATGCTGGTGTTTGTGGGATTGCCCTTTGATTTTTCTTTTGAAAAGTGTTTGTTGAGTTGACAACATGTTTGAGCTAATCTGCGCAGAACTCGGTCCATAAGCCACCTATAGACTCTGTGTATCAGCTGGATTGGATTTGCATTACATCAATGTGGGATTAGCGCGCAGATTAAAAAAAAAAAAAAAGGCAGCACGGTGAGATTCAACAATATAAAGTCAGAATTTAGAAGCAGTTCATTAATTTAAAATATATATGGAGTTGCTCAATCCTAAAATATTTAGAAACATCACAACAGTTACTTCCATGTTTCAGTTAACATCAGAAAAATAATAATTAGGACCCAAGCAAGGTAATTTTACAAGAATTTATTTTTATTTTTGTGGTTTGAAAGTTATCTTCAGTTTTCCTACCATCCGCACACATGTGTATTCAACATGATTCTAATCCACAAACTGAAATGATAAAGAGAGTGTCCAACACTAACAGCAGCAAACACATAATCATGGATGATGTTGTAATTAATATTTGGCTGTTGTAAATTCGGGTCCTTTTTTGAGTATTCACTTGTAATCCTTTGTGGTTTACGGTTACAGATACGGGCTGCAAATCAATAGATATCAGCGGTGAAAAATGTTCCCCATTTACAGGGTTTTCTACAAATATGAGCCCCATAATGGCTTAACGTTATCTAAGTCGTTCACGTCCAGCACAAACACAAAAGGCCGGGAGAGGAGTGATCCTGTCCGCTGCCCTGAGCGGCCCGCCACCTGGAAAGTCCTTCCATATCTCAGCCTCTAATGACTCGGTTTGATGTCTCTCCATTTATCAGTGCGCCCGTTTACATCACTGCGGCTGACGTGCACAAGTCGAGGTCTCTCTCGGTGCCATGAACTGCGCCTTTGTTGTTAATAGACCCAACTCTTTAAGACGCAAATCTGCGCTCCCAGTCGCGTGTCTTCGACATCACCCACAATAAAGTGGCGTTTCCAAAGGCGCTCGTGTGTGTAACGAAATAATCCACCAAACAGTGACTTCCTAAAAGTACACTAGCGAAATATGGAAGTTTTTACGCATGGCACCATAAAACTTTGAGATCTAAAAAAGATTGTTAAGATTATTTACCTTTGTTTGTTCAGTGGTCATTTTAATGCGTAATTTTAAATATGGCTTCCATGGTGGATATGAGAGCAGTATGCATGTTTCATCCAATCAGTGAAAATAAATTACCAACACAATTGTAGCCGTATTGTTTTTATACTTAAGATTAGTTGTTTTATTTTTATTTTTTAAATAGAGTATTGCTTATATTTTGAACGGAAACTTCATTTATTCTGCAAAATAAAACATCTACAATCCAGAATAATAAAGGAAAACATATCGCCAGAAGGCCTAGACAGTGTATGATTAATATTATGAATGACGAACACAGTGCCCAGTTAAAATATGCCACTGTATAGCAACGTGTATCTTTTAATTATTTAGCTTCCACCACATTTTATCACATTTTATCTTATTTTCAGCACTTTATACAACAGCTGCAATAACAGCAGATGCTCCAGCTCCGCGTTTTCAAAGGTTTTTTAAAAATTATTGCATGTAATCTCATCGACTTGAGGCATGCGGCGTCCAATCAGCAGCAGCCTGGAGGAATATCAGAAGAAATCCAGGAGGGATGTTTCACGCACCGACGCTGATGTCGCTACAGTTTAGTGGCCAAAAACTCTAAAGGGGCCTCAATCATATTTTCACTTTCCGCTCATTCCCCACGAACACAACACCCCTGCCTCTCCTGCTGCACGTGCGCCCCGAAAAAAAAAGCGGCAGTTTTTGTTTTTTTAATTATTCAGTAACTGCTGTCAGCAGGCATATATATTCTAGTCCAGTGTACGAGCGCAGGACAGACAAGGACAACAGAAAGTGCGCGGGAACAGCACTGTAGATTCAGGCCTGCAGGGTTAAAGTCCAAACTATCAAAGCAATAACAGCTGTATTATTATTATTAATAATAATAATAATAATAATTATTATTATATATATATATTATTCAGGAAGTAGCGTAGTGTAATATAATACAGATTTATCGCACATAGTTTATCAGTGTCATGAAATTAAATTAAATTATGAGACATAAGATACCCATTTTTATTTCTAATTTAAACGCTTCATCTTATTTGTCACTGTTGATTATCAGCTTTAATCATTGGGGTCCAAGTTCATATTTTTACCTTTTAATATCAGTGTCACTATATGTTCACGTAGCCCACAGCCAGAAATAATGACACACCAAGCTTCACACACTAAAATTTCCTCACTGACTTTCCTGGAAAAATATTGATTAGTCAATCTTGCCCACTTATTTAATGTGCTAAAACAACAACTCCAAGAGGCTGCAGGGTGAAACATATTTCTTTTCCACAACCTTTCATAGTGAAATATAGTCTTTACTGAGTTGCAGGAGGTGACAGGTCTCTGTCTTTACTGTCCACAAATACTCATGTCCCAATTGCCCATTTACGATAATTAGAGTTGAGGGTCTTCTACCTGCTTGTGACATGGCTGAACATTATCAAGACATCAGCAGGACTTAAATGAGTCTGTGCTGGCTGGATGAGAGCAGAGAGAGAGAGGGAGAGAGAGAGAGAGAGGGAGAGGAGGGAGAATGAAGGGAGGGAGAAAGACAGTGGGGAAGAGAGGGAAAAAAAAAAAAAAAAAAAGGCAGCACGGTGAGATTCAACAATATAAAGTCAGAATTTAGAAGCAGTTCATTAATTTAAAATATATATGGAGTTGCCCAATCCTAAAATATTTAGAAACATCACAACAGTTACTTCAGTTACGCTCAGTTAACATCAGAAAAATAATAATAATTAGGACCCAAGCAAGGTAATTTTATTGCAAGAATTTATTTTTTATTTTTTGTGGTTTGAAAGTTATCTTCAGTTTTTCCTACCATCTGCACACATGTGTATTCAACATGATTCTAACCACAAACTGGAAATGATAAAGGAGAGTGTCCAACACTCAACAGCAGCAAACACATAATCATGGGATGATGTTGTAATTAATATTTGGCTGTTGTAAATTCGGGTCCCTTTTGAGTATTCACTTGTAATCCTTTGTGGTTTACGGTTACAGATACGGGCTGCAAATCAATAGATATCAGCGGTGAAAAAATGTTCCCTCTATTTACAGGGTTTTCATGGGAATAAGTGAGCCCCATAATGGCTTAACGTTATCTAAGTC
This sequence comes from Lates japonicus, assembly GCA_033238685.1. NCBI lineage: Eukaryota > Metazoa > Chordata > Actinopteri > Centropomidae > Lates > Lates japonicus. Next base: position 1,020,599 of record BRZM01000102.1, on the reverse strand, counting down.
GTTCATCAGTCCAGCACACAAACACAAAAGGCCGGGAGAGGAGTGTGATCCCCTGGGTCCGCCGCCCTGAGCGGCCCGCCACTCTGAAAGTCTCATATCTCAGCTCTCTAATGACTCGGTTTGATGTCTCTCCATTTATCAGTGCGCCCGCTTCACATCACTGCGGCTGACGCACAAGTCGAGGTCTCTCCCTGGTGCCATGAACTGCGCCTTTTGTTGTTAATAGACCTAAATCCTCTTTAAGACGCAAATCTGCGCTCCCAGTCGCGTGCCTCGATATCACCCCACAATAAAGTGGCGTTTCCAAAAGGCGCTCGTGTGTGTAACGAAATAATCCACCAAACAGTGACTTCCTAAAAGTACAATTAAAGGAAATATGGAAGTTTTTACGCATGGCACCATAAAACTTTGAGATCTAAAAAAGATTGTTAAGATTATTTACCTTTGTTTGTTCAGTGGTCATTTTAATGCGTAATTTAACATATTTCCATGGTGGATATGAGAGCAGTATGTACGTTTTCATCCAATCAGTGGAAATAAATTACCAACACAATTGCAGCTGCATTTTTTGTTTTTATACTTAAGATTAGTTGTTTTTATTTTTATTTTTTTTAAATAGAGCATTGCTTTGTATTTTGAACGGAAACTTCATTTACTATTCTGCAACAAAACATTCGTCCAGAATAATAAAGGAAAACATATCGCCAGAAGGCCTGTAGACAGTGTATGATTAATATGAATGACGAACACAGTGCCCAGTTAAAATATGCCACTGTATAGCAACGTGTATCTTTTTAATTATTTAGTTTGACCACATTTTATCACATTTTATCTTATTTTCAGCACTTTATACAACAGCTGCAATAACAGCAGATGTTCCAGCTCCGCGTTTTCTAAAGGTTTTTTAAAAAATTATTGCATGTAATCTCATCGACTTGAGGCATGCGGCGTCCAATCAGCAGCAGCCTGGAGGAATATCAGAAGAAATCCAGGAGGGATGCTCTTTACGCACCGACGCTGATGTCGCTACAGTTTAGTGGCCAAAAAAACTCTTAAAGGGGCCTCAATCATATTTTCACTTTCCGCTCATTCCCCACGAACACAACACCCCGCCTCTCCTGCTGCACGTGCGCTCCCGAAAAAAAAGCGTGGCATGTTTTTGTTTTTTTTAATTATTCAGTAACTTATTTATCAGCAGTGTTATTGTTGTTATTCTATCCAGTGTGGCCGAGCGCAGGACAGACAAGGGACAACAAAGTGCGCGGGAACAGCACCGTAGATCTGTGGCCTGCAGGGTTAAAGTCCAAAACTATCAAAGCAATAACAGCTGTATTATTATTATTAATAATACCAATAATAATAATAATTATTATTATGGTTATTATTATTCAGAAGTAGTTATAGTGTAATATAATACAGGATTTATTTCACATAGTTTATCAGTGTCATGAAATTGTAAATTAAATTATGAGACATATGATAATGCATTTTTTTATATTTCTAATTTAAACGTCTATCTTTATTTGTCACTGTTGATTATCAGCTTTAATCACTGGGGTCCAAGTCTATATTTTTACCTTTTAATATTAGTGTCACTATATGTTCATTTTTAAGCCCATTGTACAGAAATAATGACACAATTAAGCCACATCACCAAAATTTCACTGACTTTCCTGGAAAAATATTGATTAGTCAATCTTTGCCCACTTTATTTAATGTGCTAAAAACAACAACAACTCCAAGAGGCTGCAGGTGAAACATATTTCTTCTCATGTCCTTTCATAGTGAAATATAGTCTTTACTGAGTTGCAGGAGGTGACAGGCCCTGTCTTTTACTGTCCACAAACCTACTCATGTCCCAATTGCCCATTTACTGATAATTAGGGAGCTGAGGGTTCCTTCTCTACCTGCTTGTGATGGCTTTGGAACATTATCAAGACATCAGCAGACTTAAATGAGTCTGTGCTGGCTGGATGAGAGCAGAGAGAGAGAGAGGGAGAGAGAGAGAGAGAGAGGGAGAGGGAGGGAGAATGAAGGGGAGGGAGAAAGAGACAGTGGGGAAGAGAGGGAGAGAAAGTGGGGGACATACTGTAGCAGTGCAAAGCAATGAGCAAATTGAGGTTGTGTTGCCCTCCCTGATTATACATCAGGGTTTACACTTTTGTGTAAGATGTTAAATACTAGAAGTGAACTGCATTAGTGCTCTGTAGCCTGAGTAAAGGTTTGAATCCCTCTGGTGCTGCTAGTATCCAAATTTAGAGATGAGGGGAAGGGTACACAGGCGGGGTCAGAGCAGCAGCCGCCGCCTGCCTGGACGCAAGACCTCACTCCAACAAATGCCACAGCGCTGTTTCAACCTGTTCCCTTTGCCAGACTAATCCCTCATGTGTGAAGGGACAGATGATCCTAAATGCAGGTCTCAGCTTCTGGAAGATAGCCAAGATTTTATTTTTTCACCTATGAGGGAAGTCATTGACTAAATCGCTTACTTACAAAAAATTTGGGAATTGAAAAAACAAAAACAAAAAACATACTGTATAGCAAAAAGAGAGACAGAAAGATGCTGAAACCTGTTTCCACACGCACCAATCCTCATCTCTCTGCACCATACTTCAGTAAAATCATAATATATGACAGATGTGATTGTCTAAATGTTATACTTGCCCCCAAGAGAGTGGAGTGAGTTTTGAAAAATGTAACTTAAAAAGCAACTACTGCACGTCTAGCCTCTAATATAATTTCCATGACCATAAAGCTTCTTTTAGAGCAGCGCTTATCTCCAAATATCATCATCTCATTCTATAGGGACAGGGGAGCAGCGAAAAAATGTAATAAAGTGGTACACTTGAATCTGATTCAGCATTGCGGAGATGCTGTACAGATGTGCAGAAACAGAAAAATTGGATTCTTCCCCTGGTACGAAAAATGTAAACCTTTCCTTTGCGAGGAAGAGGAGGGTTTTAACTTGCAGCCACGTTAATGACAGTGATTGTGTGTTTGTTTATTAGAGTCCTCTGGCTTGTCTGCGGGGTGCAGGGGACCTCTTGGTTTGCTACATTGTCTGGTGCCTTCATTTACGTCCTTTTCCAGAGCTGCAGCGGTCCACGGAGACTACAGGCTGTTCTGTGTTCAAAAGCCTTGTCTGCCATCTAAATGAGGCTTTCGGGGCAAAAAAAAGAAAAAAAGAAAGAAAGAAAAGAAAAAGAAAGAAAGAGAGAAAGAAAGAAAAATCACCATGAAAATACCACAATGTGCTGAACATTAGCTCGCACTCGACTGGGATGTTTTGGGAATATGCTGGCTCTCCTTTTTGGATTGTTATTTTTCCCTATGTATTCTCTAACTGCTATCTACCCACAGGGCACCGGGGGGCCTCTTGTTGAGGAAAAAAAAGGCATGAAATTGACATTATACCCTTAAATGCAGCACAGATTTGTAGGGAAAACAGAGTAATCCACTGACAATGCTTGAAAATCAAACACATTCTCGTTCTCTCTCTCTTCCCCTCTCACTCCTTAACAAGCTACAGTTTGCTCTTCAGGTTAAATCTACTCATTAATTACTAGCATCTCCTTAAAATCGTTTCCCTTCATTAATGCCAAAAAAGAAAAAAAAAAAGAGAGCATTTTCCTCAAGTCCCTGTAAAGATACAGTGGTTCTTATGGTCAAATACTCTGGGGAAATGCAACAATTTATACAAATCAATAGCGTTCAAATAATTCATGACTGATCACATGGTGTTTTAGCTCCTTATTTGCAGTAGAAAACCATGTTTTGTTTGGCTCCCAGAGGGCAACATGAAAGACCCAGGGAGAGGCGGGGAGAATTGGGAATGGAACTGTGGAGAGTGCATGAGGATAATAGGAGGACATTGATCATTTGGTGCACAAGAAGACAACTGAACCTGTGAGTCAAGGCTAACAAGATGTATCATTTATACATTATTTAGATGTGTCTGGGCTTTCTCGTTTTGTTACATTAGGTTTGCATCATCATCTTCGGAGGGGGACACAGCGCCGGGACCTGAAATGATCAGAAGAAAATGCTACTTATGTAATTGTCTAATTTCTATTGTTCATCCACCAGTGGAGGAGGAGGAGAAGAAACGCTGCACAAAACAAGAGTCAACGTCGCTCTGAGTTTGATGCTGATTTCAGATAGATCCGTCAGTGCTGTCCATTTGAAATTACTATTGTGCTTTGTGGGAGTGGATTAATCCCAATTTGGGCAGTGTTAGTCAGTCACAGCTTGTAATAGAAATTAATTTAGTAAATGTGGAGATGGATCAAGTTCCCTCTTGGCAGGGGAACCATCCCACAGACATGTTAACAATGTCTTCAGAGACCAATGAGGCCCATTTAGAATAAAGTGTCTGTTTTATGTTTCTTGCTTTGTGTGTGTATGCGCGTATCTCACCACAGCAGGCTATAAGGGGTCCCTCTGGTGTCAGCCGGAGAGCAGCCATTTGAGGCAGACCAGCTTTTATGGAGTGATGCTACACTTTCTCAATCACACAATTAAAGACTGGTCTACAGAGAGCGAGAGAGAGAGAGAGAGAGAGAGAGAGACTGTCCTCTTCCGTTCAGAGTGCAGATAGCAAGACAGAGGGAGAAAGAGGGATAGCATCTTTTACACAGGGTGATTTATGTTGTGGTGTTGAGAAAAGAGGAGTCCTTGATAGATGACTTCATTAGAATTAATTAACAGAACCGCAGGCCCGAAAACAGATAGAGGAGATGGGAGAGAGACAGAAGGAGAGAGAGTGGATTTGAGAAGGAGACTGAGGGAAAAAAAAAAAAAAAAAAAAACACCCAGGAAAACAGAGAGGTAGAGCAGAGGGAGAAAGGGTGAATGGGTGAAAGGAGGACAGATGCCAAAGATTAGGCTGACAATGGTGATGCATGAAGAAGAGGCTTGTTTTTATGTGTGGAGAGGTTAGTGAATTATCAGACAGGAGTGCCCTGCCACTACATAAAGCGCTGTGGCCTGTTTAGAAGAGGAGCACATAGCCTGAACACACTCACGACACACCAACACACCCATGCGTATGGCGTGTATGTGGGTGTGTTGGTGTGTCACAAGTGGGTTCAATATAAGACTGATCCGGCTTGTGCCTGCGGGCTGTGTCTGTTGGCTAAAGGCAGGCTTTGATGGACCAAATCACTGCCTCTCTGCTATCAGACATGTCTATCATCTCATCCCTTTGAATTTCTCATCTCTCCTCAGAGGAGACAGAGGCCAGAAATCCAATGACTGCAAGTCAAACTCAAAGTCCACTTTTTGTTAGACCTTCAAACCTAGTTTGACGTCTTCAGATGTGGCGTTTAGACGCGGAGCGCAGGTGAGAGTGGCATGCAATATTTTTGACTTATCATGGTGTGCCACAGCCCTGACATTTGAGGCATCTGCTGGACACACAGACAAGCACTGCCACTATCGTATGGGTAAGAAATAGGAATTTTTAGCACTGGAAGAAGGTGAGCGGTCTAGGAAAATCTGTTGGAGTCAGATGCAGGTGGACAAGGAGGGCTGAGAGACAGGAATAAAACTGCATTTTTTTTTTAGTAGCGGCAGTCAAAATGTCATGTGTCCATGAGCCATCAGTTAAAAGAATGCAATGAAAACTTTGTAAATAAGTGATATGCTCATAATTATGTCCTCTGGTTTATTAGTAGTGAGAAAACTACTGACAGCCCATCATTAGTAATTCACTAAAACATTAGTATGCAGCTACACTTCAGATGTTTCTTATATGTTTTTCCATATGTTAGTAAAGTGGGCAGTCATTATAAGCTGCCAGTTGATAGCTCAGTGAGCTGTTGCAGGCAGGGAGCACCTGTCATTATTCATCCATTCATCCTCGTCTGCTTTCACTGAGGTCGGGATGGAGAGAAGAAGACCGTCAGAAGACCACAGCAGCCTCTCCAGCTGAGAGCAACAACTAATCTAATGCCCTCTCAATTCATTTGACAACCCTAATCTATGGGTGCAGGCAGCGCAGATGTGATACTGAAAAATTGTCGTATTAAATGTAAAATATAACAAATTTTCCTTTGATTATATCACTGCTCTCATCCCTCCTTCCCTTCCGCAGATCCCCTCATCCCATCCATCCATCCATCCATCTCAGCTCAGATAAAGTGAGGCGTCAGGCACGTGGTCACATTACATGAATGGGTAATCAGTAGGTATTAGTGCGTGTTAACAACCCCAAAGCTGAAAGACGATTCCCCTCTTGATATTAAAGAGATAACACAGCGGAGGAGCAAAAAGCAAATGGCCCTAAGCCTCCAGCTATGCTCCCCTCCAAAGTTGTTTTCCTGGAAAATTAGGCGATTGACTAATGGCGTAAATGCTGTTAATTACCAGCACCAGTACCCCAAACAGTCGTCTCTGCCTGTAACTAATAAGAAATCAATTAGCTAATGAATTGGTCATTAAGTGAAAAGCTAATCTTGGCCGAGGTATTTTTTAATGATTATTTTTTGCCTATGATCCTGGCTAATTGCCGTTGTCATACGGCGCTCTCAGCTTTCAGCATGCCTAATGAAGCTTCATTAGATCATAACTGGCACTCTTGGAAGATTCGCAGGCAAACCTGCTTCCCAATTATTTTTAATTGCCAGACATTCTGCACAAACAAGTGCTGCTGCACCTTGCGGAACAGGAGAGCTCAGGCTGGCTGCGCTATGTTTCCTTCATGACTTCATTTGAAGCGATTAGAGCACGGAGCAGGGTCGTCGCCGAGCTGCTGTTGTCTGTGGTGGATTTAAAGAGCCCATCAGCTCAAACTGCTAGGCTCATTGTTCCGTTTCCTTCCTCTCTTTGATTTGGACTGTGGAGAAAAGCTGCTGCTTCCAACGTGGCTGAATGACTCCGTGTCGCCCATGTGCACAGACGCTGACGGACATGTTCTGTCTGCTTGCAGCCCACACAGATACACACACAGACAAAGAGATTCATGCCTTTAACTGGCATTTCTGTGCAATTACAAAAACACAGACAGAGACAAACATAAATATATAAACACACACACAGACTACCTGCACCATCGTACCTGTACATGTGTCAGCTGACAAAAACAAAGGAGAGAGAGCATCCCTCCCGGGCATGAATAATTACGAAAAGACAAAAGAGCCTTGTTTTTTTTTTTTCTTCTCCTGTATCTCCTTCTTTTGTGTGTCTAGTAAACCCCAGTGTAGTGTACTCTGAGTTCTCCACTAATAAGATGGAGGATCATTCTCTCCATGGTGCTCACACAACACATGTTTCCAATCTGACCCTGTACAAGTATCTCTCTCTAACGTGAAGAGGCTTGTGGTGAAAACAGAACTGCTGAAACTCTGTCAATCCCGCTGATGCATTTCGACAGTTTATCCTGAATTTGCCTTTCCCTCAAACATCAGGTCTTTTCCTCTACCATCGCTCTAGATGACAAATACAAACAATACAGCTTCAATGGCACAGGACTGAAACATTGTTTTGTTTTGCTGGTAGGAGCAAGGAGACAAAGGAAATGCATCCAAAATCAATTGCTTGTTCTCTAAACAATATTTGTGAAGCTTGGATTCACTTTAGTTAAGCAGGGAGCAATATTATGTTATAACGGTCTGCGTATGTCTAGATTCTTAATACAGTCATCAAGCAAAGACAATGCAGTTTTCTTGCCATAACATTGTGCCCTTCGAGAAAGCAGCCAATCGTCTTAAATTCCAGAGATATTTGTGGCCAAGGCCTTTGATTTGCAATGATGCCAAACACCTTAACCCCAGGTGTCTTTGTGCACACGTGTGTCTGTCTGCACATGTGTGTGTGACACACTGGGAGGAGGGCTGGGCCTACTGCACTGGCACGCCGAAGTTTGATGGTGGATGAACGGCGCTCCAGATGTCTATCAATATTTAGCAGTAAACATCCCAGGCAGGCGGGAAGACGTAGCAGCTGAGAACATGAGGTGGTGCAGCTATGAATTGTTGACTTTCAGTTTAACTGGTTAACTGGCTTTTTGCTGATTTTCACAACAAAAACAAAAAAAAAAGACCAAGAATTTTTGAAACGGGCTGTTACCTTCATCCCAATTTCATTTTATGTCCCCACACAGTTGGTCTTTTGATTGACTTTTGATCAGAACAATAAAAAAAAAAATCCTCTGGAAATAAAAAGCAAAGAGAATTTGGAAAGAAAATGGAAACAATGTGCTGATTATGATTCTTGCAATATGGATTTCCCCCCAAATTTTCATTTGCTTCTTACTCATCAAAACGGACACAGATGAATTCCAGATGAAACCAAATATAATCCCTTACAAATGCTGCAACATCCAGCATGAAACTGAATGAAATCACAAGGTCCCAAAATTACAACCTGCATTTAATTTCCTTAAAGCTCATTCTCACTTATTTAAAGCTGCAATCTATGAATTTCATCATGTTTCAACCACAGCAGAGATGACAGAGCACCTAGTGTGACATTTGTCAAGTTGTTTTACTTTGCTGTTGTTGGTACGCAGAGAAAGATGTCATCAGCTAACCAGGTAACTTTAATGTAAATAATTTAATGAAATAATGCAATGAGATTTTAATGCCATCGCCGACCAAACAGGTGCAACCTGACAAACCTGATCAACATTTCTCAACAGGCCATTTTTAGTATTTCATCACATAGAGACGAAGATATTGACACTGATTTTAGCTGTAATGTCTATATCAGATGACATTTCTTGTCTTTAAATTTGCAGGAAAACATAAATCAAATGACTGAACAGTGTCTCTTTCTGCCTCTCTCTCAGTCCTTTAAACCTACGCACTTATATTCACACACACACACACACTCAAATCACATTACAACACATCTAATTGAAGTTTATGATGCAGTGGAGAGCATATGCTCATTGAGCCAATTGAATCATTAGAAAAGCACACAGTAGGCTGAGGACCTGCCAGAACTGCAGCTGAGGAAAATATGCGAGGGCCTGGATTCCCTGTCCAAGACCGTTACTGAGACGAAACGTGTAAACACGTCGACAAAGGCGCACACCGAAACACACATTTCTCATACAGTATGACATTCTTCCGTTATGCAAATCTGACATTAGGTTGTGCAGTTGTAGCCAGGTCTGTGCCTTGATAACCCCCCACCGCCCTCCCCACTCGTCCTGAGCTCTGACATCCTCACATGTCCACACTCTTCTGTCTGACATCGGGCCCTGTGGTGAGATGCTCCTTGACCGGCCTTGATCCACAGAGGAGAGAGTAAGTGGAGGGGAAGTAAGATAGACAGGAGCAAAGACAACCCGTCAGAGTTAAAGGCAAACAGACATTAGGCTTTCCAGAGCTGCAGTTGCTCTCTGTGACTCTCCTCCGCTCCACACTTTATAAAATTTACATGACGCATCAGAAAGGCCGCAAGAGCCTCTTTGATTGTGGATCTATGCCTGAAAAATACATCAGTCGCCATCTTTTCTGGCAGAGAAGCTGGGAGACAGAATGAAAATACACTTGGCGCGTTTATACATCCTCGCACGCTCAAAATTTGCAAACAACACGGTACACACAAAGGCGAAAGATAGAGGGGTAGTCATCGGCACGACACACAGAGACACATTCACTTGCATGCAGGCTTCACCCCGTGCGTCTGTGAAACAGTGGGATGTAGCTCCTCAGTGTCATCTCTAATCTCTGTGATCTAAATGTATAAGAATTGATGGTGCCTTCCACCAAATGCTGTTATGGGGGACCTGGTTTGTTTATTTAATGAAGCCAGTGTCACAGTGGATCTGCGTCCTTGCCTTTGGAAACGGTGGCAGGTGTTGGTGGCAGATTTCCCTCAAACAGGGCCACTGAATTAACAAATCAAATTAACATAACACTGGCGTCAAATCTGGGGGCCTGTTTCTCTGGCACGGCTGTCCCTGTAGTTTGCCTGTACGGACGCTCCCCTCTTGTGTCCAGATGTCCCCACAGTGCCAGCTTCCTTTGCCCAGAAACCACTGAACTGGGCCCAGGCAGGAACTAAAACAAATCGTGGGCAAGGACAAACATTTTACTCGCTACATGAACAAAAGTTTTCCTGTCTAACAGCACAACAGCAACACATCCCATCACTAAATCTTTTACTTCTTGAGGTTTACCATATGTTTTTTTTATGAATGTGTGAGTTTATGACACACAGATGACGTGCAGTGGTCTTTATGGTGATAATGTTCTCACCATAGGAAGTGAGAGCGCTGGCTAACCACTGAAAAAAAGTGACAAGCTTCCCAGTGGAGAGATTTACAGTAACTCTGATGATCTTAGACTGTGTGTGCTGTGATTGTAAGACACAGGCTGCTGGTGATAGGAGCTCAATTAGACTAAAATGGATTCAAACTACCAAAAAGCAATATGTGGATTTGAACGCAACAGAATGGATGAGACAAGACTGGGAAGCAGTGGAGTTAAAACAAACAGAAGGCCCTGAACTGAGATGAAATGGACCTAATCTGATCAGACTGAATTGCCCATTTGTTTTCACTTTATTATTCAGTCTGCCATTGTGTGTGTGTGTTTTGGCCATTTTCTGTTTCAGAAGGGTTGTTATTTTGCCCTTACCAACCAGTAGTGACTGATGCACCTGTCCCGTCAACTCTGTTTTCAGACTTTCAGTCGAAACCGAATACACAGTAGTACTTGCTAGAAGCAGTTAACTTCAGGTTTGTCATGTTGGTCCAACAAATAAATAAAAAAATACCCTGGTTTCAGCAGCTAAATGCTCCCCTACGTTCACCAGTTAGTCACTAACCTTGTCTGTTTGCCATTTCGTGCAAGGAAGGTAGCATAACACTGGTTTATCAGAGCTGTTTTACTGAAAATAGCTGCCTGCTGCTGCTGGAAACAGGGTTTGTGAGAGTGAACAAGATAGGCTGGAAAATCAAAACAATGAGCTGAGAGACACTAAAACCTGTCATGTGATTATAAAGCTTTAAATACATACACATCAGCAATAGCACACGTTTAGCAAGAGTAAAGATACCCCATTATCAAAAATGTCCACTTTCAGAATGTTAAATTATTGATGCATTAAAGATAAAGCAGCATTTAAAGGTTGTTAGCGTTGGTGTGCCAAAATCTCTTTTATTAACTGTTATAGCTGTTTAATCTAGGGTAATGCATCATATTTTATGAGCCAATCCTGTGGACGTAAAATCTACCACTACTATACTCTGCAAAGTAACAATCCAGATGAATGTATTGTGAGGTAAAACACAGTATTTCCCCGGACTAGGCTGAACTGAACAGGACTCTTCGGTTGAGTGAATTTGGATGCTGCTGCTCGCAGACGTAATGGAGCTTTATGGAAAAGTAGAAGCGTCTAAACTGACTGTAAACTGGCTGTCACAGTCATTTATGGCCTCCCTATCCATCGACCTGATGTTGTGGATGTGCTGGCAGCACAAACACAGACAGCCCAGAGACTGTCTCCTAGTGTTAAAAACAGTTAACAGCATTTAACCGTATTAAACAGAATATTAATGGATTTGGAATGAGACTACCAAGCACCATTAAAACCTCAAAGTGAGTTGATATGCAGATATAGCTTCCATTACCTCCATTTACCTTGCCTTTTATTCACTTGCTGACAGTGGTAAACAAAATGCAAAGGGCTTAAAATGAACGACTCTCTCCTTATGCGAGCTTTACAAAACATTGACTATTACAGGTAAAACCGATTGTGACGTTACATTTTCTAATCGCCTAATCTCGCAGCAGACAGCCTCTGCCAGCAACACTTCAATGGCACTACCTGTCCTGAGGAAAACATTTAGAGTGAAGGCACACGTCCAACTGACTCAGTGTCACGCACGTCATCACAAAATGAAGCTGGACACTGCAGCGCAAGTTAGCTATGGCATAAAGGACATGAGTTCTGATAGAATGCAAAAAGAGGAGTTTTTTTATTCATAATTATTGGTTTCAGTCTTCTACATAACGTGCCTCTACGGTACGTGGATAAACAGTGACAGCTTGGAGAGTTATGCTAATGGATGTGTACAGTGACAGTGGATGGCTCAGTCAATCATAAACACCTCTCATCTCGTAATCACAAGCCAGAAGCAGGCCAGGGATGCCTGCTAGATACACTACGGCACAACGCTGACAAATATAATGATCAACAACCACTGACAATCTGCAGCAAACACAAGCACGCCACGCACGCACACACTTTCAGATCCGCAAACGTGGAGCAGAAGATTCAAACTCTCAAATATGTCGTCACTACAGCTGTGCCCGCATCTTATTTTAGAAGTAAGCAAATAGAGGAGATTGCCTGCCATTTAATGACAAAAGAAATCCCAAATCAGGTGAAAAATGAAAGTTTGCTGATCCCTTTAACAAAGGAATACCCAGTCTGACAGAGTACTCTCCAATTCCTCGCTGTTGGGAGTTTGGGGGAAAACACAGCAGCAGCCACAGTGCCTCCCTCAGCTCTGTCCATTTCCATAAATGCTGCTGGCTGTCTCACCTACACCAGAAACACTGCTAGGCTAAATGCCCTGGCATATAATTTCCCTCCTTCTCTCTCTCACCTATTCTGAACCAAATGTTCATTACCATGCAGCCTGCCTCGGAGAAAGAGAAGGAGAAAACGCCGAAGAGTACAGAGCTGAGATCATTGACAGCTTGATGTTGACGAAGGTCAATTGAAATAACAGGTTTTTGTGTGTTTATATTCTAAATGGGCCACTTGTGTCGGCTGTTCTTGGCTCTCTGCAGAGTGGGGGGAAGCTCGGGAGTACTGTAGGCTATAGGGCTATGTTGAAAGTGTGAGGCCGACACACACATACACATACTTTCACTCACTCGCTGCAATGAGCAGGTTATGCTAAGGCACAGGCTGCTAAAATCTGTAATTATAATCAACCTCTCTCTCCACCTCTCCCCCTCATCTCCATCTCCATCTCCCTTCCCTCTCTCTTTCTTTTTTTCCATCTACATCAGTGAGCAGGCATCGGGGAATCCTTTACTAAGCACCGGAGGTAATGAGTTTATTGATTAACATGCAGAGATGAAGCAGCTCTCTCAAATTAGTGTTGTTTCACATTATTAGATGGACTCAGGGCACTTGAAGAGCGCTACAGGACCATTACCTCATTCCAGTCCCAAAACTCATACGCATCGACTCTATTACTTAACCATAAGCAGAAAACCTTTTGCCAAACTGTGTGAGGTGCTTGGACTCTGAGCATCCCAAGCTGTGTTGTTCGTGCCCAGCTAGTCTCTCTCACTAAAGGAAGCGTGAAATGTAATTTTGATGAATGCCACCTGTTTTTAATGCGCTTGCTTTTGCATGCAGGTGGTGTGTGTGCCCTGTCAGACAACTGGCAGCTCTGCATCTGGCAAACCATCTGGATGAGGAAGACTTTCTCATATAAAATCTGCATACCTGCTGTGGTGTAGACCCTCTACCTCTGAGTTAGACCTCAGAGTCCCGCACTAACCTTGTAAGAAGCTGCAGATGATTTCGGGACTTCTGCTAAAGGTATGATAATAATCAAATTATACACTTGTACAAAAGTTTCAAAACAGCCTGATTAGATCAAACAGGCTCCGCTAGAAAATCCTAAAATACCCTAACCTCGGTTGGACTTTACTGAAAAGGAGAGAGTAAGACTGGGAAATTAAAGCGAGCTTACGATCGGCTATTGTATAGAAGAGCAGCATTGTATAAAGGTTAGAGGTTAGTTTCTAACTCTCGTGTGATGTTCAAAATAGTAGAGCATAGACCAGTGAGATAGTATTGTGCTGCTGTCCACTCTGATGGACATTTCTGCATGGACAGCAACTTGCCTACAACTTCAGTTTCTCACTTTAAAATACTTAAAGTGTTTAGATACTATAGAACAAGTATAAAGATGATGAGTAGAAATCTTTGAAAAGTGAAGCTGCAGATGGGCCTTACAAATAAAGGTGAGTCAGTCTAACTGTGCCAGGACGGTGACACAGGATTTGATGAGAATCGCTTAACCTGCAATTTAACAAAATGTCTCTTCTTTCATAATGGAAGCCATGTATAGAGAAGTCAGCTGCCACGCAGACCCCACCCTTCCCTAAAACAATACCTCCTGTCAATCTACACAAACACATAAACACAACCATTTAAACCACCTGCCGCGTACTCAGCGCATCACACATTCATCTTCCAGAAGGTCACCACACTACCACTCAGCCAGAGGGAGTCCTCACACCCAGGCTTCCTTATACCACCTGGATACTTCCTCTGAAGGTTCCTTTGAAAGTAGAAAGTATGTCAAAGGCGCTTTATGAAGATACCAGCCAAAATGGCAGAGCAAAGTAGCGGCCAATCTCTCACCACTGGGTGCCTCTCGCCTACCTTTGATGTGGAGCGATGTTTTGCTTTGTGATGTGGAGGAGCTCGTCAGATTAAGGGGCCTGTCACGCCTGTCTGCTTGTCTGTTGGGCTTGACAGAGTTTTGATGGAGCTTCAGACTAAATAAAAGGGTTATCACCTTCCCTGTGTCACTGCTCTACTCTTTTTCATATAGGGAGGGGGAAAGGGAGGAGAAAGCTTCCATCCTCCATGCAGGGAAGAGGAGGAGAGAGCATACACCTTCAGCCACCATCAAAAAAAAAAAAAAGACGCGAGCAGGAAGAAAAATCCTAGGATCACAAAACCAATCTGTATCTGCACCTGAACATTCATTTCACCATCTTCTGGTCTAAACACACAAACACATTTCATATCTCAAACATATACCGATAGTGTAGGCTTATAGATACAGCCCACCCATACATGGTTAGAGTAAGAACAGATTCACAACCAAAAAGAAGTAAGACAGAGAATTTGTAGCAGAACCCCAAGCGTCCTTCTAACAGGAAGTCTCTCATGTATTGACCTCCCCTAAACACAGCTGTTACTTGAAATGAGGCATAGAGAAAGTGATCTCATTCTCGACACCTGGCGCCCACAGTCTACAGGCAGTGTGTGTGTGTGTATGGCGCCGCTGCAGTGAACGCTTTCCAATGAGGTGTAATACCAATGAGGAGAGCGATCACCGCTGACACAGCCAGGCTCATACGGTAATACAAACTTCCTGTTTCCAAGTAATTTACTCTGTTTGACCTGCATCACCAGAGGCTGGAGCTCAATTACAGTTAGCGCAGCATCTATTAGTGCATGCCATCAGGACAAGTTCAGCAAAATGCACCGTCCAGACTTCACATATCACCAGCTGTAAATCGTTAAATGATTAGAGAGATTGCCTCAAGCAACAGATAAACACAGGCCATCCGGTACTTGTAGGAAGCAGCTGATTGGTTAGGAAATGCTTCATCTTCTATTAATAACTGTTGGCACTAAACATTATTAATTCTTACCTCTTCAACAGTATGTTGACATGACAAGGCCAAATTTTCTAACTTGATCAACAACATGACAAGCCCAGAGAAATGCAAATAGACCGAGATCTGTTTCTGGGCTCTGATGACAGCTACCAGTATGTAAACTTTAAGTCACTTCCTTAATTTGACAATCAAATCTGTGTCTTCAGCCTGAGACCTGTGAGCAGGGACATCCCTTAGATGCTGCAGGCACCACACCACATGGTCTGCCATTGCCCGAGGCAGCTGAAGGCTGATGAAGACAGTTAAAGCTACACATTGCAGAGGTCCTCCTCACCTGATAAATTATGAGAGGATTTATTAGTGCGAAAAGCCCCGCTTTCTTCTCGCCCTCCGCTGACGCCGACATCTGTTATTTAAATAACTGCCTAAACGAGAAGGCTGAAGAAATTGTTACCCAACACTGTCTCAGCAGTTGATGACAGAGAGAGCAGAGTGAGAAAAAAGAGAGGATAAACAGAGAGAGAAATGAGGAGCATCTTATGTGGTTAAAAAAAAAAAACGAAGAATTTTGAATTCCAGGACAGAGGAGGAGATAATGAGGTGTTTGATGTGACAATGTAAAGACAGGGGATATAACAAAGGTAGCCAGCTAGTGCTGCACGACTGCATCACTTACAGGCTTGTCACACGCTGTGACGACATCGCCAAGACACTCACATTAACACACAAACATAGCCACTACAAACCAGTTGCACGACTCAGTGTAGTCTATGTGCACACACACACACACACACACAGCAAGCAATACAGGACTCCGGCCTTGTATGTCACATCTTTCTGCCTCTATTTTCGGGCTTGATCCACTGATCTGTAAAAATACCATCATGCATTATTGTTTAGGTTTAGGTCTCCAGGAAATGAATGTAAGTCATTGTAATGTATGTAATGGAGACACACAGAATGTGTGTGTGTGCGTGTGCATGTGTGTGTGTGTGTGTGTGTGTGGTGGAGGGTGTAAATCTGAGGACATGAATACCTATTTTTATTAATACTTTACATTTCCATCTGCATACATGTGTATATCTGTCTCTGCAGACTGCTAAGTGTCCTTGTAATGTACACACACACACACATTCATATTGTATACAATATGTATGTGTGTGTGTGTTTGTATGCTCACGCCTGTACATCTCCACATCTGTAGCATTTCCATTTGAAGGCCCATCTCAGTATAATAAGGACCGTGTGTGAGCTCTCCCAGAGGAGTGAGGACAGTCTGAGGAAGTGCATGATACACTTATTCACACTGGCTGGAGATCGAGAAACATGGCAGACGTGCTGTCATTGCAGCCTTACACCAGAGAAAGGAACGCTTTCCCTAACATTGATGCTGCAGTCCTGTCTGCAGACAGCGCCTGAAGACAAACAATCACACAGGACAGCTCGGAAGTGGCAAGAGTAGAGTTGAGGACAGACAAAGGAGAGAGAGAAGAGGGAGGAGAATGCTGGATTGATCCCACCTGGCCCTCCTTTTCTAACTCCACTTTCACCAGTAAGAAAAAAAGTGGCTGGACTGCCCTCCCACCACTGCAGATTCCTGGCTTGAAGAAATATGTCTGGCTGGGCCAAGCTCTCCTCAGTCTCCATGGATTGATTCGCTACTATACTAATGGTATGTCAGAATAACATACTTACGTAACAACTTCTCAGTGGCTTTAGATACATGGATCATTTTTACTTAAGAACTCAAGAAGGTTTGCACAAACAGTACACAAAAATGGTCAGATATGAGTGTTGTTTACATACTCCATAGAGCAGTTCTAATAGGCCAAACAGTGAATCCAGCTCTCTTGCCATGAGCAATTTTAAAAATCAATGCTTTGAACTTTTAGTGTATTGATTACTGCTGTGATTGTGAAAATACAACTTCCATCATCAAAGACTAGTGACTGTGGTAATTCGGAACAGTAGGCACACCTTCAGTTTTCCTCCCCAAACCAGCTAACATCACCTATATGTATTCAAAGATGGTTCTCTGGGAGAATATACAACGTGGAAGTAGTGGAAGCAAATGCTAAGCGTGTCTTTTGTAGTCTTAAATTGGTTGCTTTTTTTGTTGTTGTTGTTGTTTTTGTTTGTTTGTTTGTTTGTTTGGGATGAGGTAAGTAAACGTGCTAAATACTTCTACTTTATTCAAGTCTACGTCTACAGCAGCTCTTTGAGGCCACATCAGTACAGTGGTAGCTTCAGCATGCTAACAAAGGACAATTCTACTCATTTCCATTACCACCATCTATTTTTAGCATGTTAGTGCCAACATTTTCTTATTGGCACAAAGTAGAGCTGAGACTGACAGGAATACACATTTGTAGGTATCATCAAAAGCAAACCAAATCAATGGACACAGCTCTAATGGCTTAATCTCTTGGGGACCACAACGTCATGGCAATCTATTCAATAGCTGTTGACCACTGAGGGACGACTGACAGACCAACATGCCATCTCTGAAGGGTGGCTAAAAGTGGTCAGACTATATTTAACATAATGCTATGGCTGCCCATTCCCCAGTTCACTTAATTGTGCATAGTCAGTCAGTGAGCTCTGATATTGCACCACAGGATTAGTGGTTTGAAGGCACCACCAGCAAACTATGTTGGAAATTGGCAGCGAGTATTCAGTAGTTGGAGTCTGAATGCAAGAAGAATTTATTATTGACTTTTGTTAGTCTGGTACTATGATGATAAGTAGCTGCATTGTTCAAACAATCATAGGAAATTATGTACAGAGGGCAAGGAGGGTTCCATACCTTTATTTACCAAAGGCCCAGGGTGTCTATAAGCTTTTATCATTAGTAGGTAGCTGGCCAACAGGCTATGTCCTCTCTCCCATTCTGTCTCCTCTGTTTCCTCCATTTATCTGTGCTTTAGCCATGTGATTAGCATTGACATGTTTCCACCAGGACACTGTGCTGGTCCCATGACTGGCTTTGATAGATCTAATAGGGTCTAATGGGCCAAGCTCTAAACTGACAAATATTCACAAGAATCAATAAATACACTATGCATGACAACCAGAGGATGGTAAGGTGCATATACAGAGATACCTGTTGGGTAAAAGTGGGAAAGTGAGAAGGGGATGAGAGAGAGAGAGAGAGAGGAAGGAAGGGAAGGAAGGAAGGAAGGAGGAAGGATGGCAGGAGATTTAGGCTTCAGGGGATGGAGGGCAAAATCAGCACCAGCACTTTCATCTGTCACGGCAGTTGGACTTTAGGCAGTTAGTGCAAGAATTGTAAGCTACTGTCTGATAATAATAAACTGTCTGAGGTTAGTTTTTAATGTCTGGGTTTCTCTGGACTTTTTTGTCTGTAAATTAAACTGACAAAGCAACACCATCATCACAACCACTTCTGTGAGTAAACAACTGTTATAATATGCACTTATCTGTGCAGGGAGTGTGTATAAGGAGAGAGAAAAGAAACGCTAAGCCTTAATTCCAGGCTGCAGTGGACAGTGAAATAAATCAGGCCCAGCTGATGTGTGTTTACCTTCTAAGCCCTTCGGAGACTTTGGGTAATTGAGCATGAGCAGATCAGCAATAGGAAACCATTTTCCACTGAGACACATAGGACACCCACATACACACATGCCTATGTAAAATTAATAATTTTGTTAAGTTTATTGACATGCACTGCCCTTGAAGGTAGTGTGCATAAAAAGAGTTTTTTAGATTCATTGTTAATGTGCATAGCAAAGACAGATGTGTTGTGTTTGTCATTATTGTCTTGTTAGGACAAATATGGACATGTATAATTTGACTCAGCACGTATGAAGGCAAAGTTGTTGTGAACTGTGTCATGATACTTGGCAACAGCGATACCACTTAAAGAACACTTCAGCATTTTGGGAAAATGCTGTTATTTGTTTGCTACAGCCAGAAGTCAGTTATTAGCCTGGCTCTGTCCAAAAGAAGACCCACTATCTATTGGTGTCTCTTTTCGCTAAAAATGTTTTAGCACTTGATGGTTCTAGCTTCAATCTGAGAATTTGCTGCTTTTCTCTTGTCCTTTCCTTACTTATAGTAAATTGAATATCTTTGAGTTTTGAACTGCTCACCAGACAAAACAATATCGGTGATGTCACCTTAGTCTCAAGGAATTGCAATGACATTTTCACTCTTTTCTGATGCTTTGTAGAACAAACGATTCATCAACAAATTTTTAGAAAGTAATGAACAAATTAATCAATCATGAAAATAGTTGTTAGTGAGCTTTAGAGATGCTGACAGGTGCTGCTTCACTTTTAGCAGAACCACCTACCTGCTTGCTCCTGTTTTCTAATCTGAATTTGTTAAGTTGTCTGGCCACCGGGTTGTAATTTCAATTAGGCCTGCTGTACAGATATGAGAGTGGTATCGATTCCCAACTAAACCTCAGCAAGAAATTCAACATATAGAACTATGTTTTAAAATGTAGAACTATTGCTTAAACCACACACACAAACCAGAATTGCCAATAATGTAAGATGATAGTGTTTCAAAAAGCTATATCACACACACATACAAGAGAAGAGTAAAACTGCATCTCTCTGTATGCATTCGTGCATCTGAATAAATGCATAGGTTTATGTGCATCTGGGATTTCTATGTGTGTGTGTGATTCTGTCAGTGTGTGCATGTTGATGGAGTCCCTGTAGTTGCGGCTCCCCTGCTCTTGTAATGTACCCATGTAATGGTGTAATGAAAATTCATGATGAGAGCATGTTAACTGCATTAGCCAGTCTCCCGAGTTCCAGCACATGAATAAAACGTACAAGGAGGAAAAAGAAAAAAAAAAACAGGGAAACTCATTTTGATGCCTAATTATTTTTGGACTTGACAGCCTGGCAGCGGCCTGGCCTGTGTATGTGTGTGAGCGTAGGTCGTCAATGTTGCTGAGTAGATGCACAGCGGTAAGCAGGGCCCTTCATTATGGGCCATAATGAGTACATCCACCCCAGATACAACAGCCTGGGAACCTTTGTTGCATTGTTTTGTTCCAACACCTTGAGCAACAAATCAACACATTTTACATGGCTCAAGTACCTGCATTTTTTTTTCTCTTAATATGTAACAGGGGCAGGTCTTGTCATGGTGTATGTTTTTCCACGCTCTTTCTTTTCATTATGTTTGCATATACATTTTGACATGGGGAGATCATTATCACCACAGTATAATGCAGCAAATTACTGTAAGAAATGTGTGTTTTATGATAATTCTGATACTATACACATGTACAGATTCCAGTGGACTGCAGTCAAAGATACAGTGTTTTAATTGTAACCACTTATAATATTTAAGAAGAAAATATTTCCAATTTGCTGAGCCAGTTAGGTGTTAGTTTACAGCTTCTAAGCATTTTATGGCAGCAGTGCTTGTGCTTTTGTTGCCGCCACAGGTTTTTCAACCTCTAATATCATCACGAGCGCATAAATGGATGACTGTTAAAGGCTGAGCTGCGTCCATCCGTAGCGGGAGTTTCTCTGTGGTTACTGACACAGATCTCTGTAATCCGCATGCAGTCGCTGTTAGTTTAGTGCAGTCAGAAGTTGCTCTCAACTTGTTTCACTCAGAACAAAAATAGATCCTCCTGGATACTGTGGTCTGTTTGATTTCACAAGCAATTTCTCAGAGAGAGAGGACCAAACAGGAAAACTGCTGAACATGATCACTGTGTGAGGACTAGGAGACCGTGACTGAGAGCTTTTTTTTTTTTTTTCAAACAAATCTCTTTCCTTTTTTGCTCTATATACTTGTGGAAAGGCAAATGCCCTTCCTATGGCTAATTTGCAGCTGACCAAAGGTTTCCTACCTTAGATAATCAGAAGCACCTGTGTGGCACAAATGACTGTGTGTGTATAATCAACCCCAGGGGACTGACTGAATCCTTCCTGCCCATGATAGAGATGCGCTCCAGTGCAACGGATGTGGAACAAGATTCCCAAAATCACAATCTTCCAGGATTAGATGTGGAATGAGAGAGAAGCGGGGCATCTGGATGGCCTTTTATTGGTTTAAGATTGCCCTTATCCTAACCACATTAACCTCCTGATTGCTTGAACATTATTAGATGCTTCCACTGGAACAAAAAGAAAAGAGGAAAAAATAGAGGCTAACAGGCAATCATGCCCACCGGCCCATGTAGGGAATTGCTGAGGCCAAGGACAGAAAAAAGAGAGAGAGAGAGAGAGAGAGGGAGAGAGAGAGAGAAATGAAAAGGGGGGAGAAGAGAGGAGGTGGGTGGAGGAGGGGGAGAGGGTGTTCGATCGTCGATTAAAGTGCAATTGTGCAATTTCATTCCTGTTCCAGCACAATGAGGAATGAGATCAAGCTCAATTTGGACCTGTTCAAGAGATCCCCTCACCTTCTGTCTGAGGTGCACTGTGCAACACACACATACACACACACTGGCAAGCACACACATGCATACACACACACACACACACACACCTACACACCCCTGGAGCCCCTCACCATGTCAGCACCCCTCCAGGGAAATCAGGCGTCTGGAGACAGGTCAGCCCTGGACCATGTATATATTCATGGGCTTAATCTGGCATCATTTCTCTATGCTGCCGGAAAAAGAAATGTATTTAATTTACACAATCCCCATTTGGCCTGCTCACCAAGGAGAAATACATAGGGAAAGTAGGCCCATAGTCAGGGCTTCACCCCTTCAGCATAAACTAGTTTGCAGGAGTGTGTGAATATACAAGTTTGTGCATGGTTGCGTGTGTCTATATACTGTATGTCAGCATGCATAGTAGTATTCTGTCTGTGTACTGCAGAGGACAGAGAAAAAAAAAAAAAAAAAAAACATCTTATCATATTCCAGACCTGTACAGTACACCCAAACAGTGGCAGCTGTGCTAGTCTGTTTGAATGGGAGGATGGGAGTTGCACCCAGCAGATGCTGTGTGTGTATTAAACAGATTAATTATTAAAGCACATGCTTGACAGATGAAAAGTGGGTCCTCAGGCTATAAAGGAAAATGTTTATTCTTCTGCCATAGACTGTAGTACACTTAGCTTCTGCTCTCAACTTATCCAGCGCCTCAATGAAGAGAGTAAACACTTTTTCTACTCTGTGTGGTTGGAATC
Organism: Lates japonicus; assembly: GCA_033238685.1. Classification (NCBI taxonomy): domain Eukaryota; kingdom Metazoa; phylum Chordata; class Actinopteri; family Centropomidae; genus Lates; species Lates japonicus. The sequence goes on along the minus strand of BRZM01000102.1, from coordinate 998,124 downwards.
ACATACATAATAATTTGAAATGGCCGACTGGGATAAACCTTCAAATATGAATGTGTGTTTAGTGATCGGGGTGAAATATGATTAGCATGTGCAGTACCAGCCTGTGTGTGTGTGTGTGTGTGCGTGTGTGTGTGTGTGTGTGTGGAGTTAGGTAGCCGGAGGACAGACCCAATCACCTTTTTTTCCAGCTGTGCTTCCAATCAAATCCAGTAATGTTATCCCTGTTCTCGCTGCCTCATGTGAACTTTCTTTTTCTTCATCTTCTTCCCTCTAAAATTTTGATTTTCCACACAACTACTGTAAATATTTGACTTAATATATCTTAACGGGCACGGGGAGTGGCTGTTACGATGATCAATTATGCTCAGTAAAGTTAGTTCAGATCGAGAGCTAAGTTAGAGATAAACGGTTCTTACATCACAATCACTGCAATTTCTATGTCGTAAACACGCTGTAAAAGCTAAGAGGTTGTTAAGCCTGTCACCATTTTACGAACCGGTTACTGTGGATATGTTTGAGCAGTTGGATATGCACGGTTATGTGTTTTACTGGCCCTGCTTAGAAACAGCAGGAATTAGTGTGTGGAAAAGTCTGAGGGAAGCTCAGGGCTACTATCTCAGTTATTTTTCCTTATTATGGAGCTGGTTATAGCCTAAATCATGTGTACGTTTCCACTCAGTGATAGATTCAAGGAGATGCCGTTAACAATTTCACCATCCCTCATGCTGCTCAAGTTGCTGCAATATAGCAGTATAATGCGTTTATTAACCGCATCTGCTTCTTATGTCGCAAAAACATCTGTATTTGGAGTTTATATAAAATGAGCAGAGCCAACATCAGAAATTGTTATGTTATCTAGGCTGCTTCATTTTCTGTCTTAAATTGATATCTACTGCTTTTCATACTATGACATGTATAAGTTAGTTGTTGCTCACAAAATACACAAATAATATCTTACCAAGAACCTACTTTAAAAAAAAATAAAATAATTCTTAATAAAAGTAGGTAACTGTTACTGATGTGGGTGTATTTTAACAGTGGAGACTATGACTTTTCTTTAACATCTGGAGGTATGATAGAGATGAGAAAATATGAGAAAGCACGGCAGTGTTTTATCACAGCAGAAAATTCCAGTGCTCAGTGTTGCCTCTTTAGTGGCTGCAAGACTCCTGCATATATACAGTCACCAGTACACAAAGACAAAGTCTGAGCAGTGTTTGCTTTACTTATTTTAGACAACAAGAGTGCAGTGGATCAAAAGAGGATTCCCAGGAGAAGGCAAGAGGATGGGGGGATGATTAACCAGACACATTCCAGTCTGTTGGCACAAGGAAGAGGGGAGCGAGACGACTAATTTGCTCACATTTCTCCAGTTCCGCTCCATGTAAATAGATGACAAATTATTCAGTTCTAGATCTGAGCATCTTGTTCTTCTGAAGGTGGAGGCCAAGAAAACGGACCAGTTACCTCCCAGCATCCCTTAAAGATAGCTCCGCCCTCGCCCGCGCTCACATATATGGACATAAACACTCGCACGCAGAATGAAATCATTTTACCCATCCCCCATACTACACAGACATTGACACGGGTTGCTGGGCCCCCCTGTTGCCTCATCTGTCAGCCCCCACAACCTCAGTGTTGCCTCTCTCACCAACATCACAGCACACACACACACTCCCAAGGGAGAGGGTCTCAGATGCAGATCATCAGTATTAGTGAGCGGCTGAGGGATTAGCATCCCCCTGCAATGACCTACAGGTGTAGCCCTGGGATAGAGCAGACACTCATCTTCCAGAGCATCGCTGGGCCCTGACCCCCCGGCCCTCACCAAACACACCTCACAGGAGAAACAGCGCAGACAGACAAATGGGGGAGGTGTTGCAGGGTAAGGGCTAAGGAGCTATAGGGAACATGCGGAGATATGGATTGACAGGAAAACACAGACGAGTGACAGAACGCAGGCAGAGTCATCCCATTCTGAGAAGAGTGATATGGTTAAATGAGATGCAGCTTTAGCTAAGATTATGAAGATAAAGTTAAAGGCTGTCAGGCGGGTAAGAGAGTAAATATATTGATAATAAAATAATAATTAAAAAATAATAATTTCAGCTAAATATAATGTAAGTACAGACCTTCTTTGACTCACTGATTACTCTTTGCATATGCAGATAGAGAGATGTGTGTGTGAAAACTGCCACTGCCTTAGTTGAGTTAGCACTGACGAGGATAGAGAAAATGGCATTTTGGGTGAAAAAAAAAAAGCTAGGGGATCCACAAACAATCAAATAAATCATTTTTGCCAGTTAATGAACAATTGCCATTACTGTGTTAGCTAAACTGTTTTCCTTTCCTTTCTTTCTCTTTTCCCCCTATGCGTACCCTTTTGTCATATTCCTGTAGGTTATTACATTTTTGATTGAACGCAGGAGAAAAGGGCGGTTTGATAAACAGACAAAGTCAAAACAATGTGCAGATCGAGGTAGACAAGCAAAGGGCCTTTGGTGGTTGACGCTCATGTTTTGTTCGCTGTAATATCATCTGAACCTGGCTTGTGTTGTTGCCTCCCGTCGGACTCGCCTCGTTCTGTTGACATTTTGCTGTTATTTGTACACTGCAAAGCGGTCCATTTTCCCTGCATCAAAAGTGCTTTTACGCTGTGTGTGTCAGGATGTCTTTGGTGCTTACCTTCAGCTCCTGTCAGAGAGCGAGAGCAGGGCCTGTGCTCAGGAGCAGAGGGGGGAAGGCTGCTTTGTGTCCTGAGCGTTTTTAGTGAAGGCGAGAACTGGCTCAAAGGCTGTCAATGCGCTTGCAAATACACATCAGTATGTACACACACACACACGCACACAGACACACCAACAAGCAGTGTTTTCGCTCTCAGCTGCACTCCCTGTAAGAACCAAGTGTTTGAAATGAAGTCGGATTCATAAAGCGCACATACACAGGCACGAACACTATGCTCATTACACAGGTTTCTTGCCTGTGTTTATCCTTCTCAAAGGCTATAGATACATGAGGGTGGTGAACGCAGCCCTGATCAAAGAATGTAGAGTTAGGACTTAGGACCTGACGAAGGAAAACAACCCACGGTGTGAAACAATGTGTGTGCAGCGAGAGAAGTCTAACAAATGACACTGCCGTTCTTTATGAAACCACAATTACGAAAAGATGTTCGCGCGTCCTCCCCGTGTCGCACGGCAAATCCAACAGATGGAAACTGCAATCTGCTGCTCTGAATGGTCTCTTAGTTTTAGCTGTTACCGTGGAGAGGACAACAGGGTCAAACATGCACTGTGAACTCTGTAGACACAGGGAATTCATTTCATTAGTGGGCTTTTTGAAAGACTGTACCCTCATGCCACTCTTAATAATTATTCATTATGAAGCTCAAAAGAAAATTCAACATTGCTCTTTTGAGCAAGAGATTCCCATTTAAATCTGAACTTTTGATGTATGAATGGTGTTGCTTTAAATTTTTTTATCTTTGGTTGCAGAAGAACCAAATGTTTCTGCATAGTGTACTCATTTTATGAGCAACGCAATGTCCACAGACCTTCATCAGGTAAAATCTATATAGACAAACAGCACCGGTGCCATATCTATAAAAACATAGCCAGAGAAAAATCCTCCAACAGAGGTTATCAGGACAGTTCTTTCACAGCTTTTGATTCACCACTCCTGTCTTTCTGGAGTGCAAGAACTATGTAGTAATTGTTTGGTAAAAGTGGTAACGCAGGTTGCTTCGATCAAGCCCAGTAATGATGCCTTCTCTTTGTGTCTTCAATCAGTAACTGTGTGAGCTGTGTTGCAGTTTTAAGGGCTTGATTCAGTCGGTGAAAAACGTCCTTCAGAGGACCTGATGGTTCAGCTGAACTTGCACTTCCACCCTAAATACGATACTCTAGTCTCACAGCAACCAAAACAAATGATTCATTTGTGCAGTCCTACAGATTTTATTAGGTCAGAAATTTCCAAGTTCATCGATAAAGTGTTGTCATCACAGTTCGTTCAACCAAATGATACTCTTGGAAAAAGTTTATTTTCATTCATCTCTGAAGTGATGACCCATCAAGTCCTCCAAATTAAAAATGTTATTTGTGACTATTCTCCAGAATGGCCAGAATTTTCTGATCTAACGCCCCCTAGAGGCATGGCGTTATGGTCGTATTAGGTTTAGGCTTTATGATCGTGGTTTGGGTTAAAACAACTTATGACCTCAAAAAAACATTTGGGTTGGACTGAAATAACCTCTCCTATAACAATGTCTATGCCTCAGCTGCTACCAAGGGCTTTGTCACCTGAGCATATACAAAGTTTATGCTCTTTCAAGTGATATATAAACCAAGCAAATACCTGCTAAACATTACATAATCACATCATGTTTCTAATTTAACAAGTTGATAACGACTGCCTGAAAGCTTCATTAATAAACTTATCGCTCAGCACTGGATTATGGGAATTGTGACAAAAAGTCCTCCTGCAAGAGGCAGCAGTTCTCTGCTATGGATTAAACTACATAACACCAGGTGTTTAGAGGAGCAGGTGTAGTGGTTCTGAAACCTTTAAGGAAAAATACACAGATTCGCTCGAGTGAATAATTCCAGCTTCTCTCAGTTAGTCCACCCCACTCAACCCCAGGAAGTGTATTTTTCAGCTTCATTTGGAGATTTCAGGCTGAAACAAGTACCTGCAGACTGTCATCATCGAAGCCCAACATTATGTATGCAAACAGGGGGAGTGATTTACCCTCTTCATTCCAAGTAACATGTGCCCTGTCTGCGGAATTTGGGATCTCAAGCATTTCTTCCCAGCGAATGACAGCAGTGCACCCCTGGTGTGTTGAGGCTGCCAACCACTAAGCAGTCCTGGCATTCTGCAGACAGGCCAGACTTGTGGTTGTTGTTTTGCTCGCTCCTTCTCAGTCTTTGGCTGCAGGCTATATGCAGAACACAGACAGCTAGCCTGTTCCCACACCAGGGCTCAGCGCTGAAGGTGCTCGACCCCATACTCCACTCTGCGTACATTAGCAGGAAAGAGCTGGCGGGCTGATGTATGGAGGAGAAACAAAAAAGGAGGAGCTGAGGAAGAGGGCAACAAATAACAGAAATATCAAACAAAGATGTATGTGCTCATTCAGATACATAAAACAAGAACAGGACAGCAGTAGAGAGACTTGAGAAACGTGTTCTTAGAGACAACAGCTCTTTAGCATGACATGAGTCTCCATTCCTAAAGTTCACTTTCTCTCCCTCTGCATTTTTCTTCCCCTCTGCTTCATTCCATGCTTCGGTTTCTGTCGTCAAAAAATGGCTGACCACAACCTCACATTGTCTCATGTGATTCTCCACAAAAGGAACGTTCAAGACTATGTTTGGGTTTCCTTGGTGAGCCGCGGGCAATTGTGACTCAAGCTAACCATCCCCTGTCATATTCTTTCAATTAGAAATGACAGAGAAGCCAGAGTGTTGTCTGCAATGAAGGATTTTTTAGTAAAGACCCACTGTTTCTCTGTCCAACCGCTTGGTACAATCCTAAACCTGGCATTTAAGATGAGCACTGAAATATCAAGCCTGGGATTTTCAGTTATGTCATTCAATCCAATTCAAAGATGCATTTTTGGCAACAAAGCGTAATCTCGCACAGTGCAAGCACAAACTAGCCTTTAATCTCAGTGTAATATCTAGCAATTATTTATCAGGACTCCAGCTGGTATATTATGTTTCTCCTGGTCACAAACACATACACTTTTCTGATTAGTTAGTGGGCTATAAGCCCATGTTCGTTCTGATCAGTCAGTGTTTTTCTGTCCCACTGTGGCCTCCCTCCCTCCTGGCTCGACTGTTTGGTCACTAAGCTCAGACAGTCTGAGGCCTCTCCAGCCCAGGCCTGTTCATATATGCAGTTTTAATTGAGTGATAATGAAGAGAGCTTGTCTCAGATGAGGTTAACAGGAGTGTATTAATTTGAATAGGGCCCTCTGGATTATCCCTGGCTCCCCAGTCTCTGCGAGCTCTGAAAACAGGCCGCTGTGCTGTCCACACAGGGAACCCAGAGCGGACTGCATTTCTTAATGGACCACAGGGCAACATAAGGGTCATTAGCATGAGATTCAGACCAAGTGTTTTTATGTGTGTATGTGTCACGGATCGTGTGGTTTATCCACCTTGACACAAACTTTGACAGACAAAAGTGCAAGAGGTAACGATTGAGGAGGAGAGCTAATAACCAGAGGGCAAAGATAAAAATCTATATCTCTCAATCACAATGTAGATTTCTATCTTTCTTCCTATTTCTCTCCCCGTCTGTCCCTCTCCCTTTCTCTCTCTATCCTCCACCATTGTTGTTATCAAATGATACAGTTGCTCAAGCACAGCGTTTGAATCCTAAGGACCTCTGGGAGCGGATTTGTCTCCACCAAGCCCCTTCTAACGGGGATTAAGAGGATTAAAAACCATAAAATGACCCCAGCTCCAAGTCCCCAGAGCCAGGCCCAGCTTGCTTCAGCCCGGCCCAGCCAGGAACGGAGCGCAGGCCGCAGGCCTTCTTTACCAACGGCTCCTTAAAGCTCCCCGTTAGCATGACAAAGGAGAGAGCAGTCCCCTGATCCGCCAAGGAGGCAGTACAATGGAGTGGCTGCTTTCTCCTCTGCTCATTTTCATGGAGACAAACAGCATTACACTTGGCAGTGACATTGTTCTAAACTCCAACATGGAGCCCCTCTTTCTCTGCGGAGCTCAAGGTGTCATATTAATTATTTAAATCTGATGTGGATTTTCAGCGAGGGATCCCTCCAAGGCCTTACCCGCAGCCAGAAGGTCTGGGATCTGCATTCGTTTGGTTAATTAGACCTGAAACCAAGCTTTGATCTCAACCAAAATCGGAAGAAAGGGAAACTTCCAGAATGAATTATTTTAGCCCTAACCTATTTTTTCATTATAGATCTTTCCTACTCATTTTCATCCCTTTTATAATGTTGTGAACACAAATGCGTGTTTGTCTCCCTGCGTGTGTTAGACTGAATTAGAGTGCACAATGACTGAGTTTAGGGTTAAGGATTTTGCAGTTAACCAGCTTCATAAGGTCAATGATGAAGGTAATTGAAAGCCACTTTAATCCACTCAGGAGGCCTGACAGAACCATTTACTCATGTCGCCTCACTGAGAAGGTATAGTTGGACTCAGATGAAAGAAAAAAATAGAGGGAATGATAGAGAGAACAAGACATCAGAGGCTGGGGTGGTCTCTCTCTCACCATCTCATTTAAACATTGCAAGAAGTGGAGATGTAAATGCAATATTGCTCAGAGCCAAACATATTGATTCAAACTATTTGCACCACAATAACAACAAAGCTTTGATGGTCGTTCAGTGTGGGGTTCACCACGTTGGACAGCCTTTAGATAATGTTGATTTCAACAGGCTGGTAGAAACCCGAGGTCAAGAAAAGTCCTGCAGGCAGCTTCATTCAAGCCCGACTAACGATGAAGCCCAGCAGCAGCAGCAGAGTTGGCAGATGTAAAAATATATCACGGGGGTGTATCGTGGCATTTCAGTTGCTGGCTGGGTTTACGTTCTATCAAATGTGTTTAATAATGTGATTGTTAGGATAGGTCACACAGGAGTGGGTGTGAGAGACAGGACAGTCACTAAGACATGCATTAAGCTTCCCGTTGTCACCGTCTAAGATATATCTAGAGACAGCCCTCTCCACTGGATTCCATGTCATTCCTCTTTGAACAGCCAAATTGACGAGTTTATGCATAATTGAGGCTTGTAGTACGAAAGGGAGAATGAGAGGAGCGTCTTTTCTCTGACTGTGAAAGGAGACTGAGTGGGGGATGAAGGAAGATGGAAGGAAGGTGCGCAGGGTGGGTGGGGGTGGGCATCTTCTCCCCTGGTCCAGAGGACGAGAAGGGGGGGGGGGGGGTGTCAGAGAGAGAGGGACAGGCTGATGTTTGATGCATGGAGGTGGGGAGCAAAGACAGCCAAGCTCACCTAACCTAGCTCTGTTGGATCATCCAGCTCAACTGAGCCCCCCTGCTCCCCACTATATCCACCGAGGCTGAGCTGCAATGAGCTCTGGGGACTGTAAGTGAATTAAGCCCTTTGGTCTACGTGGAAAATTAATTTACTCTCTCAGTAGAGCTCGCAGCCCAGAGAGAGACGCTCCATAGCACTACATAACTCTGGTGAGGGATGGGAAAAGAGCACTGAGTCGTGGGAAGAGGAGGGAAAAGAAGAAGATGTCTTTCACTGATGAAGAAAAACTGTGTTTCTTCTTGTGTTTCAGAAAATACCACATCATCAGGTTTTAAATGGTAAATGGCTGACATGCATAGTAGCTTTAGATGGATGTTATACTGGGATCGCAAAATATGGCATAAGGTGATTACAGTGCCTTAAAGGGTCAGTTCACTAGAAGAAAATAAAAGTATATGTAGATCATTTTGGTTTACTTAGTTTACCTTGCAGATATCTTTTTCTGTAAGTACTCAAGCCAAATGAGTGGGATTTCATTTGTGATGATCACATCACTGAAAAGGCACATTTGAACAGTGACAAGAAATAGTATCTAAAATAGTTCTAGAGTTTATCCAAAATAACAGGGTCATTGACTCTGGAAAGAGAGGATGTCGGTGATTTTTATAAATTATTTTTCAAGGCTGCGAACACAAGAAATGAAATTCCATTCACCTCCACTGTACTGGTTTGGAGGCAGAAATCTCTGGAACTGATATCTCAAAACCTGTCCGTGTCATACCTCTCCTTCTCTATGTTTCCTGTGTGTCTCTACACAGTTGTCAAATAAAGGCAAAAATGTCACCAAAAAAAGCAATAAAAAGCAGGAAGTCAACAACCATGGCACCCTGAGCATCACAGTGCATGATGCAAAAGAGGGCAAAGAAATTTCTTACATGGATACATGAATGGAGCCAGTCTGGCAGCACAGTGGGAGTGTCAACACAGGAGGCTCCAGCAAAACAACATAGGGTCATCTGGCAGGGCTTTGTGTTGGCTAATCAAACACATGCAAACCACACTCCTGGTAGATGACTTTAAAACGTGAACAATGTGTGTCTACTGTTTAGATAAAATACTTGCAAACGTGATAACTTCCCAGAGCTGTAAAATCTTGACTGCGACTACAACAAACTGCTGTCGTCTGATTAGTTTTCAAACGCGTTAATCTGCTACTCCAACTGGACTTCCTGGATCATGTTTTGACAAAGCAGGACCCCCATGTGCAATGCAGCAACGCAGCCTCCTTGTCGTTTTAACGCATGGCTGTCTTCAGTCTAAATCCCTTCTTAGCTGCAACATTAGTTGTATTCGATTATCACAAACAGGATAACACAACAAACTGTCATGCCTTATATTCATTTTCGTTACTGATGATATTCAGGATTAGGATGGTTCTGTGTAGTTTGATGCTGACAAAAGTTAAAGTACTAGAATTTCTTTGTTAAATATATAGGTGGATGATACAGAGGAACTGTTAATGAAATCTAATTTTATACACCTGCTGTAATAAATCCTGAAATAATGCCATAAAATTCAATTTGATAGGTCCAAACTGTGGGCTCCTTCTTGTCGGTTTTCTTGCCATCATTCCATCCCCTCCTGTACGTGGCCAATTTAACTTCTCCTCTTTGCTCCATTTCTCAGATGTAGATCAAACTCACACCACAAATGTGTCTCACTCTAATCTCCCATTTATTTACAAGGCATACCCCCCAACTCATGTGCGCACACTCTCACACACACACGCACGCACTTGCACAAACGAAGACTTAATGACAGTGAGTGAAATAATCACCCGCCTCGCCTGTAGCACTGTGGGCTTGAAGTTGACCCCCTGCCCTCAAACACACACACCCGTACACATACACACGAGCAGCGGGGCCCTCTCCTCAGGCCCATACGACCAGCCCTCAATGAATACAAAGGATTGTGGGGATTAGCCAGACATTTGGTCGGGCATTGTTCTGGCCTACTAAATGAGGTTTGGCCGGTGGCAGCCGGCACGGGGGCCGGGTCCTGCGTGAAGCTGAGGCGGAGGCAGCGGCCGCCCCTTGGAGGAAGAGTGATAATTACCTCTTCCTGAGAGAGATGACAGCTTTGGCCTCTGCGTCCCTGAATCTTGGACATTAGCAACTGAATAGAGAGCTTTCATACTGTATATCATTTTAATCTTTCATGTTCAGATCCAGCAGATGGCTTATTACTGGCCTGGGTGAGGAGGCAGCTAGGGAGACAAATGGCCCGTGTCTCTTTTAAGGAGGGATGCTGGGGAAATGGCATTCATATAGGGCAAGAGCAGCGGATAATTGTATATCTGGCTGTTTGGAGGTGCGGCGCTGCTCACACACTGCCAGCCTATAAATCATAAAACTATTAATCTTAGACAAATCCCACTCGGAAGGCTTGACGGAGGGCAGTGAGTTTGGAAAAATGAGATCCATCCAAAATATGAAGGATTCTTTTATGACATGCATGTTAAGTCTTCAGGCATGCTCATGCAGCCAAATCCATTTCATTTGTTTATATTTGCATTTAACCTTCCTCCATACAAAAAAAAAACACAACCGATAAACGAGATATCCCACAATGCACTGATTAAAAGATTTGTGTAGTGGTTTTATTATTCACCTCATATATAAATGATCCACTTTTTGAGTTACTCCCATCACTTTTTGTTTAGTTTTTCATGTATTCAGATCTGACATTTGACTTATTCATGTTTCTTGAGTTATTCATTATTTGATGATGAATTTTAACTGTGCAGATTTCTGTGGGGGACTGCACTGCAGGACACAACTTTTGTTATGCTCACCAGAACAAGTCAGCAGTATAAATCATCAGAAACTGGCCAGAGAAATGCACATTTCCAAAAAGTAATAAAAGTCCTGAACTGCCTGATTTTGCAGAGGTGAGTGTGTGAGAGGATGTTGTACATCTGATTTTTATTACATTTCAATGTACTTTGCATTTAGAGAACATACTAAATCTCTCTTCCTCTCCTTCCATCCGTCCCTCTCTCCCTCTCTCCCTCTTTCTGCAGCCTGCTGTCGCTCCACTGACATCGCCCATCCAAAGAGAAACAATACGGTTTCATCTCCCGCGCTGACAATGATGCATGAGCCTGATGGAAAACACTTTTCAGGTGTTGTCATTATAAAGCCTTTTTTTTTCTCCATAGGCCCCATGTGAAAGAAATACAAAGACGGGGCCCAAAGTGTAAAACTCTAATATCTCCGAAGCTTTTCATTGGCATCTGTGGAGCCGCGGCTGCTGGATTGTCTCCTTTTCAATTACCTGATCTTTTCAACTCGGTGGGAAATGAAAAATGTGCAGCGTAGTTGGAGCTCTGGAGCAAAAAGCCTTCACTCCTCTCTCTTTCCCTCTCTCTCTCTCTCTTTCTCTCTTTTCATTCTCTCCCTCTCCAATCATCTCTCTCACACATGTTACAGTTCAGCAAGTGCTGTATGTTTGCTAGAGAGTAGGTGCAGTATGCTCAAAATTAACCCCAACTTTGAAGTATAAACAGTTAAAAACCACCCAAACGCCACATTAATTTACCATTGATACTAACCACAGATCACAGTTACCACTAATACATGAGCATCCAAACATTCTGATGAATGGCTTCATTAATTCACTGTGACTTTTTCTGGTTTGAACATCGACTGGGGCACCTCCAATTTCTGACTTCACTCTTCTGTCCAGCTGCATTGCTAAAGACATTGCGCAGCGCTATATTTATCAAGACAAGATGTTCTAATGTTTTTCAGTGACACAGAGCTGAGGAGGAGGAGGAGAAGGAGAAGCTGGTTATTAATAAAACTATTTGTCAAATGAGTCATGTTAGGGAGACGAGTTGAAGGAGGCCAAAACAACATCTGCTTTGAGCTCATCCTGATATCCTGATTGCATCAGTTACATCATGTGAAGTCATGCTCAACACAGTGATAAAAATCCTGGTTGAACATGCCATCACTTTATCAAAATGATTAGGAGACATAAAAATGCTTCAGCTGATTCAGTTTAGTCTTGAGTTACATTACTCAGCAACAATTACAAATCAGCCTGCACTCATAGATGTATAGGAGCTGAGGAATCCGTTTATAAGACGTGTCATAAAAGGTACATTATGTGGGCATGTCGAGGATATGACGCACAATGGTTTACCAACATCACAGCGTAGCAAATGCTTTACAAATATTTGGTATCACATCAAAATAAAACATATGGGTTTGTAAAAATAATCTGTGGTCGTTTTCCAAGACTTGCTGTCATTTTTTCTTTCTTTTCTTTTCTTTTTTTTTTTTTTGAAAGCTGCACGGTACAAAAATCTTAGCCTTTTGTGAAAGGCGTACAACACCATACAGGAGAAGAGAGCACGGTTTACACCTCTGCAATCCACCACCAAAGCAGCTGCATGCTGATTAGGGGCAAATAAAGTGAGCTACGTCTTTTGATTTTTAACGGAAAAACAAAACTGCAAGACAGAGAGCCTTGTTCCTCTGTCTTGTCAGTGCTCCCTTCAGAAACAGAAACAGATTTGAGCTTTCAAAGTCACATGCAATCGTAACTGCGTTGTCTTTTAACTGTGGTTGGAGTTCAAAACCTCGCAGCTCCTTCGATCATGGCAAAGTGAATGCACTACACAGGGTGAACACAGGCAGATGTGAGGGGAGAGCAGCTTGGCCTACTCTCCGTGGAACTGCCAGAGTGGGATGAAAAAAAAAATGCAGCTTGCTCGCAATAAATAGCAACATCTGATAAATATGGTACAATCATTATTTTGTTTGTGAATTTCTAATGACTATCCCAATAGCCTTGTTGTATCTAACCAGAAAAAAAACCACTATGAGATCTACTTAAAACAAAACAAAACAGGCCTAGAATAAACACATCAGTCAATTTTTTTCATATTGATAACATTCTTTTGCTTTTGTTCTTTGCCTGCTGATGCTCCTGCTTTCACATGCCATTGTTCATGTTAATTCAATACCAAACAAGTCATTTTATTTTTACCGTGGACTCTCCCTTGTGACTAATTACTATTCAGCTCTAGCACTAAGTGATGTTTCACCCTTAGACAATAAAGAGGGACATGCTGCTTTCACACAATGAACCAATAAATTTAGCCTGTATCAAAAAACATTCCTGTTGGAGTGATTTGGCCGACAAATCAGCGAGCACGTGAGCCAGTTATTCAGATCACAGTGTGTGAGGGTTACCTCCTACTGTGCAGCTTTAAGGAGATCTGAGGGACAAGAAAGCATGAAGCCCGCTGGGCTGGCTGGTTGGCCTGCTCGCTGGCCGAGCTGCAGGCTGAGCTTTCAGTATCCTGTGTGCGAGTCATTAGAGAGTTGCTGCAGCGGGAGCTGTAGGGTGTCTCTGGTCTACGAGGTGATCCAGCAAGGACTCTGAAACAGAGCAGGACCATGGAAGTACAACAGATGGAAATCGAGAGGAAGAGAAGGAGAGAGGGAGAGAGAGAGCTAGACAAGGCATGCCTCATTAGCACTATGAGGGGAAGGGGCAGGGCGGGCTTCCCACTGGCCTCTCTGTGACTGGTGATGTCATCAAACTGTTCCCATTTGTGACCGGGACTGCGCAGGGATTGGAGGGGAACAGCTGGAGCAGGGTTTGAGCCAGTGACCCTCTAATCATGAAGCTGCAGACCTACCACCTAAAGGTCACAGTGAACGGCTCGATCACACTCAAACAGAGAGAACACGGATAACGTCTTAGCGCGAAGCATGTGTGCAGGCCCAATCATACCTTTAAAGTATGTGGAGCTCTGCGACACGCCAACTCACACAAACCCCTAATCACACACACACACACACACACAGGGTCACACATCTCCCTTATCTACCATCACCATCACATGTCCAACAGATCAGAACCAATCAAGCTACCTTGTGAGGACAAAATCAAAGGCTGAGGTTGGAGGATTGGAATATGACACTCTGTCACTGTGGAAACTGTGTCAGGGATTTCCTTAATTGGACCACAGTCAAAAAAAAAGGGAAAAAAAGCTACACAGACAGGGCAATAGCTGAAAGATGAAAAAACGTATGGTTGGTGTGCCTGCTCGTACCTGCTGTGTTTAAAACCACAGGAGAGGGTGTAAGTGTGCGCCTGCAGTGTGTGTCTTTGGTAGAAAATGCTGTGACTGTATAAAATAAGCACAAGTCTGTGCAGGCTTTTGAGAGTGATCATGAGACAGAGAGGGGCTACATTACTGAAAGCATTGAACAGGTGTTCTAATAATTGTCCTCAGATCAGTTGACAACTGTTGCTCTCAAAGCACCGCAGCTTGTGAAATGAATGCTGTATGTCCTTTGGCATTTCAGCCATTATGTTCTCCTCTGTCTCACAGCCTCTGGGTATTGACAGTTGCCAGTGATAGAAGACTGTGAGTAACATTATAACAGCCTGCTAACAAACACAAACGCCTGTGAACTCCTTCCTCAGGTGAAGAGCGATCAGGGTCAGAGCATTAGAGCGATTACATTTGAAGGTTGCTGCCTCCGGTGAGCGACCTCTATTATTCACAGAGCTCACCCTCTACTGGCCCCTGATTCATGCACTGACAGCACTAGCCCAGCTGCCGTAATTGCATGTGATTGAGCCGTGCCAACTGTCCCGCTTGACACGTGGGCCCAGACTGAGACCTCTCACCCAGCTCCCTGAGGTCAAGGGGTCGACTGACGAGGCGATACGACAAACAGTCCCGGAGCACGGCCAGGTGACGAGAGATGATGATGATGCTAGATGAGAAATGGACGTGACAGTCGGTCAGATGGAGGGGAGAGAAAGGGAGAGTTACAGAGAGGGAAGGCGAGGAACGAGTCACAAGGTCAGAGAGGTGGTAGTGACGATTGGATACATCACCAGGTAGCTATTTTAGGTTTTAATCAACAGCAAACACCACACACACACACACACACACACACACACACACACACACACAAGCTACTGATATATGCACAACAGACAAGTCATTAGAAATAGGAATGAATGTATAATAGTCAAATTGTCCACACAGGCCATATAGTAGCTTGCATTTTTACTCATGCTTTATTACACTCTGTAACACAACCTGTAACATATTTTCAAACCCTCAAGTCTAGTTTTTACTCATTGCAAGGCAGATCACAGTGACTGTGTGTGCTTGGCTTCCAAACGCAGGTGACCTAACTGAATACTGTGCTTGAATGCATCCCGTGTGTAGCCACACAAAGGGCATTGAAGCTACTGTTGTTGTTTGCTAATGTGACGCTCCCGCCACGCCTCCTTCGTAGTCACAGTGTTAGCACAGTCGGTAAAAAAACAAAACAAAACAGGATATCAGTGACGTAAAATTTGAGTTAGCTTGAGTTTAATGTTAATGTTAGCATGCTAACATGCACAATGACAATGCTAATGTTTAGTAGATATAATGTCATGCTATGGTCACTATTTTAGCTTAGAGTGTTAGCATGCTAACATTTAATGACCTGATGGTGGCACAAGAGGAAAATTCATCCTCTGGGGACCAAGAGCACCTGTTCCAAATTCACAAGATATTTCTGTAGCCTGGTGGTGGAGCAAACGGCAGACCAGCATTACATCCCAAAGTATTGCATTAGTCACTTTTAATAAGCAAAACAGTGTAGTCATGCTATTGTGTGACAAACATGCAGTCCCTTTCTCTTTTCAGACTTATTTTATCAACTGTAGCTGGAGAATAGACCAAATATCTTACAAGGTATTTATCAGTTACTTGGAAACAAGTGTAATAATCTCCCTGCAGGTGGTGTTCAAAATCATGCTGCTTTTCTTCTTAGTATTATTATTATTATGACTATTCCACTGCCAAGCCAAACAATTTCACACACGCCTGTCTACAATAGAAAAATATAAGGAAAAAGGAAGTAGTCTGACAACACAAATGATTTATTGTCACATCCAATCTGCCTAACTGATCCACACCTAAATTTAATGTATTTCTTCCTGGCTCCCCCATCCCTCCACCAAATTTGCTGCAAATCGGTTCCATGCCTTTATGAATTGTGCTGACAAACAAACATACAAACTATCAAACAGATTCAAATGAAAACAACCTCTCTGTGCATCGATAATATAACTAATCCTGAAGATACAGGAGAAAAAAAGCAATAATAAGACACAAGAGGTCATCAGGTTAGCCTTTAGTCAGATGGCTTTCTGTTGCACTGATGAGGTCAACTGTCCCGCTTGATAAATTAATTTAGCTGTAAAGCTTGACTGTCATCCAATTAAGTTTCAGATAATGTGTTTGTTTTATGGTCAAGAGATGTAAATATAATCAGGAGCATATGCTATTTTCTAAATCAATGCAGTAGTAAAGAAGGCAGGCTTTTGTTCTGTTTTTGCTCTTCACACATGCACACACACACATATACAATACTGAATTACTCTAGCAGGCAGGTTGGACACGGGGTCTTACTTCGCATCTTTATCAAAACTGGAGTGGTATTAACATAATTGTCAGCTTACTGTATCTTGTCTCTTTAACATCATTTTAATATTGTATTTTTTAGATCTGGCGGCCTGCTTGAGATTCAACACCGCTAATTAAATAGACAGAGGCGCCCACTCACAACAACTGATGTCTTTTCCCAGAACTCTGGGAAGACTGTCAGATGAACTCACACACACACACACACATGGACACGTACACACCTAAAAACAAACGATCCTGCCAGGAAGAGATGCAGAATCCATCCTGATTACTGCAATTGTCACAAGCTGACCAGCGAAGTTGTGAGGAAGCTTAAAGGGATGACTTCTGAAACGATAAAAAGTTTACCTGTCTGATAAATAAAGACAGAGGGAGAAAGCGAGAGGAATGGAAAGTGTTTGTAATTGAGTGTTCGCATATATATGTGTGTGTGTGTGTGTGTGTGTGTGTGAGGGAGAAAGAGAGAGAGAGAGAGAGAAAGAGAGAGAGCTGAAGTAGATAATGACCCGCGTGATTGATAATCGATGGCCCTCTCCTCTTGTCTCGCAAGGTTTCTGTTCTAGGGGTTGCTTGAATGTCGCCCTCTGCTCGACCTCATTAAAGGATCTGTTACCTCAAACAGCTTTTAATTTAGCCTAATGATTTTTTGTACAGATCAGATACTTGTGTGTCTGTGTGTGTTTGAGAGAGGGAGTGTGCGCACAGAAACATATGCGTGCAAGAAGAATACTTATTCGTCCCTTTGATTGCGCGCAAGAGCTTGAAACCATATAAATCAGTGAGCTGATAAAAGCTAATCATTCTCTTCCATTAGGGGACAGCAACCTCTGAGACAGATAGTTACTGATTGATTGACAGTTCTGAAAACATTACAGATTCGGATATCAGAGTTCAATAAAAACTGACAAAGAAGAGTGAAACGGCGAGACAGACTGAGAAGGAGAGAGAGAGACAGGAAGGAGGAGGAAAAGAGACACGAGAGCAAGGGAGGGAGACAGAGAGAGAGAGACGGGGACACAGGCAATGACAGCCACATGAAATCTCATCTCCATTTTTGACAATGGGGGAACCATCTGAAGAGCAGAGAACAGAGGGAGGAATTTAACTGCTTTCATCTTGTCATAATTATCTCCAAGAAGCCACATGAAAGAGAAAATCTGTGTTTTTTGTTTATAAATTAGAGAACAAGGACATTTTCTGTGACAACTTTGATGGCATTTTTCCTCTGTGCATGGTTGAACAGTCCTGGGCTAATGATCCCTTCTCTTCTTAAAGCGGAGGAAAAAAAAAAAAAAGAAGCAGTGATGAAAATTACAATAAAAACGACACTAAACACAATTTGGCAAATGAACGGAGAGCTAAAGTGTCATAATTCAGAGAGCATCATTATCAAAATTGCCACAATTGTTGTGCATATGTCTGCGAATGCGTAAGTATTTCCATATTTCGCAGCATCACTGTCCACCAGGACTCACAGAAAACAAACATAACGTGTCCATCTGGAGAGAAAATGCAGTGTAGCTGCTCTGACTGTTAGTGGGTGCAGCAGGTTTTTTTTTTTTTTTCTCTGAGGCTCAAACATCATTAAAAAGAGCTGGGGTCATTTCTATGATCCATGCAGTTGGGCTTTCATGGGCAGATCAACAAATGGAGGCTGAAACCAACGGCAACAGCGATCAATAGTTCCCTTCAAGACACACAGGAGCACTCTGAGTATCCATCAATCTCCACCCTCAGATAGGAAGTTAACCACAAACTGGAAATAATAACTGCGTGGGTTAGTTGGCGCCTTGTTGCCACAACAACTCCAAATTACACTGTGCATGTTATATCGGTCCCCTTGTTGATTCTACTATAGAGGCATGTATTACACTAACAACAAACAAATCTATAAAACGGTCAGTTCACCCAATTTACAAAAGACGCAGTTTGTCAAATGCTTTCTAGTCAGGAAACCAAGATAAACTACCACAGAGTTTCTGGAAACAGTCATGCCTTTTATGTTACTGTTTGCATCAAGGTTTTTATTATTATTATTATTATTTTTGGGCTTTTTAGCCTTTAATGATAGGACAGTGAGAGAGAGACAGGAAACAGGAGGAGAGGATGGGTGAGTGGCATGCAGCAAAGTTCCAGTCAGATCAGGAGTCGAACTGGAGTTCAGCTGCTCTGAGCACTGAGGCCCATGCAGTACGCGCCCTAACCATTCAGCTATGGGGGCGCCATGCATCAAGCTTTTTAATCTAATTGGGTCCAAATTATGACGAACCAGTGGTTTAAATTGTGAGGAATCTTCTTCATGGGCTGGTATTAAGAGTGAGTTAAATGTTGTCAAGTGTGTTTGGCATTTTAAGTCACATTCACAGTTTTTATTACTCAGCATATGGCTTCATATCACCGTTTTCGTTTGACACATGAGTCGTGGAAAAGATTAAAAGAGCCTGGCATTTGCTGACAAGTGGAATCCTCCTTTATGTTTATTTATGTGGAAATGCTGAGGACTCAGTCATCCTGTTAAAAGACACGTGTTGCTCTCTCCAGGAGCTTAGCTGAAAAATCACAGATCACTGTAAATTAGAGGTGAAACTGGGTGATCCAGTGTATCCTTGTCCTTTATTCATTCTTAATCATCTGTTTATTTCATTACTGTAAGTGATCCAAATGGGAGTTGCTGTTCTGTGTACTCCTATGACAGGAAATATGTTTCATACTGGATATGTCCACTCATTTGCTCATTATGGGAGGAGATAGGAACAGTTGGTTCAATGGGAATACTGTGCTAGCAAACTGAAGTTGCTGGAAACCATAACAGAATAAGGGAATGTACTTTTTAGTCCTCTATAGCTGAGCAACAGTTTCTACTATTCATTTAGGTTCTAATTTATTCTTGATTAATCTACTTTTTAAATATTTATGTTGTTGAACAGCTCCTGATGGATTTAATTATTTATTTGTAGACATTATATGATTTACCTTTTTATTGTCCTATTTAATCCAGGAAGAGCAAATGCTAACTGGCCCAAGCACCAAACCAGTCCAGCCCACTTCCCCAGTCTGCCTCCTTCAGCCTGCCAACTGCTGAGCCATAGCTAATAAGGATATCAAAGAAACACTTCATAGAAATGCCTATCATCTATCACTTTAATCGCATACAAACATTCCCTGTTTTTTTGACTGGTTTCCAGAGCTAATGCTGTGAACTGAAAGTGTTTTTTCTCGTACAGCCGAAGCGTTGTGAGTGCCGCAATCAGTGGCTGCAAGCACGGCCTAATGTGGCCAAAGAGGATGTGAAACTGAGCCAAAACATGCACACGGCAGACCGAATCTAATTAATGTTCATTAAAAGTTAAAGCAGGGGAAACGGCCAGGTTAATTTCTGCTACTGCGATCTTAAGGCCTGATGACTCACACAAAAACCATGCTGGCCTCTGTTTCGAGGCAGCTGCGGTGTTCTTCTGTGTGCAGCGCAGTGCTCGTGTTCTAAGAGAGCTCACAAGGACGAACCAAACTGAGCCATATGTCCTCGCACTCCGCACATTAGGCAGCAAAATCTCTGGTCATCCATCACTGCCTTGTTAGAGAGGAGAGAGACTGGGCAGTGGGCAACATATTGCAGAAACATGTTGTAGGAATACCATCACACAGACAGACAGGCCAAATGTATATTTTTGCAGATCTATATGTCAGACTCACATAACATCCAGTCCCTCTCATTGTGTGATTGTGAAATGACTTCACCCTCTGTCCCCTCTGTCCCCTCTGTCCCGGCTGGCCGTCTCCAGCCATCTGTGGCCCACCCTCTCACCTTTGACCTTTAGCAGAGGTCAACACAGGTCAGGCGTCTCACGTTTGGCAATTGTTTCAGATAGGCAGACAGCGGCTGTCTCATTCTCAAAAACACATGCAAAAATATGCACAGCTTTATCCTCACTTCCACAACATGTCTTGAATTCTGGTGATTAACACTGAATAAACTTCGACAGGATGGTTGGTCTGTTTGGTCCATCCTGACTAAAATATATACATAGAAAGCAACAAAGGATTGCATAGTGCAAGAGGAACTATCCAGAGACATCATGCAATATGTTAATCACCCTACAAGAGGGAGGGCAAGAGGCCATGAAATCTGTGGTGTTATACAACCAAACAGAAGCCAAAACAACTCAGCAAAACACCACAGAAAAGTTGTCTATGGAAATTAGACAAAAAAAGCAGCCATAAACCAGCGAGGGAAAATGCTCAAGGTTTTTCTCTTCGCTTGGCGGTCATACACGTTTTGTTTCTCCATCACCTCTTTGCCGCCTTTCTTTTTTAGCCTTAATTGCAGTTTACAAGGAAAGGGTAATCACTTGTGAAACAGGGCGTGTTATTTTCTTGCCCAGAGTGTGAATCCTAAGCAGGCCAATCGCCCGCTCTATCGCTCCATCTCTCTGCTGGCTGAATCCTAATGGCTGGATGGAGAGAGGGAGCGCAGGGAGCGGGGAGAGAGAGAGAGGCTGACAGCGGGGCTTGACATGGGCATTAAATCATGCCCCGAGGAATCCTCCATCCACAGGCTCCTGACAGCCGCGCTGTCATCACGGCCAGGCCACTTCCTATGCCTCTTGACAACACTGGAGCAGAATTAGTCAGAGCATCAGATGTAAATTGGCGCTGTTCAAGGATGATAATGAGCACCAAGATACATGTCGGTGTCACTGACGGGACGCCATCATGATTGGCTGTCCCTCACACTGCGCTCCATTAGGTCTAATGGTATTCAGGCCAGGTATGGGCGGAAGGCGGGAGCAGCGGGGAGGGGGGGGGGGTGAGTGGGGGATGGACAGGGAGAAAGTTTTGTGTCGTGATCAGTTTGTTCCATTTGTGCGTATTGGTTTCTATACGACCTGGTGGCCAGAGAGGGGGACATTTACACAGGGTCCAGCCAGCCAGTATATAATACAGCTGTCCACTTACTGACTTCTTGTTGCCTTTCTCTTACATACATGAGATCATGCACCTTTTACCAAGTTTGAATATACCAAAATAAGGCGTCAGATACTATGTATTCTATCTCATCATGCATTATATTTTTATGTATCATGCTGCCACACACTACAAACCACCTGTCCTAGAGTGGCACAAGTCTTGTCCCAGTCTGAACTCATGTGAGAAATCCACACATACACCAAGTCACTTCCGAAATTTTCCAGCCGCTTCAGTAAAACTCTTGGCTCGCTAGTTTCCTGTCTCCAGGTGCAGTATGTATGCATGCAGTGTGTACAGCTTGCTAACATAATGCAGTAATAGTTGCCAGTGTGCCATTTTCCCTGCCCATGCTGAGGATGAGCCAGCCAGAGCCTGCCCCAGATGCATACATTTCCCATAATGAGGCAGGTGGCCTCGACAGACGGCTCGGTCGTGTGGGTGACACCATGTACACCGCAGCTCTGGGCATCTGACTGACAGACAGTGCCAGTCCCTTCCCTCCTCTGCTCTCTCTCTCTCCTCTCTCTCTCTCTCTTTCTTGCTACATCTCTTTCTTGCTCTTCCTCCTCTCTCTCTCCTCTCTCTCTCTTGCTTTTCCTTGTTCAGTTTCTTTTTCTGAGTTTGTGCAATTGTGTGTGTGTGTGTGTGTGTGTGTGTGTGTGTGTGTGTTTCTGCTGCTTTGTTTCACTAAGGGGTTTGGGTAAATTCCTCTGCTCTACGGCAATTTCAAATGAAGATAGCTGAAGGTCATTAATTGAACTGCCGCTTCTGTAACAGGGTAAAACTCACTGTAATTAAGAATGAATAAATAATTGATTATGTATATTTTCTAGTAATTGGCTCCTCGTTACCCTTCTACATGCTGAATGCTAATTGATGCTGGGAGTTAATTATCATTTCACTACGAAGTTAGCAGTATATCCAAAGAAATACTGAAGATGAAGTGCCAAGGTCCCATCATGGCCTTTTCTGTAAGCACCAAGGTCAAGCCTCCCCCCCCCTTCCTTTCCAAAAAATTACCAACAAAAAAAAAAAGAGGAGTGGTCAGGACATGGAGTGATACAAAATGCCCCGCCAGCCACTTAATTGAGAGTATTTAGCAAACCAGCAAAGGAAGTGGTAAATGGCAAGGATTAAGCCAGAGGCCCTAAGCAAGAGGATCTATTAACAAGGATTCCCCAAGGCCTAACTAAAGACTAAAGATTAAGACTCCAATCTGAATGTAGGTCTAGCAACAGAGGCCGCTAGGTGATTTAAAGAAAAAAAAATTAAAAAAATAAAAAATATCACATCTTTATCTTCAGAAAAAATTACTGCCAGCAAGACACAATTATTTATATTGATCAAAAGGCAGTTTATTTTTCCATTTTTCATAAGAGGATAAAAATTTTTTGGACATATCATCTAAGATATGAGCCTCTGAGTGGGCTTTGCACGGCTGCTGTGACAGACATTTGAGGAGACGCACAGTCAGTTTCTGTGATGTGCTACTCACTGAGGCCCGTCAGTACAGACTACAGATGTTGATACATTTTTCCGGCTTTTTCCAGTAAGCCCACACAGCGTCAGTTATGTACCATTGGCAGATACCTGCTCCTTCTCATTTAATATTTTCACTCGGAAAGTGAAAGCTAGCAAGCTCCTACTTGGAAAACTGAAGCTGGTTAGTGTAGCTTGCTAATGTTCCTGCTCAATGCTACTTTTACCTCACGTTATCTCAATACCTGCTCGTGCACAGTCAGTATTGTATTCGTAAATAAAGGTGAGGCTCTAGTTATTGACAGGTGTATCTCTTTTGTGGGTCCAGATGTGACTGTCGTAACTCACAATAATGGTTAGTCTTAACCACATCACTGTGATTCAGATCATGACACGGGGTTCCTGATGTACAAGGTCACGTGACCGTGTGGCAGTTTGAATTAGTGATGTTATAAACTATTTTTAATGTCTATCTACCCAAATATTGCACCAAGCCCCCTTCAGGGCACTAACGCAGGGGGGCTATAACTGTAGAAAAATAAACAAAACTTAAATTTCTTCTTTTTGGTAATAACAATTTCGAACAAAAATAAGTACACAAGTAAAAAAAAAAAAAAAACAAAAAAAAAACATAAATATAAAGTGGCAACCTGGTAAGAATTAATTTAAATTTTCTCTCTGGCTTTAAATACTGCTGTGAGAGTTAATGTGAGAGTGAGTGAGAGAGAGTTAGAGAGAAAAAGGGCAGAAGTCCCAGTCTTTTAATAAGTTGCTTGCTCAGTCAGAACAGAGACAGCAGTCGCCTTGTGTGTCAGGCTTCCTTAATGGAGTCTTAACGTGTCCAGCAGTGAACAAAGACCAGAGACTCTACTCCTCTTCACACTGCCTGCCTTACAGGACCCCTTCTGTCTGTCTGTCTCTCTGACTGAGGTGTCCTCTGACTTGCCTGAATTAATTTTCTACAACAGGCCAGGCCTAGGGCAGCTGTGTCAGCATTTCATGAGAATGGCGAGGACTGCGGATTTTAGCACGTCTGGTCTATAGGCCCGAATTTGCTCTGACAGTCCTGTCAGGGAACTAGAAGGCAGAGATGCTCCTCTGCTCCTCTTACAAAAGCCTGTGTGATCAACTGCCTCTCTGGAATAGCTTTCAGAGTATAGAAAAGCTACGAAATGCTCACTTTTGCAATGTCAAACATTGCCAGGATATAACAGAGATACAGAAATAGATTCATGAGGCAGCTGAAAAAATAACAGAGAATAACTGGGAATACATAGACCAGTTAAGTGGTAATCTAAATGCGTGTGTTTGCACTTATTTTGGCTCATTTTTTCAGTACTGTCTGTAAAATTAAATACAGTCTCTTTTCTTGGAAAGACTAGCTTTCAGTGTTGGTGCTAGTTTGCAGCACCAGACAGCTGTGTTGTACTGTACTGTAGTGCGCAACATATTTTTCTTTTTTTTTTTTTTGTTTTTGGATGTGTTGTTTTCGTCTTTGAACGCTCCTTCCCTAGTGTCCTCCCGCTGCTTTCTGCATGTTTAATGTATCAGTCATTCAGGTGGGGAGTGACTGGTATGGCATTGTCTTTTAGAAGCGAAGAACTCTCTGTTTTCCAACTGCTGCGCCAGGTGTAACTGAAATTGACACGTCTTTCGATACATGCAGGAAATATGTTATTGGAAGAGACATCTTTTATTCTCCAGAACTTTACATCACACACGATCTTGGCCGAGCGCTCTGATCTGGATCCCTCTGTGGATAAAGGGGAGGGGAGGGCTGCACACGTATGCGTGCAAGTGAGTGTATTAAATAAATAAGTCCAAAGACAAATCGATTAGCACAGAAGAGCAGAAGTTTACTGAGGAAACTAGGCAAGAAAAAAGAAAAAAGTTCTATGGAGCAAAACAGAAACGCTATATTAAATGTAGAGCTATGATTGCTCGTACTGCTGCTGTATGCACTGAATATAATTAGTTCAAAGTTCAGACTGTAGGAGGCAGTAAGCTTTGTATAATTCAATAGGATCTGGAAAAGAATTTGCAGGAACAAAGGGAAGCATGAACAGAATATAGGAAATGTTGGATTCAGAAGACAGGCCGTAAAGGGTCAGAGGGCAGCAAAGCATCATGGACAAACTGGCAATGCCAGAAAAGATCTTTCTCCAACCCTGTATGTATACATTATGTGGTGCTTTTGTCAAATTCAATAACCGTGTTATGCTATCAAAGGAGAATAACTCTTCTTGTTTCATGAAACCACATACCCTGAAGTGCAGCAGCCCTGGAGCCTCTCATGTTCTCTGGGCATCAACAACTTTAGCACCCTGGGCTCTGGACCCAGCCTGGTAAACACCTGGACCAGGGCCTGGGCTGCTGCAGGGCAGGCAGGTGAACCAGGCAGGAAATGAGAGGACGCTGGTCCTGGAAGACTGACACGACTTGGATCCACACACTGGTTTTCATCCCAGGATGTTTGAACATAATGTCATTCAGTACACGCACACTGGCTTCTATTACGGGCTCGTCCCCGTTGGAATGTATCAGAGCTCTTCCGGATGTTTTCTGGCCCTGATTGTCTTGCTTAGATGTGTTCTTTCTGGCCTGGTGAGTGTGAATTTATCTTGGACCAGCTTAATACATTTGAACGCAGGCTGGGGTGTTTGAACTTGAGTGCAGTTTGGCTCTGTCCAAGGTCTCAGCTCACTGTCACACACACACACACACACACACAGTTTTCACTCTCTCTCCTGGTCTCACTCTCTCACTCCCTTGTGGTCCTTCATCCCTTTGTTGGAGTATGCATAACCGTTGAGGGAGTGCCAAACTGGGCTGAGCCTGAGATGCTGATACAGTAGAAACCGACACTATCCCTTTAATGAGTATACACACACACACACACACACACACACACACACACGCACACTTTCCACTGCTTGGCTAGTAGGCACCAAGAACAGGAGGAAAACTATTTGAAAGTGAATTTTAGATTTCCGGTCGTGTAGCGTTGCCTGGGAGTGGCAGCCGAGCAGCAAGGTGCAAGCAGTGCATGCACACACACACACACCTCTTACACCTCTTATTTCGGCACCAGTTGCTCTCGCACACAGCATGGATGATCAAAAGAGGCCAACGGCTGACCATTATGCCAATGACACTTTGAGTAAGAGTCCAGAGAGCGCAGCGTCATGACAGTCATTAGGGATTGAAAGTGGGACTTTAAAGGAGGGCTGAAGGATAACTGTCGGTGCAGAATCAAAGGCAGAAAGTGAAATCTTCATAATGTATTGCACTGGAAAATTCCTGCTCTAGCTGTCTTTCTCAACTACTCGCTCAAAAGTATCCCATACACAGCTACGACATTCAACTCCCCAAAAAAACATTAAACAGCCAGGAACAAAGGGTTGATGAGGGGAGTTCAGAGCCTGGCGCTCTGTAAATGAAAGCGAACAGCGGTGTGGGCCATTGTGCGGGTGGTAGATAGATAGATCATTAAGGACTGGACTGGGTTACAGTCAGAGCAGAGGACTACCAGCTAGCAACTCCAGCTCTGCACCTCTGTTTCCCCCCAGCTTAGATCCAGCTGACAAGTGTGACTGAACCAGTATGGCAGCACAATTACAGCTAATGGATCACGCTCTGTGACAGTTACAAAGAGGACTCAAACTTTTCTCAAAAGTGCCAGCAGAGGCTTTGTCACTACGCGTACAAAATATAGCTTCATGTGTTCAAAATTGCTACAATACTTGAAAACTCCCTGTTTTCCAACTCTGATTTGTCCACTTGTCGTTAAAGTTGACAAAACAGAGGGCAGCTTTATGTGTGATGCCTTAGCGCTTTTCGTTGGCGAAATCAAGGCCTGCTGCTGGCACTGACCAAACATTCTGCTGCTCTCTCAGCTTGGCAGAAAACTGCCTCTAATGTGTCTCTCTGTCGCATAATCAAGGATTTCACACTCTAAATCTTTGATCTGGGAGAACCCTCTCTGATGGGAGAACCCTCAAACCGCTACCACACACACACACCCTTTACCCACACCCCTCTCAGATCTCTGATCTCCCTCCAATTAATGATGTCAAATGAGTGTGTTTACAGGCTCATTAGATTACTGCTGCAGAAGTAGAGCACCGCCCTGCATCGCCCCAACACACACACACACACACACACACACAAGCGTGCACACCCGCACCAAGACTCTCTCTGTGTTGACACGGCCCTTGGAGGGAAGCCTGATGGCAAAGCAGCAAAGTACTATGGCCACCACAGTCATAGCTGTGGCTCTGTGTGGTATCGGAGCCATGATGGCATAAGTCCACACACACACACACACACATACATTAGATGTCCAACCCAGCTGGACCAGTTTGGAGCCTGTTCAGGGCGGTTAGGCTGCAGCCAAGCAAATCCCCTGAAGAGCTCCAAGAGCCCAGGGACACAGGCTGAGGCCAAGGCCTGGGGACAGACTGACAGGTGTGTGAATCTTAGTGTCACAAAATGAAGAAAAGAGGTGCATGTATGTATGTATGGATGCATGGCTGGATGGATGACAAAAGAAATAGAAAATGAGAAAAAAAAAGCAGCACATCTCATGAATTCCATCCAGCAATACCTCATGTTTCATTTATCAACCAATCAGTTTTTTTTCTTAACAACAGCTTGTTACTATGCAAAGCAGTGTGTAGCCTTTAAAAAGACCTCATGTGCAGAGCTGCGGACACCACGCAGGCTGGGTTCAGCACATCTCCACTGCCCCCTACTGGGTTGGAGGTTAGCCTCTACCCCTGACTGAGAGCGCCACGGGCCTGCACTCTCACCTTTGTGCTCACCAAGGGGTTCGCTCAGGCCCTTGCTTTTCAACCAGCGGTAATTACAACACTAATGAGAAGAGCGTGAATCAGAGGGTTACACGCAGACAGGAAGACGGCTTTGACATGCTGCTTCAATTACAGAACAGCCTGTCTTTGTAGAGCCCAAAGACGAAAGGAGTTAAGAGGATGAGAGAACGAGGGGAGGAGGGGGGCAGATACGGCCTCTGTAATTCATATTTAATATCTGCATCTGTGTTTCACAGCACCTAGCAGGCCACCGGTGACGTAATCACCTCCTTAATTGGGTAGCAATGCTTGTTAATGCATGAATCCCGAGCAGCAATATTTCCCATTAGAAAAAAAAGCACAAATGAGTTTACCAAATGCACAAACCAGACCAGAATAAGGTGTTGTTTTAAAAGTAATAATAATAGCCACATTCTATTGTTACACACTGAATCTGAGTTTTATTTATGGATGCAGTGGACATATTCTACAAGCTGTACGAGTCTGGCAGTTTCCTCCTGGAGGAATTCAGCTAAAGAAAGCA
Organism: Lates japonicus; assembly: GCA_033238685.1. Classification (NCBI taxonomy): domain Eukaryota; kingdom Metazoa; phylum Chordata; class Actinopteri; family Centropomidae; genus Lates; species Lates japonicus. The sequence continues at coordinate 969,823 of BRZM01000102.1, read as the reverse complement.
TTTACTGACAGTGTGTGTGACATGGTGACCTCAGCTGGAGTGACATAACCTGTGGCGAAGAGTGCTGGCTCAGCAAACACCGCTCTAAACAGTCACTCAAAACATCACAACACTCACATGCCCCAAGGAAAACACTCAAACACACAGCCACACATACACACACACACACACACACACACACACACAACCAAGAAGTGACAGTGACAGTGACAAATACCCCTTTCAGATTTCACACTCAGCCGGGCTACACTAGTACACAGTAGGAGGAAGTACACTAACTGGGGAAAAATGGCGCGCGCACACACACACACACACACACACACACACACACACACAACAGCCAGGGTTAGTACAGTACTATTCTATTGAGGTTTAGCAGCACTACCTTCTCCTCCCACTGGGAATTCGACAAGCAGGAAAATCACCGCATTTTCCTCACACCACACACACACACACACACACACACACACACACACACACACAAATCCATGATACCATCTTCGAGTCCTCTCCCCACAATTTACCCTGCCCATTGAAAAAATTGTAGTGATGGCAAGAGTCGTCTCGGGCTTGATGATATTAGAGCCATTAGAGCTGAGGCTTTTTTTTTTCTTTTTTTTTTTTTTTTTGTGGCCTGTATGTTTTAGCTCGGGCATCTTTTTTCTATCCTCTGGTCCTCTCTTATCTCGTTACACACTCTTCAGGCTTTGTGGTTAAATTATGTATTAAGGTCAATGTCAAAACACGGAAGATGTGTAATCTGCAGGGAGTTTCCTTTTATTCATTATTACAGTGAAGGCTGAGCACAACTGTCAGCCAGCCACGGTTGCGCTCAGCATGGAAGCTTATGTGCTCAGCGGGGCCCCACCAAGCCTCTCTCCCTCGCTCTCCTCTCCCCTTTTCCAACTCTCCCTTGGCTTCCCCCCTCCGCACACACCCTCTTCATCCTTCTCCCCCTTCTCCTCCTCCTTTCTCCTCCTCCCGGACGGACCCCTGATAGATTTACCCGGCTAACCCGCCTCACTTTGGGATCTCCCTCTTCTACAGCGCCAATCTGAGAGCTGTCAAGTGCACCTATATGCCAGTGTCATAAATCTGAAGGAGAAAAATGTGCACGCCGCGGAGACCCGAGGGGAGAGAGGAGGCATGGAGGGGGAGAGAGAGGGGGGGAGGTAGGGGGTGGGGTGGAGGTTGGTTGTTGGGGAAGAGGAGGGTGTCATGCCATCCGCTTGTAGTTTAGGGAATTTGTCTAATCTGGAATCATGTCAGGATACAGGGAGGCTATGCAAGGCACTCCCTCTCCCCCTCCCACGTGTATCCACGCTCGTACACGAATGAACGAGAAGAGGAAAAATAAGACGATAGAAGGAAACAGAGAGAGGAGCAGAGCGAGAGGTTGTCAATGTCTTATGCTCTTTGTTTTAATTCAAGGTAAACTGACGTTATGTGTTGACAGGACAAGCTATCATCTCCTCGGATTCTGCTGTCCTCCACAGGGATTTGGATCTGGGGGGTTCGCACCTTCCTCTCTCCTGTCTCGCAACAGCTCAACACTTGACCCCTTGTTTTCTCAATTGCTGTCAGTCAACGTCAAAGCCCCTTTTCTGTGTCAGATATGTACTGACAGCTGTGGCACAGCCAGCTTTGAGGTGTGCCGGACGCCTTTAACCTTACCAGGATTGCAGATCTCTTCCTTTAACGGCTCATGGGGGCAGGAAACAGTTTGATAAATCTGGTCCAGCTTTGTTCCAGCCAGTGTAATTATCTTCCGATTAGATTAATTCAGTTAGGCCTCAGTCGCATTTACAATACTAACAGCATTCCTGGGAGGCGACCACTCTGTCATGTTAACCGTTACACAATTATGTCTGCAAGTGATAATAACTGCTGCTATTATCAACCACACGACATGCAAAGATCCACAAATACACACATACAACAACGGCAGATACACTGGATTGAAACAGACAGGTTATATGCATATGCCAGACAAGGGCAGAAAAAGAAGAGAGTTTAAACAGAAAAGGCTTCAAAGAGGAGTGAGGGAAACAGAATAAGAGAATGGCCACAAGACAGACAAACAAAGCAGACAACCAAGGTTATCGCAGATTTTCACTGCTGATGGAATGAGTGATGGAGAGAGGTTAAGGTACTCAACGGCACCCAGTCAGGGAAACAAGGAGGCCAAGGTTGGCTTTCTTTTGGAAGAAAAAAAAAAAAAAAACACACACACACACACACACACACACACACACACACACACACACACACACACACACACCCTCTCTCCACATCCCTCCTCTTGCCCTCTCTCTCACCAGCCTCTCTCCTGGTGGTTGCATCTTCTCCCCCCTCAACCTCACGTGTTGTGCTTAGGAAAATGCCTCCTGACTGGTGGGCCTAATTACTGCCTCTTCGCTGACCCACGCCGGGCCGAGGCCTCGTCAGAACACTGATTCAACGTGAGCCCCGCACCGGCCAGCACCTCACACTAATGAATACTAATGAATAATTATCACTGGCTGGTTTGCGCGCCAGCCCACTGCAGGGACACATGTTAACACACCCGCTTGTACAACTGCAGGGGAAGCGTGGAGGCCCTTACCCAGAAAACAGGCAACTCGGTCTACGCACAAGACTATGCACGAATATGAAAGACTCCCTTAAGGGATGCAGAGGAAGTATAGAAGCCCTCAAGGTTAAACAAAAGTAACACTGAGTGGAGCGGAGTGCGCTGACCCCTGCGAGGACTGTTTTGATTGTCATGACCTGTATAAGGCTTCATGTACATCGGGGCATGTTGTTGCAGTTGATATAGGCTAACCAGACGCTCGGAGACTGCGAGCAGCAGCTTGTTTGGTGATATGATGGAACATGTCAGCTCGAATGTAGTGTCAACGATCGGAGCAATGTAAACCTCTCCTCTGCTTCCTCCAGCTGTACTGTAGAAAAGCTATACTTCAATATGACTGTGAAAGGGCTGGTTATTGGATTTCAGCCTCGGACAAAGTGACAAATAAAAAGGTTGCCGACCTATGACCACAAGTCAGCAATGATCATAACGCATCACAACAACTTTTGTGGGAAAAATGCTGTCAGAAAATCAGTCACTGACATTTTTTACAGGGTTGATATGATACGGAAATATGAAAATAAATGTGGGCAAAATTGTCAATAAATATTATTGACAATTTTTATTTCATTTGAAAACAGTTCAACAGATCAGGATTCAAAAGAGACTACGTGTGTATCCTATAGTTTGCCTGATGTGGCATAACTCCAGTGTGACAATGTTGAATAACAAAGTACATTTACTCATGTACAGTACTTAGGAACTTGTTACTTGAGCATTTGCATTTTCACGTTATTTTAGATTTGAACATTTTAGAGCAAAATATATATAAATTCCTTTGCAGATTCAGTTCTTTCATGCAAAATATACGATCACCTTTCATATGATGCATTCTTCTGGATTAATATACAAAGCAGTATATGAGGTAGTTCAAAATTAACCCCAGCCTGGGCTAGCTACAACTTTAAAATGCTGTTTACACATTAATGCGTCAATAATCATAATACTGTTATTTAACATTTACACTCAATTTATGCCATGAAGAAAGATTCATATCAGCCTAAAATGCTGTCCTGCAAATAATGAGCACAAAAGTGAGTTTGCCCTCCATTAAATTCCTGGTGTCAAGTCATTGTCATAGCAGCAGTATTTGCATCTGGTAGATGTTTGGATTGAATTACACCAACCTACCTAATACTGAGGAGTCAGTGTGTGCTCTCATGTGCACGTGTCTGTCTGTCTGTCTGTGTGTGTGTGTGTATGTGGGCGCAGGAGAGTGCACACACTGGTTTTCCCCCTTGTGAAGAAACGTAAAACTTCTTGGTGTGTTATTTTTCTCCCCACCGTTTGTTCTTTTGATCTGCGTGTACATTATCTCCAGCTCTTTGAATTTCAATTTCACTGTCATGTAAGCTCTTTTCATCACAGCCGACGGTTGCAGCTCTAATAATATTCAACTTTTAGGTCACAGTGGAATGCTAATTAGATTGCTATTTTAATTAATATGTCCCTGCAGGTTTCTATATCAAATCAGCTTTAACACTGTATGGTGCACTTTGAGCCAATAAATTACAACGAAACCCCAAAATAAAACCACTTCAAAAAAGGGGGATTTTAAGGTGTACAGGAGCAGCACTCGTTTGAACTGTGTTTACATAAATTGCTCATTGTTGCTTAATAAACTGCATAATATTAACCACATTGGGTTGCGTTTGAAACTGTTTCAATAAGCCATAATGGATGTTTCTATTTCCTGTTAATAAATCCATACATGAACCTGCTCATAAGATAAAAGCTTCAACTTAGCTGGTTATTTTCAAGGGCAGCACAGTGTTAAATGTGCTTTAAACAGAGGGAGATAAGTGAAGGTGTTGTAATATTACACACTCTGTGTGTGAGTGCTGCTGCAGCTGGTGGCATTTAGGGACTTAAAAGTGCTTCACTTTCCATCAGAGTGTCATTTGTCTGTCAGCATTTCTACGTGTGAGCATGTGTATGTACATGTATGTGTGTGTGTGTGTGTGTGTGAGTGTGTCGCACCCTGGATCCTCAGATGGTTGTTTCGTCCAGGTTGTCCCATTCATCATGTTGAGAGGGAACGAAGAGGCCTGGGATATGAGCGCCGCTGTATTCCTCTCATAATCAAAGGTCACACTGGGGTCCAGTGCTCAAATTGCTTTACTTCACTGGAAAGCAGGTGACCACACACATACACACACACACACACACACACACATACACACACACAGAGACATAGGCACACACACACACACAAATTAGTTGTCCTGCCAAAATGATGCTATTCTGAAGGTATTTATTTGTTGTATTCTGTCTTTAAACAGAATGTGTATTTCACATAACAACATACTGCAATACCTAAACATAAATGAGCAAACAGCATTTCTCAATGACCTCTGAGTAAATTCTTTAATTCTCCATATCTTTCTGAAAAACTATGATAAAGTTAAAGATTACTGTCCACCTTTGTTCACGTCAGTTACAATCTTACTAAATCTCCATTACTGTAAACTTCCTTCCGGAACACGTTCACAACCCGCTGCCTTCTGCACAACCTCCTTAAGAACAGGAGAGACAGACTTTTTGCACACTAACAAAAATTGATATTCATGGATGGGGAGGGGGGGAGAAACTATTTGGATGTTTATTATACTTTAAAATGAAGTGATTCGCATTTCACTGCCTGCGAGGTAATTAATGTGGGGAAATCTTGAATTAAAGATGTAAATCCTGACACTTTGGCAGGGGGGCCGGTAAGGGACAGTGGTCTCCAAGGTCTAGATTATTCTTAGCGTATACCAATTAACACCATGTATCTTCTTTTATGTTCACTTCAATTAAGAGCCTTTACAATTTTTAAGTTCTTTTCTTCTCAGTAGTTAGAGAATGTCAGAGAGACTGATCAAAGGCATTAGCTGCCGTCCGCGCACCATAGGTAATGCTGCTTTGCATAAAGAAATCTGCATATTGCTAAGAAGGTTTTCATTTCAGTTTGCATGAATTACAGAGCCAGAGATGCTGTAGTAGATGGAGATGGGGAGGTGTGAACGCACACGTGTATACAAATACACCAGACAGAGAATTCAGCACTGAATCATCAAACTTTAAATCTTAGAAGATTTCAAGTTCAGCATCATGGTGACAATATCAAGATAAAACAGGCCAACACCAGTTGAATGAATCTGGCTTTTTTTTTTTTTTTTTTTTTGGTTTCCTGTTGTTGTTCCAGCTTTTGGGATTATAAAAGGGAGAAAATGGGGTTACGCAAGGCCTCTGTTACCAGCTGTCGCTCACTATTAAGAGTGTTAATAATGTTGAAGAGTGTGTGCAGAAATGTTAGCACCCAATAACTCCAGCTTCTGAAGTGACCACACCCTGATTCATGTGGGTGATTTTGGTGCGACTACAAAAACATTTGCTTGTTTTCTAGATCACCATCTTTTACAAGGCCTGCAAATCAGGCTGGGCCTAATAGCCTTCTCCTCATTTGTTTTTGTGCCCCCCCCCCCCCCCCCCCCCCTTTTGTTGCATTACTTGGTTGTTAGCCTCAGGACCTTCTGTCTTCAGTAGAGGGTCAAATGAGAAATCACCCTGCCTGCACTTAAGGATATTCTCATTTTCATTTTCTTTACACAATTCAGAAAAACATGTTTTTTGCGTATATATTTGTCTACCTCTGCACAGCCAGTGTTGAAACTCACAGCAAACAGATGCATGAAAAACAAACAAACAACTTGTTTGTTTGCGATAATCACTGCTACTTAATTCCATTACACTGTCAGCCACCAATAAATCAATGAGCAAATGAACTGACCGGCTTTTAGGAATAGCCGTTCACTGTGTGTCTGTTTTTTTTCTATTGATGTTCCACCAACGGGAGTCCTAGAGATATTGAATGCTCTTTAAGCGAAGTGCTGACATCATAATAAAAGGCCACCACGAACTGGCCGGCTGTGCGGTTTGGGAGCTTCAGGCTAAAGAGACGGACGGCCTCTGAAGAAGAAGAAGAAAGGCAATCTTCAAAGTCAATACCGCAACCAAGTGCTCTATGTGGTTGCATTTACTACACATAATGAAACTACAAATAGCCTCTACACTAAAGACACACAGTGGATATAGTACTAATATAAAAGAATGGCATGGAAACAGTGCTGTAGTCAGAATAATTATACAATAACTAGGATGATAAATAATGTGTTCAGTGGGGTTTTTTGACACTAATAGTACCCTTGACTTGTTTTGAAATCTGTCAGTTTAATTGAAGTCCTTCCTGATCCACAAAAATATATTTTAAAAAAAATCTGGATTTGTGGAATATATATTCAAATTGACATTGCATAGAGTTTATTTTTAAATCTACTCAAATGCACTTTCACCTCAGTGAGTGTGCATCTGTACCTGACAGTATGTTTAATCCATTGTTCATGACTTCATAAAAAAATGAAAGGTTGGCAAATTCAAACATCAAAACATTAAGTTGGGTGCTATGTCTGTGTAGCTGTGTGTTTTCATAACCCAAGTGTCTCAAAGCATTATTAACAAAAATCTTTTGCTCAGCCTTGCATTTCCAGGGCCAATAAAAGCAGCACGAAGAGGCTGCACTGGTGGCTGGTACAAAGCACACACAGCACAGACAGCCATCTAGTGTTGGAAATGAGCAGATTCATGAATCCAGTGAACGAGGGGAAAAGGCACTTCATTGCAGCCTGAACAACGTGTTTATACCTTCACTTGGTTTTAAGGGCCACAAATGAGGGATGTTTTAGTTGGAGAAGATAAAGAGGAAAAAATATCACAGTAAACTAACAAAGCCTGGATTAAGCATCAAGTTATTTGTTGTGTGTCATCATTATACCCACAAATTGGAGGAAAAACTCTCATACGCTTTTGTGCTGTGGAATAAGGCACAGTAGGTACGCTAATGGTCAGAACTTGTCTTTTCAGCCCACACAGAACATAACGCACCCCGGTTTAGCCTAATAGCTAGCCTGCTGCAAGAGCTTAACCTCTCCTAGTTACACCACTGAAATAACAAGGCATCGGCTCCTGGAGACCGTGTCCACCTCTTTTACGAGAACCCTCTCTTTGCTAGTGTTCTGCACCCCTGTTTGCATTATAACCACAAAAAAAATACTGCTCTCGTTAATGTATGCAACCCAAATAAACAAAGATTATAAACAAATGTGTGCTATTGTGTGCACATTGGGAGCATGAATATGTATTTGCTGAGCATTCAAACAAAGACACAAAGGGAGGCCCAACCTGTTGTCGGCTCAGCCCCTTTTTTCCCCTGCTGTGAAAACCCTGCTCCCTTAATAATCACACATCATTATGACAATAGATGTTAGGCAAAACACATAAGCCACGTGCAAATCACACAAGGAGACAGAAGCACAAGCAGACAAACACACAATAAATACTGTACACTATGCATATAATCACTGACTGGTTCACCTCAGGTGTGAATATCCAGTGTTATCCTGTTTAATAAACATATTTTCAATTTATCCCCTCGTCCTCCTTGATGCTGTATAGGTCTCTGCCCCTGCAGTCACACACATGCAGGCCTGCCTCCACAGACTTATCATCTAATTGCTTTTCATTGATCCTGTCCAATCAGGTGCCTAATGTTCATCCTTTACTGACGCTGTCTCCTGAGCACTTCTGCCAGTCCTAATCTGAGAAGCGTGCATCCTTTTCAGTGCTTGTAAAAAATACCCAGACGCAAAAACGGTGAGACAGCAGAGGATTGTTTTCATGCTGCGTGAAAAGGTTCCATGAAAAAACCCCTGTGAGGAGGAACATTTTGCTTGTGTGTTTATGTGCTCACATGTGTACTTGCATGAAACAGGATATCTCCTGGCCCGTTGTCAGTTCCCATGCAGACCACATGGCATTTGTGTTCATTTTCTAGCTTTAAACAAGTTTAATGCATTGTGGACAGGCTGCAACGCAGAGAGGCTTCATTACCTAAAGACAGGAAAAGGGTTTGTGTGCCTTGGACAAGAGGGAGTACAGTAATGAGTCTGTTTATTTTGGAGGATAGACAGTGAGGCTCATCCTGTAAGGTGAACCAGATCAAGGATTTGGGACAGAAACCCCAAGCTCCTCCTAAAGATTAAATGATGTCAGCATCTAAAGTGAAGGCCAATGTGTGTTGGCAGGCGCTGAGCTGGGCTTCTGAGAGATATTACAGTTTGTATGACTATCAGTGGACACCACATAACTCTGAATAAAATTTCTTAGGGTTTTTTTTCTCTCTCTCTATAATACCCTGAACCTGGATTACAGCCATAAGCCTGCACACTGACACACACACACACACACACACACACACAAAATTCATCTGTCTCTGAGGAGCTGTATCACAGCATTGGTTTAATATGCAGGCCAGTTCTTGGTGGTATCAGATCAATGGAGAGTTTCAAATCAGACACAGCCGCTGAGACAGACAGAAGAGACCATCTTTGGCGCACATTAAGAGAACACTTTCTTTCCCCTCAAGATCACAGTTATTCTTTTTTTGATGGAGCTATTGAGTAAGACCCAACTGTCTTGTGATGCTCATTAAAAATATTAACTTTTTTCTATTGCTCCAAATTGTGGGATTGGGTTACTTTGAAAGTAATGGCCTAATTACAGTAACTTAATGTGTTATTATACTAACCCATCTCTGGAAAGATCTGAAATGGTAACCTTGACTGCTTTTTGTTTCCAATCATGATGCATGACTTTTACCAAAAAAAAAAAAAAATGCTTTTAATACTTTCCATTGTTCCAAGAGTAATTCTAAGAGTCTGATGTTGTGGTACAAAACAGTGACACATTTTGTTCATGTTATCTTCCTGGTCTACAAATTGTTTTGTTGTGGATGTAAGGAGACAGAACATAACTATAGAAATTAAAGCTTTTATGACTCTATTTAAACATTTCACTGTGTTTTACCATATAAAACTGAATCGCAATCAAGGAACTGTTGGTTACCGCACTGCATGGCCTAAAAACAGCTCGTAGTCTACTGATGCAAAATCCAAGAAGCTCCTGATCTATTTATCTCACTTCATGTACACTCTGTTTCATATACGTGGTATAAGGAGGCAATCATCTGTGCTGTTGCCGTCTCCCTTCGAGCCTTCCCCTGATTTTTCCCGTGCATTATTCAGTCTTTTCCTGAAGTAACAGCCGCCCTCTACATGCAGACACGCCGACCACTAACACGCCACACTAATGTGATGTAAAAATGAATGATGAAATTCAAGGAGGCCAAATGAAAGAGAAACCAATGTGTGTTTGTGTGTGTGTGTGTGTGTGAGAGAGAGAGCAGTGTTGGCCCTGGTGTAAGCTTGTGTGTGCGTGTTCAAAGGTGAGGCCTTGGGTGATGGAGAATAGGATTCCCTTACCTCCTATAAGTACAGAGGAGGATAAAAGCCAGCTGTAATGACCTTGGTATAATGAAGGCCTTGCTGATTTCCATGATTTTCTTGCTTTCATGCCACGAATCTGCTATTCCATAGGAGGGGCAGGAAGGAAAAAGAGAGAGCTTTGTCTGGCCAAACATTAGCAGCCAACGACATTTTGCCCAGAATCGAACACAAAATCTTGTTCCCATGTTCAAGTCATTATGTAAACGATTATTATCTTGAGGCAAATTAATAGATGAAACACATTTTTCTTAATGGGCTGGTCGTTTTTCTTTTCTTTTTTTTTTTTTAGGTGACTAATTTACGTGCAATTTCCTTAATTCACAAAGTTATTTAGAAAGTGATGTAATTCTTGTTTCTTTTTATCTTGAAAGCAAAGGCAGCATGATGTCTAGGGCTGCTCAGTGCAGCTAATATGGCACAACAAAATGAAAGGCTTCAAAAGAGCTTTTCCACTTGGAGCTGATGTAGTGTTGTGGCCGACCTCCAAATATGATTAGACTGCAGTAAACACAACAATAGCAAACAATAAACAACTGGTAATTGGTGTGATCCTCTGTTCCAACAAAATCCTTCTTGATTTGCTATGAATTATGAGCATTAATGTTTCTGTGCGCCATGCGCCCTCTGAGGATATCAAAAAGCTCTCGCTCTGTCTTGATGGGCCTGTCTCATTAAAGGAGAAATGGAGGCCAGTGTGGGAAAGTGATGTACAGTATACTCATCTGAATAACTGGCATGAACTCACCTCTAATTCACGCTGTCTGCGTGCATGATATAAGACGGTTATATTCCAGTGAGTATTGTTTATGTGTGCGTGTCTGCCTGTGTGTGCAAGGAGAGAAAGTGGGAAAGGTGTAGCCCTGCAGCATCCCAGGTGAAGTGTGCCCTCTACAGGCCGCTGTTACACCTTCTGCATATTGACTGCATGTGGATCAGAGGGAAAATGTTTAGATTTTGTGATGCACATCAGTCTTAAAGTTAGGATTTGTTGAGAAACATCATATACCTGGTCACTTATACACTATATGTGAGTCTGTCATATATGTGTCAACAGAAAGGCATGCTTCCCACCAGGTTTTCCTGCTTAAGCTCTCCAACTCCATACATGCCACCTCTTTCATTAATATCTGATGAGAGAGAAAATCTCCAAAGACCCCAATAGGCAGAGGCATTGTTTCTCTTTTAAAGTCATCTCAGATGGAAGGAGCAAACTTCAGAGCCTCAGTGATGTGTCTAATGAAAGAAGTCTCCTCCTCTGCGGCTCCATTTCGCACAGCGTATTAGGAATCTAAATGTTGACTGAAGACAGTTTGATTCTCTGCCTGTGATTTTCTTAAGGAATAAAAACAGTGTAGCGTGTTTACAGTGTAGCCATGAAAGAGCTATGAGAAGGCTCATCACTACCCGATGCCATTTTGGGAGGCGGAAAAGTGAGGTTCATACCACAGTTCATTTGAAAGCCATATCAAACAGAGAATGTTTAAGACCAAGATCAAAGCTATTTCTGGTCAAAAATATCGCTAGACCGGCAACATTCTTGTAAAATTGCTGCTTTATGCTAGCGGTTATTTCAACAATGTCTGGCTATTATTGGAAATCGGACAGAGAAGATAAATATCTACAAATCTACTCTCTAGATTATAATGTAGTTTACAAACAGGAAAATCAGTACTTGAAATACATCAAGTAATTTCTTTGTCTCATAAGTTTCTGTTTCTGCCTTTCAGAAACTAAGAAAATTTTGGTGTATAAACAATCACAAGTATTAATATATATAAGTCTGCTTATAAGAATAGATTAAACAGATACACAATAAATAAAACTGTCAGATTTACCCACAAAGTGCATTGTTTTTATTGATAAAAGTCAAAGAGCAAGTCAGTATAATTTCCAGGTAAAAACTGTATCAGGATGTTTAAAGTGAAGAAAAATGTTAAAGTGTGACGTGCTATTTAAAAACCCAATAATAGCCCAAATGTCCACTCTTGATAATACTACTTGTACATACATTCACAGTTAGCTTGATCAAATTTTAAGAACAGGTATTATAAGGTCCAATATATATAATCTTAAACATTGTTGTAAATTTCAGTTTTCTACAGAACACCACTGATATTGATTACGATGTAAATGTTACTAGTGTGGTTGGTGAGGACGTTGCTGTGGTGAGTTGTTTGCATAGTTAATATACAGATCTGTCTTTCAAGGAAGAGGAGTAATTCATCACCAAAAGCACAAAAGTACTAATCTCTTTAAGATCTCTAATTTACAAAATGTGTAATAAATAATATAACAGTTCATTTAGTAGTATGTGGCAGTTTTTTTTTTTAGGAAGAAATCTTAAATTAGCCACAGAATGTAACATTTTTACTCACATTAATCTACCATTTATAACAACAATCACATCTTAACGTCTGTTTATCCACTCTGAAATAAAGTATAAACCTTTATCTAAAATCTAAAATCTAAAACCTATCAACTCAATGATGTTACATGCTCTCTGAATCCAAAGTCATGAGAGAGTGGAATTATAAAATAGCCATTCTGCAATGACTGAAATTTAATTCCACCTTTACATACGTTTCAAAGTACATTCAAACTTTTCTCTCTGTTTTCAGTCTTCATCCTGAAAGTATTTTTTATTGGCCAAAACCTCTGGTTTTTAGAAAACCTGCAAAGACTACTGCAGAGAGTAATTTTTGGATATGGAATCCATTCGTTGGATACTAGATGACTGTGGTTCGTTTGTCTCTGACAAAGCGAGCTCAAACATTGTTATTGTCATTGTGTAATCCTGTCAAAGTTAAACAGGGGATATAACCAGACAATATGAAAACCTAAATTACAAACTTAAAGTTTAGCACCACCAGAATCCTCAGGATCACTTGAGGATGTTAAGGCATGGGAAGGAATCAGAGGCTCCGCAAATGATGCAATGATGACCATCTGGGAGACAAGTATCAGATTTTGTTTGAGTGTAAAGATGTAAGTATAATTAGTTGTAGAGAAAAGCTGATGTACTAATTAAATAATTTATGTTGCACTTAATTAAGTTAAAAATCAGAAATTTTAATCTGTAAATCGAATTTAATAAGTGATAAAAATGACAAAGTTGTACCTAAACTTAAACAAACTTAAACCTTAAAATAACGATGGCCTATTGCCTATTCTACTATGTGCATAGAAAATGGTACCATCCAAATAACTCTCTATAGTGCATAGCTACAAAACAACACTTTCAACTTTATTCACTCTCCTTATTAGAGCAGATTGCTTATCGCCTACTTCACAGAGCGCCCATATAGCATAGCTGACAGCAGTAAGGGAGAGCTGCACACATGAACTCCTCACTAACACTTTCCTACGCTAACCAGCTGTCCCCCTGTGGTTTCAGCCTCGGCCAAACCTTTGAAATGTCCTTCAAGGCGTGAAAAAACAACATGCACACTGCTTTGGGTAAAATCCTATTTGTACACTGTAATTACACTTTGAAAAGTTGCAAAGTCTAAAGTTTCGAGACCTTCACTTTTTCTCTTCTCATTTCTGATATTGATTAGGCTCTAAAACACATGTAAGGCTCGCTGTTCTAAAGAACAAAAAGGTTTCTCATTACGTGCTGCGCCTCAGACAACTTTGAATGTTTCAGATTTTATTTACTGGTGTTATCAAGGGAAGCAATCAGGAGAATTCAGTCAATGATTTTCACCACCGTGCAACCACCACTAATTTGTGCTTAACAAAAAGGCTACAGGCACTTTGAGCGTGGTTATTAACAAGATAGAAGTTTGTCCCTAATGTCCTTCATGCTGAAAATACAGAGAAATATATCAATAAAGTCCATGTCAGGTAACTTAGATCAAGTCGGCATACAACTGTGTGATGGTCCTGCAGAATTATCTTCAAAAATACTTTCAGTACCATCCACCATGTCACGTCGGTAATAATGTCCATGAAATACAAAAAAGACGCACTGGCAACAAATAGTTAAATAACAAATGACACACAAGCATTTAATGAAAAAAAAAAGTGAAATTCTTTTTTTAAGGGCTATAATTTGTTATTGCCAAGAAGGACAAATTAGTCTGAACAAAATTTGTTTTGTTGCTGGCATAAGTATAATTACCCAGAAACACTGCACTCACAGAAACATACAATAATTAAGTTGTTTTTCAGAGCAATGCTTGTGCAAGTGAAAAATAATTCCATGTGAAATTGTTATTGTGCCATTAATACCTGACCCTGTGATCACCAAAACTGCTTCAGTAATTTTCATGTTACATGTTAGCCACTCAACTGCAACCAAAATGTGTTTCCTCATCTCTTAAATATGCATTAAATGACTATTTTGGTGGTTGAAGCCTGCTTGGGTCTGCAGAGTTGGAAAGTCCCTTCCTGCTGAAAACAATCCACTCCAGTTTTGCTCAGAGTGTCAAATATGGTGCCAATTATTTAGACTGACCTTTCCTTGTGTTGCTTGCTTTCTATGCTGGGGATACAGTGAGGGAGCCACGATGTCTCAGACCACTCCTCCCTACAGTAATCAATAAGTATGTCCAACTCCATATACACACCAGGTGCTCAGCCCAGCTGCTTTGAAGAGTACAGTTATGAGGAGAGAGAAGAGAGTGGAATCAGCCACAGATGTATCATTGTTATTCATGCAAAGAAAGTCAGGATCAAGTTCATAAGAGGCTAAATTGAACACACAGGACTGGTTTCCTGGAAGTGAGTATTGCAGCGATGACCAGCTCAAATTTGGATTGTGCATCGCATAAAACAAACCAATCAGAGATTAACAAAAACAATGTGGATGGTAATCAGAAATGAAGAAAAAAAGATGATTTTCATCATCAATTAATCTGCTGATTATGGTCTCGATTAGAAAAAATAAAAATAAAAATGCCTGTTATAATTTCAAACAGCCCAAAAAAAAATGTCTTCAAAAATCTTGTTTTGTCAGTCTGAAACCCCAAAATATTCTGTTTCTTATAATTTACGACAAAGAAATACATCAAATCTTCACATTTGAAGGGTAGAACCAGCAAGAACCAGCAAGTGCTTGGCATTTTTGCTTAGAAAATGACTAGCGATTATATTCTTACGTTTTTTGTTTTAGGTATAAACTAATTGATTAATCAATTAATCGCTGCAGCTCAACATTTAAATCAGTGCCAGATGAACCATGTTTATGCAAGATGGAATTATTGGGACATGCATAGGTGGAATATAACCAAGTACTTCAGACTCTGTGCCTTAGTGTACCACAGTACTTCAGTACAATTTTGGGGTGATGTACTTTAGAACTCTAGGTTGTTTCTTTTTCTTTCTTTTAACTTTACATTCAACCTAATCACTTTTCAGAGTGAAATATTGTACTTATTACTCCATTACACTTATTTGAAAGACACAGGTACATTCAAAACACAAAATAGGTTTATAAAACATTACAGATTCAATCACTCAACAGTATATGTTAAAGTTAAATTGAATTCCACCAACATAACGTTTCCTTCATGTTAAATCAATGGTAAAATAGCCTACACTTAGAATATTTAAACACCATTAATTATCTTTATGGTACTTTCTTTTACATAGAACATTTTGTGAAAAATACTTACCTACTTGTGATGGAGTAGGCTACTTAAACTCGGCAGCATTATTACTTTTACTTAAGTAAAAAACTGAATACTTCTTTCACCACTGAGTTGAGGCTGCTGGGGTGTGTAATAACGAAACATTTTTAAAAGAGCAATTAATGACGTGGTAGATGAATTAATCTGTATACCACAGAGAGCGACAAAGTGGACCCTTCTCGAAACAGGTGGCCAGTGAAAGTACCTTTCCTCTTGTGAGAAATCGTTACCGTTGGGGTCAGATGAACTCTCACCTTGTGGCAGATCTCGCGTTAGTACCTTGTGGTTACCAGGGGAACGTGATCCTGAAAAGTTGCGCTTTTGCTCAGCGAAATGAACACCGGAGACATTGCAGCGTTACTTTCGTAGTGGATTCACAGGTAAACAGACGTGCGTGGCAACACTTTGTCTATGAAGGAGTTAACGTGGAGTTATTTCAACGCATTCGGCATTACCGTCCATTTACTCCAAGGTTGGTATCATAGTTAGTTAGCCGGCTAACGCTAGCTTGCTAAAGCTATCGTAGCTAACAAACTGTTGTTGCCTGCTACTCCTGCTTTTGAACTAAGACCGATTTTACCAATTCTGTCGACCGCGGCTGCTGTTTTCAAGCCAGTCGGACAGCTTAACGCGACTTTACCTGATTAAATACTGTATATATGACATTGGAGTTAAAAGTAGCTAACGTTACAGGGGTCACTGTGGGTTCACGTTCACTTTTGCCTGCGAGCAAAGGCATTGATGGTTCGCGCTGAAATTCAATAAAGTCAGCGAGTGTTTGTTTTGTGTTCAGAACAAGGGCGACTGACATCAAGCTATTGTAAATGCAGGAGGGATATGCTGTGACGTTAACGTTACTCTTATTTCTGCACAGGTAGTTTTGTCAGCGAAGGCAACAAGTAAAAATGCCGTCAGCACAAGTCCTCGAGCCGGTTCTTAAAATGAAGGTGGATGAGCTCTTTCTCAACTGGTTGAGTGATCCCACAACCCAGTCACTACTAAAAGATTATCTTGACCTAATCAAAAGTGGACAAAACATTGATTTGAGCGGTGGGGACGCCCTGGACAAAAGGTCATTTAGCTTCAGTGAGAACAACAATGTGACATCCCACAAGAACCTGGCGGAGAAGAAGCCTGCTGCCCTCAGTACTCCCTCCAGCCCCCCATCTGCCAGTACTCTGCCCTCAGGCAGTAGCAGTAATACCAGAGTGACGGGACCCAGAGTACTACGGAGGTCTGTCAGCACAAAGAAGGTAAATAATCTGTTGAAACAGTGAGTTAAAACATGGAGCAACATTTAAATGGTTATTATTACATTTCACTTAAGCACACACCTGCCATCATTCTCAAACCTGTTATCCAAACTGTTATGAAATAGTTTCACAGGTTTAAACAAGATTAAAAGGTTTAAAGATGGCTTTTATCTGAGGTTGACATTAATAACACCAAAAACTAGGTGTGGCTCTTTTAGTGTCTTCCATGGGCCACCTTAGGTAATTGTTACTTGAGGGTGTGTTATGAAATCTCAGTATCTCTGTTTGGCAGCTGGTGACAGCAGTGAAATTTAAGGTGCAGGTGGAGATGGGAGATATATCATTATTTTGCAATGTTATGTGAATATCATGAAAACCCAAGTTCATATCCATTGCGTAGATTTAAATGGTTATGTTTTGTTTTTGTAGACTGCATGCTCAGTTACCAGTTGATTTAGTACATTTATACAATCTCATGCATTGCAAAACAATACAGTAGCATGGAATGAATTCCATATTTATGAAGCTAAATGGACAGCTACCTCAACTACAAGCATGTTAACTTGCTTATTAACTTAGACTAAAAAGGTATGGGTGTTTTACACTTGCAAGAAGGTATCTCAACATTATTTGTTTGTGTTTTTTAGAGGTTAAATTTCCTGAAAACATTTCATTGTCAATTATTAAATCTAAACCTCTACACACACAGTGTTGCACATAGACACATGATGGTGTCAGTAAGCCTTTTCCATTGAAGACATTTTGACATGTCACTGTGGGAGAAGCAGAGGTGATAATAATAAAATTATTGAAGGCTGAATTCCATTTAGCTGCTTCAGTTTCAGGGACCTGGTATTGTGCATGCTGAATCACCTGGGTGCTTGAATAGCAACCAGTAACACCAGTGCTTTTCTTACTTGGACAAGTCAAAATATCTGCCATGAAAAAAAGCTTAAAAATGTGACCACTGTTTGAGATTATGTTGATGGTAATTATGCTTTCATGTGTTTGTTAACTAGTGGGACCAGCACTTGTATAGCCAAAAGTTGTACCTCATCTGACACCACATTAAAAATGTAGTCACTTTATTTAATCTATCCTGACTGTTCATAGATTTCAGTTTTCGGTTTCTTAGGCCTGGACCTACTGTATCATCTGGGATCTTTGTTTTCCCAGGCTGACCACAAGAGGCTGCTGAGTAGCCTACAGCATCAAAGGCATTGAGGGGCTGTCCACTCTGCACTGTCCTAGTGGAGCCTCCATGTCTGTAGGCATATGTGGCAATTATTAGTCAAATACTTTCCAAATGTTCAGGCCTCACCCATGAATTAGTGTGGTATGAGAGGTGGGAGTGTCTAAATCCAGCGTATCACTGGCACTCTGTTTACTCCTGTCAGCCTGTGTGTTGCAGATCTTATTATGGTGTGATAAGATAAGATAGACTTTATGTATCCCACTTGTGGGAAATTTACAACTGGAGTCTTTAGAGGTAAATAAGATTTTTGCTTTGGAGGAAATCAAGCCGCACTAAACTGTTAAAAGGCTTGAAAGGTTTTTCATGGTTTTAAGGATTCCTCCTCTGTCAGGATGAGAATGGCAACATCACAGCTTGGGATGGTGATAGACTGTGGATATTAGTGAGTGTGATGACAGTGAGGCAGCCAGACAGCTGGGGGCACATGCTCTTAGAGACTCCACCTACTACATGTTGTTGACATGCTAAAGACAGACATGAGGAGGCGTTCAAGTGGTCAGTGGTGCGACATCTGTTCTCTCTCTGACTGAAACACCAGGGCTGCAGAACTAGACCCAGTGTTGGACTCAGAACAAGCCATTTGTCTCTTGAAGCTGATGATGAGTTTTTTTCTCTTATTGTGTTATGCATATAACTATGCCCAGCCCACAATGGCTTACAAGTCACCACAAATTAATATAAACCAGATCCAGAATGTATTTTCACACACTGTCATTACCAAGAGTCCAAAAATAAAGAATGCCAGTTCACATAACTTATGTAATCAAATTTTCAGACCTTCTTGTCCACAGCAGACTTCATAGATTACTAATAAAGTATATATCATTTTAACCAACCAGACAATTGGAAGTAAAGACTGATTAAAAAGTCCATTTTGCTTTCTTTTGCATTATTTTCAGACAAATGCATGCAATAAAATCACACCAAAATTAAATATCTATTACAGTGTGTGATCCTCTGTGCACCAGGATATTTCAGGTGAAGGTCAAATTACAAACATAGTCTAACATAGTCTTTTTGAGACCTGATGAGAAATGATTCATTGCTAAAATAGCCCAACCACAGGAGGAGGCTGTAAAAGAAGAAAAGCATTGCAGCAGCATGCCGGTCTCCTTTGTGGGTTTCAGCTTCAGTGTTTTGTCACAAGAATGACTTTGTATCTTTACCAAGAGCTCTGTCTATCTATTAACCATAAGACTTTATGATGGAACAGTAAGAGGCTTTACAGATGGTTGTGAACTTTTTGATTTTCACCTTCATGTCTCTCTCCTCCTAATGACCTTTGCACCCTAATGCCAACCTCTCACCCCAGATTAAGATACAACAACTGCTGCACAGTTTGTGTATTCTGCTGTGATGTGTCATGGCATGTGGCCACACTGTGTCACTCAATATTAAAGGGATTGTGAGGTTGTATAAAGTAATACTTCTATTTTAAGACAACAAAATGAATTCCTGCATACAGATGCATTCTTCAAAGGATTACTCAAAAATTCAATTTATGTGACGCTGATGCAGCCCGGAACAGCTGGTCCGACTTTGACATCAGACACTGATATAGATAGCCTTGCTTCCCTTGTGTTGGCATTAGATACCCAGAACTCTTGCCAGTGAGACGAGGTGTGGCAGCACATTCATCCTCTGTGTAATTTACTCTGATTCTGCTTCTATTAGATGCTCCTCATTATCAGAGTATGTGGTCATAGAGATCTTTTATTAACACTTTGTACAGTAAATATCAGCCCAGAGAGAACGTTTGGTTTTCAGTTCAGCTGTGTAGCCTACTACCTAAAATTTTCCTCTATTTTATGAGTGCAGTTGGCTGTATACACAGATACTTTTAGTAATATAGAGCAGCAGAAGTACATTTCCTTTGAGGGTTTATTTGTTCTTCTGTTGTTGACTTCTCCATTTAGGATCACTGGTTATTTCTCAAGATGTCTTTTTATAACATGGTTGGTTGGGCTCAGTAACATAGAAGCTATTTGAAGCAGGGGTCTAGGGTCACGTTATCAGTTGCCTGACCTGTCAGAGAGACCCAGGTGTTAAACTGTTTCCCACAAGTGCTTTTATTTTGGAGTCATGGTAACTTGTGTGTAAAATGTACAATTGTAAACTCTGGGTTTCAGTTGGAGTATCTTAAGAATATTTCTTGAGCATTATGGCACTGTCAACATTTATCAGATTTGAGTCAAATTCCAGTTTTGTTTTGAAAAGCAGTATGAGATTCAAATTTTAATTTCCACACGCTAGTTTTGTGCAGCTTAATTCAGTTATAAGTTTATAATGGATTGAGGTAAACGCCAATATCTTCCACTTGTTCATTATATAGCCACATTATTTGGGCTCTTGCAATAGTTAAAATCCCTTAAGGTAATGTCATTTTTATCACATCGTTGTGGTAAACATAATCTCAAGCAAAGTTAAATATATCTTTCTAACAATAAGATATGGAAAATGCAATAAAAGAATAGGATAAAAGTAGCTTGGTCCCCGAAGCTGCTGTCTCCAACATATAATTGCTGTAAAATATAAACTTTGAAACATAGTGGTCACTGTAATAATGTTGTGTAACTTTTGGGGGCCCTTATGTGCTGTAACTCCTTATCTCTACAACTTCTTTATTTAGTGTTCTGACCCTTTGCTCCACTTCTGGTGCCACGTAGACTCCATAGATTTGTCAGCAAACCTCTGGTAACTGAAAGGCTTTTGCATTATTACTATTATGCAAGCTAGATGATCTGCGCACATCATGTTTGTCCTTGTTGGCCTTCCCTGAGCCCACCATGTCATCAGCCAATCGGGCCTATTTTTGGCCCATGTTCATATATATCCCAAAATCCCCATCTCAGACATCTGATTGTGGTGGACTGAGCTGGAGCTTTCTGGATTTCACAGCAGCATCAGTTCTGTATCCATGCTGTGAACCAGTTGTGGCTTTACCCCAGGGTAGTGAGATTTGAGTCACTTCTATGTGGACATACTGTGGTACATGTCAATGGTGCAATCATGTTAGTAATGCATATATTGTAGCCAGCCAAACGTAGTATTTGTGGGACATACATATATACATATACATATACATATGCTTGTATTGACTATTGGCAGGGAGGCCCTTAGGGGAAGTTTTGATCAGGTTTCCCCCACCCATCTGTAATGTATTTCTCTCCACTGTGGCTGCCAGCCTGCCTTATTGGTTCTCTCCAGTATATCACATTTTTAGATCAGCAGTGTTAAATTCCATGTCAATTGAAGCTCCACTCAACAACCCCAACAAATAGTCATCTGACAGCAGGGTATTCTAACATCCAGACCTGCCAATGGTCACTAACCCCAGACAGTGTGTTTGATAATCTCATCTGTTATGTAATGAGCTGAACATGACTGGACACATGCTTCTGTACAAATCAGATTTAGCAGTTTGTGGATTAGACATGTTCTGGGGTCGTCCTGAATTGTTTTTCTGTTTGTCACAGTGACCCATTATGGTGTGGATGTGGTACTTTTGCAGCCTGTCTGACAGTTGCCTCTGACGGTGGTGTTGTTTGGACAGCCTGTCTGCAATGGCCCTAAGACGATTTGATGTAGTTTGTCCATCCTGGTTATTTAAAAGACACAGACTTGATACAACCCTCTAGGAAGCTTACACTCAGATATTGTGTTGTATTTTGTGCCTGTGTTTTAAACTGTAAACATTTAAAACACCAACAGGGCTGTTTCCATATATGTAAAACACACCATTATCCCTGCTGTGTTGTGATACCTCTGTTTATGGAACAGACTTCAGATTTTGTTTGCTCAAACACAAAACGAACAGAGCAGTGTCCCATGTGAGTTGACAGTTTCATGTGATCTACCACGTTTTATTTTGGTCTTGGTACTTTCCTCTCCATATTTGGTTTGAATTGATTAGCATGAACAAAAGGCAGCCATTGTGAAGAGGCATACAAACAGCTTATCAAGCATGTGCAGTGTCCTGTGTGCAGGATAACAGGAACTGGGTTTGAGCAGAAACCAGTGGAAAACTGTGGACTTTGTGATCCTGTCATCTAAAAATACTGTGGGTGTGCTCTCACCTTCTACAATAACAATAACATGAACAAATATAAGTTTATTCATCACGGTACCATTTCTGTTTAATTAACATTTACATCAGTAGGCACAGTGAGCGTACAGGTGTTGGGCTTTCCCTGTGTATAGTCACTGGTGAGAAGGCAACCCCAGAGCTGTTAGATCAGCATATTTATCGAGAATTGATGTAATTGCCATCAGTCCTGGACAGCAGCAACCGGAAGCAGATGTTTGTTTTAGGATTAAAGATACACACTTGTTTCTCCAGAGCTAGTTTCTTGGATTGCCCAAACAGTGCTTGTCGGTGCTTTTAATAGGCGCAGACTGGTTCAGTCATCATTCTTTGAATTTGACATGTATCTCACCCCACCCCCCCACCTCCATTGCCCATCAACTATAATAAGATGTGGAATGGCTGGCAGCCCAAGCTTGCAAAGGGAAGGCGAAACAAAGACCACCATAAGGATGCATATATTTGTGTAGTTGTGTATGTGTCATCTGGTGATCTGACCTATACACTTGTTATCTATTATTAAGTTGTCATACCTTGGTTGTTTTCTTTATTTGTCCATGCCTCATTAAGTTTATTTTGTCTGCCTGCTGTTCTTGTGATTTAGACTTTCAGGCAGATTTAAGTAACGTGGCTCTCGTGATATTCCATCACTTCAGGTTTTTTTTTGTTTTTTTTTTTTAATTTTTCCCTTAGCTTCTAGGTGCACTGTCCAAAAGAGGGGTGTCCATTTTCAGGGTTCAGAGCACAAGCAACAGTTCTCTGAAGTTTTTGGTAGTGTAGGAGCTTTTCAGAATGGGAGCCAGTGAACATGAGCAGTGTGTCATCGTGGTATTGAGGTGCATCCTTCAATTGGCCTCTGGGGCTGCTACAAGCTGCAACAACAGGTCTGTCTCTTTACATAACCTTCCACAGGCACTGAGGAATGCAAACTGGAAAGGGCAGATCCATTGCACACACCCCTCCCATCCCACACATATACTAAGTGACTCCCACACACATACACTCCGTCACTCCTTATCTCCTCAGCAGCTTTGAGGCAAGGGCTCCCTGACCCTGTTCAGTGTGTGTGCGCGTGTGTATGTGTGTGTTGTGTAGAGACTGGGACGGAGCACCAGGCAGAGCTGAGATTGTGCGACCAGATCTGGAATGGGAGAGAGAGTCACAGTAGCAGCTGCTCCCTTGCATTAAGAGGCTCATACTCTGACAGAGGACAATCACAGGGACACAGACACAGAGGGCTTCCACTGCTAACACTGCTTTTTGCCTGTAGTGTTGACTACAGCTGAGTGATTTCTACAGCAAAGAGGACAACACAACTGGATTGAGTGTTGTGCTTGTTTATATGTGTTCCCCGTCCTGTCTGGCGCGAGGATGAGGATGAAGGAGCTGTCTCTGCGTCAGGACCCTGACCTGAGGAAGGAGTTGGCTCTGCTGGCACGCGGCTGTGACTTTGTTCTGCCATCTCGGTTCAAGAAGAGACTCAGAGCTTTCCAACAAGGACAGGCAGGTGTTTGTATGAATGTAGCCTCTACTACACAGGCTTTGCTGGCCTGTCAGCCAGTGGGCAGGTCTATTAATGTGGACTGGTATTTATGGGCTTAATGTCTTGGTATTTAGATGGCATTGTAGTGCAGATCTGCTGTAATACAGGCCACTGTTAAACTTGGATAAATAAAGCATAAATGAGCAGTTACATCACTTTCTCCATGCATATTTATGCAAAACTGTGGCAAGTGAATTGTGACTGTTGTGCAATCATATCAACTTGTTAGTGAATTACTTTTGCAGTTTTCTTTATTTGTACAAAGAGACATGGGCTGTGAGCCGTGGGTTATGATGATGGTATGATGTTTCATCTTGTGTGGTATGTTTCAGCTGCTTCACTGTCCTCTCACAGACCACATCATTGTGAATGTGCAAAATGTCATGTGGCTTACCAGTTGTGCTCAAGAGCTCTGCTAGTGGTTAGCATGAAGCAAGAGAGAGTCGGGGGGGGGGGGAGCAGTACAGGCCAGGGCAACAGGAGATGTTTATGTCCTTTTATAGCCATGACTGACACCAACACACAGGACAGAGAAGAGCAGAGGATCAGCAGTGTTTATCATCTAGCAGGCTAAAATGAGCAGATTACCACTGACAGAATACAGCAAAACATTTTCAATCCATACATGTAGAAATGGACATGGATAGATTTAGTCCACCTCTATAGTTTTAAAGTTTTGGATCATGTTGTTAAAAGTTTTATTGTTGCAGACTCAGTGTTATGTGTAGAATCTGTGGACTATAACCAGAAGTGTGAACAATGGGTAGAATGTATTGGACCAAAACAAACATGAAGATGGTATTTTTATCTCTCAGCAGATGATTGTGTGGGTGTGTTTATGTGATTATTAAAGGCCAAAGAGAATGATCCACTTAGCAAATTCTTGAGTCATGTAAATAGTCTTTGAATAAGAGATGACTTTTTAGTGAAGCATGCTCAGCTCAAGCTGTTTTTAATAACTGGCTGGTATGTGCAACATAACAACACATTTGGATCCTAATGCATTCTGGCTTTTTATATGCAGCTATGAAAATATCTTAAGTGATTCATGTTGTCAGCAGCATGGTCCTCAGCAAGAGACACAACTGAGACTTTGTCAATGAATGTGATCTCATCATCTCTGTCAGCTGTGCTCAGTTGGAGTGGTAAATCATACTGGTCAGGAATCAGATTTATCATCACATGAATGCCTGGGACCCATGCTCCATGATGTCGTTGTTATTAGACTTAAAAGGATGCACTGGTTTCCACTGTCATGATTGTAGGGCTTAATAACACATCCCGCAAAGCCCTCACAGACCAGGCTATTATTTTTAGGTCCAAGGCAGAAGTGCTTAGAAGGACACAAATACACAGATGTGTCCAAGCTCTCATATTGGAAGCTTTCTGTATTCACGACGAGTGTTGCACTTTGGAATGACATCCAAATTACTTAGAAAGCTTAGTTAGTTTTTAATTAATCAGTAAGTAGTTGGTCACCTGTAAACAGACCCTCAATCCCCACTGTACCTCTGCAGTTCAAAGCTAAAACACACACGGATCACATGCCAGCTCTGCTTCTGTCTCCTCACTACTGTTTGTGTCTAAGTGTTTAAACCAAGCCCAGGTGGCCGTGCTCATCCTATCTGCTCTCGTCATTACTTGCTCCTTGTTTTTGATGCACACACATTTATTGAGACTGTCCCTCACTAAAGATAACGTTCTCTATTACTAGTAGCAAACTTGTTTGAACCATTAGGCTTTTTTATAGCAGACGTTTGGCACAACATAGTGAGAACAGCACAGGTATAATTACCAGAGCCCTTATTCCATTCAGGTGTCCTAGTTCTGGGCATGCTGGATCACAGTTGTGGTTACTAGAGCACTTAAATGGACCAGAATCATTATTGATATTATTAGTGACGTGCTTTTCTTGCTAGATCAAGTCAAAATATCTGCTGTGATATGTTTGTTTACGGAAAATAATTATAGAACTGTGTTAAAATCTTAAAACGAAAATTAAGTCTAACATGGCTGATTGTTTTCATTATCAATTAATCTGATTATTTTCATTAATTAATTTTCATTATCAATTAATGTTTTCTTGATTAATCATTTGGTATATTAATTGTTCAGTTCACCTTCATATGTCACAAGACGTAAATCCTCATATGATTAGTCAGCTATGTAAATAGTTGCTGATTGATTTTCTCTCGATCAACTAAATCTAATTTAAAAATTACTGATAGGAACAGACTTTTATTTGCATCTGTAATCATAAGTAAATGTGGTTTCCTAGTGTTACCATATCTTATGTTGTTTAGAGCTACCATTGTATACAGTTAGATCACAGATTGTGCTGTTAAAGACCAAAATATATTTTTTAACATTATTGTGGTGCCACAGATGTGATCATTTTTCAGATAGTTACCAAAACAAAATTTCGATTAATGAACTTAACAAAGACAGGCCACCCCAATCCCTTATTTATGAATGTTCAAATGCATTTATCAGATGTATTTATCATATCAATACAGAGTAGTTCATTTGTTAGTGTAGTGCCATATATAGATGTTATTTGTGAATAATTTCCTCAGCCATATCTAGTGTTATCTTGATATCTTGCTCTATACAACCCTCAGATTAGTTAAAACATAGATTGATAAACAGATGGCATTAACAATTTGCAACAGTACTAGGTCAATCATGGTTTTCAGTAACACTAAAATAATTGTCAGTAAAAACATTAGCACATATCAATGTCAACTGATGCATCTTAATTGATATCTATTACAGAGTGACAATCCTGTAGAGGGGAATGTGTATCACAGGGGTATCTAATACACATAAATGGATAATGGTTATGATTGCTGAGTAGTCACAGTTCTTCCCTGATGGGCCCTTGGGCTGCTGAGAGGTGTGGTTACATGAGTGCTAGCAGTGCAGAGTTTGTGTTGAGGCAAGCTTCAGCTTGTGGAACGCTTGAGCTGAGAAGTGTTAGCGTTTGCTAGCATCCGAGGCTAACAGTTTATTTTTTGTTTGTTTGTCTCAGGCCCAGGTGAGGACGGAGGAGCCCGTCACCACAGCGCTGAGTGAAAGCATTCCAAAGTTTTACTTCCCACAGGGCCGGCCCCAAGCCAACCTCAACATCGACAGCCTCATTTCCAAAATTGAGAAAATATTTTCCCAATTCCCAAATGAAAGGGCCACCATTGAGGACATGGGGCAGGTTGCCAAGGTGAGAATGTGATTTGTAGCATGGAGGTTCAGCTGCCACCCAGCAAATTATTTTCATTAGCGCCGTTTAGCTCCTGACTTTTACAAATGTTTGCTGATTTTAAAACCCCACGGAAAATATTATCACCATCTCCCGGAGGAATGTGAGCAATGGCCTGAGGGGAACCTGAGTGAAGAGAGAAATGACAGCTAGATTTCCTCGGGGAAGTCTTTAAGTGATGCAGCACTGCTTTTCAATCCAAACAGTGTCATGTGTCATTGTGATGTTCTTTTCTGCATTAAATGTCACGTGTGTGTTAAGTCTAAGTACTTATTTGATTTTTTCTATCCATCTGTCTTCTTTATATCCACACCACACACTACCCTATCTCTCCTGCCTCCTCGTCTCCTCAGGCCTGTGAGTGCCCTCTCTATTGGAAAGTGCCATTGTTTAACGCGGCTGGAGGCGACAGGACGGGCTTCGTGTCTGTTCACAAGTTTGTGGCTATGTGGAGAAAGTAAGACAATAGCTCCTCTTATTCTCATTAGACCACTGGTGCACTCACTTGGAGCCAAATGGCTCATACAGTCTTATCTGGACAATGATGACCTCTCGCTAGGGATCACAGACACTGCATGCAGCTCTCTGCTATTATGACATTTTCCTTTTCATTCCTGAACAGAAATCATTGATCACAAAGCCCTTATAAACACCCATAAGGGAATAGTCACTATGTACAGTAAATGAAAGCGTCCATTCAGTGTCTTTCTCTATGAAATTGAAAGGGATACCATAGGGCTTTTGTAATGGTTAACACTATTGCATGCACTAGGCATGGTCTTGTATTAATGTATGAGCCTCCAGAGAACTGGACAGACCTGACCTTTGACTTGAGCTCATGACTGAGCCATTCTTAAATGAGAGGCCGCACCAGACGCTTGCATTATTTCCCCCTCACTACCATAACACATCCACGCTTATAATCACCAGGCAGCAATCCAGAATACTAATTTCAGAATGTATTATACCTGCACTTTTACTTTTAAGTGGAACAATTTAAAACTTGTGTTGCTGAAAGAATGATAAAAAAGAATAGAGAGAACATAAGAGCGAATAAGGGAGTAACCTTGCAACCATCTGTTCTCTCTTTTCTTCTCCAGAACTCTGCAGACCTGTCACAATGACGCTTCTAAATTTGTGCACCTCTTGGCCAAGCCTGGCTGTAATTACCTGGAACAAGACGACTTTATTCCATTCCTGCAGGTACTGGCTGCAGCACACCCAGGGAGAGGGTTGGACTTGGCAGTGTGGGATGGCAAAATTGCATTGGCTTGGGTGGTGCAAACTGGACTTAATTTTTGGACTGTCCTGCTGAGGCAGTGCTTTTTCATGTGGCGGAGGACTAATTTAGGGACATTACTGTAAGCCAGTAATATAGTGGGAGGGAGTATACAGAGAGGAGTTTCCACTGGTACAGGATTCAAGCTCAGCAGAAATTAACCAATGGAAGATAGATATGAAAATGTGTCTCATGAAATACACATGATGTAGCAGCACAATAATCCCAGAAAACATGCACTCATATTCATCAAATTGTTTCCTGAGAATAGTCTAATTGACTGTTTGGTCAGCCTTACCATGTGGACCTGCTGTGCTGGCTGTTTGTCTCTTCACTCCGCCTGACAAGCTGTTGGTGCTCCACACTGGCCCCACCCTACACCTGATTCATTTTCATGCTGGCAGGAGCGGCCGGGCTGTGCTGAAGGCCCGTTAGCATACCAGCAGAGATGCCTTGTGGCACTCGCTGTTTAATTTGTATGGTTCCGCACAGCAAATCGCCTTTGACTGTTTTGATGAATGAAAGGCGGATTGCAGTGGAGTAGATTTGACTGTCCCCGCCTGTTTCCTGTGCCCTGTGATTTATGTGTTTCTCTATGATTTAATTTCTCACAGTAAGAGTCAAAGAGGCACGACGGCTGCCCTGAAATAAGGCCTTTTAATTTCATTGCCGCCTTCGCATTTATGTCAACAATTCTTTCCCCCAGCAAAAGAGAAGGGGGTAGAATAAAGAAAACACATGGGAGAGAGTTTCATGGCAAGAATATTGCTACAGTTCATTTGAAATGCAGCACACCCCCTGTGACTTTATGGCACGAGGAAGGAGAGAAGGTTAAGAGCAGTCACTAGCAGACGTCTTTTCTCTGGCCTTCCCACCACTTTGCTGTCAAATCAGAAAGCCTTACGATCATCCCAAAACCATTTACCCAGTGTCTGACTTCAAAGCAACATTTAAATTTGATGGCCTTTCCCAACAAGGCCTGGAGCCTTTTCTTTACATAGAACAAGTTATAAAGCATATGGTGCGACGGAGTGATGTAGATAGACACTGACAACTTCTGATGTTTGAATAAGTTTGCATTTATATTCCTACTCTGAATGTCATGTGTTCTGTCTGGTAAGAAAAGAAAGACAGATGTGGTTTTCCATTTAACTCGTCTCTAAAAATCACTGCAGAATCAAACTGAACATATGTATTTGTTATTGTTGCACAGCATGTCATTGAGTTGTTCTTTTGCATTTGTGTTCATTAGTTTGTGTGGAATATGTTATGGAAATGAGGCAAACGTGCAGTAGAAACAAAATGAGCTGACCTTACTTTATGTTTTCAGGATGTGGTGAACTCACACGCAGGCCTGGCCTTTCTAAAGGAGGCACCGGACTTTCACTCGAGATACATCACCACGGTATACTACTACAATACACATGACATTACATGATCAAGTTTTGCTTGTGCATTATTTAGCAGTATATGATTACATTGTCCAACTGTTTTTCAGGTGATTCAAAGGATATTTTACAATGTGAACCGGTCATGGACTGGAAAAATAACATGTCATGAGCTCAGGAAAAGTAACTTTCTTCAGGTATATGACTCTATGATATTTTTCATTCTGTTTATTTTATTCAGTGTGTCTGTAGGTCCTTAAAACATCTAAAATTGATTTATTTTAATTCTTTAATGCTTTTAAATACAAAACTTAAAGGTCATTGAAGTGAATTGAATTCAGATGTTAAGAATAAACACTGTTCTTCAGAGGTCTTAATGCTTACCTCTGTGCTTAACCATATACACTTATTGACTGACTGGATATTTAAAGGGGCAATTTCGGTAATTATTTTACCTATAATTACTTATAATGAAATAATTTAATACTCTTTTGACTGTAACATGTTTTTTCCTGCTATGTCAGAATGTGGCATTGCTGGATCAGGAAGAAGATGTGAACCAGTTGACCGAGTTCTTCTCCTATGAACATTTCTACGTCATCTACTGCAAGTTCTGGGAGCTGGACACCGACCATGACCTCTACATAGACCAGAAAGACCTGGCACGGCACAATGACCAAGGTGCACAAACACACACCAGACTCGAATCAAATATTTGCAAATATGTTTGCAGAATTTTTTTTCTGTTCTTGAGAGCAGTTGGAAATCATGTTATCATATAATCATATGCACAGTTCACACAACAGAGTAAATTTGTTTGTTGTCTGTGTTCATTTCAGTAGTCAGTCATTATGCATGGTGGAAAAATAAATGCAAAAAATGCAGAATGAGTGCCCTCCTTTAACCTCTTTGGCACTTGTTGGCACAGTCAGGAGGCTGAAACTACATGTAACAATAAAAAGTATTTGTAAATGTTATTTGGTCCAGGTTTACTGCTCATATGCAAAGACATACTCAGGATAAAGACTTGGCGCTTCTTCCCCACACACTCCACACCACATGTTCTTGGTTGAAGGTCTGTGAGTGAGGCAAGGGAAATGAGACACAAGATCAATGAAAGAGCAACATATATACCCTTGCTCCAATGACGCCATGTCTGGAACAATTTCTACCACTATATGGTCAAAATGATGACTGGAGGATTTATAGTATTGTCAAAATGTAAAAAAAAGAGCCACTCTAGCTAGTCAGGATTTACAGTCTGTGAGAATGGATTACATGTGTTGTGAAAAAGTTGTACATTAACTGAGAGCACTGTTGTCTAAGAGAAAACCGATTATGTTTTTCCCAATGGTCTGGATCATAAGTAATATCTTTGTTATATTTTTTTCAGCCATCTCACATAAGATGATTGAGAGAATATTCTCAGGGACAGTAACGAGGCAAGTCAAAAATGTCTTTGTGTTTAAATGATTCTCATTTAAAGTACCAAATGTTTTTTATGAAAAGGTACATATTGCGTTTTCGTTCCACTGCTGGATCTGATTGTGTCTTTTATTTTGTCAGGGACAGACGGGTGTATAAGGAGGGCAGGCTAAGTTACGCCGATTTTGTCTGGTTCCTCATCTCCGAGGAAGACAAGAAGACTGACACCAGGTAAGTACATAGCACAGGCTGCATCTGCCTCTGAAATCACTCCCATTTGCTACAAAGTGCACTGCATTTGCAGTCCAACATTTTACTTGAGTGTCAAAATTCTGAGTGTGAAAATTATGCTCTGTATCCAGCAAGGCCCACAATACACACTTTGAGGATTTGAAATTGCAGCCATTTGACACTACACCTGTATGTGATAACACATCACTGCTGAGTAAACTCTTGTGTGCCTACAGACCTTCCTAACAGCAGACATTTTAACATGGCACTGTAGGAAAAGCACAGGTGTAAACGATAAAATTAACGATAGCTGTATTTTATTTTGCTGCTTCAGTTTCAGGGTCCTGACACTGTACCTACTGGCTCACTGTCAAACTGTCACAGCCCACAGGAACATTTCAACAGAACTGAGCCATCATTAATGTTATTAATAACACCTGTGCTTTTCCTACGATTACAAATGAAAATGTCTGCTGTGAAAAAGGCCAATTCTACAGGGAGCAGTCGATGAGGGAGTGATTTTGGACGCAGACACACCGATTTCATCCTCGGTTTCTTTGCAGCTTTTATGTCTAACATGAACTTCTGCCTGCTGCTTTTTCCTTTTATCTGTGTCCAGTATAGAGTACTGGTTCCGCTGTATGGACCTGGATGGGGACGGGGTGCTCAGCATGTACGAGCTAGAGTACTTCTATGAGGAGCAGTGTCAGAAGCTGGAGACCATGGCTATTGAGCCCCTTCCCTTCGAGGACTGCCTCTGCCAAATGCTTGACCTTGTCAAGCCTGAGGTTGAAGGTCAGACCCCTTTTTACATTTATACACACATACACATCAGAGAGTCAGGCAGGTCCCGTTTTTTCCCCCAGTGATGGTACCGGACACACATTCACATTTTCAGGCCAGGTCATTGATCATTAGCTGAGGGAACAGTTATAGATGAGAGACTGACTGACTGCCGACTGCCAGCTGCTCATGTCATCCACACTGTCAACAAATTCCCTCCAGCACTTAGCGTCACCACTGTGCCATTTAGAAGACACTAGTCAATGTTGAGGGTGTGCATGTTCAGTATTGATAGCCACAGCAAGAATGTGACCCTTAGTCGACCTGGTGGTAAGCAGCACTAGTGGAGCTGTGCAATATAACATGTAACAGGAGATGTAACAACTTCTTCACTGAGTATTTGAGGCTGATGTTTTCCTCAACAGTTATGTCTCTTCCAGCCAGAACAACCTTTACACTTCTCACAGATTTATAATTTCACATTTGATATGACATTCTTTATGAGATTTGGGGCCTGTGGTACAGGCATGTGAATTTGAAGATGTTACAGTTGATGACGAGTAGCAAGACATAACATGCAGATCAGATGAGTCTGATGGAGTTTTCAGAAACAAAGTGGAGCGTGTCTAAAATGTCACAGTCAAGGAATGAACTTTATGCTCTCATCAGCCAAAAGTCTCTTTTCTGCTCTTTGAAAAGCAGAAACTAGGATGTTTGCCTGCTACAAAGAGATAAAATTCACATCACATAACAATTTATCTGTTGGGTTTAGGGATGATTTTAAGTTTTTATACATCACTTTGAAAGCACATTTATCTGTCATCGTAAGGCAAGTGACATCGTAAACGTCGTATGAGCAGCCTGCAAATATCAGACTGAGCTCCCTCTCTAGAAGTTGCATTTGTGGTGGTTTAAAGGTGATTTTTCAGCCAACTGCAGTCAACAACAATCAGCCCTGCAGTTTGTTCAAACTTGATAACTGTTTGACACAGGTCTCAGTCATTTAGTCAGTTTAGTCAAGTCTTAAACCAATTTTGAATGCTAGATCAGATGAAAAAGCCAGGCTGAAAGGTCTGAAAAAGTTTATACCCATTAATTATATGTCAGTATGTTAAGTTTTTGTTTGGGAATCTGTCTAAAGTGACTACTTTTACCTTGCCCAGGTAAGATCACTCTACGGGACCTCAAGAGGTGCAAGCTGTCCCACATCTTCTTTGACACTTTCTTCAACATTGAGAAATACCTGGACCACGAGCAGAAGGATCCTTTCTCTGTTATAAGGGTAAGGAAGGTTAAACCCACCAGATGTGAAATAGATGTGACTTGTTTTCCAGTCCGAAGTCAAGTGAATCATGTAATTTGTCGTCTGTTTAAGGAGGTTGAAACAGACGGCCAGGAAGTTTCAGACTGGGAGAAATACGCTGCTGAGGAGTACGACATCCTAGTGGCGGAGGAGGCTGCCAACGATCAGTGCAATGATGTGTAAGTCTGACTTTACTCAAAGATCTGCCAGATACGGCTGCAGCTACAACCCACATTTATCAGACTGCTGAAAGTATCATTTTGTATTTAATTCAGAAATAAAAGTAAAAATCCTTCTCTTCAACTTTCGCTCATAATCTCAAAAAATGTCCCTATTAATTCA
Organism: Lates japonicus; assembly: GCA_033238685.1. NCBI lineage: Eukaryota > Metazoa > Chordata > Actinopteri > Centropomidae > Lates > Lates japonicus. Next base: position 936,034 of record BRZM01000102.1, on the reverse strand, counting down.
CTCTCATAAAACCAAAAAATTCTCTTAGTTTTTCAGACAAGTTGGCTCTCGAGCATTCTTAAGTGCAATTTTTAGAAGTTTAACTAACAAAGGCTCTGATTAGTATGTTAGCTATTATAACTACAGTTATTTTATCAGTGCTGCAGGACCAATATTGTATAATCATCAAATGTTGAAATTTATAGACTAAAACAGACATTTTGACGTGTCAAGCTCAGGTTTAACTGCTAAGCTTTTTCAGAAATTATCTCGTGCAGTCCGACGATGATGGCTTAGTACAAAGTTCATGTACACATAGATAATAATGTTTACACCGTTTTTGAAGTAGCTGTAAGACCAGCTAAGGGCAAACTGATGTCAGATTATTTTCTGTCTAACTGATCAATATATTTAGAAGACTGACAGAGTTAAATAACCGAGGATTATGTCCGACAGCAGAGCCCTTGTGTGAGTAAGTCAGTGATAGATGAGGCTGTTGACAGGTATGTTGTGTGGCGGTTTTAGGAACACCACTGACTTCTAAAGACAGGCTGCTAACCAGAGCAGGTAAGACAATCAGGGTAACCAGCAGGGACTAATTGTTCTCCACCTCCTCATTCCTTTCTTTGGGCGAGTCTAGTCCTAAACCCACTCCTAGCTTCTACCCAAACCCCACCAGACAGGGCATACTGTCAACAACCGAGTGTTGTTTTGTCAGTCAGCACAGTATCACATGTATGTGGCCATGTTTTAGAGCTGGGAGTCTGTTTCTGAACCAGACAGCGTCTGTTTTTATCCTTCCTCCTCTGCACACAAAACCTCCACTCCTGCACCACCTCTATCCATGCCTCCATGTGGTGCTTCTATGTCCTGTCCATGCATACTGGTTTGTTGAAAAGCGCCTGTCTATGTAAAGGAATAGTTCAACATTTTAAGAACTTCGCTTGTTCATTTTTTCGCCAAGAGATGGTCTGTATAGTATATGAAGCTACCACCAGCAGCTTGTCTGAATGTAACAAAATCCACCTAGCCCGCATTCATTTTACATGATTTTTTCCCAACTTTATGTGCACTCAGTTGTGTCCTTGCCCACATGCACAGCATCCTTTTTTCTGCTATAAATCTGACCTCTTATTTTGTTCATTTAAAAAAGTATAACGCTAAAGCAAGAAAAATGATATGAGCATCTATATAAAATAAGAAATCTTTTGTCATAATCATCTAGAATATTATTATAGATCAGTTTACAGTTGTACAAGATATTGTGTTACAGTCAATACACACAAATACAGCAGACAAATGTAAGAAATAAAATAATACTACAGGCTATTTACATGTAGTGTAACAACTCGTTTTGTGCCTTTGTCATTAAAAGTCTGTATTGAACATAAATAAACCAGTTAAAAAATTTAAAATCTGTTCATGGACTACAGATGTAAAATAGATATTGTGTGAAAGTCCAACATCAGCACTTTAAATTGATTTTCTCATCTTGTCTCTCTATAGAATGTTAATAAAGTTACATTACTGTAAATAACGTAAGTGTGTGTATTCATCAATGAATAGGTTTTTTAGTTAAAATGTAATATATTAATTAATGAGTTGGTGCTGGTAGGTGAGTTTTGTCACATTTGGACAGAGCTGTGCGTTTTTGTGCAAAGCTAAGCTAAGCTAACTGGCTACTGATTGTAGAATCACATTACTATACAGACATGAGAGTGGCATCAGTTTCCTTATCTAACTCTGCAAGAAAGTGAACAAGCATATATCTTAAATGTCAAACTCTTCCTTTAACATGGTTGTCCTTCAACACATTCACCAAGTGAATATACTTTTGACTGTTTAATGACCCTGTCAGACAGGTTGTTAGAAAACCTGTTTCATTAGCTATATGTATTAAAGGATTTGTTCACATTTTTCAAGTCCGTTTTGAAACAACACTAACATCTCCATATGTACACTGAAAAGGTCCCCTCCTCCCATGCCTCCAACGCCACAGTCTTTCTGTTTAAAAATGTTTTCTATAGTTTATTTAAAGTAAATAAAAGGCTTCGGCAGTTTGAGTTGGATGAATCAAGTGTGTGTTTTGCAAAGTTACCGTTTTACCCCCTTTTCTTTCAACAGACAGATTTTCCTTCCTGGGCAGCAGTGGAGGGATAGTAACTTAAAGAGGGATTACGTTTTATGGGAACACACACTCTTGATGTGTACAAGTCATACTGCTGTAGCCTAATACTAACTTCCAAACTTTGGCATGAATTTTTAGCAAGCAATAAGGTTTGAGGAATTTCCCCAGCATTGCTTATTAGGAAGGGATTTTTTTTCAATGGTCGGTATGAGGCAAAACCCACCTCAGTGTTCATATGAGCACCCGATTATTGTTTTATACAGTTGAAAATTTGTGAACTTATTCTTTAAAAACAACCTCTCCTCGTGAGTGATACATTGCTGGTCTTTTTCTCCATGTGCGTATTTAGGTATGAGAATCCTTTGAGCCCTTTAGGGCAGCACATCTCAGATGAGCTGGGTCTGACAAAGAGACACTTCTTTGAGATCCCCAGTCCACACTGCAACCTGGACCTGGATGAATACGAGTATGAAGATGACTTTGACTGACCCTCATTCCTGTAGCGTTTTCTCACGGCCTGCTGAGCACTGTGTGCATCCAGAAATGGATCTCACGCAGCAGCGTCAGCCAGAGACGTGCAAGGCTCAGGCCTAGTTCCCATCCTGTGTGCGAGGATACACTTTATCAAACAGAGTAAATACAAAACCACAAGACACAAGCTGAAGCACTGGCGGGGTCAGATTTGCTGGAAAAATGGACACGTTATCACACATTTGAGTAATGGGGAATGTGAAGTGACCTGAACAGAAGGTAGTTCTTCACTATACTATACCAGATGTTTTAATATCCTCAACTTTCATTAAAAAAAAACACCATAGGTGACTTCATGACGTCACAAGAAGCACGTTTTAGCTCCCTCGTCTCATGTTGTGTTCTGCATGTAACGCTTTGTTATAAATAATGTTTGGAGCGAGTGTTGTTTTATCCGAACACCAGTATTGTATTATCATATTCACACGAGCTAAATCACATTCTTTAAACACTGGAGCTCCCTGAAATGTTGAACAGAAGCCACGCTGATTTGATTCAGGTTTTGAACTAATTATCATCTGAAGTCATTGGCTAATTTTACATTCCAGTGATCATAACTGAATGTTTTCCATAAGGCTGTAATTTCATTAATGGTCTGTTTGCTGAAATGAGAAGTTACTGTAAATGCCAAACAAGCCACCGTTGAGCCTGCTGCACACACACAAGCACACAGCCACACAGCGTATAATGTACAGGTGTGTATTCATTATGACAAGGACTTACTGTATGTGTGAGACAGGGTTATAAATTATTAGAGATGAATTTATAAATAACTGTAAATATGTATTTGGTGCTTGCTGTGTTGTAAATGATTTGGGCAAGTGTTTTAGACAAATTCTTTTTTTTCTATGTTATAAAGTACTTGATTTGAAAGTACTTTGGCAGAACAAAAGGAACCAATTTTGAAATGTTTTGCTTTTCTTTAAATGAATAATAAATCCTTGGTTAATGGAAGAGTAAAGAAAACAGACTACAGTCTAATTTGACTCATGTAGGAAAAACTGGGTTTGATTTGTTCACTATTAGATTTTCCCATCACAGGACCTGTTAAGAGTTTTCATACTATAAATATCCGTCAGCTGAACAGCACAGAAAACATTCCCAGAATTTAAAAAGCACTTTGTTGGTCAGCACACAGTTGCTGCTGCTGCACTACAGAGGTAATGATTTTTTTTTTCTTATGTGAAACAAGGTGTGAAGGTATTTATAAAAAATGATCATGTTAAAAAAAAATACTGCAGCTTGGAGAAATGCATTTGTTTGAATTTTTAAAATTTATTTATTTAAGTTAATTTACAGCAACATATAAGTACAGGACGTATACAGACATATAGGACCTGAGTGTGAACCAAAAGAAAAATGGATCATTTAGTGTAACGTTCAAGTACAGTTTACAGTAAAGCTGTAAAAAAAACCAAAATCTCTACACACACTGATGCAGCTGGTCCTCAAATTAAAGTGGTCTATGAATAAATTACACTTCAGTTATATCTGATATTATTTCACAGGGTTCCCATTGGTCTTTGAAATTCTTGAAAGTTTGTGAATTTGAGGGATCAAGGCATTGAATGTTTTTGAAAATAGACTTGGGTCATTGAAAGTGCTCGAATTGATATATTTTGTGCAAAAACTGCAATTGAATCTCATGATTTTATTTAACTTTAGTAAATAACCGACATGCCGCTGTCTGGGTCCTTGAATTTAAGGGGATTGGGCCTGGAAAGCCTTGGAAAGGTAATTGAATTTGATGCTTAAGAAGGTGTGGAAACCCTGAAGCCAAGTTATTCCGTACAACAGTGGGCCACTGGAGTTTTCAGCCAATGTAACACAACCAAGCAGTGCATTTGATGGGGACTATTTTCACTGACGGATTAATCCACATATGGCGATCTGGTGAGCATTTCTGGCAACAGGAGAGTGAATTTGGGATTAACTGAAAAAAAAAGGAAAAAACTAAAGTACCCATGTTAATTGTAATCAAGGAACAGCTCAATGGCACAGAGGAACAAGCTATAACATGTTAGAAGCATTAATTCACTGTTGGTTTTGGTCTTTTTTGAGGAGGGATTTGTTTACAGTAAGAAAAATAAAAGATCACCAGACTTATCCTTAAAGCTTATGTCCTCTTAAAAAAGAATATACAGCACATTCAAGAAGCTTGTCTTAAGAGAATTATACAAAAATGGGATGCTGGGAAATCTGGACATCTGAACACAGAAGACTTTAGTTACAAGGTGCAAAAAAAACAAAAAACGGAAACCGTTGAGATGTCCAGTGAGGTCTTGACGCTCATACAGGAGCGCAGATGGTTCCACAAATTCCACATATTTTAAAGTTCAATCTCCACAGCGTCATCGTCCACCTCGTTGCTCGTGCTGAGGACAGATCCCTCGGTGTTCAGTCTTCTTGCAGGAGGTTCCGGTGGAGCAGGAAACGGATCCACATCAGTTGTCCTCTCCTGATGGCTGAGGAGGTTACAGCAATTAATGAGTGAGATGAATAAGATTTGGTTTGACCAACAGAAGCCCATTTCTGCCAGTGTGAGGGGGAAAAAAATTATAATGACTTAATAATTTCATGAGAACTTCTCATTTTAATGACTTAGAGGATCTTTTTTTTTTTCCATCACATTGGCAGGAATTGGCTTTCCATGGGTTTTTACTGAGCTATAAAATGAACAGAAATCTGAACATGACAAATTGTCTTTCAGCCTCACCTTGGACTGAAGTTGGATCTTTGACTTTTACTAAGTTTGGAGTCAACAGGGCTGAAGGGACAGGGGGATTTGCTTCCTAAAAAACAAAAAAAGATACACAGGATGTAGCTGGTCCTTGGTGACAGTAAGGGCATGCCTGACTGTGCTGTGTGGTGCAAGTACCTTCTAGTTTTTGCTTGGAGAAGGGAGAGCGATTGGGCAGGTAGGGCTTCCTGTCAGAGCTAACATAGGACACAGCATCCTCCCCTTCAGCTGCAGCCAACAGAGAAGCGCGATAGTAGATAAGTGGCTGCCAGCACTCCTCTCTGAGGTCAATAATGTGCTCTGCAGTGTGCTTCTGCAGGTAGGAGAACCTGCACAGACATGAACAAACATTCAGAAATGAAATAAACAAATAAAAAACTTGAAATTTAAAAACCTGTTTGCAACCCCGTGTGCAGCACTTACACTGTCTTCTTGTCTGGTTTGAGCAGTTTGCTGGAGAACTCACTGAGGATGGTCAGGTAGGAGAGGTAAGGTGGTGTAGGTGTTTCCGGGGTCTGGCTAAACTCCTGGAACACAAACTCTATGCCGTTCCTAAACAAATTAACGCACAAACGCAAAGTTTAGGAGAGAATGAATCAAATGAATCAAAAGCCATGAGAGACAAGAACCTGCGCTGACCTGTGGATCATGACGACGCACTCACGAAACTTGACAAGGTCCCCGAATGTCAGAGCGAACCGCCTGGCCAGCTCTTTGATGCTGGTGAAGGTCTGGACCCCCGGGTGAGCCCTACCGCCGCTCTCCTGCTCCTTTTTAAGACGTACAAACAGCTGGGGAGCACACGGGAAAAAAACGTATCAGCATCTTTCTGCTTGCCAGTGGTAGGGAGTGGCTATTTTTTCAGATGCGTGTGGGATGATTATACCTGCTGCAAACAGAGCACCAGGGTGCGAGCACTCTCTATCTTATCTATCTGTCTGGTCCTGTACATCGTCTCCTTGATGATGTCTCCAAAGTCGTTATAATACTGGGGAAAAAGAGGGAGAAAATATTATCAGAGAGATTTGCAGTACATGCTAGCGCTGTGGGAAATGAATGAATGTAGCTTCATATTTACCACAGCTAAAGACATGATCTTCTCATCTAACTCTCAAATAAGCACACGTCCCAAAATGTTCCTTTAAGGAGTTAACCTTCACCTTCATGTAGTACATGAAGACCTCAGCTGCCATGCTCATCTCCAGCACCCCGTGCACTATCAGTTTGCAGAAGGCCGCGAGCAGATTTCTTCGCTTGTGAAGGTCCTCCAGCCTCTCCACTTCCGAGTTTTCACTGACTGAGGGGGCCAGATGTAGTTGAAGTGCGCGGTTGGATGTGAAGTGGTCGAGAGCGAGAGAAATGGGAAGTAAGAAGAGTGATTAATCATGAGAAATCATATAACAGAGAGGAAAGAACAAAGCACAAGCGGGAAAGAGTGTTTTACTTAGTTTCAGGACAATGGCTTTAGCAGGTGGAAATCAAAGATAACATAAGACCAGAGTTATGGTTGTGACACCATGTGGCTTCAATCTTTCACAAGGCTAATAAAATAGGCTCGGAGGTGAGCCAGAGTTAATGGAATTTTCTCACGGAAAGAGATTGCCCTGATTTTATGATTTAACTCGGTGCCCTTGCCCTCCGAGTGATCTCTGATCCAGCAGCTAATAGAAAACACTGTCTATATAACAAAACCGTTACCAGGCAAATCCAATAAAACAATAGCTTTTTATTACATGTTCAAAAACCAATAATCCTGTATTGTATTTGGTTGAACATTTAAGAGATTCCCACCAGGACAGTTATTGACTTCTCTGGACTCTTCCATATTTGGATGCAATATGTTTCTGAAAGTAGAAGCTATTGTAAACATAATAAAATGTTTTAGTTATAGTCAGCCATAAATGAATTCATAAGTTTACCTGCAGGACTTTACAAAGAGAACACCCCACCCCACCCCCGATACATTCCCAACATGTCAATCTTGTTTTTCTCATTTCAGATCAGACAGGAGCATGCTGCCGTCATCAATTTACAAGCTGCATCACTTTGCATAACAAAGTCTAACATCCTCTCATACAAATTAGACATCGCTGTTTCAGTCTGAAGGTATTAACACGGTTTCCTTTGTAATTGAGGGTCAATTGTCAGGTCAGGTTGGAAATCAGGCCCCATTTACAGCAGGCAGCTCTGCAGTGTGTTATTAAGCCAAATGTGTGGCCGCGCATTTATTATCTGCATGTTTTTAACCCACGGTGAGCTGCTACTCCGAGCCAGTGCTTCACTCGGGAGCAGGGAAGGCCCAGAGAACCAGGATGCTGCTCCGGCAGAGTGAGAGTGCCATCTACTGTGCAACACTGCGACGTGTTTTCTCCTGCTCGTGTTTGTCGAACACCGCGCTACGGAGCAGCTGAAGCAGCGCGAGGATGCAAATGTCACAAAATATGCAGATCGACGCATTTGTCTGAACAGTTCACTGTCTTTGATGTACAGCAGAGCTTGTCTGAAGCAGTCTGATAGTGGTGGTCTAGTGTTTCAGATGCATAACACAGCAGGGGACTTTTGCAGAAAGTACAACTAAGCACATTCATTCAGATGCTCTGCTTAGGTGCAATTTTTACATAAGGAAAACACTGTTCATTTTACTCCCTTGTATTTATTCAACAGCTGTAGTTACTTTTCAGATTAAGATTTTTCATGAAAAAAAAAAAAACATATGATAAGCTTATGTAAAACAATGTATTGGTAATGACTAAACGTTTTGGCCTTTTGTACCCTTTAACAATAACAGCAGTTTCAGATGTCCATGAGCTGTTAGCACGTGTTAAACGTTTCTTCTCTTAACTTTTCAGATGGTGTCCGTTAAATAACTGTTCAAGGCCCAAATAGTCTAAAACACGAACACAAATATGTGCATCAGAACTTAGTTTTTTTCTTATTTCTCCTCCAGTTAATCCCTCAGATTTATCTTACCCTTTGGAGGGGCCTGACCCCCGAGCTGGAAACCACCGGACTAAATTACCTTTATCTTTACATAATGTAGTAGTAGTTAAAACTAGCTCCACCTTGAGCAGCTGCTTTATGCATCGATGCATCAGTATTAACAATCTAATCATAAAAATTTGGAAAGTTACATTAGTAACGCTTTATTTAATGGTATTGTATTTTCCAAACCATCCTCATAATTATTCCTCATGAAATGAGTTGACATTTAGCTGTTAATTACCAGAACATATCCTCGCAATTTGATTCAAATGTAAGGAAAATGGAGAAAGTGTTGCTACACTTATTAAGTACCTGCTAAAGACAAACTACAGACAGACAGACAGTTCAAAGTCATGAAAAATTAAAATGACAAATTTCCTTCTGGACAACTCTGATATTAATATTGATGTGAGTTTATTATTTTTGATTTAACTTACCAACCAAATAATTTCCACTTTTCTTTCTTAAAAACTTGGATAAATGAATAGAATGTGCTTAATTACTGTAGCAACTAACATTTTTTTCCAATTCCCCTATAATTAGAAGCAAACTGTGCAGGCCTCTCTTAGAAATATCCTAGTAATTTCTGGTAACCATAATTTTTAGGGAAAAATATGATGAAATTTTCCAGGAAATTATCTGGAAAATATGTGAGTACTACCACTACATCTACTCAATCTGTGAAAATGAAAATATCTTTAATTTCAAAAGTTTAACTTAAAGATACAAGATCTCTCATACTTCACTGAAATGTCCTTTTTCGGCATTTGTGAGGTGAAACTTCACACATCACACTTGTATAAATTGCTTATTGTCATACATAGTTGTGATGACACGAAATCCTGTTTGTATGTAAACATCTTAAAGTAATATTTAAAGTGAGCACAGAGAAACTTTCCTCCACCAGCAGACAAATGTGAAAACAGCCCTCTAGTGTCAGACTCTGTACATGCATCATCCTGTACAGTGAGTTTGTAACATCCGAGTGAGTTAAACAGACTGAGGTCTCACCCCTGCTCTGGCTGTCACAGTCTGGCCCAACGAAGACCTGCGTGCATACAAAGGTCAACAGCGCCCTCTGCAGTTTGGGACTGGGTGTATAGAGCAGTGGACCAAAGGAGGTGGGGTCCCACACGTGCAGCTGGTAGGAATGAGCCGTCAGGACATCGCACACACCCAGAAAAGCCTAAAACAAAAAACAAGAGGAAGTTAGAAAGGCTACAAAAAAGAGGAAAGGGTGCCATGCAGATATTGCCGAAACCAGCACCTGCTGCCGCACAGTGTGGTCAGAGTGGGAGAGACAACGATGACTCCTCTCACAGAACAGACGCAGCTGAAGTCTCTGGGCCACAGCCTTCTCCTAAAATACAAACACAAACACACACACAAACAGGGCTTCAGAAATGTTGCAGAATTTTTTCCTGCAAATATGTCAATTTTGTTAACATACAAGCTTTCCGTAGTGGAACGGGAAGCTAAAATTGTGCAGAAATTATGCAAGAATAGAAATACAATCATACAACTCTTGTCTGTTGCCTCCCTTGCCAAAACATACTATATTCTCTTTTCCATCAGTCTCCCTCTCTTCTTCACCCAATCCTTGCACTAAGTAACATTCATTGAGCAGGTACGATCTCCCTCTGACTGATCGACAGTCAGCACCTTAAACTGTTGGAATCAGGCCCAGCAAGTTCAAGAGTAATGCTGAACTGTAGACCAGTTAAAAAGACTTAGGAGTCATTAAAAACCAGCTTTCTTCTCTGACATCCAGCCAGGAAACTTTGAAAATATCAAGAATTCTAAAAAAAAACTAGAGTTTGGTGTGTTTGCTACAGCGACAGCACTTCCTGCTCCAGAGGCCGGGGATCATGGGTAATAAACACCGTTGGGCCGCGTTTCAGTTCAGTGAGTGAGACTACGCAGGTCAAGAGATTGATAGGCTTTGTTTTCTGTACATGAGTTGTTAGTTTCCAGGAATACCGAGCTAGTAATGTTGCTTAAGTATAAAAAAAATAAATAAAATTGTATCTTTATATTCAAAATGTATACACCAGTTAAGAGCTTACTAAAGCAGATGTAACTCACTCTGGAGGTTAGAGTTTCACCGCTCATGTTGAGAGACCAGAGCATGACATAACTGAGACACTGCAGAACTTCCAGCAGCACCTTCGCACAAACGGGAAGAGAGGAGACATGAGATTACGGACAAATTGCAACAGAAAGTGGATAATTAAGTTCAAAACGCTTCATTCGGTTGCTCAAGAGGGCAGTGATGGTACCTCAGGAGGTGCTCCACCCTGGCTGCTCTCAACCGACAGGAGAGGAGAGAGCAGCTCGAACAGACTCCACCGAGAGAGGTCGTGACAGCTGCAACAACATGGAGGGAAACAGGTATGTGCAGCGCATAAACATACATCACCGGCAGAATGCTGTACGCTCCCACTTCATTATGGATAAGTCTCTTACTTACTTACTTACTTACTTACTTGTGAAAAGCTCTGAGTTTCTTGAGTGTGGCTAAAATTTCTCCAGTTTTCTCCTCATCAGCAGAGAAACAGTCATCCTACAACAGATAAACAGGAACTAATAAGTCGTCTTGTTGAGCGAGGCTCCTGTTCCATGTGACCTCTGTGACCTTGGAAGAACTGTAAGCAGTTACACCAAAGAATGATTTTCCCTCTCAGGCTGTTTCATTTGACAGATTTGAGGTGAAAGTATCCAGTATTTTACAAGAAAAAACAAGTAGAGAAAATAAGAAAAATGTTCATTATTTTGCATAATAGAAGTATCAGATGACCCATCAATTTGTTTTTCAAAACACACATACGTACTGCACATCCGCATACTTTTGGCCACGCAGAGTAACAGTGCACCTCACCCTGAGCGAGCCCTCCAGCAGGACTGTCAGTTGGTCCACCCAGGCCTGGACCAGAGAGTCTCTGGCAGGCCGGGCCATGGAGCACCAGGTCGTCTCCTCCCCGCACAGGCTGAGGTACGTGCGGGCCGCCGCCTCCAGAACAGCGGGACCCGAGTGGAGGTCCAGAACAGCTCCCATCTCGGCCATGAGGCTGGACACCGCCTTAGAGAGAGGACGAGAGCAGCAACGGTTAATTTTAAAACTTGTCCACTGTGACATTCTGTGACCCAAACAGTTAGTAATAAGTCAGGCAAATAAAGAAAATCTACACTATCTTGACAGTGCTGGAAAAAGCAGTTGATTATTCAATGAATCATAGCTTTTCAACATTTTTTGACAACATGATGAATAATCTCATGAAAAAATAATTAATAGATAAAATCAATAATCAAACATCAAATAATTGCTCTCGTTACAGAGGCTTGGATGCTTTTCCTGTCCAACTTCCAACTGATTTCAGCTGAAATTGGTGTAATTTCACCACTGAAATTTTGCCCGTAAATACCAGTGTAGCCTTGAGGCATGAGAAATGTTCTCAGCGTTACCTCTATTTTCATTATATAATTAACCATTCAGTTTAACTTATCTTATCAATAATAGTGGCTCAGTAGTATACTCTAAATTTAAAAACCACATTTAAGTTTGATTTCATGGCTCCAAAGTTGTGTGTGTGTGTGTGTGTGTCACCCCATTCATTTTTCATTGTCCATTTAATTTTTCATGGTATTGTTTGTGTATGTTGAGAGGCTGGGAAGCACACCTGTGTGTTTTCAGCCTCAGGACACTCAGGTAGGAAGTACTGAGGAATCCTCATCAGGGAGGAAACAGTGTCCCAGCTCCCTGAAAACTGCACAAACCACATCAAAGAACAGAAATGACAGGCATCTGACTGTTCTGTACGGAGATCTGAAGGTTCTCCGCACAAAATGAAATACTACAGTAACGATCGTGTGTGGATTGAATACCTTGGACAGTAACTTTGGGAGCACAGCGAGGAAATGCTCGGTGAGCTTAGCGCAGTCGTCAATCTGAACTTTCTTTTCTCTGGCGCTAACAACCTAAAATGTTACAACACAGTGTATTAACATTTCAATCAATCACTTGCATGATCTAGTATTTGTATTGCAATACATTCAAGCCAATGCCATGTTTATCAGTAACTTTTTTTTAACCAGAACTGTTTCAAAATGTGGAATATTTTCCCCTCGGACCTTCTTCGCTCCACTCCTCCCGGCCAGGGCTGGTCCCTCTGAGGCCTGACGCACAGACGCCACCAGGATCTCTATGAGCACTGCTTGTTCTGCCAGTGTAAGACCTACAAATACGCACAGACACACACACACACACACACACTTGGTGATGACTGCTGTAGACTTGATGGATGTTTTACCATCTCCTTCTGAGATGAATTGAAAGCTTATTTCATTTAACATATGGTAAAACCTTTGGATAATAACAATATCTAGCAGTGATACGTTATGGTTGGAAACCAAACATATGATGTGACAAACTGACTTAATATACTGATGCAGACGCACCCATCATATTAACCCTTCATCGGGCAAGTGACTATATATGGTAACTTCCGCGGACATCCAAAATGGCGTCGCTACATGGCCCAGTGAGGTCGGAGAATCAATATCTATATATATAGCTATATATCTATATGTATATGCCTGAGCCACAGCTGCTAGTTCCTATATATATATATATGTATATATGTGTGTGTGTGTGTGTGTGTATATATATACACACACATATATACACATATATACACCAGTAATTTACACAGTTGTCTCTTATCGGTCTTCTTTACCAACATGTAGAGAAAACAAAGACAAAACGCGGTACATTCTTATGAAAATGTGTGAGAAGCTTTTACATGTTAGTCTATTCATAGACCACATCCTGATGAGAGCAGTCGTGCAGTCGTGCGGCAAGATATTCTTGTCTGTCGGATGACCTAAACGTCCGACAGACAAGAATGACACAATCAGTGTATACTGTAAGGTGTTGGATGTTGTCTGTTCTACACATCTGCTGCATTCTAGTAACGTTCACAAACATGCTTTATTCATCAGTGAGCACCAGAGTTAAAGAAATCCTTCTAGATGACCATATTCATCCAGAATACAGGAGAAAATGTTTCAGTCAAGTCAGCAAAATAATTTGTGAAACGAATCCTCTGGTCGACTTAACTTAAACATTTCAGTGCCCTCCCACCTGCTTCATCACCAACACACACACACACACACACACACACACACACACACACACACACACACACACACACACACTCTTTCTTACCTGGACTGTGTGAGGAGGGGTCCTGCAGCAGTATAGATGTGAGTGTGGCCCAGTCCTTCAGCAGTGCTCCGCCACAGTCCCACAGACTGTCCACCAGGTACACCACGTGTTTGTGCAGCTGCGCTCACACACACACACAGACATGTTCGTTACACACACACGAAAGCTCCTGTGTGACACAAGCGAGCCCAGGTGGTTTATTTTGAGTTAAGAGCCAGCGTATTTCACCTCAGACTCCTGGTAGAAGTGCAGCAGAGCCTTCAGTCTGGCAGACGTTTGTTGTCTATGTGCCTCCTCCTCATTTATTTCATCCTGAGTATCAGTTGCAGGAGCTACAGTGATGAGAAGCCTGAGAGAAACCAACCATTCCCAGGTAAACACTAATTAGTTTTTTGTTGTTGTTGATGTTCTTGTTGTTTTACCAAGTGATGAGGGTCAATGTACCTTGAGAAGAGCAGCTCCCCTGCGGTGGCTGCAAGAGGTCGCTGTGAAGAGTAAACAAACTGGAGGAGCTGCTTGTAGTCCTCTGGACTGAGCACATCATCAGATGTTCTGAGGAGTCAGAGGGATGCAACATTATGCAAACAGGAGGAAAACATTAAGGGTGGCTGGAAAAGGATGAGGACAATAAACATGCTGGTGACTAACTTGGAGATGAGAACCAGTAGTTTCATGGTCTGCACTGCCACTTCATTGTCCTTATCCAGGGTCATGGAGATCATCCGGTCCTAGAACACAAACGGTAAACATCATGCTTGAGCATTTACAAAGAACATTTCTGTTTAACCTTGCCTGCATTAATCAGTATTTTATATCGTCATTAACTCTGTATATGTGAGAGGGTTACTTGTGCTGCTTTTAGTGTCAAAAACACAGATTTATCACCCAACTCTGCAGCTCTACTGAGCTTTTTAGTCCTTTGTTTTTGGTTTTGGCACGGCCATCATCAAACTTGTTTCCAAGACAGAATTCAGAAACTTGAGGAATGCCAAACATTTAGCGTACGGATGTTTTCCTGCCCCCTAGTGGTCATAATCCAGTGACGCAGCTTTAAGCAGGTTTGGTTACCTTGAAACGGCTGGTGAACAGGTCAAGTTTAGGGAGAAGCAGAGGATCTCCATACAAACCCTGCAAACTTAACACACACTTGAGACGCACGTCTGGTATCTGAAAGATAACATGCACAGCAGAGCGTAGGTTGTTTCAAATTTGACACCTTTTTGTTTTACATCACATTATGTGTGTTTTGTCTTTGCTCTTGTTTACTTTGTCGTGCATCATCCAGCCCATGTATTTGAGGTAGCTATCGTTGAGAAATGCAGAACTGTAGAGCTTCATCCACAAACCCAACTCCTCCATGCAGATGGAGCGGATTTCTGGAAGAACATCACTGCACAGGAACAAACACACACACACACACACAAGTAAACACCGAATTCAATTGTAATGCCTATTAAAAGTTACGCTGGAAACAACAACGTCCAAGAAACTGTGAAGTGAATTTACCGATATCTCTTGAGAAAAACTCCCTTGAAGATGACGTCCATCATGCTCTCTATCTCCACCTTCCTCTCCTGCAGCTGAGGGAGGGTGAGGAAAGGCAGTGAGTGAGATGTGACTGACTAATACAGCCAGGTACAAAGTGATGTGTCTCACCTCGGTGATCTTCTTCTGTATTCTCTCCAGCTGCAGCGTGCTTCTCTGTCTCACGGTCTTTGTCCTCTGCACCTTGTACAGTTTCTCGCTGTTTTCGATCCCGACACTCAGGCTGAGAGCCACGCCCACCAGAGCGCTCAGCAGCTTCACCGCTTATTAAGAGATATCCAGTTAGTTTATTTGATACACGTATGTGTCTGCATGTGTGAACGTGTGTTTTCTACTCCTCACCTGCTAGCGTGCAGGTGTGTCGGAAGGCTCGCACGTAAGAGTCGGACAGCTCTGTGAGAAGCGAGATCAGCGTGTTCATCAGGTAACCGTCGAAGATGGCGCTGTGCTGACACTGAGCCACCAGCACTGACACGAAGTCACAGAACTCGGAGTGAAACCAGCGACCGTACGGGCCAGGCTGTATGAGAGGGTACTCCACACTGTCCTGCAGTGGAGAGGAGGAGGAGGAGGAGGAGGGAGGAGGAGGGAGGAAAAAAAGGTGGAGAGAAAACACTTATTTTTAACTTTCCTAATGTAAGGGAATATGTTGAGGATCATTCAGGGGTTTAAACCAGCTGGATGTCAGTTCAGTTAGAGGGAAAAAGGTTGGCTTTGACAGGAAGGGCATAAAGGTGTGTTGCGGGAGGCAATCCTTGTGGGACAAGGGAGAATTTCTCTCCACGTGCGGAGAGGAAAAGGGGAGGGAAACTGTGTTTCTTCAGTGATAAGGTGTACACAATAAAGAAACAAACAGAGACAGAAACACATACAAAAGACAGTAGAGCACAGTAGTATTAAGTAGTATAACATTGTAAACTCATGGTAAGATTAATCCACCAAAAGCCTCAATCCTAATCTTTTGTTCCTGACGTGAAAGATAAGTAATTTGTTTCTACTTCTACTCATTACAAACTGCCCTATTGAGATTTTATTACATAGATGTTAGGAAGTTATTTTAAACACAGTGTAGGTTAATTATTCTTTGTTTACCACTAACTGAAGAAACGTTGGGACAAACAGGTTCTAAAAATGAATGAGATCCTCTAAGAACTGGGAGATTATAGATACGTTAAATACATCAAATAGTTTCTATGTATAAACAGGTATGTGCCACTGACCGTATCCATGGGCCACGTGACTGTGAGGATCCATGGAAAGGCCTGAAACTTTTTATACTGCAGACCTGAGGCACAACTTCACACACACACACACACACACACACACAGTCACAGTTGCAAGTGTCAAAACTGATGTGTCAGCGAGAGACCGAAAGATGGAAAGACCTCTCACCTCATCAAGCTCCTCCACCATCTTACTCATCACATCACCGTCCTCTTTGCTCTGACACATCTCCGCTGTGACCACACCTGGGAAAGACAGAGGGGGAGAAATAGATATGATTCGGTCTGTGTGTGTTGGCAGGTGTTTGCACATGTGCATTTGTGTCTACTGCTTGCCTTTGCACCCAGAGCACTGAATGAAGAAGCTGATGAGATCAAGGAGAGAGGAGTCTCTGTCTGCCGCGTACGCCTCAACCCAGTCATCTATCACCGCCTGCTCAAACAATCACACAGGAGTCACAGTAAGTTAGTGTTCACCACACCAGATAATATGAGCTATATATAGCTGGTATGCAACTGTATACAAACCAACCAAAAGAATGATCAAGCACACAAAAGCAGAGTCTCTGGAGCTCTCTCAGGGTCAATGATAACTACATCTGTTTTGGATTAATGTTTTCCATGCACATCTCTCCCTCTACCTCTGAAAAAAACTAAAATGCTGATCGGTTTCATTTGACAAAGGAGGTTTAGCAGACATCGGAGTCTTGCCTGTGAACAGTTTTGACTTTCAAATTACAAAAAAAGTGGAGAATCCATTACAGAGACTAGCTTTCTCACCTGCATGGCACTCCTGCCCATGGTGACCACCTCAAACAGGGTGACGGCCTCCACATGCCTCCGTTTACCGTGGCTGCCTCCTGCTCTGCCAACACTGCTGCAGCTGGCTCTGGCACTTTTCCGTTTGACATTCTCAGAGCCCTTGTGTGCTCTTTTCCTTCTCCTCTGTAGGTTTGACAAATGTAACAAGTCAGGAGGAAAATACAGATGCTTGTAATGACTCACCTACCTTAAAGATCAAGGTGCAGTCTGGCACCAGATACTCCCTCAAATGGACACTAATGAGCCTCATCACACTGCAGCTTTTGAGAAACTATGTCTCTTCTACATTTATTATTAATCATTAAATATAAGTTTTAGCTGAATCACTGACAAAAATATCAATAGCTGGGAATATGAAAATATGTAGGGCATCATTATCAATTAATCTGCTTTTGTTATTATTATTTTCTTGATTAATCGTCATCATTGTGTGTTTAAGAGTTGAAAATACCCCAGTAGAATTTCAGAGACTCCACGGTAAAGAATATTTTCAGTTTGTTCTCATGTATGGTGAAGAACCGCACACCAGAGAAGCTTAAATCAAATAATGTTTTTCCATTTTTTTGCTTGAAAAAATGAAAAAAATGTTTTTTAACGTATTAAGCTAATTAAATGATAAATCATTTCAGCTCTGAAGATATCCAAATATCCCTAATAATGGGCCTTTAACTGTGTCATTTACACATTTGTTGACATGTCAAAATATCCTTCGAGAAAAGGGCCTGTTTCGATCTACAGCTATTCACAGTATCGTTCTGGTATTGTAGGGTTGAACATAACGAGTGTTTAAGTTAATGTGCACTTCCCTTCTATCATCACACTGCTCCTCTACTGCCCGGTCAATAGAAAAACACCTACCACACTCTTTCGTCTATTCTCATTCCCCGACTCATCCTCTGAATGATTGACAGCACCAGAGGAGTTCGCCTCATCCTGAGAGTTCTTCCTGGGTAGTCAAAAAACCATGAAATTAGATTACATGAATACAAAATAACCCACCGTCCAAGGACGCACTGACAATTAACGAGATAACTTGTCCATATTTTGGTAAGTAGATGCTTACTTCTGCTCTGAGGGCCGGGATGCAGCTGCAGCTGTGGGCTCAGGTATCATCGCACTCCTCAGATATTTACACAGGGCTCAGGTGTGTGTCTCTGCATCTGGAAGTACAACATGATCAGTGTGTTTCACCTGAGAATTAGGGTAAAGAAAGGAGGGAGTCCATTCAAGCACAATTATGGATATGTTATCAGTATGAACCCTGCATCTCCATAGAGAGGGGGGGTTGCCATAATCATGAATATCTGTTCAATAATGATCATATCTCGTAGGTAGTAAATAGTGAAAATTGCAATCCACACAAACCAAGGTGACATCTTCAAATGCCTTGTTTTGTCTGACAACAAACACCCAAATATGAAAAAATCTGAATCTTCACATTAGAGAATATAGAAACAGACGATATTTGATATGTTTGCTTTTAAAATGACTAAAAACATGCATTTGATTGTAGAAAAATAGTTGCTGCTGCTCATAAATCATGCCATATTTCTGTGGTACATTAGCTGCTTTTAACAATATAAAGTGGGGGCTGCAGGATGGTCGATGACTTGCATGAAAATGATCTTTTGCATGCCCCGTCCACTGGGAGGAGCGGGTCGGTTGCTCAAGGACACTTGGGCAGAGCAGCTGCTGGTTCCCATGAGAGTTGTACGATGAAGAGACGAGGCAACATCGCTATCCCTCCACTTCTATAGCAAAATTTTAGTTCTACAAACACTGAATTATCAGCAACTATTTCCTGAAGTAGTCCTCAGGTGTGTGCAATGTAACAAAAGATTAAAACTGACTGGCAGGTAAACACACAGGTCGATATCTCCTAAAGTTCTGAAACGTACCCTCTTTACATTTCTTCATTCTTCCTTATGGTCCTCTAATGTGTGCTTTTAAATCCGAAAGCTGTCAGACTAACATCATTCAAGTATCTCCGCGAATATCCTCCTTCTTTAGCCCCAGCTCTCACAGTCAAGTCGCCGGACAGCCTAACCCTTCCTGATTGGCTGGTGAACCAAAAAGGACTCGCGTGATTGGGTTTCCCGAAACGTCGCTCACGGTTAAGACCCTCCCACCCCCCCCACCCCCCTGCCGGCTGTCACAAATCCGGTTTGGTTTTGTGCATACCACAGCTGCACTGTAAACAAAGTGCGGGGAGACGCGCTTCACACGCTCGAGACGTGAACTTTATACAGTAGGAACATAGGAAGGTGTCGATTTTAGACGGAATTAACAATAACTTAACACCAGCACACCGTGTTGAATCCGTCCCGCGTTTATTTTAGCGAAAAATATCCAACACACCTGGTCCTGGACGTGCCTGTAATATATTTCAATTAACCAGCAGTTCTTAACTCTGGAGGGAGCTGTCATGGTATTTCCTGAATTAACATGTTGCGTGAGTTGAACAGCAGGGGGAGCCATCTACTCGCGAGAAGATGTAGGTTAAAGGATAAGTTCACAATTTTTCTAGTCTGCTTAAAGACATTAGCAGGTGTATTTATGAACCCTTAAACAGGTTTTTTGGCATGGCACAGACCACAGAAGTAAAATAAAATGAAATAAAACCTCCCTCTCACAGTTCATATCGACAATGAAAGTAATTTTCAGCTGCAGCCCAACACCTGTGCTTTACTTGCCATGATAGGTCAGAAATGTCTCCCTTAAAGGTCTTTAATCATAGCTATCTGATATATGTGTGAAGTGAGGACATACACAGTCCAGACATAACGGGCATAGAGAAAACACACTCTCCCTGTTGCATACAACTTTATTATTTCACTTAAGGTTAAAAAAAATTATAACAGCAGTTATAACAGTAGTGCAAGGAGGGATTCAACAAGCTTACATTCATTTCCAAACAACTGACTCACAATAGGGATTAATATGGGCCACATTCAGAAGGGTAATATAAAAACCTAGATGATCTGTAAATGAAGTAGGCTATCCAACGCCACCGTCAATCAACTGAATCGACTTGTGTAGCACCTTTTCCCAGTGAGAACAACATCAGTTCATTTAGAAGCAGGAGACCCCTGGAGAAACCTGGTGCATCGGAACGTCAGGGTGAGTCAGGACAGGAACTGGGACATGAAGGTCACAGCCTGGTGAAGGTCTTCCGTCAGCTCCTCTGGTAGCGACAGCACCACCGATGTTAAGCTCTGAGTTATTTCTAATATCCTACAAAGAGAAGAAGACACGGTTGTCATCAGGCTGCTGTGGTAATCATGATCTCCTCCGACTGAACGTTTAGATTTTCAACCCACCAGTTGATGTAGTGAGCAGCCAGCTGAGGTTCGTGCCGGGAGCCTTCGTCTATCACTAGAGACTGTTTCATCTGTTTGAAGTTGGCCTCAATATCTTTCTTAATTTCAGAGAAGACCTGAATTCCCCTGAAAGAGCTGATGACTTGCTGCGAAAAAAAAAAAAAAAGAGAGAGAGAGAGACATTTAAAAATCACACAGCAATTTTTGGTGGAATGGAAACACACAGGAAAAGAGGAAAACTGGGATTTATTCTCCTTACATATATAACCGAGAGCTGGTGGGCAATGTATTTATGACTTCCAAGGTGCCTGATGTCCTCTTCTAGCTGTTGGCTAAGCACCAGGAGCTGGTTCAGTTTGGCAATGTGGAAGAAGTATTCTGCAACAGAAGACAGGAATGTATTTTGACCGTGCACAGAGGGAGTGGTCTTGACTTTGTGCTCTTAACACCCTGTTGCAGCTTTAAAAGCTCTCTAAAACGTATAGTTTGAATTACAGGGTATACACGAAAGACTGAAAAAATGCATTTTCCTCTTGGTGCTGCAGGGTGTGGATATATTTCCTCTCTCACCATCCATCGGCGGCCTCTCTAACATTTCCACGGGGCTGCCTTGGATGAGGAACACCTCTACGCGAGGAAACATCGCTGACAGGCCCACCATGTCCAGGTAGTCCTGAGGAAACACATACACTGACTGATCGCTGGTACAGTCCTCTTTGCTCATGCTTTATTTTACCTATCATTTCCCAATTATCTAGAAGATCATTTAAAGAATTATGTAATGTGGTGGTGATTATAAGATGTTTTTTTTCCCAGGAAATTCCTCTGTAAATCAACAACTGCTTATAATCTCAGCACAACTAAGTTCTAATTAAAATAAGTCAGAGCCTTTTCCCCATTTTCCATATTTTTTTATTTAAATTACATACTTTCCAAGAAATGTCCAGGAAATATTTAGCTTTACCTCTTCTTACTTTAAGCACTTTTAAAGAAAAATGTGAAGTCAGTGATACTAGTGTCTCTGTGTGATGGAATTCGCCTGATATTTCATGTTGTTACAATGAAGTGTCAGAGGTGATACCTCCAGCTGTGGCATAGGCTTTGGTAGATGTTCAAGGCACTGCAGCATCTGGTCAAGAATCTCTGATCCTTTAAGAATAAAGCACAAAAATGTCAAACACAGGGTAGCCATCCAAGTCAAATTTAAACTTTGTGATTCTTTGCAGTTCGTACCTTGAGCCTGGAAAGTGTCTGACTCCTCTGGGCTGCAGCCTTGTCCTAACTGCTCCTGGAACTGCAACATAGAAGCTATGAATGGCAGGATAAATGGAGGGATGTCTGGAAAGACTGAAGTGAAAAATGAACCACTGGGACAAAAACACAGTGGACCTGACACCAGGTTATACATCTTGGAATGTTTAAATCGGCTGATATCCAGCCAACTAGTTATTGATGAAGCATGTGACTTTTAATTAAATCTTTACTTTTGACAGTTAGATGAAAACTCATGCAAACTAAAAGAGGAAGTGAGCTTTGTTACATTTATAGAGCGCTCAGGTTACCCTACTTACCTGCTGCATCTGTGCCCTGATGAGGAGGTCCAGTTGCCCACAAAGACACAGCATCTCCAGGCCCACCTGCTCTGGACCCAGCTGGACAGGCATCAGAGGTCTCTTCACCTGTAGCTCCACTGACCACAGAGCAAATCCAAATCAGTACAGGCCTGTCTGACACATCCCCACCTTCTCCATCACCCGCTTATTAATGAACACAAAGCACATCCTATGAAACAATGTGCATATGTGTCATGTATCCTGTAGGTCCGAGGAAGGATGGTTGATGGAGACTGAAGGGGAGTGGTCAGTGTGTTGAAATGAGACGGACCCCGTCTCTGTAGGTCGCACCCCCCCATAAGAAAATGAATTCAAACACCAGAAACATTTCCACAAACAGCGAAATAAAAGACGAGTAGGTGACGGTGGGACTTACCTTTGAACGCCTCATGGTAAACGCACGGCTGACAGAGCGGTTCTGATGTGCTCACTGCCATATCTGACTGATTATCACACCTATTCACCTAAATTTGTTCCGCTGATAAAAGCCATACGAGGCTCATGAAAGCGCGGGCGATAGCTTAGCTGAGGCTAGAGGAAAAAATAGGTGGGAGTCTATTTTATTTATTTTTTATTGCATTTGGTCCGAACTATCTATCGCAAAGGGGTGCGTTCGAGTGTCAAACGTTCAGGCGGGGTGAGAAAACGCCGACACACGGTTTCTTTATCCGTAATTCGTCGGTGACGATGCTCACACGCAGCCGCAAGGTGATGATTACATCCATTACTACCTCAGGAGGATCCATGTAGCTGCAGAGGCTAACGGAAATAATTTTAAAAACAAAAACAAAAACAAAACACAATGCCCACGCCCTTTTGCAACAACAGTCGCGCAGTAACAGTCTGTGATTTGCAGTTTTGAACGCCACCCCCACCACCACCACCACCAACCCACCCGCCTTCATCGGAGAACCGGCCTTTAACAATGATGTCATGCGTTAGAGATAAGAAGCGCAGCATCACTTTGTTAGGGATGCACCTTCAAGTAGAGGGGTTTCCCACAAGTTTAAATCGGGAATAACAACCAAAACACACACCTGACCTAGCGTTGGAAAGTAACCAAGTACATTTAGGTACTTTCAGGTACTCATGTGTTCTAATTTTATACTGCTTTATGCTTATACTCCACAAGGTTTGTTGCAGATTAATTTTCTGTCAATTACCTAATCGTGCTAACTTTATTTATTTCACATGCAGTTACTAGTTACTTTTCAGATTTCAATTAGTTTATAAAATATGATGCAGTGTTATTAATGCAATTGCAGTAGCAGATTAAATTACCCAAACTTGCTGCCACCTCCGCCCTCTACAACGCTTAGGCACTGCTTCCATGTCAGCGCATCAGTAATAATTAGGTATAAAAAAAAAAAAAGATAATCTAATTTTTATAAATAATCTAAATTTGCATGTGTTCACCGGTGATGCAGTTGAAATGTCTAAATATGAAGTGGCATTTAACAAAATCCAGTGGGAGAGGCTTCATTTTAAACGTAACACTGAACGTAAGCTGAAGAGTCTGCTGGAGTGAAGGTGTTGAAGTGAAAGTGCTGAGAGGGGTGGAAGCTAAGACATGAATGTTAGTTGTATAACAATATTATTAAAGTCAATATATAACACCTTGGAGCAGGCCTTCTGTATGAGTACTTACTTTTGACATTAAACGGCATTTTCTTGCAAATACTTTTACTAAAGCATATGGTGAAGCAGGAATTTACTTGTTATTCATATTTTTATAGTGTGGCATTATTACTTTACTTGAGGAAATGATTCAACTATTTGAAAGTTACCAGTGGAAGATCTCAACGTGACAAACCAGCTGTGGGCTTGGTTTATTAACATAAAGTCAGACAAGATGTCTCTAAATCTTTCAATCAAGACTCAAATGTCTTAATAAAATACAACTGGCTTATAAAGTTTGTCACAGTTTTACAGTATCCAAAGTGAAAGTTTGAAATAAAATCTAGAGGTCTTGACAGTGTAAAGGCAAGAAGACATTTAAATAGTGTGTTAAGGAATATATCTCCTGATAATACAATAATATCAGTATGGCATTGTAAAAAAAAAAAAGAAAGAAAGAAAAGAAAAACAACTGAAGACAAAGCTCTAGCAAAATTCTAACTCACCTGATTCTTTTCAACACTCAAATATACAACAATGCACATATTTCGCAACAAACTTAATTTCAATAGATAATCTTGTTTACAAGTGCACCCAGGAAAAATAACATTATATCCTTTTGCATCAATGCCCCCAATCCAAGATCTACCTCAACAGCCAGTCCTGTTGTAAGCTATCAGGAATAAAGACTGTGGTCCTCCTATGATCAAAAGTATATTTTACTCCTTTTCATAACAGCGATGCATCAGGTCAAAAGTCCAGTGGTTGAAGCAGAGAGGAAACGCTGATTTTGACAACTCGGGACCACAACTGTTCTGC
Source organism: Lates japonicus (assembly GCA_033238685.1). Taxonomy (NCBI): domain Eukaryota; kingdom Metazoa; phylum Chordata; class Actinopteri; family Centropomidae; genus Lates; species Lates japonicus. The sequence goes on along the minus strand of BRZM01000102.1, from coordinate 911,491 downwards.
TCTCCTGTTTCCTTTCTCAGCCTGGGACTGACCCATACTCGATCTTAAAGGGACTCCAGTTGAGTTCCAGTACTGCTTCTGGAACACACCACTGACGAAGTGCCAGGGGGTAGGTTGAGGTTGGCCAACGCTCGTGAACAGAAGCAAAATATCGTACACCTACCATGAAAAACAGTCAAGTGTTAAACATTTTTCCACAAGTTCAGAATGAGAAAACTGGAATTTGATATCACCTTTTTTTCTGTACAGTAAATTATTCAATGTTCATGAGCTGATGTGGTAGCCCTCACCCCTGGTCTCTCATGTGGATGCAGCTCTGTTGAACCTCTTTCAGGATATTAGAGACTATGAGTGCTGCAGCTCCAGATGAGCTGTGCTGTCTGGGGATGTCAGCTCAGTGCTGAGTGAGGCCTGGCCATGTCGCACAATGGGCAATGAGCAATGCTCACTGGCTCCTGGGGCACTGGGACACGCTTGGGTCAGCTGCAGCTGTGGCTACCACAGAGCACAAATATTAAGCACTGGGGTTAAGATTGGTTAATGTGTTCCAGTTCACGCACTACAGTACACAGAGTATGACCCGTCCTGGTTTCAAAAGCACCAGAATCTCTGCTGAGACTTACGAAGAAGAGCATCTTGGACTTGAGCACCACAGCCGGGCGGTCGCCGCGCAACATGGAGGAGCGCTTGGGAGGGATGGTGAGAACTGACTTCCACTCAGGCTGCGCAGCCTGGTCAGGAACTGCAGACAGGGGCAAGAAGAGGTAATGCTTATTTATACAAAGCACTTTTAAAACACAGATAGAATTCAAAAGCTTCATATGAGGTGAAGCACAATTCTTTTTTTTTCACCTGATTAAATATATGTGTAACAAACTCTTAGAAGCAAAACCAGCTACTCACCAGTTCCAGGCTTCATGATGCTGACACAGTCCCTAAGGATGCTAGTGGGCTTCCCCAGCAATTTTGTAAAGGCATTCAGAGTGTTGTATCGGAAGGAGGACCAGCAACCTAAGAAGGTGACACCAGAAGAAGAATGGGACCAGCTATCACTGTCAAATTAATAGACAAGAAGAAGAACTAACACTGTGATTTTGGAATAATTTATGATTTGGACCTTTAGGCGCCTTTACATACCTCCGCAGGTCTCGAAAGAACTTCCAGCACCTGAAGCCCTCCTGACAGGGACCTGTGCTTCTGGAGTGACTTTGACAGCGCCTGGTAGTTCTTTTGCTGAGCAACCCGCATTCTGAGCACGCCCGTCTTGAACATGATCACCCCAGGCTCATTAGAGTTCACGATGGACAACTGAAGAGAGTTGACAAGAGTCAAAGGAAGTGAGGGAAGAGAAGAGGACCAGACTGGCAAAATTTAAAGAGAAACAAACAAACATATAAACAAGAAAAAATTCAATGTCCCAGTCAGCACAGATTTGTGCACACTCACATTGGCTTCCTTGGTTGATGATCCTTTGCAGGTGCTGGCCTCATGATCACTGAACTCCAGAAAGCGCTTCCAGCGGGGTAGCAGAGGTAGCTTCCTGCCAGGCCCGGCACCAGGCAGGGGTGGGTGAGGTAGAAGAAGCATGCAAGGCATTGTGGGTGAGGATGGTAGGAATGGAGGCAGCCCAGGTTGGAGAGGGTAGTTTGGCGGAGGAGGCATACTGGTAGGCATGACTTGTGAACTCTAAATAAAGAAATAAACACACACATTTACACACATTTTGGTTTGGGGGATACAACATACTTTTACTAATATGAGGCAACACGGAGAAAGCAGAACTCACTGGTCCCAGCGCCGGGAGAATGAGGGTCAGGATGGGCGAGTGCAGCGACGTGGTTGCCAGGAGACATGCCGTGGATCCGTGTCTCTGTGAGAAGGCCCTGAGACTCCTGGGGTGAGCCTTGCCATTGGACCCTATGGCTGGGACACCATGGCATATGGAGAGCTGGGGTCCAGAGGACCTAGGTTGAAGCAGAGACAGACATTAGCCGTTACAGTGACATCTCTAACATACAGCAACAACAGTCAGATGAGTACACCATTGTGTGCCCACACTTTCCAGGCTACTGGTCATATGCTTGATTGTGTCTGCAGCCATCGAGTGTCTAATTTAGACGTCAAGATCAGCCCGTTCCAGCCCTGGCCCAGCAGACCAGAATTACCGCCAGGCCAGCATTCAAGGGCCACCCATTTGCTTACCGTGGGGACTGGCAAAGCTGGTCTGGCCCATGGCTATGCCCAGAGAAGACGGAGACGGGGTGGGCCCAAAAGGAGAGGGTGCCCTCAGAGCCCCACTAGGGGAGCCAGAGGCATGGATGTCCCCTGCATATACACACATACACACACCAAAGGGCTCGACAGACTCAGAGGTTGACAAGTTCTCCTCACACACACACACACATATATATATACGCATGCTAAAGCTGGGCTGAAGGGCTGTGGTCTCCGGCTGGCGGGCTGAGATGGCGAGGAATGGAAGGAGCAGGACTAAATGCATGCTTTGTTCCCTCTTGGCTGCGCAGTGTGTGTGCATGTCGCATGAAGAAACACAACTGATCTTATGGTTTCGCAAAAGTCAAATGGGCACACATGGCTGCTCTTCCTCATTCTCTCTGACATACACACAACTTGCTCTTGCAACAAATGCACGAGTCAGCAGGAAGGCTGGTGACAGTAATGGGATATATTCCAAAACAATGGTTTGCTGATCATGAAGCTCTATGACAGCTTGACAAGCTCAGATGAGACAAACAATTACAGGATTTCTCACACACACACACACACACACACACACACACACACACACACATTATTGACACCACATGCCATGTTTGCTATTACTCAGACTGGTGGCATCATGGATGGTGAAGGAGTTACATTGAAGTGGGTAATTTGGTATGTGAAGGAGAGGAGTGATATACACTGCTCCCGACTCTCATTGGGTTCGCGGCTGCTGAGGCTGCAGCTGGGTTCATCAGACTGCCCATCACGTCTACGCCACCGAGAAGGGTTATCGCCTTTTGGACGGAGCGCTCATAGCATCCTGATTGCTGTCTACAAACATGTTCAGGAATGTCTAGACATCGAAGGAGAAAGGGAAAGTTGATGAACATCAAACTATTTATCTGCATTACATTTACTTTTGGAATCCAGCTGTGAGCTTTGGCTGTGCTGATCAGAAAGAGACAACTTTCCAGATGAAGTCTGGAAAAGTACCATACAGCTGTATGAGCTCTCTGAGCTAATGTACCTTGAGTCCTGGAGCAGGGTAGAAGCCCCACAATCTTAGTGCTAACAAAGAGACTGTAGGCTCCATCTCGATGGCTACCACCGCTGCCGCGTGCAGTAGATGTCAATGCAGTACATGTTTCGAACGCCAGGCGGATGTGTGTGTGGGTGACTGGGGGTAAAATGGAGAAGCACTGGTAGGCAGTAAAAAGTTGAAAGGCTTGGGTCAGGCCCAGCATGGGCACTGTTGGTAGCTTGTTAATGTATTCAGAGGGGCCTCAGTCAGAAAGCACCTGAGGAAGATAAGAAATATAGGAACACGGTCAGGAAATTACATAGTAACACCACACTAAAACAGTTAGTATTAGGAAACAGAGAATATGACACAAAAGTAATGGTTCCAAGTATTTTAGAGCTACGTGAAGAGCACGAACAAAACCTACAAGATATCCAAATCTAACAAGTGCACATGTGCATGCTGTGGCTGCATTTCTCATGACTGTGCCTTTTGTGTACCTGCAGCAGCTGTATCACATTAGGCTCTTGCTGGAACATCTCCTGTAACTGGTGGAGGATGATATTGTAGCAGTTAGAGCAGCCAGAGTTAGCCCCATATACCCAGGGCAAGGTGGAACGCTGGCTGCTGAGTTCCACTGATGGTGACAGAGCTGCCCTTGGTGGAGCCACAGCACAGCACCAGCTTACGGTAGTTATACAGCCGCACCTCTGAAAACAGGCTCAGGTAATGGCGGCATCTCTGGAAGGAGGGAGTCGTTGTCGTGCAGCTGCATTAGAATGGTGTGCTTCCTTTGCCAGGAATTAATGCAGCACAGTGGGATAAATAAAGGCCAGGCACAGACCCCATGGCTCAAAGTTAGTGGAACAGAACAGATTATACTGATTTTTTATTTTTAAAATATGATGTTACAACAGTTATTTTACATTTTAACTGATGCTAAAACGTACTTAGTCTTTGCCAGACGAGCCTGCAGCCATACCTGGCAGCACGAAATGGGTTGAGAACACACTGGTAGAGCTGACTGATGATGCTCCAGTCATTGAGGAACATCTCATAACCTTCCGTCCACCCACTGGTTCACAGAGGGTTTCTAAGGTCAGATAAACGTTGCGTGGATGCTAATGGACAGAACAGATGGCTTCATTTAGAAGGATGCAGGACATTTTGAAAAACATTTTTTAACCTCTCAAGAATATTTTCCTGAGTTAATTAAGATCTAAGAAATAAACATCAACATTTACTGGATTGGGTGACATATGGTGTACCTGCTCTTTGCTATGTGTGCTGTTGAGAGACAGTTGGCCAGCATCAGCTCAGCCACCCAGGTTCGCTGTTCTGCCCTGCAGTCGGAAGGTGCAGTCTAAGAGGGACCGGCCGCAAGCTCTCCTGGTTCTCTCCTACTCTTTACAGGGAGGAATCCTGCAAAATACAATCAATACTCTGTACAGTCACAATGTTTTTCAATCAAAGTTCATCACACTTAAAAGAAAATTACATTTGACTGTCACTGTGGGGCATAAATGCTATGCGTGTGTGTTTGTGTATGATGCATTACTTCAGAAGACGATTATGTGATCGCTGCCTCCCTCCACTTGACGCCCTGGTCAACCCACCCATGTTACAACCACTCAAAGGCAGACAGAGGAGATAAACAGCATTAGCCAGACGATGCAAGACTGGGATTGCCGTGGCTTGATGTTTTTAGATCAGGGCCCATATCCAGACTGTGACGTACTCCTCTGTTCTGAGGCCAACAAAGGCATGGTGTCACACATCGCTACTCTGTGGGTGAGCCAGCTCTTGTTGAAGGCACACATTTCCCAGACCGCTTAGGGTTTTTTTGGCTCTGGGTCCCCTGGCCCCCAGAGATCTACAGAGCAACAAGGGAAAAATCAAACATTAGAGGAACATTTATTTGGCTCTATCTAACCGGATACACACAAAAGCTGAATTTTTACTGTGCAATAGGAGGTTATGCCGCAGCTATGCAGCCTACACACAAAGCTGCTGGAGCCACCAGAGCTGGAGCCTTTATAATATTAGGCAGAAATAATAACTCAAACATTGTATAATATGTCACAGCTCTGTGACAGCCTTGAGGGTGGGGTACAGAGTTTACTATTTTCGCTTTCCCATGCACATTTTCCTACCTGATCAAAACTGTCTAGTTCTAACTCCAACTCTGCGGCATGATGAAATACTCTCTGTTTGACATTCCAGCACCACTACCTTCTCTTTTGTCCCAGGTCGGCCCCTCCCCACAGTGTCCTGACAAGGTGTTCTAGGTTGGGCTTGAATGCTGCAGTAGCTGGCGCTACGGGTCCATCCTCCCTTCCAACTGAGATACAGAGAGGAAGGAGTACTTGTACTGCAAGGCTGTGGGACTACTAGGCACTTCAAGCATTTCCACCACCTACAAGGAAGAGAGATGAGAGGTGAATGAGAGTGACAAAATAATGTAAAGGTAAATGTAGCAAATTCTAACCTTTGCAGTGGAATTTTTTTTAAAAAGTCATTTTAGTTTTGCACTTTTAAAGGGAAAATATTGGTTTTGAACCACAATGTAGTACTGCGGAAGTGATTTGGTGAGCTTAATGAAGAGCTGTAGTTCAAGAGCCAAGCTGCCAACTGGGGTGAGAGGCCGAGTTGGAGAGGTGTAGTAAGATCAGCACACAGTGGGAAGGTGCTTCTCACAGACTGTCGACAGCGCCTGCTCCCCCAACCAGAACCTGGCCAGAGCAAAACAAGAAAAGAGAGCCGTCTCTTTAATGAGTTAAGCTGTGTCTGTGTCTGGGAGGCTCACACTCACTCACAGAGACACACACTGTACCAATGTGACTCTACCAGCCCCAGCAATCTATCTCAACACCCATCTTCCCACCGCTTAATAAGTGTTGCTACTGACAGCTACTGCTACTGACTGCACTAGTCAGTTTTGACAAGCCAGAAGCATCAGACCATGGCCCTACTGCAGACTGTTGCCTCTCCATCACTGCTACTGCTCTCACCCGCGCTAAATATAATACTCTCTTTATTGCTCAGTTGTGAATATATATTCTCTCTGCAATTACTTTTAGTGGAGGTAGACTACCAATTGTTGCAGCCAGGATATGATGCGCCCATATCGCCGCTGAGGGTCTTTTCAATGTCACTCCTGACCATTCCTTAGAGAGAGCACACCAGGGTTTTATATGTTCACAGAGCTGATTCACAGAGAAACAATGTATGACTTTAAACCTTGTAGCTAAGTCACTCAATTCAACTTCAAAACAAGTTACACAAACCAACTCCCCTGTATAAACACAACTTGAATGAAAAATCTTTTAGTAGGACCGACACAACGTAACAAATAAAATACATATTTTCTACTTACCTAATCCATAAAGCATGGGCTGGAACATGCCAGAGTGCAAGTCTACTAAAATGCAAGCACTCTGAATCCACTACAGGGCTCAAGTATTGCATAATAAGTGTGGGTAAAGCAGTCTCGATGAAAGCTGAAATAAAACAAGCACACGCACATGTCTCTTTAATAGAGGATGCCTCAGAACCATGAACCCTCAACTATGATGGAGAAGCTTGTTTCATCTCTACAAGCTAATGGGAATTTTGAACATGCACCACTGAATGGGTTAATGGATTTCTAGTCTCAAACAAATACACACTATGTCCACATGAACACCGAAGCTGTTTTTGTAATCATTTCTTCCTTTTATCCTGGCTATTAAAAGATCCACAGCTGAAGCAAATTTCACTGTAATTAATGGGCTGTGGTAGGACAATAGACCCAAGAGGGAATTTTGAACTAAATGACTTGATGTTAAAAAAAGATAATTAAATCAACTTCAGATGAACTGGTAACCATTTTAATGCACAGCAACGACTTTGAACCCAAACTTGTCCCTTATCACTTACACTGGAAGTGCATTAGAGAGATTTAGCTAATGTCCGCATGAACAGGAGAATGGGATCCTATGGGCACCTGATTATTGTTTTAACGTAGACTTGTGAACCTGTCCTTTGAGACCACAAAAATCCAGCCATTAAATCTGTTTTAAACGATGATTCTGCATCATACACAATGCATATTTTTTACAACTGTTTCACTGATTCAGCTGCTACAAAGACAACACCCAGTTTCTGCAGGCTTGATAACATATCTGAGAATGTGTTACATGGTTGTAATGCTGGGAAAGTAGAGTAAATACATACAATTGTCACTGGGATTGCTGGTCTTAGAATGGCCTTTCAGTTTTGTAGTTTCTATGGGACTTGCATGCAATACTGTCAATCAGAAGTTTCTCCACTGACAGGTGGTCAATCTAGAGAACAAGTGACAGAAAACAAACCATAAATAAACAATAAGCCATACTGAGCTGTGCTGTATATCATACAAAAAAATATTAATGTCCACTTTACCTTCATAGCTCTTTCCATTAATTTGGAGTCACAGGCAGGAGAGGAGGTTCATGAGATATTTGCAATGGCTTTGCATCCATCTGACTCATCAATCTTGGATGGTGACTTTATGTAATACGTTGTCTTGCTTTTCCCACTCCAAAACCTAAGGCCAGACACAAAATAAAAAGGAGACGGGGAAGGGTCATCATGAGTTAATAGAGGTGCACCATTGGGTATTTAGCAAGTATGTATGGAATGAACGTGTATGCAATTTAAAGTCTTACTTCCAGACAGTGAGTGTGAGGTATTTTGTAGCACGTATCTCTCCTCCTGCACCAGGTCTCCCATCGCCTCCCTGATCAGCATCAGAGTTTGGGAGGAAGCACCTCGAGCCGTGTGACAGACAGAAGGAGTCTGGAAACAATGCTGTTAAAGAAAAGCCTACAGGGAATACACCAAGTCCAGGTGAATAAAGTATTACACGATCTTCCATTAACATTCAAACACACTAACACATATCCTAAGACACATACACTTTCTGGTGTGGGTATTTGTGCCCCACACAGTGACTGCTCTTGACACATTTAGCTGCACTGAAGTGTTGGTGGGGAGGGAGAGGCAGGGTAGATGTACCATTTAGCATTGTGGATGGGCACAGTTGTACCAGCTCGCATGCTTGATTAGGGTCTTTGATGTTAGAATGAATGCTAACAAGCTGTTGTTTATCTTACATTTTACCACAGACTGATGAGTGTTAGACTGTCTGATCATGAACAACCTCTACTTTCTTCCTATATGTGGGTTACAACAGCTAAGAACGGCACAGTTATCACTGCTCGACAATCATCTAAAAATGTTGACTGGATTTTGATGTTGACAGGATGGGACACTTGCACTGTGTAAAATTCAGAATTTGCTGAAATTTCTAAAAAGGTTAGACACATTAAACTACAAAAATATCAGTCTCCCAGCAGTATCACAGGTGCTGAAACACATCTCTATAAGGGTTTAATTACACCTCACATGACCTGGCTTATGACTAACAGTGAAAAACAGAGCCGCCCTTCTTTCCTGTCAGTGACAAACAGCAGTTGTGTTGTTTGAGAACTAGAAAACGAGGGGGTTGGCATGATGCAGTTCTGCAGCTGTGTTTCCTCATTGAATGCTGCACTGCCTGCTTGACCAGTCAATACCTATATGCTCCACACACACTCCCATCCTACTGCAGTCTACAGCAGGCTGGGACAAAAGCCAAATGGTTGCAGGTAGGACATACACAAAATGCCTGTAAGCAGTGCAGATAAAACAAAAAGAAACAAAAACAAAAAGACAAAGAAAGGGATGGATGCAAGCAGTTGTACATGTCCTGTAGGGGTTTTTCATCCGCCGCAAAGGCGTGCCTGGACCAACTCATGGATGAAGTTAACCTGCAAACTGTGGACCAAGGCTCGCCATCTGCCAATAAGGAAAAGGAGGGGAAGGATGGAGCGTGGGAATGGGGTGACAGACAGACAAACCAGAGTTAAGAGTGGAAAGGGAAGGGGAAATAACATTAGAAAAATGAAGTATATTGTCCATCAGATTGTCAGTGGCACCCACAGTGGTGTGTGCAGAGCTGATGAACGATGCCTACTTCCAGTTTCTTTTTGTCCTCCACCAGAACTTCCAGCTTCAGCAGCCTAGGGAATGTCAGTCATCTCCCATCACGGGGTTAAAAGTAGCCTCAAACTCCTTCCACACGAAACCTTACGCCTGCTAGCTATACAACATACACATGAGCAAACATACACCTTAGATCTTCTTTCCATACAGCTGAAACAAACTGCTAATTAAGTTATAAGAATGGCCAGTAGACAAAATACACCATCCGGGATTCATACGCAAGCTGCTTACCAACTGTGAGGTTTACAGCTGGGGTGGTAAGTCTGTTGTAACGAGGCGGTACGAGAACTGATTCAGCTGGTTCAGGGTGGCCCTGCTTCTCAGCCTTTGTGGCTGTGGGGTCTGGAGTGAAACGGATCTTATCCTACACAAATGGACACAGACACAGAAACAAATGTACTGACATACCAAACATACATTAATGGAAGGTTGTTTAAAGCCACAAGTTTGACATCCCAACATCTTTCATACAAGACTATAGATTAGGAGGTTAGCAGCCGTAAAGAAGTGAAATGTAAACGCATCGAATGCATGCGGGCAAGCGTGGTATGAGCCTGTGGTGAGAACATCGATACAAGGATGGCAAAGCTGGGCAAACGGCATGAATCCAGTGCATCTCTCACAGTGATGCTAGTCGGTCAGCTGTATCCACAAACAAGATGGTCTGTTGATCCAAGAAGCTGGAGATCATCTGTTAGCATGGGAGAGAAGAATGATTGATTCTTTGTTGATTTTGTGACTTTGTGTTCTGGGTAAAAAATAATAATAAACAAGGCAACTTGTAGGGTATTATCATCTAGATGGATAATCGCTAGTGTCCGCAGTCTGGTCAGAACTTGGTAAAATTGTACTTTTCTTTATTATGAATTCAGGACTTGAAAATGATTGTCTGAAATATAATGTCAGGCGTCCTAGCATCACATCTAAAGATGTTTTATTAAGGTTTTTAACCTCTCATGTCTCTCATAGGACACATTGTTTGTTGTGTTATATGCGATTGTTGTAAAATTAATGATGTACTCACTGTTGTTACACCTATCTTACACTGCCATTTTGGCCAGCTTGTAAAAGTAATGTGTCAAGAGTCTCCCGGTTAAAATGAGGTTAAATGAATGAAAAATAAATAACAGAACAACATACCGCACACTCTCAACTTTCTTTCGCATTGCTTGCCCACTTTACCAGGGCAAGCAGACGACAAATAGCTGGGCTCTGCTCGACTGGCAAATTGCACAATCTCAATTTTCCTGAAAAAGAAACACGAGATACAAGTTAAAAGAAATCCAAAACACCAGCTAATCAGAATGAATGGGTAAAGTGAAGTGGAGCAAGGATAAAGAGTGACTGAATAAACTTTGAAACACATACTTCCATATCCGCTTTTCTGGGAAGTCTAGTGAAAAAAAAAAAACATTAAAATATTTAATTACTGGTTTATCCTCATCTCTTAAAGTAGATAAACAGCTCAACATATTATCTACTCCACACTGTGTCCGTCCATGACATGAGTCTGCTTTGATTACAGCAAATGAGTCTGTTTATCTTTTCAGTTTGAAATTGAGAGAGGAAAACTGGCAGATTTGATGCAAGTGGTCCATCAGCAAACTTACGTCCCCTATGTTTATCGCCCCACAAGAACAAACACAAAACGTGGGTAAATGACCAGCTACCTCTAACTTTGGGAGCTATGATGTTGCTACCGGTAAGCTCCTCTCATCACACATGCAAACATCATTTTTATTTTTATTTTTGTAGTTCCCTAACTTTAACCCCAAATGTGCGCTTTCTCTGATGAGCTTCGTTAGTGTTTATATTTTAGTGTCCGGGTGAGGAGCATCCTCTTATTTACTAACGTTAACCGATTAGCCCGCCAGTTAGCTTTGAGGCCTACACTCAAAACGTTACTTACAGTTCTGCCAGCAGGGTAATTTCATGGTAGGTCCTCTGGAAGAAAACCCACTAGCAGGCCCAGTCGGATACCGTGCGTGGCTGGGGCCCTGCAGTGGCGGCTGTGGACCCGATACCACTGGATCCTCCAAGGGACGAGCTGCCCATCTGACCCACCTGCACCGGAGCCATTTTACAATGACGATATTAGACAGTTAGCTGCGGCGACGCAGACCCAGCGCTACAACGGAAAAACTATCGAGCTATAGTGGCTAACCTCGCGAAAAGATTATCTTCGTAGCCTCATAACATTTCTTCCACGACGCGAGTTTCATAAGGCTTGGCTTTCCTGATCAGCAAAAAACTCAACAACACACCAAATGTGGTAACTCATTACGGAGAGACTTAACGCCGCTCAGCCATCTTTGCTATCGGTAATGATTATCATAGATCCGTAAGAAAACCCAGACAGGAGCTTCCTTGAGGAGCGAGACTCCATAAACGTTCCCTTTCCACTCTTTATTTTACACCAGGCCGGAGAGGTAACTGTCTGCATAACGTAATGTCAGGCTTTACAATACCGACAAGCGTGTAATGGTGCGTTTATTGACTTAGTTTGATAGCTTATATCAGTCTGCCATTTATTTATCAACGTACTGCTAATCTGTTGCCCTGGTAACAAATGACAATGTACAATCCACAGTAAATATTAGAACTAAGTGAAAGTACTGATACCATCCTGTAAGGATACGGGAAAGTCCTGCATTTAAAGGGTTACTCAAGTAAAAGTTTGTACGTATACTCAGGGAAATGCTCTTCTTCTCAGTGCAAAGAAATGGCTCCGATGAGTGTATTTATGATATATATACAGTAATCATATAGTAAAAACAAAAAAAAATAGAGAGGTGTTAATTCGGCTGTATAATCATTTTGGAGGGTGTAGTTTGTGGTGCTGATAAACTGTATTTGTTATTTAGCCAAGACCCATTGAATCGGATGGACAAAATAACAGAAACACATATCCATCAAGCGATACAGTTCAGCAGCACCACAAAACTGCAGCCTCCGAAATGACCTCACAGCTGGTGCCTCTCTGAAATAATTTCAGCCTAGACTGATATAAGGGTAGGATTTATTGCAGGACTGCATTAGTTTTAGCTGACTATAGTATATATCTTATGAAATGAACATAAGGAACTATATTACATATATTAGATTGTTAAAATCATGATAAATGTTTGAGCTTGAGCTGTTTTGGGGTAGAGCTTTTTTATAAGGCTGATGATCTTATTCATTATGGATTAATACCCTGATTATTTTCTTTTGATCAATCAATTTACTGCGGCGAACCATCACAATTACCCAGGCCCTCAGATGCCTTTGTTTTATCTGGACCTACAGTCAAGTGTCAAAAAAGGATTCAGTGTACTGCAATTTAAGTTGAGAAAAGCAGCAAGTTAAGTACTTAAATGCAGTTTGCAGTGAATGTACTTAGTTACATTTTACCACTTCATTAACCAATGGCCAAAAAGTCCATAAACAAAATTAATCACAATCACTACAAAGTCTCAACAGAGGGACCGCTTGAGACGTCATGAATAGCACAGAAGTAAAACAGCTGTGATGTGTACAGCTGTTTATAGAGATAATTCAGGCAACAGTTAAACATTTTAACACTCTATTATCTTGGCTATCAGACCATGATTTGTCAAGCAAGCATCTCAGTTAAGTGCAGGAACACTACTTTAGACCAAAACAACCACAATCAGAGCAGAAGGAACCAATACAGGATGGGAGGGGTACTAAGTGACTTGTTCAGTAGATTACCTTGTAGTTGCTGCTGGCCTTGTTTTTGTTGTCTCATCTGAGTAGTATATCTGAAGATGTGAGCAGATCTGTTGTCTCCCCTGTATCGTCAAATCCTTCCCTGTAGCATCTCCATTTCAAAAAAGCTGATGAGAATGTCTCTATATAGAATATATGATATAAAAGACGATATTCACCCACATATTCATACATATGCTGTGAGCTGTACCATGATTTTCTGTTATCACATTTACTGACTTCTTCAATCACACAATCTCAACCAGTACCAAACATTTCAAGTTTAATTGTATTTATTGCAGGGCTGTTATAATTAGTTGCATCATACCGTACACAGGTGCTTCCATCCGAGCAAATGAGTTCTTATATTTATGCACTTGGTTAATTCCTCATCCAAATCCTGTACATCAGGATAGGTTTGGCCTTTATTGTCTCCCTTAGATGAAAATTAATCTGGGTATTGGGGGTGTGTACAAATGCTGTACACTGGAGTGGCCTCTGCTTTATTACCTGATCTGGGCAGTCCTGGGTTTCAAAAATTGCAATTGAGATGGGTTAATTAATTTGTATTCAATCAAATTACCAAACAGAAAAATTTGGGGCATAATATTCTAGATTTCAAGAAAGAAGATGGGTTCATTTTTCCAAGGCTGTCTTAAAACAATATTTGAACACTAAAACACATTTGTCTTAGTACTGCACTTCATACTGGCCATTAAAAGATTCCCACAGCGCCATTGTAAGTGATGGGACAAATCCTACAGTACTTGTTATAGAATATGTTCACTAGTCTGCCACTGACAAATCAAATGGTTACATTTCAACGTGACAGTCTTGTTACTATAAAATGATACTTGTTTTATGGCATGTCATGAATACAATCTTGAAAAGTTGCAAACTCCTTCGATCATGATCATGGCCACACTTTTCCCTAACCATAATCAATAGATAATATTTACCTGGATTTTGTCCCCCATCGACTACATTAAAATTACTTTTAAAAAATAAGAGCTGCAATGATTACAGCAAGACAAATCTCTGTTTCAGTGTTCATATAGGTATTTCCTTCAATCCATTCATATGGCCACAATCTTTCCTTAACTTTTAACCAAAGAGCTTAGTTGCCTAAATTCATTTATTTGCCATGAACGCCATTTTTCCATAACCAAGAGGACTTTGTGATATAGTTGGCTGCGAGGTTCAGTTAGGGTTTGTGTGCTTTTAAACTTAAATTTGCTCATGAAACCTATTACCTATTCATTTATGAACACCCTAAGTGATAGGAGGCAGAGTAGTCAGGTGCTCCGGGGTTGCTCAGCTCTTCCTCCTGGTTTTAAACAAACTATGGATCAGGATGTCGCCGGAGCCGGAGTCACTTATCGAAATTGAGGGGGTTTTATGCCCTTTCCATTCAGCGCGGGTGTTGTGTTTTCTGAACTGCACTCGGTTGCGGTGCAAAGTAGCCAGACAGCGCTGACTGCTGGAATTCGCACAACTGTCTGGCCTGTTTTTACTGAGCAGCATTTGTGTCCGATTGCGCTTCCGCCATGTTGAACTGATTCAAGCAGAGTACTGCTGGGACCGAAGTGACAAGCCCTAGGAATCGACTAGACAGAGTTAGGCTGTTACCGCGCCGGTGACGCAGTGTGAAAACACCCAGAAGCAGGGAAAACGTAGGAATTAGATCTTTCAGTAACAGGTTTGTGTCCTGAAACTGTCACCGATATAGGCCACGTTTATGTAATATAATGACGACATCGTTCAAGGCTGGACGTAGCCCGTGAATAGAGGGGAAGTCATATCAAATTCCTGGTGAGTTGTTAGCCAACTAGCTCGGTACGCTGGCTGGTGATTGTTAGCTGGCTACGGCCAATATTAGCGCCAGCTGGTGGTGGATGCAAGGTAACATTATTGGTATTTTGGTTACTTGTGTTATTCAGTCACTGGCGGTTTTATCTCTATTAACCGCAGCTCATCGACTTTAGCAGTGTCAACGCAATTAAAACTGCAATTCATGGTCTTAACAGTATGTGGTCTCATTAGCTCACTGAAGCCAGGCTAGCGCTAGCTACCCACAAATAGTCCTCGGCACTGTCTACAGACTGAGAAGGAACATTTCCTTTAAAACGGTCATGTTTACAAGTTACTGAAATTTTATTTTCCCCATCATTTTATATCTCTATGAATAACAGCCTTTATGAAACCATATTGCTTTTAATAATTTGTTCCACTCGGGCTTCTGCCATTGTATTTTAGTTTGTTTTAGTTAAGTTATAAGTTAGCGGACGATACAGGTCAGAACACTCAGTTAAATTTCAGGAAATAGACGACTCCCTGTCACTAACATATTTAATGTTATCTAAGATGGCTAGCCAGGTTAACTTATTTGAATGCTGAGATGCCTGCAAAGCGACGCGTTGTTTCAATCACTGATTGCCTGTTTATAGATGGAAACTAATTAGTTGTCGAGTCATATCAGCAAGCTGCTTGTCAAAATAGAAACGTTAACTAAATGCACCTTCGGGTATTTACTCTCGCACGTAAGCCAACGGCTACCTAACATCAACTGTTATCTGGATTGCTCGCTAGCACCGCCGTTGCTCAACACAGTTGGTCAACTATACGCCGGGGAAAGTGATGGCAGATTGATTTAGATTTTAGTTAATAAATCAAACTCTGCGTGCTTAAGCCAGTTAGCTGTGTAGCTAAGGTTTGCTGGGGAAGTATAAATGTCAGGCCCGGACTGAATAATGAGAGGCCTGCGTCTCAGCGCAGTGGGCTTTGACGAGGCCTTCACCGCTCTGCTGTCTGGGCGGATCGCCTTGCAGGCTAACCTAACGTTAGTTGCCGCAGCAGTTAGCAGCAGGCGTTAACTAACTAAAACCAGCTGCTAACGGCAAAGGCGCTAGTTTGTAATTGTGGTTACGTAATGTCGGTGTTGTATATGCACCTGCACTGTTCAATTTTGAAGATGTTCCACGGTAATACACTACAGTAAGTTACATGACCGATCCACCGTCTACAAGATAGGTTTTTAAATAACACTAATGTTAACGTTTCCATAGCCGGTTCAGTCCAAAAGGCCGCAGTTGTACTTCAGCTTAACGTTTGTCCTAATAGTCTGCTGCCACCGTTTAAGTGTCACTTTTTTACACTGTTGATTGACACATAACATAATGTTTTTTGTGCGTCATGAAAGTAATTCACCCTATCCACCCATTAGTAGATAGTTAGCTACCGAGTGGTTTTACTCGATAGTGGTTTCTATAATGAAATGACATTTCGTTTTCAGCAAACCAAAGACACTGCCGGATCTGCCTGTAATAACCACTGTAATGTACTGTTTGTAGTGACAGCTGCAATCTTAATTGCTGATGCTGAAACAAGAGTTACTGGCCACCTGTAAAATAGGAAATAATCTAGTTTCACTACCCCAGAACCAAGAAACAGTAGATAAACCAAACACAAACTATTGTTTCACAATTGTATCCCACAAGAAAATTTATGGTTACCCATTAAATAGACTTACAGTCACTAAAAAGTCAAATCAGCCAGTTTAGTATACCTGTGTTAATCTCACAGTGCTCGCAAGACTGCTGGCGTGGCTTCAACAACCATTATTGTTCCCAGCAGGGCAGAAATAGCAGCAGTCGTTGCTCTTATAAGTATACCTTCAAGTTTTGGGCTGTTGTCAGGCTTCTCTTTTTTTTTTTCTTTTTTTTTTTACAATGTGCATCAACCAGTGCTTATGTTTCTAGTCATTTGTTAATCTGTTGATGAGGGCAGAGGACTTCATGGAACAGGCTTTTAGGAAGTAAAAGAAATGGAGATCATAAAGACATCTCTGAACCCTGTCCCTCTGGAGTTTGGATACACTGACAAGTGTTAATATTGGATTATAGGAAGACTGAAAGGTGTGGTGTTGATTGCCTTGACAGAGGTGCACAACGTGAATTGGCAAGTTTTGAATCCCATCCAGTGGCACTGAATTTGCGTTTGGCTGTGTCTTCCAGCATATCACATGATTTTTAATTGTGGCTTGATGGTTGTCCAATGGCGAAACCGAACTAAAAAATAGCATCTAATTACTTTTTTTTCCTTTTAGTAGTAGACAGCTTTTCTACTGCTGAAGGTATGTGCTGGGTACTGCCCCAAAAGTCTCTATAATCCATATGTTTATGATTGTATAATCCTGTGTGGTTTCCACTTTAAAATGCTAACAGACTCATTAGTTTTATCTCTACACCTTTTGAAGTTGAAATTACTATACTGCATTAATCTGTGGTGTGAAGTTTTCAGATTGAAATGCCGACAGTTACCTTTTAAAAGGATATATTTATTTTGGAGCATTTGTTGTTGATCATATACAGTCAAGTACCACTGCCAGTGCTAAATTACAGGCTGTATCATGTTTCATTGATTGTCATATTGACATTTACACAGAAATTCTGGTCATATTTTCTTAGTTTATTCATCAGTTCCATTGGTAATGAGCATGCTGTACTCGCCAAGTTATTTGCTGATGTCTGGGAATGGCAAAACACTAAAAAGTCAGAGGTGAAGGAATATGTGTAATCTGACAGGTATTAGTTGTTGATGTTTTATTTTATTTCATTGTGACCATGTAGAGACAAACTGGGAGAGAGAGACTTCAGCAGAGAGTCGCATGCAGGTGCATGGTGAGAGCAGACATGCAACAAAGGTCCTCAGCCAGAATCAAACAATGGCAGTTGTGGTTATGTGGTGTGCCCTTAACTAGGGCTATCAGGATACCACGATCAGTGGGTTTTGAAAAAATACTCCAGATTAGACAGTAGGTTTTAGTAGAAATTGAACAAACAGCTACCCAAACTTGCTGTGGTAAACATCATACAGTTTACAGATCACCTTAGGCTCAACTTTCACCCGCCAGATTCAGTTTTAGCCGCGCGCTCACACGTGATAGTGAGGCAACAAGTATTGACGTTAAAGGTTTTATAAATTACGGTTTAGATAATAAGTGCGGCAAACTATTCTGTTCTTGCCTGCTGACTGATGCTCGTATCTATGTCACACGTTTTCCAGTGTTCCAGCAGTTACTCAGGAAGCACACTTTCATTTTAATCATTAAAAATCAGGGCCAAAACAACTACAACAAACCCAAGTTGTGAAAATAGTATCAAGTAAAGACCAAAGTATATTAAGAGGATAATAGAGTCCACTGAGACAAATTCTAGGACATAGGGCAATATAAATAAAACTGTCTTGACTAGAAATTATTAAAGTGTGTCTAAAGACAGTTTAATGATGTCTTGTTATAGTGGTGGTAATTATCACCTAAGTGAGCACCATGAGCACAGTCTATATTATGTATTACTGATGACTAAGTTAGTAGTATTTCAGTGTGCCATCTAGAGAAAGTTATGAAATAAGTGTAAAAGCGTTTTCACTTCACACCCCTCGTGAACTGCCCCATTGGCACTATACACACCTGAGGCTGTATGTGTACACATTTAGCCACACACAAATGGGAGATGCTCCTATTGACGCTGGTGGGATGTCCTGGCGGCAGTGTAATGTGGCTTGTTCATAACGCGTTTGACTGTTGGGGTCCTGTTTTAGCAGCATTATGCAACAGAATTTCTGTGCCAAGCAGATGAAAACCTGACACTGATGATATTGAGGTGTCCTCACTCAAAACCTCTCATCCAGTCTTGCAGCTGCTGTGACAAAAGCATAGTGGGACATAAGACGCTAACAAGTGTGGGGCAGTATTATTATTGTGGGGCATAAGAGGGACTTGTAGTGGCACAGCAGTTTTTTCTCCAGTTTGCAAATGTGCGGTGTTTGAAAGATGTGAAAAGTCTGTAACAATATCATTTATTACTTGAAACTACTTTGTGGTAATTTTCCATTGAAGCATCTATATTGTAAATGTAAGATGATGCAGTTGCTGACTTTGTCAGGTGCAATTAAGATGTAATGAGTCATAAAGAAATTTGTGATTGCGCTTGATATTCCAAATGTAATGACATTTAAATCAGTGAGCCGTGACTAGCCCTTCAAGGCCTGGCTGCAGCGTCCTAATTCATAACGATCTAGTCGGGTCACTGAACACAGAACTTTTGGTTAGGTGGCCTATTAGAGAAAGTGGTCAACTAACAAGCAGAGCTCAGTTCAGAATTAGTTGATTTAGATGGCAATTTCTGCAGATTATAACCATCTGTTAACCTATTTTGCTTGTATTGCATGTAATTCAACCAATCAGGGCTGACAATTCTGACTCCACCCTCTTCCCGGCTCCAGGTTATGCAATGGTCTCAGCGGCACATCCAGATCTCCAGGTGCTTGTGTCCTCTCTCTCGTGTTCGGCTCTTCCTCTACCCCACAGCTGAGGTGGCTGTACTCTCCTGGCCAGCGCCTCCCAAGAGGCCAAGATTGCCAAGATCTGCCTCCTGTGGCGAGCATGACGGCCACCACGCTGCGGGCTCTCCGTGGGGCACGACAGTCAGGGCCAGGGCCAGGCACCTGATGCTCAGAGCCAACCCCACTGCCACAGAACCAGGTCAGCATCATCTTTCCAGCTCAACATGCACCCATCTGAATCTTTTGATCTTGTCTTCTAAATGTAGTCATCCAAATATGTGTTCTTACCTTTGTTTTTTGTGCATTACACCCCCCTTTCCCACAGTACACACATAATTATAATCTGCCTGTGAAGGGACAGTGTGTTTTTTTAACATCTCCCTTTTTGTAAGTTCAGACACTGCAGCACAGTGTTTTTAACCAGATATTGCTCGTACCTAACCACACACAGATGCCTAAGGGGATGAGAAGGGAGGGGAGGAGGGAGCGGAAAAGAGGGAGAAAGAGAGTGAAGGCGAGGCATCAATGAACAGAGCTTCTTGAGTGATGGATAAAGGATACATGTGTGTGTGTGTCTTGGTGCGTGTGCATGTGCAGGCCTGTGTTGGTTAGAGATGAGCCGTGGTAAGACGTGAGAGGCAAGCTGCCTATGTAGGTCAGCCAAGCAGAAGGAGCCTTCACCACACACCCCCACATTTCATATTTCTCAGTTATGCATCTCTTTGACTATGTGTATCCCTCTTGCACTCTCCCATACACAGCTGCTCACACCACCACTGACATTCATACACACTAGTTAGATCAGAAAAGAAGTAAAGAAGGGAATGGTCATAGTGGTGCTTAAATACACATCCATGAATACACATTGTTGCCTTTGTTTCTCCAACACCAAATTTGTATTTGATAGCACCGTAACAGAGATACACCCACACACTAACACATTTATACTTCTAAAACAACCATGTCAGCCCTCAGTTTTTGTTTCCTTTGGGTAGATAAAGATGAAAAGAGCATTGCTCTGAATGACCCGTACTATGAGAATGAGGATTTGAATGGCTTTGTTTTGAGCCTTTCAGGAGAGACACCTGCCTCTTTACACCTGCATACATGAACACTTAGTGACTAGAACAATGGAAACCCTACCCCTTTACAAGAAGTGAGCCTTTTCGTTGGCATATGTCACTATAGAACCATGTTTATTTAACTGCAGTAAAGCTTTGACTCTTGCTTTGCAGGCCAACAAATCAGTTGTGCCTGAATCTTGCACTTTAAAAAAATTATTTTGACCAGAAATAACTGAATTTGCATCAGCTTCACTGACAAATACAGTTTGTAGATTTGGATGATTTATGCAAGAAAACATATCCATTAATAAAATGTACAGTCATTCTTTTGGGGGTCTAGTGAGGCAGTTTGGTGTGTTAAGATTGGGGCCCATTCATACTTTTTTGGTTTGTTTTTTACTTATTTTTTGATTGATCATTATCGGCCACACAAAGCCAGGTCTATTTGTGATCCTTTGTTTGTTCAGAGTATACCAGTAATCAAAAATGTCCCATTGTGTTCCATTAAAACACTGCAATCACACAACCTTGATAGTGAGTGACCAAATGAGCGTGCAAATTAAATAACCAACAGCCTGCAGTTTGAGTTAATGATATGACAGCACGTGTCAGTGAGCTAACAGGAAAAGATGCTGATGACGATATTGGTTGATAACTGCATCTGAACATGGATGAAGCAAGGTTGCCTAAGTCCCTTTTTGAGCCTGATCTTTAACTGTGTTGTGTCATATTTAAGTCATATTTCGTAATTCATATATTACATTATTACAGTATTCTGCTGGTTGAGTGGTTTAATAAATATGCCATGTAACCAGGACATTCCTGGACTGAGTGTTTCCTGTCCCAAAAGCAAATCTCAACACCAGAAAAAAAGAGAGAGGATTAACAGTTGCAATTTTGGTAACAACATGGCTGTTACCATCACATTTTTCACCCCACAAGTGGTAAGAAAATAACAATAGCAAAGTTCTCTCTCTCTGTTTTGTCTATCCAGCAAATTTGTTTCCTGGTGTGTCGTGAGCATTACAGCTTAATGGGGCCTCTAGCCTCATCATAAACTGGTGTGTTTTGTTCATGAATTGATAAACGATTATTGCTATCAGAGTATTACTTTCTATGTCTAAATTCCATTTTGAAGGTGCAATTTTTTTTTGACAATGCACTGTGCACAGGATGCCCAGGTTTATTTCCATCTGTCAGAGATAGTATCACCATCATATTTTGGTTATATGATGCATCCACAGAGATCAATAGGAATTCTCTGATTTTGATTGTCCCTGGTTTTTACAGACATCATCTCCTAACTCATCTAATGAGAACTCTCCAGTGAGCCCACCAGATGAGCAGGGGCAGGGGGATGGGCCCCCTCAGCTGGAAGAGGAAGAGCCCGCTTTCCCTCATACTGACCTAGCCAAGCTGGATGACATGATCAACAGGTATTTTACTCACATGCTAATGTAAACGCTGCATACAAGGTCACCTTTATTCAGTGGTATGACTTACATCCCTTTGGAGAAAAAAAAAAATTATAGAGCCGCCTTCTTTTTCCTCCTGATCCTGTATTCTCTAAATGTTCTCTTTTGTATAAGCATTATCAAATCAAGCTGAGGCATATTTTAGTTTACCACTCTCCACTGACTTTTTATGCTCTGTAATTTGCTTCACATTCAGTCTGATCACATCACACATGGAAGGTTACCAGCACAGTAAACTGGGCTCTCCTTTTTATTCATTTGTTCTTTTTTTCTTCCAGGCCTCGTTGGGTTGTTCCAGTTTTGCCAAAAGGAGAATTAGAAGTCCTCTTGGAAGCTGCTATAGACCTGAGTAAAAAAGGTAGAGATATCACAAACATTATTTTGTCTGAGATGCTCTCTGTAATTCACATCCTGCAGGCAGTATTTATTTATTTATTTATTTATTTTTAGGCTAAAAGGGTTAAATTGAAAGTGTAGATGATAGGTTCAATTAATTGATAAATCATTCAGAGTATGGAATTTCAGAAAAGAGGAATATCTCACCACATATTCCAGGGCTAGGCATTTTTGTCAGTCTGTAATAATGTAACACATGAAACAAAGATGCAGTTTACAATGATATAAAACCGAGACAAGCAACAAATCATCACATTTTGGAAACAAGAACCAACAAATATTCAACCTCCATGC
Source organism: Lates japonicus (assembly GCA_033238685.1). NCBI lineage: Eukaryota > Metazoa > Chordata > Actinopteri > Centropomidae > Lates > Lates japonicus. Next base: position 888,893 of record BRZM01000102.1, on the reverse strand, counting down.
TTGATCAATTTCTAAAACTCTTGCTAGATTATAAAAATAGACACTTACTTTTATTTCTGTTGACTAAAAGATTAATTGACTGAACATTTCATCAGTATTGTCAAGCCTTTTCCCACCTGGTATTTCCCTTCTATCAAATTCGCAGGACCTTTAATTTTATTCTGCCTGCAATTAATGTCTCATTGTTTCACAGGAATACATTTTTGTCAACAAATGACCTCCTTCATGTCAGCGCCTAAATTGTTTATTACTCTTAGATTGTTCAAAAATATTATTGAAAATGTCAAATCATGTCGAAAGTCTTGTCCTGGTTTTTAGTCATAAAAATGTATTAAAGATAATTGAATATGCCCCTTTGATGACTGCAGACAGCCTGCTGTTTGTCTTTGGTTTTGTCCCTCCTTCATTCTCTTAAAGGTTGAATGTTTTTACAAATAAATGTCTCTCGTTTTACATTGTAGCACATTTCACATGAATGGTATTAAACGAGGGATGTCTTTCCTCGCAGGACTGGATGTGAAATGTGAGGCATGTCAGAGGTTCTTCCGAGATGGTCTTACCATCTCTTTCACAAAGATCCTGACAGACGAGGCAGTCAGCGGCTGGAAGTTTGAGATTCATGTGAGTCTTCATTTTTGCTGTGTATTTTGGTACATGAAACACTAGCTTCTTTAAGCCAAAGGATCCAATTGAACAGTCCACCCCCATGGGCTTTTGAGGGAGCATTTAATGTTTTCTAATAAAATAATCACCCCATAACTGCACTCTTCAGATTCTATGAAAGGAAATATGGCTAGTATATGTAACACACATAAAAGCTCAATTTTAGAGGTAAAGCCAGCCTTGACAAAGGATAACCGTCTTTGGAATTTGACCCTGCTTTCAGTTCCCACAGAGCACAGCTACTACTCTGTACTGGTTTAAATGGAGGGGATCAAAGTTGTTATGAAAGGTTGACAAAAATCCATGTTATTATCAGGTGACATGAGTCAGCATAGTAAGCTTTATTTATTCCTCAATATCTTTGCCCTTATCTCATTTGATGTGTACATTGTTCAGATTGGGGTCTTGCCTGTAAATTGAGTTTTCTGTTTAGTTTTCGCAGAGCTGAGGCAAAGAGGCAACGCCAGCAGTGATCAATGATCTTTTTGTTAGAAGTAGCTGAGGCTGGCTTGTTGTGCTGTATTAGGGAGATTGATCTCTGGAACCTTTTCATGATAAACCAGTGAGACAGACAAGGACTTAAAGGAGCAAAATGTCATTGTTTCTCCTGTCACTTTTACTTAAAATAATGTTGACTAGGTTTCTGTGTTTTTGTCCAATCTTATTTTAGTACATTACACAGGATTGTACTTTATGTTTTATGACCCACAGCTGCTCTGATTATTCTCATTAATCACTTAAAAAATGTGAAACCAGACTCTTGTAAACGGCATGACTGAAGTCTCTAAAAGCCTCTCTGGAATGTTTTGATGAGTCAGTCCCATATTGATTACTCATATCTGGTTACTTCAGACCTGCAAACCAGGCAGGAGCCATGCAGGAGGAGCAGGGGATTGGCATTTTAGTATGATGTGATTAGGCAAAGTTCTTATTTGTTTTTGTTCGCACATCGCAACATGTTGATGTGAGATGTCAGTAAAGGCATCAAAATGTGAGTCTTATGCATAAAATGTTAGACCTGACAGGTAGTCTATTTTAGGAGGTTAGTCTGCTGGTAGCTGCTCTATCAAGGTTTGCTTGACTGCTGTGTAACTAGGCAGAAACCATGAATAATATAGTATTCCTCATATTTCCAGGAACTGTGTATTCATGTAATGGTATCAGTTATAGCCCCTAAATGTCTTACATTATATCAGATATCTCTATTGCATAATAGGAACAATAATGTTATGGTAACATATTTTCAGCAGATCTTCAATTTTTTCCAGCCTGTTTTGAACGTATTTATTATTTACATGGGTATTTTATTAAAAAGGAGAGCTTCAGTCTTTTTTCTTTTTTTTTCCCCCATCTCTGTCCACATTTAAATGTGAAAACGTACTGTCAGGACAAACCACAGGTGGTGACAGGACTAACTGTAAAGCTGTGGAGGAGCCTGAAAAAAAGTTATTACTGGTTTCCTGTTTGCTAACAACAATGGTGCATTGAAGGTTCAGGGTTAGGGTCAACACTGACAATAGTGTGTCTGAACATCTTCACCCTGAAGGAAAAGTCCCTTTTCAGTGACCTAAAACACAGTTTATATGTGGACAAAAAGACAGAACGCATAGAAAAAGCTATGTTTTAAAAAAAATACCCACGTACAGTACAGGTGGACTAGGCTTTACCTTGCAAACTCTTGGTTTAATGGTTTTGCACATTAAATATTGCAGCTACCCCTTCAATTCCACAGCTGTTAGCTGTTAAGGTTGGTGCTGATTTAATGTAGCCCAGTTTGTACTTGTCAAGAAACAGCGGTTCTGCAATTTTTATTAACTGGCAAGAAGAGCAGGTATATGTACTACACATGTTCACTGTTCCGTACAATGGGTGTCGGGGATTCGTTGCAATTCGGTGCAGATTTGATAATATTTATTTATGAACCTTTCTATAATAAAATACACATGGGCCACGTGTGTAAAACAGGTCAAAATGCAAGGTAATTAAACAATTTTAACAACAATTTCCCACAAGGGATTAATAAAGGATTCTCATTCTGATTAATTAAACCAAAAGTGGACCACAATTTTTCTCTGGGAGGACATTTTCCAGTTGGCCTTGGAACTCGTTGTTCTCATCTTTCTCTCTCTGTCTCTCTCGTCGTCCAATTGTTAATATGTCACTTTCTTTCTTCTTTCACAGAGGTGTATCATCAATAACACACACCGGTTGGTGGAGTTGTGTGTGGCCAAGCTCTCTCAGGACTGGTTTCCTCTACTGGAGCTGCTGGCGATGGCCACCAACCCTCACTGCAAGTTCCACATCTACAATGGCACACGGCCCTCTGAGACCGTCCCCGCCGGAGCACAGCTGGCTGACGATGAGCTCTTTGCCCGACCACCAGACCCACGATCTCCTAAGGTGAAACACTGCAACAGCTGACCAAATACGAAACATGTACCCTTAAAATAATGTTCAACATGTTTTTTAGGTTAATGGGACACTTTCCACCTCATTCTTTCAACTGGCCAGGTTTTAACTTTTTCTTACAACTGACCTCATTGCATTTTCCTAACAATTCTGTGATCAGATGACTGTCTGAAAAATACTTTGAACCGTCTAGATTGTTCATGATGCACAAATTTGTCGGTGTTACATGATAAATATTGTTAGGCTTGTGGAAAATTATAAATCATCTTGTGAGGAAGAATCATGCAGAAAACTGTTTTCTTCCTCCAGAGGACAGTCAGCCTGTCTTTCTTCTTCTTACATGAAATCCATAGTGGCATTTTAGTCTCACCCTGAGGGCCCTTGTGAGACAAAGACGGTCCTTCTGTGGAGTAGCCTGATAACAAAAAATATGGAACTCACAGTCCATAAGACACTTAGTGCTTGTGTCAGAAAGCAGATTGTATAAAAGAGAAGGTGGATACACCAGAGAATAGGAATTTCATAGTGAAAGAGTGATGAATACAGCGTGGGCATGGGGTCAGTATGAACAGTACTGCAGCACCGCTCGCCTGTCTGCCTCTGTTGGCACGGGGCCAAAGACTACTTAGGGTTCCACTGTGCAACCATTTAGTCAGATTTTGCTACTGTTTGTCTTTTTTAAGGCTGACAATCCAATCAGACATTCCTAAATATTGAACTGAGGGGCAAACTTTACAGAAGCTTTACATTATTTATTGGCTTTTTAAAAAAGCAGTGATGTTCTTAGTTAAGCAGAGCTGTTTAAACTCTCTCCCTCCCCCCCCCCCCCCCCCTTTTAACACTGTTTCTTCCTCATGGCCTGGAATTGCATTCTCAGATGAGATGCAACTGGGGGAAAAAAACTTGGAAATTTGTTTGTTTTTTTAGTTTGTTTAATCTTTCTCTCTTTTGTTTCCTTTTGGCAGGGCTGGTTGGTGGACTTAATAAACAAATTTGGCACGTTAAACGGGTTTCAAATGTTGCACGATCGCTTCATGAGCGGCCAAGCACTGAACGTCCAGATCATCGCTGCACTTATCAAGTGAGACTGTTGTTTATTGAAAATGCACCATATTCTACATCATTTCAGTAGGCTTTCCATTGCATTCTACTGGCAGTCAGACTGGTCATGTTTCATGTTGTCCACTGATTTTGTGTTCTCTTCATTACAGGCCTTTTGGCCAGTGTTATGAGTTCCTCACATTGCACACGGTAAAGAAGTACTTCCTTCCAGTCATCGAGATGGTTCCCCAGTTTCTAGAGAATCTCACAGATGAGGAGCTGAAGAAAGAGGCCAAGAATGAAGCCAAAAACGACGCACTGTCCATGATAATCAAGTCTCTGAAGAATCTGGCTTCTCGTGTACCAGGACAGGAGGAGACCGTGAAGAATTTAGAGATTTTTAGATTAAAAATGATTCTTAGGTGAGTCAAAAAAAATCCTGTCTTTATGTAAATGCTTTTAATCAGATCAAGGTTTTGTCAGGTTTATCATCACACACAGTAAATGAGTTGATGCTGACTAAAGAAACTCTCAATTTTTTATTCCCAGGTTATTGCAAATTTCTTCTTTTAACGGCAAAATGAATGCACTAAATGAAGTTAACAAGGTGATCTCCAGTGTGTCCTACTACACTCATCGGCATAACCCTGAAGAGGAGGAGTGGCTGACTGCAGAGCGCATGGCGGTAAACTCACATCAGTTTTTTACTTTTGTACCTGGCATCAAAAGGTTCTTTGTCTCTAAAATACACTTGTCCTTTCTGTGTCGCCTCACGCTGCCTCAGGAGTGGATCCAGCAGAACCACATCCTGTCCATTGTGCTCAGGGACAGTTTGCACCAGCCACAGTATGTCGAGAAACTGGAGAAGATCCTTCGCTTCGTTATCAAAGAGAAAGCTCTTACAATGCAGGATCTGGACAACATCTGGGCTGCACAGGTACGCAGCAACTAACAATAGTTTTCAGTATTGTTCTAATGATGAGTTGCTTGGTCTGTAGAGTGACAAATGACACAAAGCAGACAGATGTTCGTCTTTCCAGACTTCTTCACCTAAAGTTACGTAACAGTGAGCAACTAATTTTAATTATGTAGTGTGAGTCTGCTGATATATAATATTGAGTGTGGTTTATTTTCACTTGATCAAAACAGGCAAAATTGGATAAAACCTTTAACACATGTTTTCTTCTTAAGAATACAACAATGCCGCACTGCTACTTGAGTAATTGTGATCTGACATAACACAGCATGACTTGTGGTAGACTGTGACAAACTGGTATGCTTTTAGATTAAAACCTGACCTCGGCGTCAGCTTTTCATTCTCCCTGGCACTTAGCAGATATCACTGGAGTTTTTACTATTGACCACGCCAGAACAGGTTGTGTGCACACATAGCTGTAGATCTGACTCTGGTCTCACCTACAGCAGAAACAGAGGAGAGATTTCTGGCACAACTTTGTGTTCTGTGCATGGAGAAGGGAAATAGTCTGAAGAGGCCAAATTTGCATCTCAAATAATTTTAAGTGCTTTTCATATTGTGGCCTTTCATCAGGTTCCGATGAAGCCTTCATCAGATGACCCTGATGAAGACCAAAAATGTGTTGGTCTCACTATAAAATTGTTATTTATCCTGCAAGTGTTGCTTGCTAGGGCTGTGACCACTTTACATCTAGAGGAGAGAAATATTACATTTAAGTAAAAATGCAAATTTGTTACATTTGTTTTCAAAAGGCAAAATGCATTCACCTTTGCTGTTCCTTCTGCCCGGAATGAACTTCAGAGGTATTTCAACTGAAGAAGAAAATAACTCGGAGTGAATTTAAAGAGATTTTAGCTTGAATCGGAAATTGCAATTTTTTTTTTTTAACCACTCCACCGGTGCTGTTCTTATTTTATTTAACCGTAATTGTTGCACTCAGTAATACCAATTTAATGTGTGTGATTGTGTTCTGTGCTGTCTGTAACTATATTTTGTTGATGCTGCTGTTTGGACCAGGTTTCTCTTGAAAATGAGGTTTTGACCCACAGTGGGACTTCACGTGGTTAAATAAAGGAAATTGAAAAGAACATCCAATCAAAGCACATGGTACAAGTCGGGACTCATTTTCCTGTAACTGAAACACAACTGCAGTTGCACATTGCAAAAAAAAAAAAAAAAGTTGTCTGTTAATATCCAGTTGTTCACATTACAGCCGCAGTATATCCCTGACTCTGTTTAGGCGTCTGGTGGTATATATTAGAAGTATTTTGTTAATGGGTTGTTGTCTCTGTAAATCTGCAGGCTGGTAAGCACGAGGCCATTGTGAAGAATGTCCATGACCTCCTGGCCAAGCTTGCATGGGACTTCTCACCTGAGCAGCTTGATCATCTTTTTGACTGTTTCAAGGTGAGCAAGAGTTACTCAGTCACAGATTATATAGGCTTTTTGTACACACGATATTGAATCATTCTATTCAGGTCTGGTTTAATGACATTGCAGCTGCAAGACCATACTATTGTACTATTGTATTGCTACCTTAACCTCCGGACTTGGTACTTTTTGTCGTGTGCAGGCAAGCTGGACCAATGCCAGCAAGAAGCAGCGTGAAAAACTGCTTGAACTTATCCGGCGCTTGGCTGAGGATGATAAGGATGGTGTGATGGCCCACAAGGTCCTCAACCTGTTGTGGAACCTGGCACACAGCGATGATGTGCCTGTAGACATCATGGACCAGGCTCTTAGTGCTCACATCAAAATATTGGATTACAGTTGCTCACAGGTACATGTTGGGCTGTTAATGAATATGTTTGAAGGTAAATGGCATGCAAAATAACCATTATTTAAACTCCAAATACTGAGGATGTTAAATTGTCACTCACAGGACAGAGACACTCAGAAAATCCAGTGGATAGATCGCTTCATAGAGGAGCTACGAACCAATGACAAATGGGTGATCCCTGCCCTGAAGCAAATCAGAGAAATCTGTAGCCTCTTTGGAGAAGCTCCTCAAAACCTTAGGTAAGGTCATGGTAGAAATCAACTTTATATTGCAGTAGCACATACATGATGATTCTGTTTGCAAGTAGCCTTTATATGGTTCAGTTTTTTGTTTTATTCTGAATTATTAATATTTATTTTGCACATAATGCACGAACACCCAACAAGAACAAGAAGACTCTTAACTGTTTTGACCATCTGACATTCCTGGCATTTCACTGCATTTGCACAAGAGCTGAAGCATGTCAGCTCTTATGTTTAGTGCCCACCACAGTAAGTTCTCCAGAAGTTTAGTGTCTTACCATTGCAAGATAACATCAAAACCATCCTCTGCAAATTATCCCACTGCACTAATTAACCATCAGTGCAAACCAAGGGGGCTGGGCAGCACACCAAAAATTTACTACATTTTCTTACTGACACTGGGAATCTCTTACTAAACGACATTTTCTCTGAACTACCAGACTTTGACTGTTTGGTATCTTCTAAAAGCCTGTCCCACTATGTGTGGTCATAATGAGACATCCCCTTTAAACCAAGCATTACAGGTGGTTAGCCACAATTTTATTTAGTTAGATTGGTTTGGGGCAAGGGATGCTCATTCTTCTTTTGAGAACACTGAAAGGAGCTGAAAGGTGCAGTTAACTTTGTTTGTAACAAAGTAAACAGTAACTAGAAGGCACTGGAGTATGTTGATAGACTGAGGTCCAATCTTAACCACTCCAAGCCTTTGCCAAAACTCAACTTACCAATCACATCACCCAGTCAAAATGCCCACTTCTGTCCACAGCTGAGTAGCTGTTTATCTGTCTAGTCTGGTAGCTAGCTTGTTAGTTGTTGTCGTCAGTGAATCTTATCTGGACTTGTCAGATAGCTTGAGTACTTAAATGAGAAATTTTAACCAGGGTCTGCAACCCGTGTAAGTAAAAGCTTTAATTCAACATGACCATGGAAAGCTGTGAAAATACTGCAAGATTTATTTTAAATCATATTGTTCACCATCAATCGTAAATTGTTTTGATTTGAAGTAGTGTTTTTTTATAGTCACTGTAGAAAATATGTAGTATACATGCCTGTTGTTTTTCAGAAAGAAAATCCCAATTAACATACAAACGAACTTAGTGGGGTAAGTTGAGTGCTAATTCCAGGGTTCTACCTATTTCTGTGTTACGTCAAGTCTAACTTTCTCTTTGACATGTTTATAATACATACTATATAAAATGTAAATCTCTGCCATGAATCCGCTTAAGCAATTCTCTCTTGGGTTTCATCTCAAATGACTGATTCCTCATTCAAGCCCCTGTTCAAAGTCCTGCATGTGTAGTTCAGTCAAGGAAGAGACAAGACTTAGACAAGATACTTGTATTCTAACTTACAGGTAAGCATGTAGCTCTAAATTTTGGGACAGTGCGGGGAATATTAGATCATACCTTCCCTGCTCTTGCAATTAGAAACCTTGGCAGATTTGCTCATCCACTGACACTCTAGCACTTGAACTTAGGTTTAACTAATTGACAATGAAACCTAAAGAGAAACATAGATGATACTGAAGATCAATAGGACTAAAAGCTGTATTAACAATCCTGTAATATAACATATAAATAGGCTCTGTTATCGATAATCGCTCATAATTATCGTTATTTTTACTCTTAGATTATTGTCATAGTTTTTTGTCACCGGATTTCATTATATATCAATATAATAAGAAAATGCCGTGAAATGCAGTGTGGTCTTGTTTTGTTTGTTTGTTTGTTTTTAATGCAATTTCAGGTTAGATAATGTCAAGGTGTGGTCACTGATTTTATCAGTGTACAAGGTGTGGTTGCATCATTTCTGAAGAGCAGACATGTTTGGGTAAACTCTGTCCAATGTGCATGATATCTGTTGATGCGCTTGGTGGGAGTTTCTGTGCAGTTTGTCAGTACTGAACACAAGCCATAGTTTATACACAGAATAGTCCTTTAAACTAGTCAGTTACACAACTAAATGAAAGGTCCTTTGAGATGGAGCCCCATTCTTCCTGATGCCAGCTCCTTTCAGCTCAAATCATTCAGTGCGAAATATCAGGGGTATTTCATGCCTTCGACCCACTTATTCAAATATGCATTTCGATTTTTGACTTGTGAGATCTAGTGTCTCTGCAGTGTATTAGTAGTTGTGCTATTTGGCATAATGTAGCCACTGCTCATTAGTAAACCGGAGTCATAATGTGACTGCAGTATTTTGATAAAGCAAATGACCCAACTCTTTTTTTTTTTCCAATAAATTCATCATTGATAATTTGGAATTATTTTTCTATGTATCGGATTGCCATGTGGCTCTTTGTGGTATGGTGGCCATCAAAATAGTCTTATTTGGTTGTTGAGTTTGGTTTTCAAAGCCAAAAAAATTATTTTTTTGTGGGGAAACAAGGCAGGAAATGTCCTTTATTGATATGACTTCTTCTGCTGGTTATTCTATGACATGCATATACACACACACACAAATACACCAAAAGCTGCTTTCTGTATGTCCCTGATAGAAACAAATGAGAAATCAGTCATGCTATGTTTTCTTAATCACAAATTATGTTGCTAAAGGTATTTAATGTCAGCTTTCATTTGTTTTTCAGTTTTTTCCTTCCTCACTTAATATCTGTTTTTGTCCCCATTACATCCACCACTCCTCCTGCTGTTCTCTCCTCAGTCAAACCCAGAGAAGTCCTCATGTGTTTTACCGCCATGATCTGATCAACCAGCTGCAGCATAACCATGCTTTGGTGACTCTGGTGGCTGAGAACCTCTCAGCCTACATGGAGACCATGAGGCAGTTCTCCAAAGGTACTTTGTCGTGGCCAGAAGTGGCACCTTGTATTAGTCGGACATGTTGTTTTCATAGATACAGCAGTGGGATCATAGATGAGCACTGTCTGCAGTCTGACTAGTCTTATGTGTGTTTTTATAGAAGAACAAGCTGAGTTTGACCCCCAGACAGTCAGGCCTGGAAGCCGCTACAGCCATGTCCAGGAAGTCCAAGAACGACTCAACTTCCTGAGGTATGACTCATCTGTCTCGCACACAAATCTAATATAATCAACAAGAGTGATATAATTTCCTAAAAGCTGAGAGTAGGAATAGGAAAAAAAAGTAAAAATTGTCATTATCAGGCTGTGAGTTAGGTGGGAAAAATCTCTTACAGTGAGTTAGCTCAGATCAGCTCAAATTGCCAGCACACTACAACTGTATCCACCCAATCAGTGAATACCCATTCAAAGACAAATTTGGTCAATTAAAGAAAAAAAAAGAAAGAAAAACGACACAGTTGCATTTGAGCAACGCTTGGAAGTTCTCGACAGTCATCGTCATCTGTTTTGGTTTTTACAACTTCATTGTCAAAATCAAGGATAATATTTATGCATTGTAATGTAGTGAGGAAAATACAACACCATGTGATTATAGGAGCTACACAGTGCATCACCAGACTTGCCACTAAGCTGCCTCAGAAAAGCACCTTGTTCAAGGACAATGGTAGATAATTAGGGAGAAGCAAGTGCTACTGACTGACTTCACCCCACCGGCAATTATGATGCAAGTCTGGGACCAACTGTGTGACCTTCACAAGCAGGTTTCTCTAACCCTCAGGCCATCAGTGTCCACTATTGATCTTCTTTCTTGTCTTTTTGTCAGGTTCCTGCTAAAGGATGGCCAGTTGTGGCTGTGCGCCCCTCAGGCCAAGCAGATCTGGAAGTGTTTGGCTGAGAATGCAGTGTTCCTCTGTGACCGTGAGGCCTGCTTCAAATGGTATTGTTTGATTTTATCTCCTCTTGCCTTTGGCTTGAATTAATGTCATTGCCTTTGTTAATCAGCAAACATGTCTGGTCTGAATGCTGTGTTACTTTCCTGCCACCCAATAGGTACTCCAAGCTGATGGGTGATGAGCCAGACCTGGACCCAGACATCAATAAGGACTTCTTTGAGAACAACGTTCTCCAGTTGGACCCATCTCTGCTTACGGAGAATGGCATGAAGTGCTTTGAGAGGTTCTTCAAAGCTGTCAACTGCAGGGAGGGCAAGCTGGTAGCAAAGCGCAGGGCCTACATGATGGATGACCTGGAACTAATAGGCTTGGACTACCTCTGGAGGGTGAGGAAATTTGTTGCAACAGGCACATGACAGCAGATGTTTTTGTTTATTGGGGAGGGTGGCAGATTTAGAGCCTGTTTTCTTTCCATTCCAACATTGAATACCTTAAAGACTCTTCATTTAGTCACCTTGAGGACCGCTTAAATCTCTTGACCTGACAGACAACCTGATTTTGAAAGTTCCTGGTTGGAAGTTGACATATGTGTCATGTTGTAGTTGCACTTGCACTGTCTGTTCCTGTTCAAAAAGTCATTTGTCAGGCTGTCTATACTTGTGCTCTCTGCTTTTAATAACAAAAGCTTTGATATAAGGGGTCAAAGCTTGGTGCACATGTGAGCAACAGATGCTCTTGCAGTACTGATGTTTGTCAGTACTGTACTCTTATCACTGTAGCCTGGAGGTAGGATTTGCCTTATCAAAGGACGAGTTGTTCAGTGGGCAGAGGTATGACTGGCATTATTCACATTTATTGACCCCCCCCCCCGAGCCAATTCTGTTAGGTGTGACTGTAACCCTGAGGGGATTTAGTAACACATTCAGTGTTTCCCATACCTTGACAATTTACCTTGAACTAATGGGTGGTGAGGTGTGTGACCATTGTGTATGCAGATGCAGTAAGAGGGGGAGAGTGTAAGCCAGGCTATTTTCTATAGCTACAATTTACAGATGTCCCCTAAATGCCTCACATGCAGGTTATTGGTAGACACTAGTTAGTGGCTGCGCACAGAGAAGCCTCTAGTCCCCTCTCAGTTACTGCAGCGCTCGCAACTCAGACAGGTTGGTGCCCAAAACTTAATTAGTTTGACAGTGAAGTAAGCCCTTCTAAAATATGATTTACCTAAATTGAAACCAAATGATTTTATTTTATTACCTGGGTAGGCCACCCAGTGGTAAGTACTAATAGTTGTATATTGTAAACTCATACTCAAAATACTCAAGAACACTTGACAATATTTGTAATTCTTTGCTCTGGTAACTGAAGTGAACTTGTTTAGTGCCTCATCTTTTATACTTAGGAGTTGTGTTTACCACCATATTGCAAGAACAAACAGCAGTCCTGTAGTAAGTAGTGTCTTGCCCCCTCATGTGTTCTGAATGGTCTGTAATGAGGCTCCTCTTTAGTGCTTTGGAACACCGCAGACATCTATACATGATAGTCACACTGCAGGCTCTGAGAATATTTATATCTCTCCTCTCTTCCAGGTGGTAATTCAAGGAAGCGATGACATCGCCAGCCGAGCAATCGACCTGCTGAAAGAGATCTATACCAACCTCGGACCAAAACTACAAGTCAATCAGGTACTGGGACTGTCCTGCTTCAGTTAGAGCAGAAGTGTAATGGGCTTCTGTTTGTTTTTTCTCTTCTTGAGTTCGAAAGTCTAATGTTTAGAGGTCATCTCAAATAATTTGGTGTAATGACAAAGAGCACCTCTTTATTGTTCTCTCCCTTTTAGGTTGAAATTCATGAGGATTTCATCCAGTCATGTTTTGACCGTCTGAAGGCATCCTACGACACCCTGTGTGTGTTGGATGGAGACAAAGACAGCATCAACTGTGCCCGTCAGGAGGCCATCCGGATGGTGCGAGTTCTCACTGTGCTCAAAGAGTACATCAATGAGTGTGACAGTGACTACCACGAGGAGAGGACTATACTGCCTATGTCCAGGTACAGTCACAATGAAGCAGTGCTATGTTTATCATCAGTATATCACTACACATCAATTGGCTGTGGCTTTGACATGAAAATAGGCTCCAAGTGCTTCAGTACCATGAGTTTCAGTATGACTAAATGACACAATAAACTTATTCAACATGAATGCCAACCCAGGCATGGCATTAAGCATTTTTATAAATGTGTATTACCTACTTGCAATTTAGTAAGTTGTTCCCCAACATAACTGAAGACCCCTGTTTTAGTGTGTGTATGCTCCAGAACAAGACTGTTCGAGTCTGTTTTTGCCTTATTCACATTTATTGCCATGACTGAAATCTTTTTATTCCATTTCTCTTACAGAGCTTTCCGTGGGAAGCATATCACATTGATCGTACGTTTCCCCAACCAGGGGCGTCAGGTAGATGACCTGGATATCTGGTCACATACCAATGACACAATCGGCTCAGTTCGGCGTGGCATCCTTACCAGGATCAAAGCTAATGCTGCACATACCAAGATAGAGCTCTTTATTGGTGGAGAGGTTGTTGATCCAGCTGACGACAGGAAGCTGATTGGGCAGCTCAATTTGAAGGACAAAACGGTGAGAACATGCTCTTCTGTAGCAAGAAATATTCTATTAAAGACAATTGCTGTGGTTTTATATAAATGTAACAAGTGCTTTTATATCTATTGTTCTTTAATAATGCATTAAAATAATGTGACTTTAGCCATTGTGTCCACATCAAAGGGAAGATTTTGAAGTGAAAATGAATGCGTGTATGTGTCTTTGAATTCAAGTGTAGAGTGGTTAGTTTTACATCCATCAGACAAACATTTACACAACCTTACTGTCATGTTTTTTGTATAGCTGATCACAGCCAAGCTGACCCAGGTGAGTGCCAACATGCCCTCAAGCCCAGACAGCTCCTCTGACTCATCCACTGGCTCTCCTGGTAACCATGGCAACCACTACAGTGATGGGCCCAACCCTGAGGTGGAGAGCTGTCTTCCTGGTGTGGTGAGTTTTTAAAGCACAAGTGTTCTATTAACTGTATACACACACACACACAACTCCAAACCTACAATCTCTTCTAAGACTGAATTTACCACACAGAGATGTATCACTGTGTATACTATATCACCCTCTGCCATATTTTACAGATTATGTCACTGCATCTGCGCTACATCTCCTTCCTGTGGCAAGTGGCTGACCTGGGCTGCAACCTCAACATGCCTCTGCTTAGAGATGGAGCTCGAGTTCTCATGAAACTCATGCCCCCAGGTATACACGCACCTGTACTCACAATTTTTTTTTCAACCAATTCACTTGGGGGGAAAACATACACCTACGCAGGCAGTGGTAGCTCAGTGCTATGTTTTTGTATCCTCAGATAACACTACAGTGGAGAATCTGAGAGCTGTTTGTCTGGACCACGCCAAGCTCGGTGAGAACAGCCTCAGTCCTTCCCTGGACTCGCGCTTCTTCGGCCCCTCACCCTCACAAGTGCTCTACCTCATTGAGGTGAGTGTTGGTGTACCTTTGCATCACAAGCTGTGGTAATTATGTACTATGTAAACCTTCTTAGCCTGAGTGGTCTAAGATACCGTAGTGTATCGCTGTGTGTTAATTGGTGTGTGAGCAGCTGTGCTACAACCCCAGTGGCAATCATAAAATAGTAAATAAATATCTTGTCAGCCCCACAAAGCGTGATTACTGCGTTAGCTGGATGACTACATAAATGGAATCCATTTTCCACATTTCAGCTTTTCTGTTAACACTCTCTAAGGACACCCAGATAACCCAGTAATCCTGCTGTGCAAGACAAGGCCCATTGTTCCTAACCCATGTCTGTTCATCTATAAGATGCTTCACACTCTTCTTGCCCATGTTCTAGGTTGTGTATGCTTTGCTGTTTTGTAGTACCTAGGCGAGGCCTTCCAATATTTCATTGCCGGTAACAGGCTGGTGTTGAGCATGCTCACCAGGAATAACTTCCTCCCATCGGCAGATATGGAGACTCGGCGTGGGGCATATCTCAATGCGCTGAAAATTGCTAAGCTCCTCCTGACCGCTGTGGGTTTTGGACATGTGAAGGCTGTGGCTGAGGCCTGCCAGCCCAACGCAGAGGGAAATATTCCTGTCTCTCCGGTTAGGCCGCACACAGAGCTTGCACAGACCTGTATGGTTCTCATGGGTGACTGTCTTTACTGTCTTGTCACACTCACGCATGCACTGTGTACAGTTAAGCAGGCCTCCGATAGGCTGGTCTCAAGTGCCCTCAAGCATACAACCTGCCTCCAGTGCAGCCTGCGCCATGGCCATCCTTCTGGCCAGCCTTGAATTCTGATGAGGTAACAAAAAATTTAAGGGATGGATGAATGAATTTTAATGAATTGAGAAGCTAGCGGTGATAAGGTGAATCCCACTCTTGAAAATTTGATATTTAATGTAATGGCTTATAAAGTTGTAAGATATACTCTTGCGTTCAAACAAAACTGGGCAGTGGATAAAAATCTGTTTTTGTGGAAATTGGTACAATTGTGTAATAATAGTTTGTATGGAACTATTTTTCACCAAATTTCTTCCAGGCATCAAGTACATCTAAGACATTTGTGTGATCCGGCGGTACAGAAATGGTGTGGGCATCGGAGGCTCTTGATTACTGTGCAACCTTGTCTTCAGTTCAATGAAATCGAGCAAGTATAGGAAGATGATAAATGTTCAGTTGCATTTTGATATCAACTTTGATATTAACCTTTAGTACCCAAAAGCAACTTAAGTGTAATCAATTGAATAGGAGCTTAGAGCACATTAGAGTGATGGTTGTACCTTTAGACTTTCACAATGGAATAAAATCTACATCAGTCCATCATAGATCTACAGACTTGTACCCTTTCTGAAGCAAAGGTCCTAAGTGGAACACAGTATTTTCATTATCTCTTTCACCTTTTCTTTTTCTTGTTAGACCAATGCGTAAGGAGCCAGATGGGAAGATGAGCAGGTGTGCTGTGAGGCCCTGGAGTGATGACACTGTGTTTTCAGCCACTTGTCTGGACACACTCAGTAAGGAGAAGGCTTGTGAGCCTTCATCATAGACTTGCTGCTACTGCCACCTTGGCCAGCAATGTACTTTCTGCCAACTGCTGAAGCATAAGTGCTTGGCTGAAACATCTGAAACAAACCCAGCCCCAACCATCTACACGCCATCATCTGTGTGCTTTTGCGCGGTTTTGACTGGATGCAATGATGCTGATGCTGTGACCTGTCTTTGTAGATCTGTTCGTCAGATGGCCCAAGAGCAGTTTTCCTGATGGCAACTAAATTGCTGTATAGACCATCGACCCTCCTTTCTTTATCACCCTCCTCTTCACTGTGCTATAGGGGTGAGTAGCTTTATGCCTTGTGTGTTCTTAATGCATTCCATAGTGTCAGACATTTATCAGTTAACACCTTTTGGGATCTGTTCAAATTGTCCGTGTCTATATCTAGAGAGTACAGCCAAAGGGCTTGAGCCACTTATGGGGACTATTTCACTGCTCGAACATCTGCTGAACTATGCCTATAACAGCAACATCTTCCTGCGATGCTGAGGTGCTGCTCAACAATGAGATCGACTGGCTAAAGCGGATAAGGGTAAAACTGCTAATAACCATATGTTCATGATGTTTTTTTTAGTAACTCAATATTTAGTCCATCATGTTTGTGATACACCTACTGAAAAGAAATATAATTTGAGTTCTCGATTTTGCTCTTCTGATTGATTGTGTTGCAGGATTAATAATTGTTATAATGTTTGCATTTCACAGGATGAAGTTAAAAGAGAGGACAGGGGAGACTGGTGTGGAGGAGACCATCACGGAGGGCACCTTAGGGTTACCAAAACTTCTGCCTTCCAGACACCAGAGAAAATATTACGCCACCGGCTGTGAGAGGAGGGCGAACCTCATAAAGGTACAATAAACAGACCGCCACTGGTATTACAGACATTTAACAAGAAAAAATCTACTGCTACTTTATGACATGGAAAAACAACCTCCTTTTTCTTCTTGATCAGGGCTGATTGTGACTTCATCTTTAACATCTAATGTTTTTACCTTTGAGTACATGATGGGGAGTTCCCACAGGTGAGCCTGCATCCCAGTGTGCAGCACTCGTCCATCAGCGGCAGCGCAGGAGCTCCTGGTGGCGCTGGCTGTCCGGCTGCGTTCGCCAGCCTCAAGAGCAGATAGTCGACACTCTGACTGGCATGTACTACTTAGGTGAGATGCCAGCCTTGGCAATTTTACAGATGGATTCCACAGACAATTTGCTTGATGCAGTGTCCCTGAGCGATGTTTTCCTTCCCTCTCTTTCCAGGTTGTGAAGCGTTAGGCAGAGTGAATGCCTCAGTGGGGCCACGGCCCAACAAAGGCTTTATGGGTCTGAAGAGCGCCGGAGCCTGCTACATGAACAGTCATTCAGCAGCTGGCGCGATCCTCCTATCCGCAGCCAGCATGCAGCCGCCGAGGCACAGGCACTGATGTGGGCGGTGACATGTCAAGGATGAGAAGCAGGAGAATAGGGTATTGGCAGAGTTTGTAAAGCTTTTTGCCCTGTGATGCATCTTATCTCAGCATTTAGTGATTGACAAATGATAACTCCCAGGGCTGGTAGGCCATGAGGGCTGAAGCTTGGGCTGAGGGGTAACATGCCACAGAAATGTTTCCAACTGATAAATGGCTTCAGAGACTCTGAAAGCCATTAATTTTAAACCCTTTCCCAGTTGAGTTGCACCAGGACATACATGATTTGGTCTCAGGAGATGTGGTTGATGATGTTTTACCTGTGTGTTTTGTCTTCACAGAGTAATGTGGATCCTCGTGATGAGGTGTTGGCACTACCACCATCAGCCAGTTTGATAAGCCCTCAGTAGGTCAGAGGACGGGAAAGGTGCAACATTGGGTGCTGCATCACCTGGGTCATCTTTAGCCCATCTGGCTGCATCAGACTACCAGTACCCTATGTCCCTAGGGGATTCTGGAAACAGTTCAACGTTATTTCTGAACTCACAGTCATCATGATTAGCACTGGTTTTTTGCCTGTTTTACTTGATTGTCTAATATTCTTCTTTCTATTTCATCCTTTTTAGGTTATGGGGTAGGCAGTGAACTTGCGAGGAACAGCGCATGGCTGGAGTTTTTCAACTTTGGTGGACGTTGATCTGGATGAAGCTCTGAAAGCCCTGGGCCACCCACTGCCATGCTACCAAGAACTTAAGTGCTGGGAGGATCAGCACTGACCAGAAGATCTGTCGAGGTTGTCCCCACAGGTGAGTGCAGTCCTTTTGCCTTCTGCTTAGTTACTGAAAATGATCCTCAGAAATAAAGAAGGCCCTTGCCTAATAATTTCTTTGTGTTGTCAGGTATGAGTGTAGTCATTCACAACACTCAATGTAGACATCAAAACCACCAGAACCTGTTGGACTCCATGGAACAGTATGTTAAAGGATCTGCTGGAGGGGCCAATGCCTACCACTGTAAAGTGTAATACAGAAGGTGAGAATGGAGCGCAGTCCAGTGGGCAAGACAATGTGCCATGGCATGGGAAAATAGAGAGAGGCATTAATGGCTGCCCATGGTTTTACTAAGAAAGATCATTTTCGCCTCATTAACTTCTATAAAAAAAAATTTAAAGGGCCAGAGAAGGTAATCTAGTGTTTGCTCTCCTTGTCAGGTGGACACAGTAGGCGCCTGCTGATTAGAAGCTGCCACATTCCTGGGCCATCCCAGCTGAAGCGCTTTGACTGCTGACTGGGAGAGAGTGTGCCATCAAGTTTAGTGACTACTTTGAGTTCCCCAGGGAGCTGGACATGGAGCCGTATACAGTAGCTGGTGTGGCCAAGCTAGAGGGCGATGACGTCAACCCGGAGAACCAGGTGATCCAACAGAACGAGCCCTCTGAACCCACACCACCGGGTAGCTCCAAGTATCGTCTGGTGGGAGTGCTGGTCCACTCAGGCCAGGCCAGTGGAGGACACTACTACTCTACATAATCCAGAGGAACGGGGGCGATGGTGAGAAGAACCGCTGGTATAAGTTTGACGATGGTGATGTGACTGAGTGCAAGATGGACGATGAGGAGGAGATGAAGAACCAGTGCTTTGGAGGGGAGTACATGGGCGAGGTGTTCGATCATATGATGAAAAGGATGTCGTACGGGAGACAGAAGCGCTGGTGGAATGCCTACATCCTTTTCTATGAGCGAATGGACTCACTGGACAAGGACAGCGAGCTTGTCAAATACATCTCGGAGCTGACAATCTCCTCCACCAAGCCGCATCAGGTCAAGATGACTGGTGTCAGCGAGTGCAGCGTCCGCAAGCAGAACGTCCAATTCGTGCACAACCGAATGCAATACAGCCTGGAATATTTCCAGTTCAGTAAGAAACTTCTGACCTGTAACAGTGTCTATTTAAACCCTCCTCCAGGTATGCATCATTTCTGTGTGTACTGCTAAGGATTTTTGAATACAAAGGATTTTATTTACTCCTGCATTTTAAAAGATAAAAACAAACAAAACAAAAAAACAAGTGAGTCTGCGATGGTTAGCTATTTAATCTCAAGTCAAACATTGGGGTGGTAGAAGCACTGCATAGATATTGCAATACTGGGTTGTTGTTGTTTTTTTGTTTTTGTTAACTTTGCTGTATTTACTTATTTAACCAGGTAGGGCTCATTGAAGTCTTTTGGGAGGGAGACCAGGCAAAGATGGCAGCGCAGTTAATTTGCAGATAAAAAACACAAAACAGGCATCATGCAAATAAATATTTTGTGAAAACAGAGATCCTGTTTGTGAGGACCAGCTACGTGAAGAAGATCATTGAAGACTGCAGCAACTCTGAGGAGACAGTGAAGCTGCTTCGCTTCAGCTGCTGGGAGAACCCCCAGTTCTCCTCCACTGTGCTCAGTGAACTGCTCTGGCAGGTAAATACCAAACTGCTTCTTTTGACAAACAGGACATCAGTATTTCTGTCGGTGGCTCAGTTCGATGTATCCACAAAGAGTCTGTGTTCACTTACACATGTGTTGTTTGTCTGCAGGTGGCGTACTCCTACACCTATGAGCTGAGGCCTTACCTGGACTTGCTGCTACAGATCCTGCTCATCGAGGACTCGTGGCAGACACACAGGTGAGACTGATTGCTCAGTGTGTACATTATGGGTGCTGCATTGCTTTAAAATGTGATCATAATTTAAATTTCCCCTTTCTCTGTTGGGTTGTGCAGGATCCACAATGTGCTGAAGGGAATTCCAGATGACAGAGATGGACTTTTTGACACCATCCAGCGCTCTAAGAACCACTACCAGAAACGGGCCTATCAGTGCATCAAGTGCATGGTGGCCCTGTTCAGCAACTGCTCTGTGGCTTATCAGATCCTACAGGTACAGTGCTCTCAAACAAACAAACTGTATCCTAGATGCAGTTCTTCTGTTTTGACACCTAGTTAATTTTCCTTAGTGATGAATATTTATCTTCTGCAGTGAAGTCTATTTCATCACTACATGCTTCTCCACCAATTTTGCCCTCTCACATGGGTGCAGACTGAACCAAACGCTAGCTAACATGTGCTCAAGTGTCAGTGAATAAGAACCACTAGCTCTTCTCCCGTCCAAGCACAGCAGTAAAACAGTAAAAAAAAAAAAAAAAAAAAGGAAGCTGCCAACTGCATCTGCTAAATCAGCATGTTCTTCGTGTGCATACAGAGTAACGGTGACCTGAAACGAAAGTGGACGTGGGCGGTAGAGTGGTTAGGGGACGAGCTGGAGAGGAGGCCGTACACAGGGAACCCCCAGTACACCTACAACAACTGGTCCCCTCCGGTTCAGAGCAACGAGACCTCCAACGGATATTTCCTGGAGCGCTCGCACAGTGCACGTATGACCCTGGCCAAGGCCTGTGAACTCTGTCCTGAAGAGGTAATGGCATTGACATTGTACCCTTTGCACACATGCACACACTTTTTCTTCTTATTTCACATTAATCTTTCAGCGTTAGGGATTGTGCTTAGAGAGTCTCAGTGTACCATATCCAAAGTTAAAGGACGCTTTTTGTATAATCTCTATAAACGTGTACATGACATCATGTGATGTACAGTGAAAAACGTCAGACTTTTCTGATGAAGTCAAGCATCAGTATGGTGGGGGTCTTTCTGTTATATGCAAATAAAATGAAGCAGGCCACGTGAGTATTGAAAGTGACACCACAGGAAAATGTGTCCCAGGCTGTTATTGGAACATGTTTACTATGGTGTACAGTGGTGAAAGTAACAGAAACATCCCACAGAAATACTGTATGACTGAGCCATGTGAGCTTTAACAACCTGAACCTGATGTTTATCACATCAGTACAACAACCCACTGAATAACATGACCAGTGTATACCTGGGTTGTATAGGTGTAATAATGCTGAGGGGATGAATAGAATGCTACCAGAAAATTTTGATAATTAATTTCTTGTTACTCTGACTGTCTCATATATTTGTAAATGGAATATGTTTCTTTTTTCCTTTTTTTGAGCTGTTGCTTTTTTCTGACATTTGATATGACATTTAATAGACTTAATGATTGATTGGTTCATTAACTTAGTGTTTCCAACGAGCCATTAATTGTAAATGAAGTCCGCCCTAAGCTACAGCTATGACATGTTTACTATGCTGTGTATGTTTTGTATTGACTCATGGCTGCAGTTCACAATGCATACAAATTTCTTCAGTATCAAGTTACTTGTATTTCTATGTTGACAAATCCAGTCCAATGACACACTTCTCCTGTAATATTCCATACACAGCTCAAGTGTACTCAGGGAAGCCCAGGGAAGGTCAGTATTCCAGGCACCACGACATAAAGGAAGGAAATGAAACAAAATTTGATTAAAGAATCAGCAGAGAAGCCATGAACAGTTGACCAGTGTTTAGGCCTCCTACACAGCTGACATTTGTTTAGTTAGAATTGCATAATTTTGAGTTTCCTGTAGTTTGGACAGTCATCAGTGGCAGAGGCTAGGAACATTGTGTCATGTTGAGTCCTGGTAGTTTTATCCATTTTGTTAACTTTGCTCCATTTTATTGTAGGACACAATTTGGATACAAATAGAATATAAAAAGTCAGGGAGGAAGTTAGAGTAAAGTTGTGTTTCTACAAACTTTTTAAAAGATTTATAGATAGTAACTTAATTAGCACTTAGAGTTGTCAGCAGTTTAATTTCTACTAAATTACCCCTTGAAATGATTACTGTTTTTCTATGTTGGCGTGCTAACTTCTCAAATTATGAACATGTTCAAGCTGTGTTAGTAAAACATTTCGTGATGTAGATAAATAACAAAGTAAAAAAAAAAAAAAAAAAAATCATAATTCATCCTGTTGTCCACTATTATAGTAAAAGAAAAGATAGACTGGCTGCTGGTGAGATGTGAGATGCTATACAGTGTAACTAGCATCAGAAATCATGTAATGCAGCTGCACACAGTGAACAGATCTTTGTTCTCCTGCTGTCCTGTTGCCCAGTCTCACTTATTCGCCAAAGCAACAACACTGACAAAGCTAGTCTTCCATCCCAGTCTAGTGCTTTTTTTTTGCCAGTTTTTTGCTTCCTCCCCAACTCAAACTGGTGCTGCCAGCCACCTGCATCTAATTGAAAACTCCTAGCCTCAGCTATACTTCAGTATTTATTTGTAGTTACAGTATTAAAACCATGAGTGCTGTGCTTTTCATCAAGCAAGAATTTGTTCATGCCTTTGGAACCAATATATGGTGTATTTTTAAAGGCTTTTGTAATTTCAGAAGTTACACATTAATGATAGAAATTAAGCACTTGCAAATTTAAAAATCCAACTTACTCATCTGTTAGTTGGAAAAATTAAGTCACAGTTTAACAAAACAACCTCTAACAAAAGAATTTTTATTAGCATCAAATCATTAATAGTCAAAAACAAACCTGCACTCAGTAAGAATTCATAGGTCACTAATTAAAGCTGTAGCAAAATAATGAATAACAGCTAGAATTTAAACAACATAAGGATGATCTTTGTGATGGCGTCTTAATGAGCGTCACATAGTACAAATTTGTTAATAGCCTAAAAAAGTTATTTTTCTATTTCTGACTAAAATCATGTATTTTTTGTATATGTACATGTTAAACATATACAGTGTACTTAACCTTCACATAGATATATGATCTAACAGTTGTAATAGGATACAGGTGATGTTATTTAGTATTTTATTTACTTTGACCAACAAGAAAAATAGTTATCCTTTGACGACAAACAAAAACCTTGGCAGTAGAGAGGGTTAATGTGTTAGATGTATTTCTAAAGAATAACCAGCAGCTCTCGTGCTGAGAGAGGGTGCTCTCAGGTGTAGAATCCACCCACACACATAATCAAAACTCATTTAAGCCTCATTTACTTGATAACATTAACACAGTTGGAAGTTTGACTTTCCCACGCAACAATTTCACACTGAAATGCTGATGCTTAAAATCATACCCACGGCTTTGTTCAAATAAATAAGCAATTCCTACTTTTTATACATTTTATATTGTTTAAAAACAATTCAGATTTTCTTTTAATGTTGAAATTAACTTGTGCTCATTTTTCTCACATCTGTTAGGAGCCAGATGAACAGGAAGCACCTGATGATCAAGACTCCTCCCCACCTGAGGACACCTCTTTGTACCCACATTCTCCTGGAACCGCCCAGTTTCAGCAGGTAGACCATCCTCGTGTCTCACTGATGTTTAAAGGACGCTGGTTTCTCTCATACTGCTAACATAGTCCTATTTACTATTTGTGTCTCATCCACAAAAGCAGAGCAGATATTCCCGTAGCCAGTCTCCGCTAGCCACGAATAATGCCAGTAACCATGGCAACAAGTCATTTTTCCTTCAGTGTCCTGAAGTGTTATTTCGTGCCTCAGTGCTCATACAACCAGTTATACTTTTCTACTTAACTACCTGTGTTCCAATTTATTTACATTTTAAAAAAATATATAAATCTAAAAACAAACCTTACCTCTTACGTTACATTCACTAATGGAGATTCACTCAGATGGAGATTAAAAAACAGATCGCTTCCAGATCTTCTAAAACTTCCTCTTTCAGCCTCTTTGAGAAGTGCACCTACACGTGACATTTTCTGATCTGACCATATGACAGGATGTGACTGAAGAGAAATAATCTCCTTTAACCAGTGTTTGAGGCCGCAGCCTCTGCTTGGTTAACTGTGAGTTTAAAGTCCTTCGAGACCACCTAGAATATGGCTGTTAAAGGATTAGGATCATTAATGGATGAGATTGGACATATTCTAGATGTTGTCCACAAATCCTGTTGAAAGACCAGAGCAAACAATGCATTAGTCCATCTCTCAGGACATTTCGATGTCATCAACCTGTTTGTGGCTCTCAGCCCCAACAAGATACCCAAAAACGGTTAAATAATGCATTTGTGGGGGTGCAACTTCCAGCTGTGTATTTAGGATGGTGTATGTGCAATCATGTCAAAATTAAACTACCATTATTTACCTATGCCACATAATCTTAAGTATATACAAAACACAAAATATCAGGTTTTCATACACGGACAATTGTTGTTAGTACAGTTTATTACACACCTGAAACGTTCTGTGGCTTCTCAGACAAAGACCTTACTTTTAAATAAAGCGTTTAATATTTCTAATTGAATAATGTAGTTGTTTCAAGCCACTGATTCTTGTCCGCTCTCTTCTCCTGAACAGAACAACCATCCCCATGGGCAGCCGTATACCGGGCCCGCTGCCCAGCACATGAACAACCCCCAGCGTCCCGGTCCTGCCTCTGCTCCGACTCCTGGCCCCACCCAGACCCCGACCCCGACCCCAGGCCCTGGTCCCACTCCCGGCCCAGGCCCGCGAGCACAAGAGAACTGGGAGAGCACCGAGGAGGTCACCCCCACCCCCACCTCTACCCCGG
Organism: Lates japonicus; assembly: GCA_033238685.1. Classification (NCBI taxonomy): domain Eukaryota; kingdom Metazoa; phylum Chordata; class Actinopteri; family Centropomidae; genus Lates; species Lates japonicus. The sequence continues at coordinate 864,050 of BRZM01000102.1, read as the reverse complement.
CACCTGCCCCGCCTAAGGAGTAACGTCCCCTCCCCCCTCTGCTGTGCCTCGAGCCTCCATCGTCCCGCTCTCCTTCCTCTCATCCTTTGGTCAACAGAGCTCCTCATCGGGCCTCTCTCTCTTTCTCTCTCTCTGGCCCCAGGGCAGGGCAGAGCCGGGCCTCCCACCCCCTCTCCAGGCCGCTTCTCTCTCCCGTCAGCCTGAGGGAGGCGCTCTTCCCTGGCCTGGGGCTGCCTGACCGTGTGACAGGGGCCTGCTGGCGGCTGCAGAGGCGAGGGAGTGGACAAGAGTTCTAATAAAGAAAAACAAATTTACCCAGAGCTGACGATGCTGATGCGCTTGTCTACACGACGAAAAGGTGTACATAGTATGTTAATGTTTCTGACTGTTCAGGTCCCCCAGTAGCATAACTCTGCGTGGTTTGCTGTTGGGAGATGTTGCAGATATTATGAAAAACAAAAATGGATATTATAAATAAGAAAAATGCCCAAAAAAAAGAAACTGTAAGAAGACAACAACTCCTCTTTGTTTTATCACCCATGCTCAGCAGTAAAGTTTGTTCTACCATCGGACGGTTACTGGTCATTCAACTGTAGAAGGACGCATTGTTATTATCATAATTAATATTATTATTCTTAAGCTCCTCAGCAACCTTATGACCCATGCCAAATCAACTCACGAGCTGTGGTTGGTTTTAGTGTGACATATGGAATGGTTGGGTGGACTTTTACGGTGTTTGGTTGATGTGAAAAAGCAGTGATGCAACATTGTTCTGAAACTCATTGCCTTTCTTTTCTTTTTCTTTCTTTTTTTTTTTTTTCTTTTCGTTTGTTCTGGTAATTAATTCAATCCTTTTTGAAGCTCTAGTTAATATGCTGTAACATTTAGCATGGCTTCTCACCAGAATAGTGTAGCCCAAGGGAAGACTTGTGATCATAACAACCTAAAGCTGTTCTTAATCCACATCTCCAGAGGGGTGTTGTTACCCATAGGTTTTTTTTGTTTTGTTTTTGTTTTTGTTTTGTTTTTCTACTCATCTACCCTATCTACAATGAGGGCAATATTTTGAACCAATGTATGAATAAGTGGCTTTTCAATTGCTCATCATAATCCTACAACTTTACATTTGGCAGCCAGTTTTGGTGGGATAGACAGCTTAGCTTTCATCTATAGGAATTCTGAAAAATGAAACACATATGCAACAGAATTGCTGCACTGGGCTATCTGGTGTATAATAGACTGTGTGGTTTGCTTCTGTCTCTTCAATAGACCCCTAGTTGTAAACAGACTTGTTGCCCATCGGCTTCCTTTCTGCCACAGAGCTGGTGGGGTTTGGCGTCTGGCTGCAGTTCGGGACCGAACCAACGAACCGACCGATCCTGAGCGGCAGCGAGACCCCTCGTCATCTCGCTCCGTGGAGAAAAGGTTCCACAGCAGGGTTGTACCATAAGAATAGCAGCTGGTTAGTCATGTTGCAACTTGAGCTAACTTGTAATTCTGTAGGAGTAAAAGGTAAACATCAGTAAATACTGTATTTAATTGGTAACTTGAATGCGTGTATTTTTTGAATTTTTCTTTTCTTTTTTTTTTTCTTTTTTGTCTAAAACATACCAAATACTCCTGCAAATGAAAATATTCTGCCCACCGTATTATATTTAAATATTTTGCTCTTATTTTATAGAATTTATTTTGTTGTATTTCACTAAAAATAGAATTTGATTTAAGAGGAACATTTTTGTCCTTGTGTTATTTTTAAAGAAGATATTGACTGTACAGAGTTCTGCGCCCTGTTTTTTGCCGACTTTTGTTTTGGCCATGGTGTGACGTTGAATTCTGGGGCTACAGTCGCGATGTGGACTTTCACTTTGTGAGGTTTTTTGTGCACAGAAATATAACAAAAAAAAGCATTGCGCCCTTAGCAAATAAAGAACATGGAATCTTGCCTGTGTCTCATTTTTACTTGTGGGTATCCAGAAACCAGCCAGGTCTAATACACAAGCAGCAACTGTTACTGCTGTTATTGATTAATTGTTGTGGTTTTAAATGAGAGAGAAAAACAAATGTGAGCAGATTCCAGGAAGATAATTTGGTACTTAGGGAGAGGTCTGTGTGACAAAATGGTCATGTGACTCATGTGAGATCCCTCTTAAAGGGGTATTCCTCTGATTTTACACGTCAAATTCAGTTTACTCATCTTGCTCTACTCAGGCTTTGAGAACAGTTGTACAATCAGTTTATTAGGAACACCTAAATAAAACTGATAAACAATCCTGCAATAAATCCTGTCTTCATCAAGGTTATAGTCAGCTTGTGTTTAGGACTGTACAGTGATCAGCCACAACATTAAAACCACTGACAGGTGATAACACTGATCATCTCGTTAGTGGAAGAAGGTGGGCTGGTCTGATGAATCATGTTTTCTAGGTGATGTGGACAGCCAGGTGCAGGATACACTATGGGAGGAAGGTGAGCCAGCAGAGGCAGAGAGGTGTTCTGGGGAGCGTTCTGCTGGAAAACCTTGGCTCTTGACGTTCACGTGGATGTTACTTTGACACGTACCATCTCACCAACACTGCTGCAGACCGCACGCACCCCTTCACGGTAGTGGACCCTCAGCAGGATAATGGCCCCTGCCAGGGTGTTGATTCGGCCTCCAAATTCCCTGGATCTCAGTCTGATCGAGCATCTGTTGGGTGTGCTAGAAAAACAAATCCGATCCGTGGAGGTTCCACCTCGTCATTTCCAGGTCTTCCAGGACCTGATGCTGGCGTCTTGGTGCTTGATACCACCGGACACCCCCTGAGGTCTGTGGAGTCCAGCTCTCGACAGGTCAGAGCCGTGTTGGCGGCACAAGAGGGACCTGCACAGTATTAGGTTAGTGGGGTGGACAAAATAATAGAAACACCTAGAACCACTGCACTACAAGTATTAGATCATCTACAGTCTATGAATAGATCTATGAATGGACATGAAGGCTTTTTTTTCCCCAACTGTCCTGATACATGAGCTCCCTCTAGTGTCCAGTTCAGTCCAGTTCTGCCTCCTCCTGCAGTAAATTATATCTTCATGAGGTTTATATTGTGTGGATTTGACCTAATTTGCCTATTTAACTGTCTGTCTTATACACACTCACTGAGCGCTTTATTAGGAAACTTGTTCACCTGCTTGCTCATACAATTACCCAATCAGCCAATCACCCGCCACGTCTCATTATTTGCAGCAGAGTGAGACATCACAGGGACTGAGTTAGTTTGATAAACTCGGAGCAGGGTGATATGGGGTTCAATTTGTGCCAAAAATATGTCTTTGTGCTATGTCTATGTATATGCACATGGGCGGAAAATAACATTCAACAGTGCACCTCTTTTTATTGCTACACTTTCTATAAAATGTCATAGGCAGGACCGGCCTATAGTTCAGGTTCTATAGGTTTGTTAAAGTCCTCCTCACTCTCTGGAGAAACTCTCTTTTAGCTGCTCTGCTAGCCACCTCAGTTTGGACATCAGGCGAATGGCTATCTTTTGTGTGCTCATAGCTAGAAACATCCTATCTAAAGCCCATAGCTTATATCAGGGAAATTCATAGCAAAAGTAAAACAATGTGGTAAAACATAAACCATAGAAACCAAACTGAGACATTTCTTTTTGTTGTCACTTTGTATTTCAAACACTTGTTTTTGAACAGTTTGATCATGAGAAAAATCTTTGTTGGTTTAACGTGGTTGTAGTTTGTGAAGTGGCAGTCCAGAGTTTTCCTGGCTGCAAAGGAAAACACAGGAGGAGAAAAACTTTTCTTTTTTTTTCTTTTTTTCTTAAGTTATCACATGTTCAGACTGCTTTTCAGAGATATTAGTTTCCTACCTTTTATATGTAAGTGTTCACTCCTTCTAATGCCCTCCACCTCCTCTCCTCTCTTCTTTTTTTGTTTTTTTTCCTCATCTCTTCGTGTCTCTTTTCTACTCTGTTTCTCCTCTGCAAAAATAAATGGCAGACAAAAGGGAGTAGGAGTTAAAAACCTCAAACAATGAACTTCATAAAATCTGATAACAGTAAATAAATGGATATTTACCTTTACCACGAGAGGGTTTTCACATCATGTTGCCCTCCACCTCCACCTCCACCTCCTCTCCTCTCCTCCACCCTCCTCTCCTCCTGATTTTTCTCTTTTCTTTTCTCATCTCCTCAGTCGCTTCTTCAATTGTGTCTTCTCTTTCTAAAAACTGCAGACAAGGGGGAATAACAGTTACATTTTCAATGAATAAATGGTGGATTATTCATGTGGGTCATTTAGACTATGTGAAATAAACTGATGCTTTTCTTTTTGATGGAGACGGGTCACTCTTCATATTGCCCTCCACCTCCACCTCCTCCTCTCTCTAAGAGAAAAACAGAAAAGACAAAAAAACAAAAATCTCTTTTTTTCCCTCATCTCTTCATGTCTCTTTTCTTCTCTGACTGTTTCTCCTCTGCAAAAATAAATGGCAAATGAAAGGGAGCAACAGTTAACAATGTAAAATAATGAACAAAATGAACTTAAAATCTGATAATAACATTAGATAAATGGATGTTTACCTTTTTTATGAGAGGGTTTTCCCATCATGTTGCCCTCCACCTCCTCTCCTTTCTTCTTTTTTATTTTTTTTTTCCTCATCTCTTCACGTTTCTTTTATCTAACTGTTTCTCCTCTCTGCAAAAATAAATGGCAGACAAAAGAAAGTAATAGTTCAAAACTTCAAACAATCAACTTCATATAATCTGATAATAACATTAGATAAATGGATATTTACCTGTACCATGAGAGGGTTTACACGTCATGTTTCCTCTTTCATCGTCTCTCTAAAAGAAAAACAGAAGACAACAAGCTGTAGTTAAAAACTTTCGAAATCAGGTAAACAGAGGTTTAATTCACCACTGCATTAAATCTGATGATAACATGAAATATTTACCTTTTACATCAGAGGGTTTACACTTCATGTTGTCCTCCAACCTCCTCTCCTCTCCTCTCCTCTCCTTTTTTTCTTGTTAAATTTTCTCCTCTCTTCTTTTTAAAGTCTTTTCCATCTTTCAGTGTCTCTGACTGTTTCTTCTCTGCAAAAATAAATGACAGACAAACAGTTAAAAACTTTAAATAATAAACTTCATAAAATCTGATAACATGAGATAAATTTATATTTACCTTTAACGTGAGAGGTTTTAGATGACATATTGCCCTCCCACCTCCTCTCATCTCCTCCATTCTGAGTTTTCTCTTCTCTTCAATTGTGTCTTCTTCTCTTTCTAAAAACTGCAGAGAACGGGGAGCAATACTTACATTTTCAGTGAATAAATGTGAACAGATGGATTATTCATGTGTGTCATTTAGTATTGCCCTCCACCTCCACCTCCTCCTCTCCTCTCTCTAAAAGAAAAAAGTCAAAAAAAAATTAGAAATGAGGTTAACAGTAGTATAATTCATCACTGCACAAAATCTGATAATAACAAATACAAATATTTACCTTTTACATGAGAGGGTTGGCACGACATATTGCTCTCCTACCTCCTCTCCTCTCTTCTTTTTACTGTCTTTTTTCCTCATCTCTTCATGTCTCTTCCCTCATTTTTTCTCCTCTCTGCAAAAATAAATGACAGACAAAAGGGATTATCAGTTAAAAACTTCAAATAATGAACTAAATTAACTTAGAATCTGATAATAACATGAGATAAATGGATATTTACCTTCTACACGAGAGGGTTTTCATGTTATGTTGCCCTCCACCTCCTCTCCTCTCTTCTCCCCTTCTCTCCTCTCCTCTCCTCTCAGATATTTCATCATCTCTCTAAAAGAAAAACAGAAGATAAACAGGTCATGGAAGAATAATTTAGAAATCAGGTAAAGACAGATATAATTTATCAATGACAATGTCAGAATAATTCATTAAAATCCTCAAATAATGAACTAAATGAACTTAAAATCTGATAATAACGTGAGATAAATGGATATTTACCTTTTACATTAGAGGGTTTACACGTCATGTTGCCCTCCACCTCCTCTCCTCTCCTCTCTTCAATGTCTTTTTTCCTAATTTCTTCATTTCTCTTTTCTTTCCTTCATTTTTCTCCTCTCTTCAAAAATAAATGACAGACAAAAGGAAGTATCCACCTCCTCTCCTCTCCTCTCCTCCGCTCTATAAATGAAATGAACAGAAGACAAACAGGTTGTAGTTAAAAACTTTAGAAATCAGGTAAACAGAGGTATAATTCATCATTATATTAAATCTGATAATAACATGAAATGTTTCCTTTTTATATGAGAGGGTATACACTTCATATTGCCCTCCCTCCTCCTCTCCTCTCCTCTCCTCTCCTCTTTCGTCATCTCTCTAAAAGAAAAGTGTATAATGTCAGAAATTAAAACGAAAAAAAAAAAATTGGAAAAAATTGACTTTTGAGAAACGGTTAGAAGTGATCTTTGGCACTTTTGCCTAAAAAAAAAATGATTGAGATAATCAATCATAATTAATCAATTATTAAAATTGCTGCCAATTACTTTTCTGGCAATCCACTAATTGATTAATCAGTTATTCAATAAATGTAAACGTTTCATCAAATCTGCAAAGTTCACACTTTTTCCAGAAAGTCTCTCGTTCTGTGTAAAATACATCAAGAATATATAAGAAATAAAAACTATTGTCACTGCATGTATTAGCCTACGTAAGTGAGGAGATATGCAAATGTTATTTTTATTCGTAGGGCTACCTCTCAGCATGCTAACAGTTGAAGGTGATTGAAGGAGACCGTAAATCAAACTAACAAAACAAGAAGTTAGCATTTGGTTTCTTAATGCAAGCTTAAGTCAGGACAGTCAAAGTCAGTCTCATTTGACTAATTTACAACTGGTAGTTCAAACATATTCCCAATATTCGCGGTCAATGTTGGACTCAACGGCGAAATGCGTTGAGAACTTGAATTTGGAAAAAGAAAAATCTCACATTTTCCAGGTGAAAATCCTCGTCAGTCACAGTAGCTGTCAGGTAGATGCTCGGGCGCGATGTGAAGTCGTTGTTGAAGTCTCTTTCCTCAAAGGTAATCGTCTATTTTTCAAAGAAATCCAGTGTACATCGAAAGCCAACAGTTTTCTGATGGTCTGGAAGTTGTTTGTGTTTGAATGATAATCAGTTCTGAACGATGCACCTGAAAAAAAACTAAACAAAACAAAACATGGCAACCATGGAACCTTCAGGTCCGTTCTAACAGCACGTGTGTTCTGACCGTTACGTCTCACCCTGACGGGTTTCATTCAATCAACGTGGCGACGTCCGGACAGAAAAACACAGCTCAGGTTCAGAACTATAAAGAACTTTGTTTAACTTTAAAGCATAATTATATGAGCATAATTTAAACGAAATAATAAAGCGTTAAAAACTAGAAACGTGGCCTAAACGTGCACAAAATTACTATTATTTCTATAGATGTGCAAATGTGCAAAGTTCCATAATTTAACATAATTTAAACATGCACACGGCCATGCCTAAGGGTCAAAAACAACTGAATCATTCACTTATTGTAAACAATATCTTGGATAAACAACATCAAAATAAAGACACACTTTCTTTATCAGGTCTCAATTATTGTCAGTAAAACGTAATAAATAATAAATAAATTCAATAACAAAACTGAATGCATTTTGAAATAAGAATATTTGGTATTTATATGCTGCGTCCTCAACAAATAAAACTACCTTCATTTAACCTTTGTAATACACTTAAACGACCTCTTTACAGTCATGTAATTAATGTAAATAAACTGAGTATGTGGACGAAATACTCAAGTTATTTACTTATTATTTACGTATGTAAAACCTGCTGTATCACAAAGTAGAAGTAGGCTACTCAATTACATTGTATTGCTGTTGACACTGGCTGTAAAAAAAAAAAAAAAAGCTTTTTTTAGTCTATATGTCTTTACATCTTGGAAAATGAAGTACGCCGAATTAGCTACTAATAGTTCCTTTTTATTATGTGTTAATGGGCTGTACTAAATGCTAATGAATTACTTTGATACTGGAAAAGTCTTAAAAACGGATAATTCTCATGTAAGTTCTGAGGCGTCCCAGTCCCTGTCCCAGTACATGCGTGGTGAGCCGCGTTACATGCTACTGTATACTCGTACGCTGGTATGTCGCTCTGCAGTTACACCACCAAAACACTAGGTGGCGGTGAAGTTTCTGTGTCACTGAGTTGAGTTTCCCAATGTTGGGTTTGGAGCTAAGAAATGTTGATTTATCTGATATTGCTGCAACGCAGAAAAGACAGTAGGTGTCGGAGGAGATTGTGTGTTGGACCGCTGAACTAAATGAAGCAGTGGAAGGTGCGTTTTCTGTACTTGTCCCGCCTCAGAGAGATACGCACGAGCCCGTGCGAGACGACCAGGGGTTCCCTGGTCTGAGCTAGCTATATACGCTAAATAAGAGATAAGCTATATAAATCTTTATATACCGTCTATGCTTGAGCCTGACGTGCACGTCTCTCACACAGACTGTGTAATTAGAGTCCAACCATAGTCTATGATTCCATTCCAAACTCAACACAGTGGCCACCTAGCGTTGTGGCGGTGTAATTGCAGAGGGGCGCTTTGGCACACAAATGTTGCTTTGAGTTGTGCCTCTGTTCCATCTTTTTTGAAAAAATGAAGTAAGCTGAATTGGCTTATAACTCTTATTTTTTCTATGTACTACTGAATGTACGGACAAGTTTCACTTAATTACTTTGATAAGGACAAAAAACAGATAATTCTCTGGCAAGTTCTGAAGAAGTCTCTGAAGTTCCAGATCCTGCCTCATTAGTCTATTGCAAATAGCCATACATATGTAATTGAGTCTCCAATTTTTCCTTTTGTGAATGAAATGCACTCCTCTAATTTTCTGATCACGTGGAAAAATCAAATACGTCTCACACTAACACAGTAAATTCATAATAACGTCATCACATCTCACAGCTAATAAATTGCCCATACAGATGATAATCACCACTAACTACATTACTTTAGCTCTGACATGATTGGCAGCTTATAGTGTCATGATCTTAGTTGCTATCTGATAAGTTGTCAGAAGCAACAGCCACAAAGGAATAAGAAATTTAAATAAACCCCAATTAATTTTGTGCAGCTGTAATCAGTGGGTTGGTGGCACACAAGAAATGCTGACTTGTCACAGTAACAAGTTTCCAGTAACATTAAATTGGATGTTTTAGAGCCACTGTCAAACACCTGTCTTACATTTTGACAGGTGTGTGTGTGTGTGTGAGAGAGAGAGAGAGAGGACCCATAAATGAAGCAAGTGAACAGATTCTTTTGGAACATGTTTTATTATCAACAAATTCAGATTTAGTTCTCCTTCTCCTGGACGGTCTTTGTTCCGCGCAGTCTGCCTGTACGACGGGCAGCGATAAGACCGACCTTGCGACCAGCAGGTGCGTCCCTCCTGATTGTTGAGGGTTTGCCAATGTGCTGATGGTTACCACCACCGAAGGGATGCTCAACAGGCTGCAGGGAGAAATTGAGAAAAAGGGGACGTCAGTCTGAGGAATACAGGTATGTTGTACTCCCAAGTTACATTCTCACATTGTGACCCAACATGAGGCTCATGGACTTGCAAAAATTACAACTTAACAGCCTATATTCAAGACCCAATCCTCATGCCAGTTGCTTCCAACCTGATGCTACAACAAGTGATTATTGCTGATTATTTCCCCAATTTATCTATTAGCTGTTTTGTCTTGAGCAAAATGTGAGCAAATGAAAACTGCAGATCACATTTCAAAACTAACAAAAATTCAGTTTACTGTGATAAAACAGAGAGGCAGAGAAAAGCAGCACTGTCTGCTGCTCCTCACCTTGTCTCAACAGTTATTCTCAAGTTCATAAAAGCAGTTTTACCTGACTGGCATCATGGGTAATACAGTTTCAGTATGCTCATGTTCACTTACGTTCATAGCCACACCACGGACACGTGGCCAGCAGTTCCTCTTGGCCTTGTACTTGTGGTAGGCACGACCGGCCTTCAGGATGGGCTTGTCAATACGACCACCACCGGCGACCACACCTTTGATAAAACAGGGCAGAGCTGGTCAGACAGTGCACTGGTACAATCACATTCTTCAGCTTGCTGATGCCAAATTAAACTACAATTGTGAAGTGACAGTGAGGAAACATCAGCTCCACCAGACTTACCAACAACAGCTCTGTTGGCGGAGGAGATAACTTTCTTGGAGCCTGAGGGCAGCTTGACTCTGGACTTCTTGGTCTCAGGGTTGTGGGAGATGACTGTGGCGTAGTTTCCTGAAGCGCGGGCCAGCTTGCCTCTGTCGCCGGGTTTCTCCTCCAGGCAGCAGATGATGGTTCCCTCAGGCATTGTGCCGACGGGCAGGACATTGCCGATGTTCAGCTGAGCTGTGGGACAAAAGATGGTGAGACATGGCCTTCACACTGAAACGTCACAAACTACCATCCAGCAACATGGTCTATATTTTAATTTAGAGCATTTTAAAGAACAACCTGCTTTGTTAGCCTTGTTCTGACAAATTTAGATGCCACTTCCTCTGGGCTGACAAGTCTAAGACTGGGCCAACTAAGACTGCAACTTATGATTATCTCCATTATCAATTACTAAAACATTTTAGGGAGCATGAATGCATACAAAGCCATTAGAAAGATGCCAGGGCAGGTGCTGAAGGGGCTGAGATGCAGCCAATCTAGCTCAAAATGTTTCAACTTCAAATCCTGGTGGGAATCCAGTTGCGTATGTGTACGCGTTTTGACAGAAAACAATGCAAAGAGCCCACTACCAACAAAACAAAAGCCCAAAAAATTCAGTTCAAAATCAAGTATGACAAACAGCAGCAAATCATCATCATCATCTAAGAAGCATTAACCAGAAAACCTTTAGAATTTTGGCTTGAAGAGGAACTAAGAAAGATACATTTTCTATCAGAGTGGAAGGACATAAGTCTCCAGCAGCAGGTCAGTGAGTAACTTTAGGGGGAAAAAAAAAAAAAAAGCCAAAATAAAACTCTGCAACGCTGCTGTACAACTGCAAGCAGACTGGGTGGTTTTCGTAGTCATCAATCATCATCTCTATGGCAGGCCACTTTACATTAATTTCAGGAGCTGCACTCTTCTACTTTAACTTTAATAATTCTGCTCACATCAATAGTTTTAGCTTAAAAATCTAATAGTTTTGATGCACGGCCTTCAGAATCTGGATTAAGTAGCTTGTGAAAAATAAGGTGCGACAAATTTTGCAGGCTGCATGTTATTTCTGTATCAGATGCATCTTGAATCAACATGTAAATTATTAATGAGTCAGAACAAACTCGGCATCAAGAGAAATACAACGTTGTAGAACTTCAGGGCATCCCGAAGTTAGTGCTACCCTGTGAGTGCAGCATACAGTCCAATCAGTGTACCTTAATAATCTGCTCTATTGTGGATTAACCCTTGAGTTTAATTTTACACGCTTACCCTTCTTGCCACAGTAGATGAACTGTCCAGTGTGGATGCCCTCAGCAGCGATGAAGAGCTCGGTCCTCTTCTTGAAGCGGTAGGGGTCACGGAAGGCCACTTTGGCCAGGGGAGCACCACGGCCGGGGTCGTGGATAATATCCTGAGAGGACACACCGCCAGAGGAAAACAACGTTTGTAAACTCACAACCAACCAATCTGAAGTTCACCTCCCTCCTCAAGACAAGTGGTAAGTGTCCTTGTTTACCTTCACAATCCCCTTGATGTAACCATGGCGTTCAGCAAAGTCAACGTGACGGAGTCTAGCAGCACCTTTCCTGTGCTTGACGTGGGCTTTGAACACGGAGCCCGCACCTTTTCTCTGTCCCCTGATCACACGTCCCATCGTGTACTGAAAACAGACGACACTCAAGTGTTATTCCAGGGCTTCTGCAGGTTAATACAACACTGACCAAACTATGATGTTTATAAGTAGTGACAATATGGCCTAAGATTGTTTACCAAGTGCAGGAATGTACTAATATTTATATCACATTTTTATCACTGCTTCCTACAATTACTTATAATATCATTCCTTAGTCATGACACAGACTGGATGGATTAACCATTTCCAAAACAATAACTTGGGTCCACATATGATTTTTACAAAAGAGGTCTGACACAATGGTACTGAAGATTTTCCAGCTAGTTTATAATTAACATTACTACCAACAGGAAGCTTGAAAAATTACGTGAGACTTTTAAAGATGACATGTAGGACTTTAAATCCAATATCACTGGATACAAAAGGCAAGGGAAAATACTTATACATACTTATACATATACACAGCATGTTAAGAAAGTAATTTCAGTGGTTTAATAGACATTCGAGCGTGTAGGTAACCTGTATTAACTACTTTGACCTGTGCAGTTTAACTTTTAAGCCTGTGACTCATGCTACATTACACGTCTTATGAACACATTCATCTTTAAACTTGAAGACAGCTAAAAATACCTCACGCGTTTACAACAAACTAAGTTGTCAGCTACAGTTAGCCTAGCAAGCTAGCCTCCGTGGCTAACTGTTTAACGTTACAGTGACAGTGGTTTATGGTTGAGACCGAGTCACAGAGCAGCCTGGTGTTAAATTAGCCAGTTACGTTTGAATTAAAGTTTATCTAGCTTTTCTTTTCCGGCTCACACGCGCAGATCTGTCCGGTGTATGGCGGCCGGCGAACCGGCCTCAGACAGCCGCTACACACCGCTGTCTCTGCGCCATGTCACCAATGAGCTACACACAACTACAAAAATACCTCAAAACACACATCTGTCGTTAAAATACTCAGTGCGTCTTATTCTTACACATTAACCACACGTTTAGAAATGTTGGTTTAAGATGGATGAACTGAGAAAATAAAGATTTAAAGCAGATTTTACGAAGGGAATGAGACAGTAGATGTCCTACCTAAACTCCGTTGACGGAAAGAGGAAGGGAAAGGGAACAGCGCAGGTTTTCTTCCGGAGAAATCGCCGAGGGGGATGGTGGGAGTTGTAGTCTAATAAAAAGTATTTAGATGCTTCAATAAAAAAGGAAGATTTGAAAAAATAATTACTATGAAACGGTAGCAGGAAATAATAGCCAATCAAATTGGCCCATTATTTTGTCAATTAATTGGTTAATTGTTTAGTTTTTATTGAAATAATAAAAATAAACCTTTGATGAGCTGAAGTTAATGTCTTTAAACATCCCCCAAATATCAAGTTTACAACAATATATAACATAGGCTAACATCTGCAAATATAATTCTTATAAATATATATATTGTATGTAAAATGTGAGAATTTAATAAATGTATTCTGGATAAAAGGTGGAGGGCACCAGAGTTAGACTTAACATTCTCAGTGGCAAAAAAAAGACAGTATTTTGTTTTTACAAGAGAATAAATCCATTAAGGAATGAGTAACACTTACACAAAATGACCACAAAACACATAACAGCCATACAACATGTAATTTAATTTGTGTCACTCTTGGGCTGCTGGCAGCTGACAGTTATTTTCATCTGTCAAATATTTTATGATTAATTAATTAACTGTTCACTGAAACATAGAAAAAACTGTCAGAAAACTGAGCTGAAGCTGACGTCTTTAAACATTGTGTTTTGTTTTGTCAACCAAAAGTCCAAAAACCTCCAAACTCCCAAATACTCACTTTATAATGATATGTGACAGAGATTTCAGCAGCAGATTGTTTCTCTGGAGAGGCTGAAATCTGCAAACATGTGACTTTGTTTTCGTAATTTTCCCTGAAAATGACTGAAAGGATAAACCTATTAATGCTTTGGCCTTGGTAGTTCTACTTCAGGTGTGTATTGGTCTGTACTGGATCAATCCTCACACAGGCATGACAATAAATACATTGCTTAAAATTATAAGTCTATCTGTGCAAAGCATTTTAGGATCCTCATATCACTGCATCAGTTGTTGACACAGAATTGGTTCAGACTTTTGTCAATGGCTTCAAAGATTTTTACACACAGCAGGTGCTACTACAGGACTTATGTTACCCTTTTTTTTTTTTAAATAAAACAGGCGAGGCAGAAAAATGTACATTTCTACCATGTTTATGCCTCTGATGTAACAGAAGCAGGATTAAAACACATAGCGTAGTTTGGTGGAAGTGGACAAGGCAGAGGACATATGGTTAGCTTCCTGGGGTGGAGGAGGATGGATGAGAAAAATCTGACAAACTGGACTGTGTAGGAGCTAACTAACTCCAGAAGATGGCAGTAATTGAACAATAAAATTCAAAGAAGAGGAAGAGTGAAAACAGCTTCTGGGATTTCCATAGTAAAAACACAGTGTTTTATCAGGTTACTAAGAGACACTGAAGTGAGTTTAACTTTTCTGTATTCTTGGAGTGTACATGACAGCAATAGTGGAAACAAAACTTTCTGAAGCATGGAATCAGTATGTTGTGTTGTGAGCAAATGAGGATCATCACTGTTTCTAAGCATTTTATAGGTGAAAATGGTGACATCTGCTGGACAAACTTTCATTTGTATGTAGGGATTAAATCTGAGACCAAAAGTGATCTCACAGCTCTCCTTATTGATATTTTGTTCTGATCATCCCCAGATAAATTGCACTGACTTTGGTGATCCTCTGAGTTTGTCTCTGGTGCCACCATGAGCTTCAAAATCTGTGGTTTTGGGTGAAATATCAACCTTTGCATGGATATCCTTCATTGATGGTGATGTTCAGCGTTTTATCATCTCTAATGTTTAATGAGTTTGGCTCAGATTCCTGTGTGTGTGTTTCCTCTCGCCACAGAAGAAGAAAAGGTGTTGAGCAACAGATGGTTCCCCTCCTGAGATCAGAGCATCCCGCTGGAGCAACAACACTGCTGTGATTAATGAGAGCACACACACACACACACACACACACACGGCTGACACTGCAGGTGATAAATATGTGGTTCAGTTATTATGATGCTGCATTGTTTTATACAGTCCCACTGGTATAACATGCATATATACTGCACACATACATACACACTATTTTCTCTTGTTTTTTATTCTTTTCTTTCAAATACACCCCTCTACAGGTTTGTATTCCTGTGAGGACACAGATTTCAGTCTGATAGAGATCAGTTGATCAAAATTGGCCAATAATTGTTTAATGACTAGGTCTGAATTCTAGACGCCTTTATGTTTTGTTGTTTGCACTTTCACGGCAGAGCAGTTAATAGAAGTGGAATCAGAGCAGGAACTCCAGATTGCACAGTTGCACAGCGTAGTGGGATTCCTAATGGTACTTTTGTTGAGCATGGTGGGACTCCTGATGGTGTTGTTGAACGTTGTGGGACTAGATGACGCTGCCATGCACACTTCCTGTGGACCGCAGCCAGTACTTCACGTCTGATGATCACGTCCCTGTTGATCACGGCGAGAGTCCAAATGTAGGCAGGTATTAGCGGTTAGCACACAAAAAAAAAGAAAACAGGCAAATGATTTTTTTTTAATCAGCAGCAGCAGAATCAGACCTAAAGCTTCTAATCCAATTCAATTTCCAATCAGTGGGCACCTAAAGAACCTAATGTTAAGTAGTCCACACTCTACCAGCTGGTGGCAGTAATGCACCAATTCGTTGTTTGCCAACCACCAATAAACCTGTTATGTAGCAGAAGTCTATGTCATTTCCATTGGAAAGACATCATGGCTGACAACTGCTTAGCTTGCTTTTTAAAATTTTACTTTTGAATTCACTGCATCTTGCATTTGAAGGTTGCCTGTGTGTAACAACCACAGACAGCATTCATTATATGTACACAGAGATGTAATCACTTATGTTTTTTCAAAATGGCAGAAAATTTTGCCCAGGCCATAGCTACTGCTGTCAGTGGTTCCAATTTTCGAACTTGCCATTATGCGGAGCTGTGAACCAGACTTTTGCGTGGAACAAATTCTTGATTAGGTGTCAGTGGAAAAGGGCTATTAGAGGCTCGCTGGTGAATATAATGGAGCATTAAGCTGCTAAAAAGCCAGATATTTTTTTCTCAGGAGCTGGTGGAGGCCAGAAACAGAGAGGTGGACACAGACACAACACCAGTGGGATGACCACGTTGCTCTACTGGGTGCATCAGCAAGCAACATTCTGATAACATGTTTGCCATATAAACCTTATATGATGTTAATGTTGCGTTCACAGCTCATTCACACTGGAAAACATCTTACGAATGACCTGATTAATGGTGGAAACGAGCATGCTCACGACGGTCTGGCAGAAAGAATGTCTGTTTTTGGATTCACAGGAAACTTTCCAGCTGACCTGCTGATCCTCAGTGTCTGCTGCTCATCATCTGTATATTTAAGTGTCATGGTTACACACTGTACTACAGTATATCCTTGTCGCTATGTAACATGTCAACAGCAAGAAAAGTTCTTTGTTTCCTCACAAAGAGGAACGTGAACTGCAGTCACACTGAGACTCAAGTTTAAGCTTTAAGACATCAGAGACAGAGGAGAGGCTGTGGGACTGGAAGGGGGTAACCTTTGACCTCTGACCTCCCAGTGGTGGAATAACCTTTGACCCGTGTGAGAAGGAAAATGCAGAGAACTGCAGATGTGACAACAGAGCTCCATTCTGCTGTCCAACAACTAAACATTACACCTGTGTATGTGTGTGTGTTAGCCTCTTTATCATTAATACAGTTAGCTTTGTCAGATCTAGGACAAAACAGAACAATAGGGCTGAAACACTAACAACACACACAGATACGTTCTGTATATTTTACTGTTTCATGTCCTGTTTCTCTCAGGTATGAGGACAGATTTATAAACTTCATAGATATATATTTTATAGGGCAATCCCTGATGGGTTTTAAAAACAATATTTGAACAAATGGTAAAAGTCAGTTGAACTTCACATTCTCTCTTTTGTGCATTATTTTACCCACAGCATGAATTGACTGCTGATTCTGTGTGTATGTATGTGTGATGCTAGACAATCAAACACCCACTCAGTCTCTCCCACGGTCACCATGGGAACTGTGAGCAGGAAGGACAAATTTAAACTTTAATTATATTTATATACACACAGACATACACACACACACACACACACATTCTTTATTTCCTGAGTCATGTTTCACATTCAACGTCTTTGTTTATCTGTCTGTGCTTTTCTTTGAGCTCCCACGGCTTCATCACTCAGCTGATTTAGTGGAACTAGTTTTTCCATCGGTGCACATTGAATTTTGCTTTATTTTGTCTATTTTATCATCTCTTTCATTATTTTCTTTGCATGTTTGTTTTATGGTCCTAACTTAAAGATTCTACTGCATTTACGTGTTCAATCAAAGCTTTTTACATGTTAAGAATAAAGTAATATTAAAGTAATATTATAGTTCAAATATTTGTATTATTTTTTAGATAAAGGCCTTGTTATCTAATGTCCACTGCTTCCTGAGGGAAATATCTGACTGTTTTGTCACAGTGTCTGTCTTAGTTCCTGTCTCCATACGATTCTTTTTAATGTTACATAGCTGTGATTCACAGCCTGTCCACCAGATTTCCTCAGACTTTTCTCTGTCACCTGATCTTCACCTGCCAGCACACCTGGCCCTCGTTAACACAATCAACCAGAATATACACTGGCCCCCTTTTCCCCTTACAGTTGGCAGATCATCATGTTGCTGTGTGCTTTTGCTCTCCAGCCTCTTCTACCTGTACCTGAACCTATGCCTGCCTGCTCTGTTCTAGCTCTCGTGTGGATTCTGCTTGGACTGACCACTTTTGCCTGTAAGCCTCAGCATTATTCTACCATTAAACTGCTATGTTCTGCTATGTTCACCAGCTAGTCTCTAACTGCGTCTGTTGGCTGTTTTGGTGTACAGTGGGTTGTGGTAGTGTCTTGGACACAAAAAGAAGGAGCTTAGAGACACTTTAAAACTCAGTAGAGCTGAGGGGAACTGCAGAGTCAGGTGATAGTTCTCAGTTGGTTAATCAAATGTGTGACTCCTTTCACATGCAAGTAGTCATCTGATCCATTGTTAATATAAGATAAATGCACAATAAAGATGTGAGCCTGAACTGAACTGACACTCACAGAAATCCTGGGACCAAGGTACTTGAGTAAACAGGAGTTTTGAATTTATGCTATAATTAATTTTATACTATAATTAAAAGTACTGTACTACTGTACTGTACCAACCAGTGCTCTCTAGTTGCTAAAATGATTTGATGATTAGTCGACAGAGAAAAAATAAATGGTAACAATTCTGATAACTGATTAGTCACTTTTAAGGTTTTAAGGTTCACTGGTGCCACCTTCTCAAATCCTTTCTCTGGTAATAAACTCGACATGTTTGGGTTTTTTAATTGTTGGTCAGAAAAAATAAGCAATTTGAAAAGTTGACTTCAGAAAAATTAAGGGTCCTTTTCCACAATATTCAACTTTTTATATTTTATACACTGAACAAAAAGTAACTAGTTGCAGCCTAACAGTTCTCTTATGATGGGATAGTATTACCTTGTGTACCTTCTGTGTGTAAGTGACTAAACATTAAGGCAAAATGTAAGCAATTTGATAAAACACATCTTTGCAGCAAATGAGCTCAATGTAAACTGATTTTGACACCAACAACACCAGGGCCACAAGATGGCTGATGGAGGACCTGTAAAAAATAAATAAATAAATAAATAAATTAATTAATTAATTAAAATAAAATAAATAAAATAATATTTAGGTTGAATCCAACTATAGAGACAGAAATTATATGGACTAAACCTGGGGCTTTTGGAGCGCCTTGAGGTCTGGGGGGCCCCTGGGCAATTGCCCACTTTGCCTGGTTGGTAATTTGGCAGTGTAGGAGTCCAAATAATAAAACTCTCTCTGTCTGTCTGTCTGTCTGCTCTCTCTCTGTCTGTCCTCTCTCTCTCTCTCTCTCTCTCTCTCTCTCTCTCTGTCGCCCCCAGACAGAACAGCTGTTTTGCTCCAGAGGCATTCTGGGTCTGTGTTGCTGTGGCAATGCCTCCAGTTACGCCAGCTGTTCTACTTCCTGATGTCAAGATTGCTACTGGCAACCACAATGAAAACAACATTTTAATCAACATAGTCTCTACCATGGTAAGGAGTAAAACCTTCATTAATGAAAATACAAAATACTCTAACTTCTTATACTCCAATACAAGGGAAATATTGTACTTTTTACTGACTTACTTAGATTTGTCTGACAGCTTTAGTTACAGTTACTTTACAAATTAAGATTTTACATCCACAACATACTGTATGATGAACTCAATTCTATAACAATGAGGATTCAATTATAATGATAAAAGTAGCTGGAATTATTAGTTTTCACTAGACATTTATAGGGTTAAATTTGGCAACTCCTGACTGTGTTTCTTTAATAATCATCTGATCACACACATTCACATACTGGGGTAATATTTCTGTAGGACAAATACTTTTACTTTGGTCCTTTACACTTTAAAGTACCTTTCCATACTTTTGTACATACATGAGTAGGATTTTCAGTGCACAACTCTCACTTGTAATGGAGTATTTTTACACTGTTGCACTGGTCCTTACACTGATCAGCCATAACATTATGACCACTGGTGGATGAAGTGAATAACATCGATCATCTTGTTATAACACAATGTTCTGCTGAGGAACTTTTGGTCCTGACATTCATTTGGACGTTACTTTGTCACGTACCACCCACCTAAACATTGTCACAAACCAAGCACACACCCCTCCAATGGCAACAACACTCCCCAGTGTCAGGGGCCTCCACCACACCATAAAAACTGCTCAGAAATGTCTCGAGGAACACAACAAAGACCCAAAGCTGTTGACCTGGGCTCCAAACTCCCCAGATCCCAATCTGATTCAGTACCTGTGGGACGTGCCTAATATTGCATAGTTCCCCCTCATACTGGGGGACCTGGGGGATCTGACTTGTTCTGGATCATCCTGCAGATGCTGGGACAGATTGGGATCTGGGGAGTCTGGAGGCCAGGTCAACACCTTGGGCTCTTTGTCGTGTTCCTGGAGACATTTCTGAGCAGTTTTTGTGGTGTGGTGGGAGCGTTATCCTGTTTGGGGAGGCCCCTGATGTTGGGGAGTGTTGTTGCCATTGGGGGTGTGTGCTTGGTCTACAAACAATGTTTAGGTGGGTGGTACGTGTCAAAGTAACATCCAGATGAATGAAGGACCCATGGTTCCTTAGCAGAACATTGTGTTGTAACAAGATGATGAATGTTATTCACTTCAGCTTTCAGTGGTTTTAATGTTATGGCTGATCGGTGTAAATAAAGGATGTGAATACTTCTTCTGCCCCCAGTGATGCTGCAGTCATCTGAAACCAAAATGTCTCTTTGTCTTCTTCCACCACTCACTGCAGTGTTCATACACTTGTTTTATTCTCAATAAAAGTCAGCTGCAGTCTTCAAATTTTCCCTCTGAAGGTGCTGAGTGGACAAGAAGTGACTTCACTATAACTCTAGTCTCTGATTGGAGGTCATTGCTGCTGCAGGACGTCCCATTCCTGCCATTCTGCCCCACTTCTTGTTTGTTTATTTTAGACAACAAAAGAAATAGTAGGAAGGGGTTTCTGGAAACTAGTTACCATGGAGATTACACACACAGAGACAGGCTCTGAGTACAGCTGTCAGCTGGTTGAGGAGACTACCTTGTTGTTTAGGAGAGAGATGAATGAACAGTGGAGATGTTGTCAGGAACAACATTCAATAAACAACATGTTTAAAGTTCTCAATGATCGCTTCTGGTCTGAGAGGTTTTAAAAATAACACACTCTGCTGTGAATGAAAACAAAAGCCAGTGCGAATTAAACCAAAGTGAATATCTGTATCAGTTGTAAGCAAAAGTCTGTGCACCTCTGGAAATATTTTATGTGAAAAGACTTAAATGACACCCCTTCAAATGTTAAATGTTACTTTTTATTTCATTTCATTCCTTGAAAAAATAACAAGAAAAAACAAGAAAAACAAAAGGAAACATTTAGCCGTTTCATTTAGTTTCCAATCCTTTTTCAGTTCTGTTCCTTCGGTGAGGTTTAGAGAAGGTGCCGTTATTGTCTTCTGTATGTTAAGGTGAATACAGACACACAAGCGTACATGTTAAAAAAAACACTTACCTTCAGCTGACAGTTCATCAGGTACACCCAGCTAAAACTCATGCACTCTGATACAATAGTTCTTAAATAAATCCTGCTTTCATGAAGGAAGATGTTCGTTCAACATTCTGATCGGTTTTGGAGTATGTAGTTTGTAGTGCTGTTGGACTGTATTGCATCAGTTTCTGTTGTTTAGCGTGCCCTCATTGATATGAAATGGGTGGTTAAAGATTCTTGCTGAGGTGTATTATTCCTGGGTCTCAGCTTCAAATAATCATATCAATGTCAATAATCAATAATAAGCGCTGCTGACCGCACTTAAGTTACAAAAACATCTAATGCATCATAAGAATCACAGAGCACTTTATTAGGAACACCTGTACACCAGTTTTTTCATGCAATGTTTGGGTAACAGGCCAAGAAATGTATTATGTCAGTGAGTGTCCTCACAACTCGCGCCTATGTCTGTGTCTGTGTCTGTGTCTGTGTCTGTATATGTATATGTGTCTGTGTATGTGTGTGTGCGTGCATGTGTTTGTGTGTCCAGGATGTTATTTTTCTCCCTGACAGAGGTGAAGGACCAAACACTTATTTTGACAGGAGGTCAGCATTCAATGCTTTTATTTTGATGTCCTTAAACAGGAGGGGCCTTGACAGAGGTGAACTTCCTGCGACGACAGGGAGAGAGAGCAGCGGAAACAGCCGATGTGTCAACATCTGTCACTGTGGGCAACGGATCCCTTAACCCTCCCCGGCAACAGCCGATCACCAGTGAGTTCCAAAGAGGAAGTTCAGCGTGATTGCCATGGTTACTGAGGTATTTACAACTAAAACCATTTAGAGGAAGCAGCGGTCAGTGTGGTGACCTCTAGCTTCTGACTGACTGACTGATACATTTCTTTCCAACCACAGACACGCTTCCTTAAACTTTCTTAGGAAAACTTGAAAACACCCAAAAACCTTGTTCCCAGACCAAACTCCACACAACTACTGTCCAGTCAGTCAGTGGTGGTTTAGTTTGACACACACTCTTTATTTGGACAGAGGGATCTGCCAAATGAATAAATGTTTTAAAATAAATCTTACAGATTAAACCAGCTATTTCTAACCTTTTTGACATGTGGCTTCTTACAGAAACAGTGTCTTTTTTAAAATAATATTTAAGATTTCATTATTACCAGTTCAAAGAGTGATTCAAGGCCTGCAGAGGTCAAATTTAAAAAGTAGAGAGTCTTTAAAAGCACTACTCAAGAGCCCTCAGAGTTATCTCCTGACCTTTAGGAGGGATGTGACCCCCAGGTTGGGAACCACTAGACTAAACTTAAAGGTTGCATACTGATACGTCAGTAACAATTTCTATTATTAATATTTATGTTGACATAATATATCAATCACTGGGGACATGTTCCTGCAGACTTAGTAGTTTTAGTGGAGTAGGATTCTCAGTGCAGGACTTTTATTTGTAATGGAGTATTTTTACATTAATCTTTTACTTACTTTTACTAAAATAAAGGATCTGAGTACTTCCTCCACCATTGTAACAGTATGAGATAGGGTTTTAACACCCACGGCTGCAATTATTTTATCTTTCATAGTGACAAACACAGTGTAAACAGTAGAAATATTACTTACATATTGGTCTTAAATCAACCCTGCCCCTGCAGCATTTTCAACATTCTCCTATTCCTGGAGCCCTCTGCGTTGAACAAATAAGGAGACTGTGTTTTCAAGTCTGTCTAAACGCAGCGCGTTATGCCCGAAAAGGACTAATTCATACATGTTCACAGAACATGTTGGAAGGCAAATGTATTTCTAGTTCTAGGTGACACTCAGAAGGCAGGGTGAGAGGCTGTGCTGTCGCAGAGTCAGAGAACGCTCATAGTGTTGCACTCTTGTTCACATGACAGTCAGAGAGGAAGAGTGTGAAGAGAAAAAAAAAAGAGCGGCACAGAGAAGTTCAAAGTTACTTTCTCACCTCCATGCTGCTGACCAACACAGCGTGAATGTGAATGTTAGATTGTCAGTTTTGCAAAGTTACACAGGGTAGTTCCAGAGGTTTTTGAAGCTAGTCGACCAGCAGGTATATCGTTTACCATGTTCAGCATCTTTGTTTAGCGTGTTGACATGTTACATTTGCTAAACGCAAAGTACAACTTAGGCTGATGGAGCAGTTGTCAGTTTTGCAGGTGTTTGGTCAGCAAGTACTGATACTGGCTAAGTGGATGTTGCTCTGTACCAAAGTGTGTGTATGTGTGTGTGTGTGTGTGTGTGTGTGTGTGTGTGTGTGTGTCATAAAAGACCAGCAGAAGCAGCACAAGGTTAAATGTGCTGCAAAAGAAATTAAACATGTCTTTTGTTGCAATTACAAGCAGAAAACTGCTTTAACTTTTCAACAATGATTTGCAGCAGTTTCGAAAGCACAGAAAACCCAGCACATTAGCTCTTTCTAAATGTGAATAAATCTTTACGTAACGTTAAACCTACTGCACGTTTGAATGATAAAAAAAATCGTCATGCTTCATCGGTGTAACAGGATGGACCATTCCCTTTCTGAAATTTCTCCTTCCCTGCTCTATGCAAATAAGCACATGCATCAGTTCCGTTTACAGACTGGATGTGTTCTTGTTTTAAATAGCAGGATGCAGCGCACTTGATGCCTAATCACGAAATTAAAAGAATAGGAAATCAAAACAACTTGAACTGGGTCTAATCCATGGCATGTTCCAAGCAATTCAAATCTTAAGTGTGTGATGATGGTAATATATCTCGATGGGCTTTTTGCAGTTTTTCAGACATTGGCGTGGACAAAGCCAACATACACAATTTAAGGCGTGAATCAGTGTGAATGAATATACACTTTTGTCTTTTAGGCGGTCTTTCATTGTGGTCCAGAAATTATTCATATGCACTGCTAAAGATGTGGGTCACATGAGGCTCAAACCATCTCAAATGTGGTCCTGAGTGACTGGGTCTCCAATGCATCCCTCAATGCATCTTGGGTGCACACCTGAACTTAGAGCTGTCCCGCTTGTGATCAGATCACCCAAAACATGTTAATGCAAAATTGTAATAGGCCTAACAGTCTGAAGCCCCTTTTACAGAGGTTGCGCAATATTGCTGTTAAGGAGACCTTCAAATATGCTGCCTTAGCTTTATAGCACTAAGCCCCTCAAGCTGACGTAATGCTGCCCTGATTTTATCCAGCATGAGGCATTAGTGACATGTAACACAGCAACTGGTGTCGGTCAGTGTCTGCTCCTGCAGTTCTGGCTCTCCCTTTTATACAGATGTCGATTCCTCTGTGACTACCTCCACTGCAGCTTTTGGGGTGATACCCCCCTCAATTCTGCATTTGTACCTTTTATATAGAACAGCAAGGTGGAATAAAAGGCTGTGTAGAGGGGGCTTAAGTCATTGTGTGTAGTCTTTTCCTGTGCGTTTGTGTGTGTGTGTGTGTGTGCATGTCTGAAGGCATCTTTTTCAGTAACAGCTTGTGTTGCCTGTGGGACACACACACACACACACACACACAAACAGTATAACTGCCCCCAGGCCTGTAGCTCATTACTGATTCAACATATGGTTACACACACACACACACACATACACACACACAGATAAGTCTAATTCTTCAATCTTGTCATTAATTACTGTTGTATTGAAAATAAGACAGACTGATGATATGAAGTCCTGACCCTGTTCACTGGACCGAGTTCATGTGTTGAGTCTCACAGTTGTTCTGTGATCAGACCTCAGTTTTCAGTTTCTGTCAGGAGATAGGGAGCCGTTCAAAATTTTACTCCTATGAAGGAGTTAAGCTATTAGGTTATAGTGGGAAAAAGCTGGTTGTGCTGTTTCATTGTCTCCTCTCATCTGAGAAATACTTCGTTCCCTGCCTGGTGAAGTCCGAATATTTTTTAACCTCCTTTTTATTCAATCTATTTTTGGCTTTTTTTTTTTCCATGTTTCCATCTAGTGTAACATCACCCCTCTCACACACTGGACTCCTTGTCTCTAAGACCTAGTATACTTTGAACTGCTGCATAGGCACATGTTCATACATGCGTGTTGGTGTATACAGTCAGTGCAGTAATATATTTTTGAGCTGAATGGCCAAAAAATATATAGCAGAAAATGATTAAATACTATGCATCATATATATGTCCTTCCATTGTTCAGCTCATCTCCTAATAGGACAGTAGATTATTTTCTCTGTATACAGCAAGTTGATATGAGTGTTTTTTTGTGCTTGTCATGTGATCTCTAATTGTAGGTGGGCTGTCAGTTTTGTCAGTATCTGATGTTTGCCTGTCTGTATATATAGCCAGCTTTTTGTTCATATGGATGTTTGCCTGCGCGTGCGGACAGGCTGTAAACCACAGCCAAGGCACCTTCCAGACAGAGCCAGGCTTTCTCAATTCATGCTAAGCTGGTAGCTTCATATTTAATGTACAATTGTGAAAGTGGTGCTAATCTTCTCATTAAACTTTCAACAAAGCAAATTTCCCAAAATGTCAGACTATTCCTTTAACTGTCCTGCTTAACTTGCATTATGATTCGATGCTGTATTATTCTGAAAAAGGCTAATCTGCATAATTTTACTGTTGGTGCTTTGTGCATTTTGATGATAATACTAGAAAACTTTGAAAGCGTGACTTAATAGTTCTCTTATTGCTACTTTTACATTAATATTTTACTACTATTTTAGCACCACTGGTGTATTTTGAAGTCTGCGACCTGGACTTGAACCTGGTGTGGTATTTGGCATCTTTCCCTGTTTCTAACCTTTGGATCTGTCACAGAAGTTGATGTCACCTGGGTAGTGGTGAGGTTCACCTGTGACACAGGTCAACCTTCTGGCAAGTGTGAACCCGTTCACGCGGATCTGGAAGTGTGGTGGTGTGAAACTGCCTGTGAAGAAGATGTCCGGGACTTGGTGTCAAACTTGTCCTTCCATCTCAGGGGAAGTGCTCTTTTGTTCCCGTCCATACCATCTCCTCGGAGGCCACGTGCAAACTAACTGCGATCCGACATTACAGCTGCATGTTGTTGTTTTCTTGTGTTTGCTTCCTCATTCTTCTCATCATAAAAAAAAAACACTTACACAAATGTTAAATCCAACTGCAGCTGACTGTTTGATAGTTAAAGTAATGATTACAATGACAACAGAGCACACAGACACACACACAGACACACTCTGAGGCCTGATGGAACCAATTAGCAGACGTTATCATGGCCTGGAGACGTCACAAGCTGTTCAGACACCCCTCCCCTCCCCTCCTCCCAGGGGGTCTGTGAGTCTCTGAGTCTGTGTGTGTGTGTGTGTGTGTGTGTGTCACTGCACATACATCACTGCTAAAATATTTACAGTCCTCTGTGCTTTACAGTTTATATTACTGACCTACATCCATCTGTGTGTGTGTGTGTGTGTGTGTGTGTGTGTGTGTGTGTGTGTGTGTGAGAGAGAGAGAGACAGAGACAGAGAGAGCGAGAGAGAAGGATGTCATGGCTAACTGTTAGTGACCTCAACCACAGGAACATGTCCATATAAGGCTGTAAAAACACAGAGCTTCTCAGTGCTGTTCATGTTTAAAATCGGACCGTTTTCTCTGTGGCAAAGTGCGTCTGTTTACCACCATTGCTAGGAGCCGACTTGATGTACAGAGGTAAAACTGAGGACAATAAATAACACTTTTGGGAACCCGGCATGAACCTCCCTCGGTTGAGTCATCAGGACAAAAGATCAACAACTGTGTTAGAAAATATGTCGAAGGCGCAAACTTCAATGGAGAAATTAACTACAACTTCCAAGTGCATTTTAGCAAGAAACATCCAATCATTCATCACAGAGCTTTCTGAGAAAACAGATTTGCAATTTAATTCAGTTTATTTCTGGTTTATGAATCAATTTTGGATGAATTCAGCAGGTGACAAAGTGTTTTGAATTCACTATTGCCCCTCTGACTGGCCTCTTCTCCATGGCAATGGAGGCCAAGGCTACTGGGTATTGTAGAACTGAGCCATTTGCCAAATTGACAGACAATACATAATTTCTCAGAAACAAAGCTGATGTTGAGTAAAACCTGTGTCCATAACATAAACCTATAAGATCATTACATTATCCTGTAGTAACACTGAGGATATTGTTTTAAAGAAACATTCTAAATGGTAACACATGAGCATAACTGAAGAGAACACAACCAAATTAGCCAAACTCATTCACGGTAGTCCTTGGAAATTTTGTTAGCTTTTTACTGAGCCAGAAAAGCTGCTTCCCCTTTTTCAGGCCACTGACTACCACTGATCTAACTCTCGACTTCAACTTAGGCGAACTTTTGCATACAAATAAGCTGCAAGTCATCTTGGATGTGTTTTTGAGTTACACATGTTGCATCATCCTCTTTCATTTAAGTTCCTCTGTTAAAACTGATCCACACAAGAGTAATGGTTCACAGGCAGTTATGGTTAAAACACACTTCTTGAATAAACTCTGTGAACATATTGCCCTGTTAATGACCGAGTAGCTCACAAACTAGCTCTGCGTGTCGTCTCTACGTCATCGAGCCCATAGACTCGCCACTTTATGAGCGGCCAAGCCTTAAACAGACAATTATCAGCCAATCAGAAACAGGTATTTTCGGTGTACGTGGCACAGTGTAGAAAACTTTTAATTCACAGGCTCAAGAGGAGAAATCTGAAAACTGTGAAAAATGTGCTTGTGTCAGATGTGGTCAGTAGTTCATTGCATGTGTGTGTATGCAGAGGAATAAACAGTCATTTCCTTCCATTTTCAGTAATGTCAGCAGCCCTGCCCACCTCCTCCGTATCTTCTCTTGACCCCACACAGCCTCCTCCTCCCCACACGCATACATAACCACCACCCTGAGATCAACACCCTGTATCTGGATCTGATCAGACTGATCTGTGATCAACTGATACAGACACAGCAGGGATCACCAGGTCATTAACATACCACAGATAACATGTTATCAGGGAAGACAAATAGTTACAGACCTGCTGTTTGCTGTTTTTGTTGATGGTTGAAAGTCACGTGATTGTTTTGTGATAATAGCCGTCAAACTGATGCCTTTTTATTTTTGATTTGGTTTTGTTTTACATTTGTAATCAGTTGTAAGTGAAACATGAATTAGATTTGATTGCTTTAATACACCAGCAACTGTTTAACTAACGAAACTCACCTGGACTGAACTTACCGTTTACTACTAACTAATGTTTACTAAACTGCTGGCTACAAACAACAATCTATAATCCACTTTCTGTGGAAGACCGCAGTTCCACTGATACTCACTACAATGTAATGTTTACCAGATTAATTACTGTGCAGTGCTTCCTATGGGAACTTAATGTTGATCTTTCACTGATGATTCATTGTTTGTTCCTGGCATGAAGCACAACATCAGTAATTTGACAGTTAGTCTGCACTTAAGTGAATACAGTTTCCTTGTTACTTTTTTTTTTTACTGCTCTAACCCTTGTTTATGTAATCTTATAATTTTCTGATTTGTAACCACTTTAACGGAATTTGTTGTCTAATATTGTTTTCATATTTTCACAATTGTTTGAGAGGTGATGATTCAACAGTTTTGCGATAGTGCCAAATTGTATTGTGTAATAGTGATGGGTGTTCCTATTATTTTGTTCATCCCATTTATATCAGCAAAGGTGGGCTAAATAACATAAACACAGCCAACATGTAGTAAGGAGCCTGACTAGTCGCCCAGCTGACCAAATCATTACTTTACAATCATAACAACGTTCGACAAAATCAACATACATAATTTAACATGTTAATGACAACAGCTGTGTGACCAGATATAGACATTTACAATAAGTTGTAACAGAGGAAGTTACTTTGCTGATGCACAGCCCCCAACCCTCATGAGGCAGCTTACATCATCTTTTTGGGAAAGCTCTGATTCTGGGGAGAAAAATGCTATTTTATTCTGGACTTAGTCTATCTGGTGCGTTCTAGACGTGTACTCAGGACTGTGAGAGAGAGAGAGGGAGGGAAATGAAAGAGAACAGAGGAAGTGTCAGAGCTGTTTGCAGTCAGCGAGTTCACACACATACAGTTTGCACATGACCGTATGACTGAGGACACGCCTGCTGGTTTCTATGTATGTGACAGAGAGACTAACTGCTCACACTGGTTGTTCTGTTTCAACTGGTGTTATCGGGCTCTTTCATGGCAGCACTTTGTCTTTGGTGTATCTGCTTCACATCTTCTGTCCTCCTTGTCCATCTACTGTCCGCTGAGACCTCTGACCTCCTGATTGCTGGCTGAGCGGAGGTTCACAGTGACCTCAGTGGTCCGACCACACAGCTTAAGGGAAGCTATTAGTGGCAGCAGTCCTGGGATGTTTGAGTGTTCCTTCAGTGTTAACCTAGACGGAACCTCTAAATGTTTCAAGTATTTAGAGTGTTGTGTGTTGTGTAGCTTTCACGCCATAACAGTGTAGGACACACTGACATGATATGCTGGTGGCGAGTGAAAGTAAAATACAAGTTGCAGGTTATATAAAGCTGATCAGGTATTATTTTCATTAAACTTACTGTGATAACACAGTTTTGATGCTAGCTGTCTTTTTTTTTTTTTTTTTTTTTACAGTAAAACAAAACTCAACCCACTTTGTATGTTCTATTATAACAGTCACAGAAAAAAACAACCCTGAAGATGATGAATATTTGAATTAACATGCAAAACAGTCAACACTAACAGGCGGCAGCAGCAAGTGTGTGTGTCTACAGACAGCAGGAACCAGGAGTAATATCCACAGGCTAACAAGCATTGAGTATACTGTCTACTATTTGACTCAAAAGTGGTCTCTCTGGCAATCCTCGGCGTACAGTGGTGAGGGCAGTGAGTGTGCCGGCATTCTGGAATAACACGACGGTCAGTCGGTGTCTGTCCCACCGTGCCAGCTCTCCCTTTTACACAGCCATTGATTTGGCTCTGTGACTACCTCCGCTGCCGGCTTAAAGGTGGAATAACAATACCACCCATTCCGCCTCAGTACCTTTTACACAGAAAGGCGAAGTGGAATAACGGCACCATCACACGATCCCACCTTCAACAGGACGTATAAAAGGGGGCTGGTATCAGCAGCAGTCGAGTTGATGATGTACTGGTTTGTAGGTCTGAGCAGTGAGTTCACACAGCTACAGTAAACCCTGAGGGGAAAACATGTGTCAGTCAGTTACCACATCCATCACCTGGACAGGCCCGGGACAGACAGTCTGGTGACTCTGCTGAGTCTCAGCTGGGTTAAACAACTAACATGTTCCCATTGAAAGTTTTTATTACCCTTGTCATAACTGGGCCAATCATGTGATGGCAGCTCATAAAAGCTGTTAACGAGGCAGACAGTAGCTGACCATTCAAACTGTATTTGTCCAATCGTAGCATAGCAGCCGACACACAGCAGGTCTGTAAGGCTTTCATTTCTCCACATGTTGAAGCAGTGTAGATGGTACATTGGTTTTATCTGGATATAAACAGTTTGGTGTCTCCTTCATGTCTCTGCTCATCTTGTCAGTGGACATGATGCAGTGTAAAAGACAAAATGGATAACCAGGTGTTCTTATATCAGACAATAACTGACCCAGAGGAGGAAACACGTCTCTGCTTTGCATCATGCTTTTTTCAAACAATATAAGGACACTCCGAGTGTGTGGGAGAGTGGGAACAGTAGCTGGTCAGATTCCAGCATAATAACTGCAGGGTCAGTAACAGGAAATACCAACAAACACCCAGTGAATGTGTATGTGTACGGGTAGTGCAGAGTTCCTGTCCGACATTTACCCAAACAGTCTGCCTGTTCAACAACTGTCTTTCTGTCTGGGACTATTTTTATCAGAATGGATAAAACCAGACTGATAGCTGATGTGGTGGTTATACAGTGACCACATACAGTTTTTCTTCTCAAACAGGACTTACTCTTAATTTTAAGTAGGTTTTATAAAACTGTTTGTTCAAGAGCATTGAAACTTTAAAAGAAATGTTCTGTCACCTTTTCTTTTCTTCGTCTCTCTCTCTGGTTTATTTACTGATAGCTGGATGAAGGTCTGGTTTGAGTTCTTCAGTGAACTTTAACTAAACACTGTACATCACTTCACAGTTAAAACTACTTATAAAGTCATTGTTTATTGAGTCCAGTCACACTGGATTAAAACAGTTTGAATCACACAAAGTAGTTCAACTGTAGAATTTATATTTAGTGAATATTTAATTACAACAGTCGGTCGATTAACTGATTAAAGATGATTACAGAAGAGTTTCTCATCTCCTCTTACAGTTCAGCTTTTTGTGGAGTTTTTTGTTGCCTTGGTCTCCATTTTGTTTACATGAGATCAAGCGAGGTGCTGCATTGCTCCCTGCTTGCTCTCCCTGACACATTAATCATAATTATAATAATGTGTGATGCACCATTATTTGTCAAACCTTGTAGTGTGTGTGTATTTGAGATTAGAGAGAAGAACATCTGTGAAGTTTCTCCATATGTGCTCGACGCAGTCTAATTTCAAAATCAGTCATAGCCCAGCTTTACTTTTAAAATCCTCTGTGATTAATTCAGTGATGAGTATGATTTGTCTCCTTGTACTGATGTACTGAAACACATCAAGTTGTTTTGAGGTGGAGGGAGCAGCATGAGAATAAAGGACGTCTCTGTAATCCAGCACAGACATGATGGTTTACTGTACAATCATTTTCCTGTCCTCAAGACAGAAACATGACTTATTCTGATGTAAAAATAAGATATGAGTGTTAACATGCTCACAATGCCAACACTAACATGCTAATGTTTAGAAAATGTATAACATGATCTCCATTTTAGCTTCTCAGTGGTACCTGAAACAAACCCCCAGCACCACTTTGGTCCAAAATAAAATATCACCAACTATTTGGTCAATTTCAGTACAAACCCTATCCATCACACATGCACAATATATTTTTCTTTTTAGAGACATCTCACAGTGATGATGGAACATGACAGTGATTCATAAGATTTATAGATAATGAATGAATGAACGAGGGAGTGATTTCAGACACATCCTGATCATAACACGGTGCTGTTTTCAGTCTGAAATCTGCCTCACAGATTCAGCAGTTTTGTCAATGTTGCACTGAATACTGCCTTAATTATACTTTACAGTATACTGTTACAAGTGTGGCTTCAGCAAAGCAGCATTATAGACCACATGACAGCCCTGATTTTTACAGTGGTCACACTCTGATACTGGAATTACACTCCTAAACTTCTTTGGATGTATATATGAACTTTGTGAACACTTTAAAAAACTTAGCAATATCACAGTGTAGTAATATTGTATTCAAAAAACACATTTCATATATTGCTGTATATGCTCATGACTTTCCTCTAATCAATTATTATTTTAATTGTATTGTAATGATACATAAAACATTATTTGTATTATTGTATTATTAATCTGAATTTGCAAAGTAACTAGTAGTAGGATATTTGCATCTGAAGTATAAATGAGCAAAAATGAAAGTACAATTACCTCAAAATTGTACTTAACTACAGTAGGCCTACATGAGTAAATGTACTTTGTTGGGTTGTGTAGCAATCCATACACACTATGCAGTAATCATGTAGAACTTTGCTTAATCATAAAACGTATACTGTGAAGATATAATAATTTTAAATGTAAAAAGTATACAAGCATATGAATATGAGGGACACTGCACAGGTGAATTACTGTAAAGTCATTGTTACAATGTGCGGCATTTAGCCAAAGGCTAAAGGCATTGGGTTGAGGATTAGTCCCAACACCTGGGTGTGTGAGATTAGGAAACAATAACACCTCCAACCTTGAGGTGGATGAACTGCAGAGGTCCACATAAAGTTCCACTCCTGTCAGCTGAGAACAAGGCTCCAGTGGGCACGGGCTCAGCAACAGTGGACAGTTGAAGACTGGTAACACGTAGCCTGGTCTGATTAATCTGGATTTCTGCTGAGGCAGCAGATGGTAAGGTCAGAATCTGGCTTCAGCAGCACGAATCCATGAACCCAACTTGCCTTGTGTCAACAGTCCAGGATGGTGGTGGTGGCGGTGTAATGGTGTAGGTAATGTTTTCTCTGCACACCTTGGGCCTTTAATACCAATCAGTCTCATTTGAATGCCACAGCCTGTCTGAGTATTGTTGCTGACCATGTTGATCCCTTTATGGAAAGAGTTCACAATCTTCTAATAGCTACTTCCAGTATGATAGTGTTCCATGTCACAAAGCAAAAGTCGTCTCAAATTGGTTTTGTGAACATGACAGTGAGTTCAATGAACTTCAGTGACCTCCCCTGTCATCAGAAATTGTGAGAAGCAGTCATATCAACATGGATCAGAATTTCAAAGGAAAGTCTCAAACACTGGTCGAATCCAGAACAAAGCCAGGAACAACCCAGTGTTAGTGTAGTGTTCTTAATAAAGTGCTCAGTGAGTGCAGTTGTTGAGCATTTGTGTGTTTCAGCGCTCAGACAGTGAAATCAGATTACAGCCACAGCCTCCATTCACGCTGTGATGATAACTGAGGAGGAAACACCCTGAACACGCGCGCGCGCACACACACACACACACACACGGAGCCGCGTGCGCACTCTCGCGCACTTAGTTTAGGCGGACGTTGAGAGGGTGGAAAGGAAACACCGTTACACACGCACAAAGAGGGGAGGCAGGGTCCTCGCGCGCTCATTTCTCAGTTCCATTGACTTAATCTGAAAGTCAGATAAAGTTTAGTTTTTACTCGTTTTTCTCTCCGGTTTCCTCCATTTTCACTTAAATCACTTTTCTGTCTGTCAGAGAATCCATCCCGGTGCCTCGTGCGCTGCTGCCTCGAGCTGACGGACAGGCGGTCCACGCGTGAGACCATTAACGGACCGAGGAGGAGCAACAGGAGGTTTCAGGACCGAGTCACACCGGGGAGTAAGGAGGATTTAACGGTCACTTCTGAAACAAACTGTAGCCCCTTTGAGCTCTCTGTCCGGTAGGAATTCAACATCTGCCCGGTACCGACTGGAACCACGGTTTGACCCGGAGTATTTGCTGTCTGAACGGTACCGTATACTCTACTTAAAGTTAGTTAAAGCCCAGGTTGATAAGTTAGTGGGTGAAAAGTTTTCAGTCATAATAACACTAAATATTTCCTTTTTCTCGTCGTCCTTCTCTGTAGTGTTAAAAAGACGTTTGATTTAATTGTAGACATTTTAAAGACAGACACATTTATCGATTAATCGGAATAAATCCGTAAATTAACTGATGAAAATGAGAGAAATCATCATATTCACAATGTAACATTTTCAAGTAAACCTCATGCTATCAGACTTTTACTAATTAAAATTGTTGTTAATATATATTTTTTATTATTTACAGGGCGAACCTAATAACATGGGCAAAATGTTTTCTCAGTCAGCGTGTTCCTCTACGTGAAACTGTTTGATTTCACATCAGAGTAGAGCTGAAACGCCAGCCACTATTCTGTTAATCGATGAATCCTTTTAATTGTTTTAAAAACACGGAGAAAAAAAGCCAAACATTTATAGATTTCAGCATCTAACAATGGAAGATTTGCACATTTTTCTTGTCATACTGTAAACTGAATATTTGTTTTTTTTTTAAGCTTTTGGTCAAACAAAACGACATTTTAAGATGTTACTCTCAGTTTTTTTTGTCAATTATCTGGTGTGTCATAGGCTAAACGAGATGAATCAATAATGGTTTGTTGCAGTATAAGTCTGGTTTAAACTGTTCGGGAGTGATTGATAAGTTTGTGTCCTAAGGTGGAGGATTTAAACGGCTCTTACATACAGAAAGTTAAATAAGTTAGTAAGTTTGTGGTATTTCAGTTTTGGCTAGCTGAAAATTGACAGTCAGCTCTGTCTGAGAAAATGGTCACAGCAGCGATGATGTCATCATCACTGTCAAAATGGTGACCAATCAGCTCCCTCTTCATCATGGAGAAGAGGTAGTAGTCTGAGGGGCTACATCAGGTGAACAGAGCAGGCAGATGGACAAGTTCAGATCAACATTTAGCTGATAACTGTACAGTGTGGTCTGTTTTCTCAGACAGAGCTGACTTGCAGTTTTTAATGACCTAAAACTGAAAAACAACAAAACTTCAACACAACTTCAAACTTTCTGCAGAATCAAGAGTATGCAGGCAAAAAGAGCTGTTTAGCTCATCTCATTAGGACATAAAATGGTCAATCGCCCCTTGTAGGTGAATTAATCTGCAAATGTTGTTCAGTTATTTTCTGATTTATTACGTGAGTTTGAGTTTGTAAAGATGGAGATAGAAACAGCAGCTGATGGTTCTCGTTGATACTTTTCTGGATTTAAAGTTTTGATTGTTGATTGTCTCTCTGGTTTCCTGCAGGTTGCCCTCAGTCATGTATCCCTCAGTGGTCAGAATGTGTGCGCGCTGCAGTCTGGTCCTGGTTCAGGTCCTGGTGCTGGTCTGTCCTGCAGCTGGATACAATCTGGATCAGGACCACAGTCTGGAGTTCAGCGGTCCCCCCTCCTCCATGTTTGGATATTCGGTCTTGCTGCATCGCCACAAGACTCAAAGCTGGTATGGATCTGTACTGTTCATCTGATATTGATCTGTGATTGATCTTTTATTGATCTTCTGTTCATCCTTAATTGAACCTCCAGTGATCTCCCATTAATCCCTTATTGATCTATGACTGATCCTGTATTGAGCCCATATTCTTCTGCTATTGATCTGCTCTTTATCTGCTGTCAATCCTGTATTGATCTACTAATGAACCTTTTTTGATTTGCTTGTTGATCCTTTATTGATATCGTGACGACACTATGTCTCTTACTTCCTCTGATGGCAGGTGATGCTGTCCATAAAGCTATACATTCATGTTGCATATCTCCTATCACCATCCTAGAAAATAACATACTGGACATCAGTTGAGCTACATTTTAAAGCATTTGGTATTTTTTTTAATTATCATTGTGATACTTTATTAGCTGCCATCTAAATGAAAGTACTGTGTGTGTGTGTGTGTGTGTGTGTGTGTGTGTGTGTGTGTGTGTGTGTGTGTGTGTGTGCATGCTAATTAGCAAGCTCTTGTCAGTAACAGAAGCTCTTTGATGCTTCACACACAGATGCCATTCAGACACTGAACAGATCATCAACCTCTCTCTCTCTCTCTCTTTCTTTCTTTCCTTCTTTCTTTCTTTCTCCCTCTCTTTCTCTTTCTCCCTCAGGTTGGTGGTTGGAGCTCCAGTAGCTAACTCATCCTTCAATCCATCGGTTCAATCTCCAGGAGTCATTTACCGCTGCAACATCAGTGCTGAGTCCCGGCACTGCCATCCCATGCATGCTGGTGTGTTTCTGTCTGTGTGTGTTTCTGAGTTGTTAAAATCTTTCCTCCAACATTTGGAAGACTTAAGGTCACATTCAGACTGACTTAGCATGACTAGCATGAAGAAACGCTGCCTCCTTATTGTCATTCACACAAATGGAGCCAAAAAGTGCAGGGTCGTTTTAGTAAAAAAAAAGAGTTACTTGCAATGTAATGTCGGTGAAAGTGCATTGGCTGATACATACATGCAAGTGCACATTCTTGGTGTTTGAGGACACACAAATGCCTTTCGGTTGCCGTGTCTTGTGAAAATACAAATGATTGCCACCATGATAACCCTCAAGGGTGTTAAATCCTGTGTCCTGATAATGCATTTTAGGTTTACAGTAACCTGTGGAAATACCACACATAAATAAATAGATGTAAAAAAGAAATAATAATAAATCCTCAAGAATTTTGCTAAATGGCTGAGGTAGGACACTTCAGTGTATCAGTAAAAGCGATATGCAACAAAGCAATAGAAAGAATGAATACAATGCTTTTCTTTTAATCATGTGATCTTGCTATGCCTCTCTTCTGTAATGGTTAATGGCATCAAACCTAAATGCACCTCCAACACCTAATATTTGCATAACAGTAATGGATGGATACAAGCATTCAAATTTTTTTCCTAAGATGAGCCTGACACATTAGTCAAAATGGACTCCTGGACATACTTTGCCAAGTTGATTCTTTGCCATCTTGTAAGGCTTTTAAACTCATGAATCTATTACTCGACTTGGTGCTTACACTAGACTGGACTTCTTGGATCATGTAAGAAGTTTGTGTCCACACAACAAACCCCCCATAAGTTTATTGGAAGAGTAACTCTGATATTCCCAATTATTTTCCTTGTATCCTGGGGACAAAAGTCCTGTCTCACTCGTGAAACATATTCATGGGAACTCAGCTGAGTGCTGTGTAAGAATCACTGAATCACCTGTGAGGGTGCATGTGAAAAACAGTTGAATTAATTTGTGTGTTTGTAATGACGGAGCGCGCGAATTAATGCGCAGCTGTGGGAGAGCGTGTGTGAAGCAGAGGTGATCACCAGTGGCTTGGAGTCAGTCTGTCCAGACAACCTGGAGACAATGGGGGGCACATCCTGGTAACACACACACACTTTCTTTCCGTATCTCTCTCTCTCTCTCTCTCTCTCTCTCTCTCTCTCTCTCTCACACACACTCACACACACACACTACGCACACACAGAACACACACACACCTCACTGAGGTGTATCACAGATCAGGGCAACAGAGATACCACAAATGAACTGTTACTGCTCAGCTTGCGTTTCCTTGTCATTCATATTCATGATAATGACAGAAAGGAAGACAAAGAAGAAAAATAGATTTCAGACCTTTCTGTTGTGTCCAAAAAAATGTGACTAAAAATAGTTTATTCTCTTATTTTTTAAAAAAAGGAAATGATTCAAAATAGCTTTTAGCTTCAGTATTGTTTATATTTCCTCAGACAAATAATGAGGTGTTGCAAAGTGAATTTTAAATAAGCCAGAAGAGTGAGAGTCATTCAGTGAAGCGAGGTTGTAAATCCATCAGCGATGAAGCCTGTGAGAGAACTGAGAACTGTTCTTCCTTTATATTAATACTTAACAACTCCAGCAGTGACACAGCATATTTGTAGCACTGTCCATACTGGTCCTGTCTTGTGTGAAAAAAGCCATTAGTGGAGCCTTTACATAACAGAGAGCTATGTCTGAAAACCCCAAAGGCATCAGCGGCGATGTTACATTTTGACATGTCTGTAAAGTCTTTACATTTAGTGACTGGGGAAGAACTATTAACAGCACTGTCTCCTCACTGTGATTGCCTCTATTACGCAGAATAGACAAATAACTACACAACAGGGCTGATAATGTTCAACACACACACACAGAGTCTCTGTCACAGTGTCATGGGAATAACAACACCCTGCTGCTAACTTGTGATGTTATTGACAGTAATGAGTCCATGTCACATGTTTGTATGTTGCATGCTGTGTGTGTGTGTGTGTTCAGGCATGTGCTCACCGCTGGAAGAACGTCTTCTACTCAAAGAAAGACAATCAGAATAACAAGCTGCCGAACGGAGTCTGTTATCGCTATGGCAATGACCTGAGACATGGCCGAAAAATCTATCATTCCTTGCTACAGATGTACACACACACCCCATATCTGAAAGGAAGTGAAGAGATTTTTCGGCCACTTTTATACATGCCTTAGACACACACACACACACACACACACACACACATATATATTGCTGTTATAAAAATATAGACTATAGCTGCTTTAAACAATGTGTACTGTTCAAATGCCTAATGACTGCAAAAACAGGCCTCTCTGCAGTTTGATGCAGACACATTTGGAAGGCGAGGACGTTTAGATTATGTCTGCTCCTCACTTCTTTCATGTGTGTGTGAAAGCAGCAGCTGTTTAGCTGCAGGAGGAAATAATTCAGGGTTTTATCTTCATATTTGTTTGTTCACCCTCACCCCTAAACATGTCTGTTTGTTCTTGTCTGTCTCTGTCTCTTGCAGACCACCAGAGGAAGTTCGGTGAGGATTATGGGTCGTGTCAAGCCGGCATTTCCAATTTCTTGACAGAGGTCAGAAACATGCAGGCAACAAGCTTTTTTAAAATCCTGTTTGTCTTCACTGTTTCCACCAGCAGGCTGAACATGATCCGTCACTGCTGTCATATTTATCACTACAGAAGTACATGTTTTTAAAAGTTGGAGCCTAAAGAAGCCATCTGCTCTTTTCTTATCCCTAGTAATGCGGTTGAAATGTATAAATTTCACCATTTTAGAAAAGAGAAAAAGACCTGTCAGGTTCCTGTGTTAGTTACAGAAAGTATGATTTTGTGATATTTAGAGATATGTCACATGTATAATAAACATGTAATTGAGCTTATACAGACATGTAGGTCGTATTATATCATAAAGACTCTGAAATCTGCCTCTCTCTCAGGATCTGATCATCATGGGGGCTCCAGGGACGTCTTATTGGACGGGTTCAGTTCTGGTCTTCAACACGTCCAGTCAAGGGATGTCAGTGTACCTCGATGATGACGCCAGTGGAGCGGTCAGCTTCGGGAGCTACCTGGGTAGATGATACACCTGCCACTACAACCATACACACCATTATATCTGTCCTTACACTGACTGTATCGACTGCTCGTGCTGCTACCGTACTATAGCTACATACAAGTACTGCTGATACTGTATAGTTGAACCACTGCCACCAAAACACAACCATTACCTGGTTAAATAATACACATGCTACCACTGTTGCTATTGTTTCTACCAGCGGTATAAACCTTGTACCTGTGAGTTCATACAGCAGCAGTTTACATAAAGTACTCAAATTAGCTTTGATACATAATATCAATGTTTTGATTGGATGTTGCATTATTTTACTTTGGTAACATGAAAAAAAGGTGCAACCTTTAAGTTTGTTGCAGTGCTTGATAATGACAATTAACTCAGACACCTAGTCTACGCAAGATCCAGTTCTCAGTTGTCCAGAAACGCTTCAGTTTTATTCAGTATAATTACAACCAGAAGCATCTTTTTAGTCTTAATCTCTCTTCTCTTCAGACTCGAGCATGTGACTACAGTGATTGCGTATTGGGCTCTGAACGCTGCCAGAAGGCTGTTGCTAAATGCTTCCTGTGCTGCTGCTACACAGCTGATGTGCAACCTGTGTGGACAGGGTTTGATAGAGCTCAGTTGTAACTATGTTGCATGAGCCAGTTGTTTTTTGTCAGTTATGAGATTTCTCCCCTTGCAGTAAGAAATATCCACAGTGAGCTGCTTAAATGAAGATATCATCAAAGTAAATATCTTTTACTATGTCATGCTGTGTGCTGTGAAAAACCATTTGTGCTGTGCCAGCATGCCTTTAATGAACATGGTCTCTTATGGCTCAGCTCTACATGATTACTGCAACATCGTATAGTTAAACAACTCAGATATCAACAACACTGCAGCTTGAAGAGTTTTGGTGATGGTGCAGAAAGAGGACAGAAGAGAGAGAACACAGTGTCTCTTACTCTGCACGTGTTATTTATCTCAGTTTCAGTTTAAGTTCTGCCTTTGTGGGGAATAACTTAACAAACAGCTGCAGCTGTATATTTTCATCCCACTACATTATTGTTATTTCTCCTGCCTGACTCTTTTTCTTGAACATGTTCTCTTTAAAAGAACTGAATTGAGTGTCCTCAGAACAGGCTTTAGAAGGTATTAAACAATAAGACTTGTTTAATACCTTCTAAAGCCTGTTCTGTAGCTGGGAAGCTCTTTGTCTAATGGGCGAGGGAGCTTCCATTTTCTGCTGCTGTGGGTACAGGCTGCATTCTTTTAATGAAGTATATCTTCAGGAATTGTTGTATAGTGCTGTGAAATACTAAAATAATGAGATAACAACAGATAATTCCAGACTTAATTGCCCCACTGTATTGTATGTGGTCTTAAAAAGTCTTACATTTAACTGCATAAACCCTGCATATGAAAACTGTTGTGAGGAAGAATTTTTCCCCTCAAGAAATAAACTGGGTATTTACTGAATCGCCATGAAACCATCACCTTTCAGTATTTGTACTCTTATACAGGAAGCTGAGCAGAAAGGTGTGATGATGTTAGCTGAAGATATTTTGATCTTTCTAAATCTGTTGAAAGAAAATGTCTTAGTTTCTCACCATGTCACAAAAGTTACATAAAGGCTGATAATAGTAATGATAATAAGACAGTAACAGCAGCTCAGGCTACAAAAGGTTGGCAGTTCAGTTATCATGGAGGTGGAGGCTCTGCATGTGTGTGTGTGTGGTAGTTCTACTCACTAATCAACACAAATCAGCAAAAAGTAATGGCTTTAGTGTTCAACACATTTGAAAGCTGTGGTCGTGTTTGTTGACTTTCTCTTATACCCACACGCACACACCGTTCGATCATTACGCAGACCTACATTCATTTCCTGAAAAAAAAAACTTTCCTCAGCCCTAACTGTAACCACAGCATGTCAAACCCTAACCCTAATCTCAAACCAAGAACCAAATAACCCACACCCTTACTTTGTAATTTGCAGTTCAATGTACTGAATAAAATCACTGTAAACAGTGTTCTCAGCAGCCGTCATAATGCAGATGAAAGAAGATAAGGATGCAGATTTATTCATTTGTGTTGCCACATTAAAGAAATAGTCCTTCATTCCGGGAAATACACTTATTCACTGGTTTGCCAAGGGTTAGATGAAAAGATTTATACCACTTTCATGTATGTGCAGTAAATGTGAGCTACAGTTAGCAGCAGGTTAGCTTGGCTAAGCATAAATGAAATGAATTAAAATGTTCTTGCATGACACTCATTGTCATGTCAAATTTTTAGCTGTGAAGAAGGCTTTAAGTTTTAATGTCGACCAAAAGGCCTGTTCTTCTGTGAAGGAGACTTTATGCTGACAGCCAAAAGCCACTAGTGGCAGAAGACGTACTCGGATCCTTTACTTGAGTAGAGGCACCAGCACCAAGTAGAACAACAGAAGTAGTATCATTTTATATTTAGTTTGTTTATTCTAATGGTAATGAGATGATTAATGAGAGAGGAAATAAGTAAGAACAAAGTTCTGTTAACCAAATTTATTTTCACTCCTCTTTGTTTTTTGTGAAATAGAAAATAATTTCACAAGTTTCCGCA
The DNA here is from genome assembly GCA_033238685.1 of Lates japonicus. Taxonomy (NCBI): domain Eukaryota; kingdom Metazoa; phylum Chordata; class Actinopteri; family Centropomidae; genus Lates; species Lates japonicus. The sequence continues at coordinate 821,851 of BRZM01000102.1, read as the reverse complement.
ACAAATATTATGTTAATGAAACCATCTGAGAAGTTTAGGCAGCTCATAGACATCTGAATGTGTGAGTGTGATGAGGAGCTCCTACTAGACTCAGCTTTTTTGTTAAGGGGCCACATATGTTTTTGATTTAAACTCTTCAGCTGAAAAGTAACTAGTAACTACAGCTGTCAAACAAATGTAGTGGCATAAAAAGTTCAATATTCCCCGCTGAACTGCACTGGAGTATAAGTTGAAAGTAGCATAGAGTGGAAATAATCAAGTAAAGTACCTCAAAATTGTGCTTCATTTCAGTCCTTGAGTAAATGTACTGAATATGCACTGTGTCCTGCTGCTGTTCAGGTTACTCTGTTGGAGCTGGTCACTTCCTGAGTCCTGCTACTGTGGAGGTGGTGGGAGGAGCTCCGCAATACAACCAGAGGGGCAAGGTAGGAGCTGTTTCCCTGTGTGACTGTTAACTGTGCTGAACGTCTGTTTTGACTCCTGGACCAGTTGTAGACAGCTATGCTGCATCAAGACTTCACTTCCTTTTGATGGTTTTGATAAAAGTTGTTACTGAGCTTGAGTTGATATCTTGTGTTGTGTTACGTAATTGTCAAGACTGAGGTTAGTAAGTGTAAGTATGTGTGTGTGTGTGTGTGTGTGTGTGTGTGTGTGTGTGTGTGTGGGGATGATGTACAGGTCTTCATCTTCACAGTAGATGACAAAATGCTGCGGGTCGTCTCTGAAGTGTCCGGAAAAGAGGTAAGATGCCACTTTGCATTAGCATCCTCCATTCAAAACAGTCGAATAAACATAGCACTCGCTTAGCTTGTGTGTCTTTGTGTGTGTAGCTGGGATCATACTTCGGCTCAAGTGTGTGTGCAGTGGATCTGAACGCTGATGGGTTGTCAGATCTGTTGGTTGGTGCTCCCATGGCAACGGGTGCCAGCAGGGAGGAGGGACAAGTCCACGTGTACATCAACCAGGGGCAGGTGAGCACAAAAACACATTCTAACACACAAACCATTCTAGTACAAAACAATGAATATAAATGAGAGATGCTAATTGTGTAGAATATCCAATACTAAGTTTATTTAGTGTACAAAGAAAATGAATTGGCAACTATTTTGATGATCTATATAATCTTTTCATTTTAATCCCTTTTAAGCAAAAATACCAAAACATTTGCTGGCACCAGCCTCTAAAACATGAAGACTTGATGCTTTTCTTTGTCATACATGTTTGTAAACTGAATTTCTCTCAGTGTTGGACTTTGGGTTGGACACCAGTCAGACTGAAACTGAAGTAGCTAAATGGATCTGATCCCTCATTAAGTCACTGTGACATGTCGACACGCGTTTTCTCACAAACTGACTCTATCTCAGGGGATCCTGTTGGAGGCGGAGTTTCAGCTGACTGGCAGCAATGCCTACGCCGCCCGGTTTGGAGAGACAATCGCCGACCTCGGAGACCTGGACGACGATGGTTACCATGGTAACAGTCGCACCTGCACAGCTTGATCTATCAGCTTTTATGTTATTGAAAACATTTAATGTATACACAGTGATACAAACATGTCTCTTCCTGTTGATGCTACCAATATTACTGCAACTATTACTGCTGCTAGAACCATTGCAAATATAACTACTGCTAAAATTACGATAATACTTGCATGACTGCCACTGCACTAAACATCCAAAAACACATACTCGTTGTGTATTTTCTTTCTTGCCAAGGGAGGACAACCCACCCAACACCAGCAGTAACTGCCACTTAATGATAACTAACAGATATGACATCAACATCGCCCTCACACATGCACATACACCCCCTCACCCTCTGTGTTTGGTGTGGTGTGAGGGGTGAGTGTGTTATTAAGATCGTTAAACCTGTAATGACAAACTCCTGCTGCTCTTTAACTGAACCCTGAACCTGCCTTCTAATCTGCCACAGTTAGATAAAAGGCTGTGTGTGTGTGTGTTCCAGTAGCTTGTTCTTTGCAGGAAAAAAAAAACTGATTTACTTTCTAGACCTTCACATCTTCAAAGGGCCCAGGTTAAATATTAAAGGAGCATGCTGGTGTTTTCTCACGTTTATATACTAATCCTCGAGTTCTATGGAGGACAGTGTCTGTGGAGTCTGTTAATTGGACAGATGATTTTCCATACATTTTTGTACATATATTCATGATCTCCAGAGGATGAATCCTTATAACCTTGATGATCCTCTGGCCTTTCATTTAGTGCTGCTAGCAGGTCAAACTTTTCACTCATGCAGTGAACTCAACCTCTACTTGAATTTTTGTGCAGGTATTTTTGGTTTCAGGGTGATGAATCCTAGACTTAAAATACCTCCAAAACTAATGAAATTCCCATCAACCTCAGCTGCAATAAGTTTGCATACTAACATGCTAAACTACAACTGTGACAATGATAAATATTGTCCTGTGTGCCATTTTAGTCTTGTTAAGTAAAGTAGTAAATTACTAAAGGAAATGGGCAGCAATTTGGGAAACATGCTTATTTTCTCTTCCTTAAGTTAGATGAGAAGATTGATATGACTTTCATGTCTGCACACTAAATATGAACAGTCTGTAGCAAGTTTCAAGTGTCTGAAAGTCTCATAGAAAAAGCAACATAAAGTAATGGCTGCCTGGAAGGAAGGAAATTAATTTGTAGGTTAAAAGTTGAATTTAGTTGGTGGATGGAAACAGCAAGAGTCTTCACAAATACAGCAATATTCTGTGTGTGTTTGTAGATGTGGCAGTTGGTGCCCCACAGGAAGATGACCTAAAAGGAGCCATCTACATTTATAATGGCAGGAGGGAGGGCATCTCACCAACTCCATCTCAGGTATAGACACTAAAAGTGGTATGGAGGACGTCTAAATAAGAGTAATAGAAGTAGTAATAGGCTGACAATTATAGTAACACACCACACCACTAGATCTGTCGTTTCCAACATGGTGTATATATGTGTCTTTTCAGAGAATTTCTGGATCCACCCTGGGTCATGACCTCAGGATGTTCGGCCAGTCGCTGAGTTCTGGCATCGACATCGATGATAATGGCTACCAGGGTAACTAGAACTGTCACAACATCTGCCATATTGAATATTTATGTGCACATTAGATCCGCTTTAAACCAGATAGAACTCTCTCTGTCTGTGCAGATGTGGCTGTTGGTGCGTTCCTCTCGGACTCGGCCGTGGTTCTCAGGTAAAAACACACTGAAGTTTTATGTTCAACCAGGACCTAGATATGTTCCAGGTGTAGTTCTGTCCCTTTTTATGGTGGCGCACAGGGAGAAAACATCCCTATTTTACCTGGTTTTGAGGGGGATTATACCACAGAGGAAGCAGGGAATTAATATGTTCTGCTTCTAAGGAGTTTCTTAATGTAAATTATAGACCCCATCTACAGTTTTGAGTTATTAAGCTGTTATAATTTTTCTGGTTGTGTATGGCTTTGCTCTAGAACCCGTCCAGTGATACAGGTGAAGGCGTCTCTGGCTCTGCCTGAGCAGATTGACCAGGGGGTAGCGCTGTGCCAGGAACACAAGACTCCAACTGTCTGCCTCAATGTCACTGTCTGCTTCAGTGTCAGGTCCAGACAGTTCAGAGGAGCCATAGGTACTGTAACCCCACCTGATGAGTATACATGAGATTGATTTTAGATACAACCTGCTCATGTTTAACATTGCAGGTCAAATCCAATCGACCTGAAATTCTTAATATCAGTTAAAATGATTGGTTATTTATTATTTTTCATTTCAAAGTGGCAACCATCCTTGTCAGATTTCAGCTTATGAAACTAATGATAGCTCCATGGGTTGGTTGAAAACAGTGTGTCTGACTGGATTTTTAATATTTTCAGATCTTCAATATAATTTGACCTCTGACCTCCTCCATAAACCGTCCTTCCCTCATCGTTTCTATTTCCATGGTAATGGGTCGTCCAATACCACAAAGGGGCGCGTGAGAGCGCGACATGGCCAGCTCACTTGTACAACACATGTGGCTTACCAAAGGGTAACAAAAACATACAGTGTTTTATATTTTTAATATGGGCTTAGTAACATGTTACTGACTGATAACAACCTGTTTCCTCCTCCTACAGAAAGACGTGAGGGATGTTTTTACTCCAGTCCAGTTTGAAGTATCTTATAGTCTCAGAGAAACAAACACCATCAGAGCCTCCTCTAAAACCTTTCCTCCACTGAAACCCATTCTGCAGCAGAGCGCAGGACACAAGAACACCATCACCAACCAGGTAAAGACCAGTGATAACACCATCCAGCTCCTGGAAAACTCTTACAGCTTTAACTAGCAGGACACAGATTCATTACCAGCATTTTGAATTAAATATAGTATGCAGTCTAACACTAGCGGTTAGCAAAAGAAGCTGGGACTGACAGGTTGTGAAATGAGTCAGGACTTACATTATGATGGAAAAAAGGACTCTTTGGATGAGTAATGGAGCCTTTATTACTGGGAAATAATACTTTGCAAAAACTTAGCATTAGGTTCTAGCCATTTATTAGTTTAATGACTGATCATGATCTACTCTGTTCACTAGACAAAATTGCTTTTTCGCAATCTCAAATCTGAATCTGAAGGCTGATATTCTCTACAAACGGTCTCAATGTGACAATGATTTGGTATTGCAGAGATACATTCAGGTCAGTGGAGCTCAAAGTTGAACAAATCTGAACCATGTGAACATCTTTTCTTGCTCCTCACACCACACAGATTTTAAGTATTATTACCAGCAGTTAATACAAATATATACACAGGAATGATAGGAGGAGATTGTATTGGGAGTCATTTCTAATTAGAAAGGTAATTTACTATAATTGGTTGTTTGGTTGGTGCGTAAAGAAAATACACAGGTACTCACTGTTTGTAATAACTGCCCAAAGTATTAACTCATAGGATTAGCTCTCAGTTTTAAATATGTAATTATGCCATACATACAAAGTATTAACTAGACCCTAGAGTTTTTTTTTTAAGTTGACTCATATGTATCACTTTACTAATATATACAGCTACTACTGTATATACAGTGCTCTATGTGTAGTTCTTCTATCAGAACAACAACCTAAGTTTTGAAACTCGTCTGTTTCCTGTTGGAGCAGCTTCACAGTGAAATCTGTCTGTCCATCACCAAACTGATCTGTTTTTAAGGGAAGGAAACAGCTAATCTGATGTCAGCTCCACCACACAGACTGATAATGACTTCCTGCTAATCCAGATGTGTTTACAGCTGCAGCACATTAACCAACATCAGTCAGCTCATCCTGTGTTCACACCGTGTCCCATTGACTCATAAATACAGAGCAGGAAGAGTTAACATGTAGGAATTTACAGCTGGAGTTAGTCATCGGGACATTATCTTTCATCTGTAAGACCAAGGTCAGGGGTCAGAGGTCGCCAAAATGGAAAATAGTCACTGCTCGGTTCATTATTATTATCATTATTATGATTATTCTTGACATCAATAAACTGCTTCTTTCTCTCTGTCAGACTCAGTTTGCGCGTTCCTGTTCTCTGGTGGACTGTTCGACCAACATGCAGCTGTCGGCTCACCTAGTGCTGCCTCAGTAAGAGAGCACACACACACACACACACACACACACACACACACACACACACACACACACACACACACACACACACACACACACACACACACACACACACACAGCGGGGAGTTGTGTGTGAATCACCAAGAAATACACACAGAGGAATAGTTTGAAACAGCAGCAGTAATGTATTTTATGAATTCAGTTAGCACATATAAGTTACAAACAGGTTGTAATCATAATGACTTTTCTTTAATTGTGTTTTAATGCAACATTCAGTTAGAAATAACACACAACATATGTTAGCCTGTGGAGGTTATTACCCATGTACAGGCAACACATGATGCTAATTAGCTGCTGGCTAATTCAGGAGGATTCATTTAGAACAGTTGTGTCAAACTCAATCACCGAATGGTCCCTGTTTAGAACCAGGCTTTTGACCCAAAGTGGCCTTTCCTTTCAACAAAATACGTCAAATGTTAAACTACTGAGTCATACACAAATATGAACTACATGAAGTATTTCCTTTGTATAAAACAAAACAAGGATATCTAAAACCAAACATATTAGTGTGGGACAAGATGTAATTGTCAGCAGCAGTGCTTTTACCTTGATTCTAGCTGGGCCATGCTGTTATTGTGTTCTTTAGAACAGAAACATAATATCAATGCATATCACCATATAGGTTAGAGCAACAGTGTGAAGATGTTTTGTGAAATATGCTTCTGTACTTTTTTTGGCCCAAGTGAGATGAGAAGACTGATAACCATCTCATGTATGTGTGTTTAGTTCAGAGCTGAAGTCAGGATGTGGTTAACCAAGCTTAGCGTATACACTGGAAGCTGGCAGCTGGCTGAAGTGCAAAAATACATCTTCTAAAACAGCAAATTGTCATTTTTACATTAATGTTCCATGTGTAGATTAAATAAATGTGATACATTGTGTTAATTACTGTGTTTTCAGTCATTATGCTAAGCTAAAATGATTGTGCCGGTGCTAGACGTTTAAGGTTGTTACCACTCTGTACCAACTCTTGAAGTTCCCTTTGAAGTTACGCTCGTCTCTCTCATCTTCCTGACAGATGATACCAAAACATGTGTGGTGTGTTTAGCTAAGTTAGGCAATTCAGCAGTGCCCATTTTGAAACGTGGGCTACCCGTTCTCATAACACTCCCATAATTGGTTGCAAATATTCCTGGCAGTGCTATTAGCGATGTTCATCTTTGATTCTGTTATGGGATTGGTTGTTGGTACATCTTCAATCAATGTAACTTATTAACAATATATCAAAGTGTCTCATTCTCTTATCAGAGACCAGTAAGTGTCAAAGTTGTTTCTATAATCTAGCCCTAGCATTTGTTGTTAGTAGTCAGCAGCTGTATATAGATGTTGGTTGTGGCTGGAAGATCATTGTTGTTGTCGTCTGTCCTCAGTCAGCAGAAGTACTTCGCTCTCGGCTCTGGACAGACCATCATGTTGAATACCTCACTGCTGAACTCTGGAGACAACGCTTTCTTGCCGCGACTGACACTGCAATTCCCAAACAACATCCACTACATTAAAGTACTGCAGAACGTGAGTTTGCCTCATGCTGATTGGACAGCTTAAGGAAATGACTGATTGATTTTCTCAAGACTTCAATCCTGGCTGATTTGGTGACACCTGTAGTTACTGGTGACAATGGAGAGTTGTATTTTTATACCACAGCAACCACTTGTTGAGCATCTGCTTTGTCAGAAATACAACAGAAGAGCATCTGTTTTACAGTCCAGCCAAACAAACTTATATTTTAATTTAAAAAAAATCAGGTTTTAATTAATTTTTCTGTCATGGCATGAGACATTTCGATTTGCAAGTAGTTTTCCACACAACAGTAGGACACAGTAAAAGGGGTTGATAGCTTCCTGAAGAGCTTGAGGTGAAACAATGCTTAAATGACAAATGTTTTGCTATCCTCTGAAAGGTAGTGTTTCCTGTGACTGCTTCACAATAAAAGCTACCTTGTGTTTCACCATTTGAATGCTTTTAATCTGAAGCAGCAGCAGTTTGAAATATTTGGTTAACGTCAAAAGTAACCTAATTATGCTGGATTAAATGCTGAATTGTTTCCTGTGAATCCCGTGTGCGTGGGAAGGTAGTTTGACTCCAGCGTGGGACTGGCATGACTCTGTCATTAACAATGAAGACTACTATGTAGAGAGTTAATTACAGATTTTCTTTTTTTTTTGTAAAGCGTCCTTGGGTTTCTTGAAAGGCGCTATATAAATCAAAAAGTAAATAAAATAAAAGTTATTATTTAATTACTGTACATTGAATAGAAATTCTCCCTATAAATTCGTCATCCTGGTTGTCTTCACTGTAAGTTTACGATGTTTCTATTCTGTACACATGACATCTATTGCATGTTTGTCTGTCCTGTAGGAAGGATCCCTCCTCTGTTGTTCTTCCTGAAATTTCTTCCATTTTTTTTTTTTTTTTTTTTAATCATCTGAATGGAGCAATAACATACAGGGCTATTTAAGTAAAACTGACTTGACTTGGCTGTCGTTGGACTATTTAGTATCAAAAGCAGGATTGATTTGAAAGTCTTAAGGATTATAACTTTAATGTCAGATATCACTTATAAATAACTAAAATAATGCACTCACAACAAACTGCCTGTGTATATCTGTCTGTGCAGCAGGAGAACGTGGTCAGTTGTGATGTCACACAGGAAATCAACAGTACAACGGTGGTTGTTGACTGCAGCGTCACCAGCCTCCTCCTCCCAGCCCAGGCCCAGGTAAACCTCAGCCAGTCACACACTAGCGTCTACAACCATGCTAGCTGCTCTGTGAGGCTGCACTTAAATGCAGCGGAGCTTTGGGCTAAACTCTCACAACTACAATGCTAACCACGTTCACCGTGTTATGCTAGCATGTCAACACTTGCTATTTACTGCTAAGCAGAGAGTACAGCTGAGGCTGATGGGAGTGTCTTTATTTTTGCAGGTATTTGGTCATGAACCAAAGTGTTGGACAAATTAAACAGTTCATCCTGAGGGACATAGATGTCTGTCCAATTCCAACAATAGCTGTTGAGATATTTCAGTGTGGACCAAAGGGGCGGACCAGTATTTAAATACCTTGAGCATGGCTGCTAGCATGGCTAACAACAACAGTCAGTTAACATTGGTCCTCAGCTCAGTCTTACTCTAAACAGATCAGATCTAGTGTGTCTGTACTTTCTGTTCTCCAACTTTTTGTCTTGTCAGCAGATATTTTCTGTATTTACTTTGTCTCAGTTGTTTTTCAGAGTAACTGTTGAAATATCTCAGTTCCTCCCAGAATCAGTCAGAGCAGCAGTTTTAAGGTGGAATTTCACTGATTCAACTTTACAAAGATGAAAAAAAGGACATTAGTTTAGAGTTTACACTGAAGGAGGAGGAGTGAGTGATCATGCTGCGGCTGTCAGTCATTAAAGCAGAAATATGAGAAAAGTGAAAACCATTTGACATTTTCTGTTTCTTGTAGTTGAATATCAGCTTCCTGTTGGATGTGAACCAGAACAGCACACCTGGTGACATCAACATCCATGTCAATACCAGCAGGTAAGTACACGCCCTCCTCTCATTTCAGCTACTTATTATAATAATGATTTGGCAAATAAAATTTCCAAGGCACAACATAAAATTGACTTTTTATCGACTGCTATTATTAAACTTTTAACAAAACCTTAAGATGAGCTTTCTGAAGTCATATTTAGTTTGTTGTTTTTCGCAGCTCAGACTGAAGCAAAGACACAAAGACAAAGTTGTCATGATTCAATCCATCTTTGAGTTAATTATGTTTTAATGTATTAAATCTGTTTTCTCCTCAGTGATAACTATGAGAGGAAGGACTATCTCCATGACAACTCCATCAATCTCCTCCTTCCTCTTAAATATGCAGTCAGCATCAATGTCCATGGGTCAGTTGGTACACATTACTGTTACTCCTTCAGAAATAATCAGCATCATCATCATCACATTTAATTTATAGTGCACTTTGCAGAACACAAGTTACAGAAAAAAATAAAATCAAATAACTTAACAAAAAGCACTGATTTGCATGATTTAAGATCAAAGAAGTCAAAGTTTAAAAGAATAAAAGCAAACAAAATTCATTTATTTTCATTTTATGATAAAATATAATTCAAGTAAAATAAAAACTCAACTAAAATCTAAATATGCTGTCAGATAAAAGTGCTAAGAGATTTAAAAGATGTTGGACATGTTGGACAAGATGGAGACCCTGCAACTAAAAGCATTGAGTCACTCCTGTCTGTCTCTCTGCAGTTTCGTTACTCCTACCTCTTTTGTATTCGGAGATGAAGACACGACTCCAGTTGACTGCTACCCTGAAAGATTCAACTACACCTACAAGGTAAATGTCAGTCTGGTTCAAGAGTTTCTTCAGGTGTATTCAGACAGAAAGTATAGTGAACTCTGGACGCAACACAATTGCACACAAAGTTGATAGGACGATGTGGAGGGAGATGTCGCAGTATAAATTGTCTTCATGGCAACAATATATTCCCTGATCTCATCTGATCTCTTGCGGTGTATCTGTTCTGTGTGTCTGCAGGTGTTAAACTCTGGTCCCAGTAGGTCAGTAGATACTGTGGTTGAGATCGCATTACCAAAGATCCTCGCGCCGTACCGACACAGACTACTGAAGGTGGTCGACTGGCAGGTATGTGCTGTAACAGTGCCAGCAGGAGTGGTAACAGAGGCAGAATAAAACCTGTTAGCGGTAGTTGTGTAGTTTCTGAAGATACATTTCAAAAAGGGCTCGACCCTGATGTGGAGCTGAGATGGAACAAGCAACCAGCAAAAACCAAGGCTGAGTGTGATTGGTTGAGACATGTACCTAAGGCAACAACATGCCCCTAAATACCTTTTTACTTTCTTTGATGACAGAAATAAGACATTTGACAAATGCTTTTTCAGTGTTAACTACTGCTGTACAAGAACTTTGTCTAAATAAAACAGATTAAAACCAGAGAAACAGGAACTAAGAACAATAATTAGTCAAGGCGTTCAATGCCAACTTTCAGTACCTAAAGAGTCCCAGCCCTGGGCTTTACACAGAATTTGTGTTTTTGCCATTCTTTTAAGACACTAATGCACAAATGGCTTTAACACTCAGCCATGGTAGTTGCTTATTGGGTGACTGTAGCAGTGGGCATTGATGTAGCAGTAGAACTACAGTAGTAGTTGTGGTAATAGTATTAAACATCAGTGTATATATAACATTAACATGTTAATTCTCTCTCTACAGACGTCTCAGGGTGTGTGTTCCATCAGTGACACGACTGTTTCAGTCACTGAGGACTGCGAAGTCCCTCAAGCTTCCTTCATCAAACAACTCATCTTCTTCTTCTCCTCCACCTCCACCCGCAGAATGGTACACACACACAAACACTTACTAATTCTGAATAGGGGCAGCAATATCTTGACCCGATTTCATGGCAGTACATCCAGTTGTGGAGAAAAGACCACATCGTTGGGATGTCCACAGGGTGTGAGGACCATGAATGTCTATCCAAAATCGTGTGCCGGCCCATCCTGCGGTTGTTGAGATATTTCAGTCCTGATCGATCAACACAGTCATCTCTGGAGCCTTGTTGATAGTGTGTAGCGTGTGCATGAATGTCGGTCTTTTTCTGTGTGCGCATTTGCAGTTTTGTGGCCGTGTTGACGAACTGTGTGAGCGGCTGGTGTGTCGTCTCGGTAACCTGGAGACGGGAAGAGATGCCACCATCCAACTGGAGACCAGACTGAACCCCAATGTGCTACTGCAAGCTCCGGTAACAAACACCTGCCGTCTATGTGGATCAGTACAGCTGTCACATAGCTGCGACACAAAGCACATTTTTATGCTTCAAGTCTATTTTGTCCTGGTCTATGTGTGTAACTACTGCTATTGTTTGTTACCTCAGCTTTATTTAATCCGCTGTTCTCACTGAGCTTGAGATCTCTTTTACACTAGACACCCGAGAACAAGAAAACATTCAGACAGACACACAGTCTGCACACAGAAACAATATTACAATATTAAGGTATCTGATGATGAGAATGTGTATTCGTATTTCTGTATGTCAGTTTTATGCACCTGGGCCCTGATGTCTGTGTTTGTGTCTCCGCATCAGGGTCGTCAGAGTATCATGAGGTTGGAGAGCACAGCAATAATATCGTCCCCGAGAGAAGATGCTCACACCGTCCTCATCCAGAAACAACCTGAAGCACTGGTAAAAGCACCCTGCAGCCAATCACAACCAACAGCTCAACCGACCAAAACAAAGGTTTCACAGCTCAGTACAACACTGTGGAGCCAGACTGGACCACATGTGGAGCAAGTTCATCTGTGTGTTCACACAGCTGTCAGATCTCATGGTTAATCAGGGCCATTTTAACATTAATATATATATATACATATATATTTACATTTAGTATTACCTGTACTTAAGTAAAGGATCTGTAAGTGCTGAGTGCTTCCTCCACCGCACACCTATCTCATGGGAGTTGTAGTTGTTATGAATGTTGTCCTCCTGCAATCTGCTGTATATTCTATGTGTCACTAATAATCATATATTGTATGTGGTACATTTCCAGACGGTAGTTGAAGCTCTTTTTACCCAGAAACCCTCAATGAGAGTGAAGATCTTCATCATCGTCGTCAGTTTAGTTTTGGGTCTGTTGATCCTGGCTGCTCTCATCTGGTGTCTGTGGAAGGTAAACATATATATGTGTTTTTTTTAAAGCTCTGATAAACAAGTCTTTCATTTGATAATATTAATGGTTGGAGAATAAACTTGTAAAGGTGAGCAAATGTTGTTAGGTTGGAATGTAAAGGTGCTGTATATCACAGTATAATAGTTTTGGCAGCTTTTTTTGACCATTTGTCTCCGTCTGTCTCAGGCTGGTTTCTTTAAGAGGGAGCTCCAGAAGAAGGAGGAGGAGTTCAGGAGACACAGCTGGGACTACGTTCCTAAAAAGAGCGATAGAGAGAGCTTTTCTTAACTCTGACTGTTACCTCTACCCTTGACCTTTGACCTCTGACTGTAAGGTGGAGTTCACATTGTGACTGTGCAGCAGTTTTAATGAGACATACAGTATTGTGCTGACAGACGGTGAACATCAACGGCCAATGAAATCTGACTGTGTCAGAAGTTTGAAGTCTGAGTGTGGCAGATGATGAACACCTCCTGAACACGCCTGAATATGACCATGACCTTTTAAATTATTTTGCCTGATGTGCTTTCACAAATGCAGGAGTTCAAAGACTTGAAAAAGACTGTAGCGATGGATGGATGGATGGATGGATGGATAAATTAAAAGGGAAGTGAACCTGAAACAATCAAATGTGGACCTATTAGAAGGTCTCGGGGATCGTGATACTGTTTATTGATGGCCTCCACTTTGACTTGTTTAAGAGGAAACAAACCAGAGGAAGCGACCGTCTCAGGGGAATGAAACCTGGCCTCTGATTGGCTCATATCTCTCTGGAGGAACTCTCTTTTGTCTGTGTGCATTATCTTTCTACATTTTTGTTCAGTTCACACAAAGAACAGACTCGCTGGCTGCATACACACCACATGTTGTCCAGACAGAAGTAGTCAAGTGCTGGGAGCTCGAACAGCATGTGTTTATGTGGAAACCAATCAGTGCGGGAGTTTTAATGGACGTCGAAACACCATAACTGCTTTTTTTGCCACTCTGGGATTTGTTTGTTTCTGTTTCTGGTCGCACCGGCAAAATGTCACGCAGTCATTGGATTTGCTCGTGCGGGCGACGTGAATCCACGCAAAGTTTTGCATCACATTCAACTTTAGTGAATTTTGACATGCAAATTTTGCAGCGAGCCGTCTTGACAGCGCTGACCAGTGAAGGAACGGTGTCGGCCGAAATGTAGGAAACTGTTGTAGCTAATTAGTTGTATTGCACCATCATTTTTATTTAACCCTCTTCTGTGGGAGTATAAACAGCAGACCATCATGAGACAGAGCCCGATGGCACAAATACGTCTTTTGTGATCCATCATCAAGACAATAATCAGTTAGTGCTTGCACATTAGCTTGGAGAGCTTTTTTCCCCCTCCTTAATAACTTATTTTTTTAATCAAATGAACAATGACAGCAAAATCTTAAAAAGTCTTTTTATAACCCTCTGGATGATATTTTAGGATTGCTAATAATGACAACTTTATAGCTGTACGTTTTTCCTGAATGAGCCCAGGTGCACTTGGAACGTGAAATAAGAAGAGAGGAGGAAAACAAAAGCCTTTATATTTCAGATTCTGCACACGCAGTATTTTTTCATCTTATTAATATACAAATGTTGTTCTTGTTTCCAGAGGTATTTTACCTGATCCACAGTACAAATCATGCAATATCATGCATTATTATTATTATTATAAGTTTCGACAACAATCCAAACTAATCAGTAAGGTTCATGTTGAAGAGACATAGCAGTCCTTAAAAAACCTCCTCTGAGATGTAGTTAAGTGATTGGAACATCGTCAATGGTGGACCTTGATCAATTTCCAGGTCATGGTTCAGAGGACAAAGGATGTGAGGAAACATTAAGAAAATGCAAAGCACCCATTGTGTCAACAGAATATCGTAAGGATCTACAGATGAATTTCTCTGTGCTGCACCGTCTGATTTCACCTTTGTATACCGTTTTTTTTTTTTGTTTTGTTTTTCGGATCCGTTGAAAAATTGAGAACAATGTACAGCCCGGCAGAGCCACATGAGCACAACTGAAGAAAGTATGACCACCTGTAGGTGCCACAAACATGAAAAAAACAAGCGCTTCTCTTCCGTGACCCTCTGAGGAAAACACATCTTGTGACATAAAGTCCAGCTTGAATGGTTGTTGCTGTGAAGAAATCAGAGATATTTATCTGCTTCTGTTGGTCTTGATCTCAGACCAGGTGGTTCAGTTGAACCCAGATATAGTTTCTTGGTCGACACCCTGTTTTGTGGAAAGCGTCAATGTCACCAAGTTCTTAATTGGTGCCTGTGGATTTGGACTTATCTAGAAAGCACAGTAAAAGATTCAACCTGGGTAACACAGACAGCAACACATCGAGTCACAGGGTTGAAGAATGGAAGACTACTTGAAAATCAGCATTTTAATAAAAGTACTACAAAGCACTGTTTTAACTGTCTGTGTTCTGTGAATCCAGAGAGTTAAAACAGCCGTTACCTGCCCTTCTGTTTATCTGTTTAGTACAAATGCCCATCACACAGAGATGTTTTTAATATTTTAATAAATTAGTTTGTTGTTATTGTTTTTGTTTATGTGAAGTTGTTCTGCACTGGAGTCTCACTGCTTTTATCTACACTTTTCTATTAAAATGAAAAATGTTCTATTTAAACAACTTGTTTTATTTTTTTTCTCTCCGTTATCTCTCTAAAAAATCTAAAAAGCCTCTACATAAAAACAGCCAAATTAAGTACAAACAGTTCAGTTATATTCAAATATAAAACTTTTACAGTCTCTGGACACAATAAACTCATCCTGTCTGGTTCTGCTTGTGTTACAGCAACATCATCTGTACAGAAAGCAGCTGATTGTAGACTGATCTATATTACACACAATATTCAATAACAATGATCAATACATCAGGACTCCGCTAACATGTACCAAGTTTCCTCACAGTGTTGGATTTGGAAAACTCTTTTTATCTCATGTTTATATTTTTACTCCGTTTTTCATTATGTTAATAGTTATTTATGATAAATGTGTTGTATTGTTAATTTCAAATGCTAACTGCTACTAGAGGCAACAAACATTTCACATGAATGAAATTAATCAAGTCTTTGTCTTGATGCTGCAGAACCAGAAACTGGATGAGATAAAACCAAAAGTAATAAAAATTGTAATTCAAAAAACAAAAAACAAATGCAAACAAATGAAATTAAAGTCATCTGAGAAAAGGTGGTGATTAAAATATAGTAAAATGTAAACATTAATTTGAATATAAAACATGAATCTTTATCCTGAATTAGTTCGAGAAGTAATAAACTTATAAAGCACATTTAAATTGAAGTTAAAGTTAGCGGATAATTTATTGGTTATTAAAGCTGCAATAATGCTGCAATAATCAAGTGCCAAAAAAAAAATCAATGCAACTTGAACAAGAAGCTGCAAAACTCTGTCACTACTTTTGTGTCTTTTTGCTACTTTGAATGAAACGTTAGCCATTAGTTCGCCGCCATGGAAACCCTAATGACCTAGAGGGCACTGTTGAGTCATGGTTACACACACACACACACACACACACACACACACACATACAGCGTCCTCTGTAGGACTCAGATGCAGCTGCAGGAGACGGTCGACTCAGCTTCATCTACCTCCTCCCCGTACAAAGTGATGAGCCGCGGGTGGACCCTGAACGCACCATGTACACACAAACACAGAGTGAGATGTATGTTTGGAGAGAGGTGAAGAGTGAAAGCCTGATTTTCAATATATTGTGAAGTAATGAGATAAAAATATAAAATAATGTAAAAGGTAAAAAGCACTAGCTGATGTGTACAGACTGCAGGTGGATGCAGAAATCTTAAAAACAAAACTACCTGCATGGACAGACCCCTGTAGAGGGTAGTGCGAAAATATAGTTTTCTTAAGTAATTTGGGTAAACTGACCCTTTTCAAGACAAGATTATGCAACTGCAGAGTGATTACTTTTTAGTCCTAAAATTATATACATGCTTTAACTGTTCAGTTCTTATTGGTACGGCTTCAATAGACAGAAATTTGAAGACGCAGTTTAGTAAACTGTAGCAAATATTTTTCACTATTTTCTAACATTTTATAAAGTATACTATATTATATATATTATACTATAATATATTATAAAGTAACTATTAATCAAATTATCAAGAAAATAGCTGGCATGTTAATTGATAATGAAATCAATCATTAGTTGCAGCCCCGTTTCCTTCAGTGCAATTATATACACTATTAATGACAATATTTAGGGTTATTATAACTTTTTTTTTTTCAGTCGCAGTGACACTTCATCATACCTGACAAGCACTTCGTTCGCAATCTCCACCAGCTCTCCATCGATGTTCCAGGGGAAGGCAGCTCCCTCTGATTGGATGATGGGCGTTGTCTTGGAGTCGCCCTCCTCCTCGCTCTCCTCCTCCGACCAGTTAATCAGTGAACAGGGGCGGATCCTCACTGCAGACACGGCGTGCGTCTCCACGAAGGAGAAGCTGAACTGCAGACAGAATGATCAGACAGTCAGACAGACAAACTGACCAGGACAGACAGACAGGAGTGTGTTGGGTGTGCGTGCCTGAGTTTGTCAAAGGTCAGCTCAGGAGGTTAGAAAAGCTTGTTAGGATCCTTGTTAAGCAGCTTGTTAATCTGAAGCAGTGGCTGGGTTTCTTCCTGTTTACTGTCACCAAGAAGCTCCAACAGGGGGCAGCAAAGACCAACAGACAGACAGACAGACAGACTGGGTTGTTTTCTTTCATTCTCAGGTTTGTTTTTTTAAATAAAGCTGGGAGGATGGATTCACAAAATTTGTCTTTCAACAAAAATCCAGCATCGGACTGGAACTAAGTTCATTTACTCCAGTGCAGTACTTCAGTACAAATTTGAGGTATCTACTTTCTCGAGTATTTCAGTTTCATGGTACTTCTACTCAAGTATAACTCCTGAGAAAAATATTGTACTTTTTACTTCACTATGATACTTTGCTTATGAAGATTTTACAAATGAAATATATATGTAACATATATATATATATATACGTTCAAATATGATGCACTGCAAAAAATTGAACTACCCAGAAGTATGTTTGAGCTTAAACAAGTAAGTGATTAACCACTTAGTTGACATTATCAGAAAGAAATAAGCAGAAAGTGGTTAATTATTAGGGTAATTTTTCATGCAATTTAAAATCTAATTTGCAGTAAGATGAATAATTTTGAGATTTGGGCTTGGACTTTTAAGTATTTTTTCCTGGGTATACTCGTAATGGAGTATTTTTTACAGGGTGGTATTAGTGCTTTTACTTTGGTAAGGGATCTCCACACTGAATCACATTGCACTGCTGTAAATTCTGGTTTACTTTGAGTTTTTCACAGACCTCACCTGGCAGGACTGACTCAGGTGAGGATCAACAGGGGTTGTCATAGTTACATGTCTCCTGCTCCACTAGGATGCCCTGTCTTGTCATGTTTGACGTTGAGCTGTTCATCCATGATGTAGGTCAGTGAGTAAACAGCCTGTTTGCCTTGCAGGACAGTGAACACCACACTATCAGTATATTTAGTAAGTGGGTTAGTGTGCAGTCTCACAGGCCATGCCAGGCCAGGCCACACTGAACCAGGCTAATCTACTCATTAACTAGTTTAGGGCTGTTGTTTTTTTGTTTTTTTCCCACTCTGTGGGAGGCGGAGCCTGAGAAAGGCAAGGTCAAGAGTGAAAGAGTGAAGCAGTGGTGAAAGAAGTAAAAGCAGAAAAACCACAGTTCAGAAATACTCAAGTAAACATCTAAGCTGCTGAAGGTGGGGATAGTTTTTACTTCAAGTACTGCTGAGTAGCTTATCATTTTCCCTCCAGCGATAAAATAAAAGACACTGGTGCATTAAATTCTGTTCGGCTTCTAAGTCTTTTTAATTATTATTTAATTACTCTTAAACTTGCTGGGCCTTATTCCAACAGTTTAAGCTGCTGACTATCACTCAGTTAGAGTGAGATCGTACCTGCTCACCAAAGTTACACAGAGCAAGAACAGGTGTTCAGGGAGCAGACTGGGAATGACAGAGGCTCCGTTCTCCCTGTTATGAGTCAGCTCAGCAATACTTACAAGCAGTGCAGTGCGTCTCTAGAATTTCTTTTTTTTCTTGAAAGCAGCTGCCTGAAGCGACTGAACACGAAGCTGCGAGAGCAGTGAGAGTGAGAGTTGTGGTCCGAATAGTAACTCACTATAAAGTTATAAGTTATAAAAGGGCTTAGATAGGGGACTCAAACAAGATCTGATTCAATAAGTGGATTTAATACTTCATTTGAATTTAATAAATAGCTTTTCCTGAACACAGAAAATGTCCTGAACAACACTAGAATTAATGTTGTTTCCTGTTTGTCTTTGAAGGGCTCAGGCAGACTGAGAGGACTGTTTGACTGACAGCTTTTCTCACCTGTCCACTGGAGCTGCTGTATCTCTTCAGGTGTTTGATGAACTCTGACCTGGAGGTGTTTCCCACTGCGATCAGCGCCGCGCTGCCATTTGCCAAACTGCCAAAACACACAGGAAGTGGAGAACGTTGGTGAAGTTAACCGGCGAGGTGGTGCGTTCAAGGTCACGCAACACAGGTGAACCCAACTGCTCATTGTGCACCTCGTGTACCTGGTGTTGGGAGCCAGTCCTCGAGGTGCGTGTGGACTCAGACAGGGGATGGACATGATGCTGATGCTCAGATACAGGCCCTGATTGGTTGTCCAGGACTCCTCCCCCTCTGCATCAGCCAATCACATAAAGACAAATGATAACGACAGAATAGTTGACGGTGACCAAAACCCGAACCAGTTCTGATATTCTGTCCAGAAACACCAAACCTTCCATCAAAGACTGGCAACTATGACTCTCACCTGACTCTGGATCCTGGTTCACATCCTGGTCGTCGTCTCTGAGAGAAAGGAGATCAAACTTTGTTTAAACATAACTGACAGTTGCATCGGTGGTACACAAGAAATAAGACATCCCAAAATATCAAACCATTCCAGGGCTGTTTTGGTGGGGGTGTGTCACTTCAGGTAACAAAATACGATCCATGAAGTCCAGCTTTAATAGACCTATTTTGTCTATAGAATGTAAGAAGATATATCTTTTAAAGGCCTCTTATAATTTCCCACAGTGACGACTTCAAACGTCTTGTTTTTTCTGAACAGTCTAAACCTCAAAGATCATCTCACACTGGACAAGTTAGAGACATACTTGGCATTTTTGCTTGTGTGTGTTTCTTACCGATGTTGAAACAGATTCCCGGTTGAGTTCTTCGCTGGTAGGAAAGACAGCTGACAGTCCTCTGGTCTGAGTGAGACAGAAAAAGAAATGTGACAAAAATGTACTTTTTAAATGATGCGAGTTTTTGCAGGACACTCTAAAGATGGCAATACCATTTTATCTCGAGGAGTGTATCATAGTAGAGTAGTATGGCAGAATTTTTATGCCTTCTTCCATCATTTCCCACAATGTGTTGGGTGATTCAGTAATTCAGGACATTCAGTTGTTCCCTGAGGTTGGTCCCTGGCACCTGCTACGGCGAGGTGTAATTGGTCGGGGACCAACATGTAGTCTGTCCTGTCTCACAGTGACCATCTTATCAGGCACAAGTATCATATAGTCTGAACCTGTCATAATGACAGGTCTGTTTTATTCCAGTGTCCCTGATAAGTCATGACGTGGTGACAGTGAGCCTAAGTGGAATCATCAATTTTATTTTTGTGCCTCAGCTTTTCTAACTGTGACGTTACAAAATGTCTTCTGCGAAAAAGTCCCAGGCTTTGTTCAAAATCACACTCTATTTACTGTATATACTGTCATATATCATCATTTTCAGTGCTGCAACTTTTAGTTTAAAACTTCTGCACTATTATCTCAGAGGCATTTATAGTCTGAACATAGACTGAGATTAGAAAAATGTTAAATTCTAATTCATTTAAAATAGTGTGTGTGTGTGTGTGTGCTACCTTAGTCTAGCCAGCGTCTTCACCAGAGCGTGTACTCTCGTCGCGGCGATGACGGCATCCACCTCTTCTTTTCCGCCCGCGCCAAGCTCCGACCGCCGAAGCCGAACATGGCGGAGAAACCGAAACGCACCAACTGACCTTGAGACAAAAAGCTGCACATGTCCACCTGCTGCAGACCTGCGGAGAGGTGGGAATGGGGGATTAAATACAGACAAGATCCTTGTAATGATGAATATTTATTAGAAAAAATTAGGACCACACACACACACACACACACACACACACACACACACACACACACACACACACACACACACACACACACAGCCTGTAAGGAGGCCAAATGGGCTTATGGTGAGAAGCTTATTAATATTCATAAGAAGAAGCACTCCAAATATGGGAGATAAAGAGAGGTCAGGAGTGTGTGTGTGTGTGTTAATATCTATGAACTTCCATCAGTGGAATCACATTGCTGTAGAGGGACCAGTCCCTGCTTTACATCAGTCCAATCTGACCTGTCTCTGAAGCTGTAGCAGAATTCAGATGACGTTTACAGCAGATTTAGGACAAATGTGTTAGTGCTGCGAATGTTCGTCTCTTCAGGTGATGTTTAAGTCACATGCTTAATGTGCGTCATGTATCATAAAAATCTTCCCCCAGATTCTTTATTATGAGGTGACCCAACAGAACAGACTGTGTGGCCGAGGAAACCTCTGATATCTGCACTTCCTCTCCACAGGTCACAGTGAAAGCAGCATTTTTCCACAGACTGTGAACGCAACATAACCGTGCTATGAAGTATGGAATAAGCGAAAATCAACCCTATCAAACTTATTTCTCACCATCGACCCATCAGCAAGATGCTCAATCAGCTTTCAGATGTCCACACACACACACACACACACACACCCCTCTCTCTCTCTCTCTCTCTCTCTGTACCATCTGGCCACATACCTGCTGTAACCTACTGAACTGCTGTCTCCCTACCTGTCTGTCTGACTGACTGCCTGTCTCTCTCTCTGGACAGAATCTGATTTCCTCACACCATATGGCATGTTATCAGTGTGTGTCTGTGTTGTGAGGCTTAAAGCTGAGACGGTCAGTGTGTCAGTGAGATCAAACCTACAGCGCTCCTTAAAGGTACATCCAATATTTGTTGAGACCACATAAACTACAGGTAATATACCTCAAAAGACACAAAAACTGACGCTAACAAATCAAATTTTATTTATTGTTATATTGTTCCTGTCTCATAATTTGACTGTGGAACTGCTCTGTATGTGTAAACAAAAAATGAGGTGACAATAATGGACTCACCACATTCACTGAGCATCATAACAGTTCAGGTATGTTCACCTGGGTGTGTCACCTGGTGTCTGTGGGAACTGTTTTCTATTGTTCAGGACTTATCACAGCCACTGAATACTCCCATCTGTCACACACACACATACAAACATACACAGCTTCCACTGTTAATTAGTGTTAATGAACCCCCATCTCATCAAAACCTGTCATTCAAACACAGCAGCTGGCCCCACTGCCAGCTGATTGGAGGTTCACCTAAGAGGGGGTGGGGAGAGGTGAAGGGGGCGTGGCTTCAACGAGTAAACTGTGATTAAGAGTGAAACTGATCCTGCTGTTAGACATCTGTCTGTCCACCCGGGGGTTACTCTCTAGGTTTGTTTGCTGCCTGTCTGCACGACAATCAGCCAATCACATCAATGCTCTGCTAGAACGCTCCACAAAAGCTGCTTCAAGTAAATACAAACAACGATGAAGGATGTGACTATAGATCTCTAACACAGATAAAACCCCCCGTCCCCAATGCTCTAATTTATATATATATATATATCTGTAACAGGTAGAACCCCTAAAATATTTGACAACATCTCCTAAAACTACGCACGACATCACAGGAGGACCCACCAGGGTGGGGCAGTATTTGTGCAGATTTCTAGAAGGGTAGAACCTACTCCAGGTGGGATGTTCATAGACTAGAACAGGTAGAGTGATGTGACTGCAGATCTAAAGATGTAAAATCGATGACATGTATATACAATCGATCAGCCACAAATATTAAAAACCACTGACTGGTGAGGTAATAACATTAATCATCTCTTTACAATACAATGTTCTGTTGGGAAACCTTGGGACCTGATATTCATCTGGATGTTGTTTTGACACATGCCACCCAATTCTAACATCACACCAAGCACTCCTTCCCATGGCAACGCACTCCTCGATGGCAGGGGCCTCCAGCAGGACAGTGCTCCAACCACACCCACAAAACTGTCAGAAATGGCTCAAGGAACACAACAGCCTGGTGTTGACCTGGCTCTAAATCTCCAGATCCAAATCCGGATCGAACATGTGGATGCACCAGAACAAGCCAGATGTTGGAGGCCCCACCTGCAACCCACAGGACCAAAAGGATCCACTGCCAATATCCCAGTGTCCGACATCACAGGACACCCTCAGAGGTCCTGTTTCCATGCCCTGATGGGTCAGAACTGCTTAGTGGCACAAGGGGACCGACGCAATATTATGCAAGTGGTTTTAATGTTGTGGCTGATCAGTGCATAACACATGGAACATGTAAAACCTGCCCTGGACCATGTAGAACATGCAGAACTGACCCAGGGCAGTGTAGAGCCCACCAAAGGCACCCAAGTGCTTAGAACAAGTAAGACTCACCCACCAGAACTGTACATTTAGGAAAGAGGCACGCACCAATCATTGTCAATGTGACTATAGAGCTATGGTAGTGAACAATGATGTGATCAGGAACAAGCAGACCCTACCCAGGACAATGTGGAGGTTGCAGGACCGGTCTCTGACTCCATGAACAGAATAGGAAACCACATCTGTCGAGCTCTGTGAAGATGGACAGACAGACATTAACAAAGGACATCACACCTTGTCTTTGAGTTTATTACACAAGGTGCATCTACTGTGCACAGATTCACATGCAATGGGTCTTTATCAGGGTATTATCCTCTCTCTCACCAGCAGGGAATTATCCTCAGCTGCAGCACTGGCTCACTGGTTTCTGGTGAGTCTATGTCTAGCCGAGCCTGAGGACCAGAGCCGCGACACAGTTCTGCTACCCAGCCGCCCCTCAACACACCACCCTGACAGACTGGTGGAGACAACCCAGTATCAGGACAGGTAGGGGAGTGATTTTGTATGTTTGTGTGCCGCCTCAGTCAGTCCGTGCCCAAAATAAAACTATCCTCTAGAGATGGTAACACTAAATATTTGCTTTATTTTGGCGCCTGAAGAGGCAGGTATCCCCAACACACAGCCCAGCAGGGCCCATGCATTTCTTTGTAACAGTAGCACTGGGTGTTGGAACTTGAATTTAAACAGTGCATTTACTGCAATTTTCAATTTTCGCTTAATTTCAGTACCAATATTGTCAGGTGTTGGTTGTTCTGGGTCTGCTTTTTTTCAGATTGCAGGTGAGGCAGAGTTTGTGTATTGCAATAACAGTAGGTGGTGAAAACATTTAACATTAAACAGTAATCATAACTTCTGATTGTTTGACAGGCCAAATTCTTGTTTTTTGGGAGCTCATTGAAAAAGCAGGAAGGCTCATTCCAGAGTTTTTGAGGTGAACACTGCCTTCCCCTCCTCCCGTGTGTACGGATTGGCCTGAAGCTGCGGCTGCCACGGTGACAGCCAGCCTAATTGGCACCCAGGTTTCCCAACCAACTCTACCAGAGCAGCCTCCCACAATAACACCATCAATATCATCAATATCGCCAGCAGCCAGCTTAGCAACGCTGAGCTAATCTTCCAAGCACTAGCTTTTTTATGAGGGCTGAGCACAAAGCTGCTTACACACACACACGCGACGCATCTAATAAGACAATCTCAAATAGATTGATGGGAGTTTGATCACTGTTTTGTAAGCAGGTTGTAGTTGTAGTTGTTGTTTATTTGTTTTGCTGCATAAATGTGATTTTCACTTTATTAAGACAGCTCACTTAGCTCAGTTGGGGCAGTTGATGTTTGACCTCACCTGTTTGTGTGTCTGAGTGTGTGTGTAATCAGCCTGGTCACTGTGTTTTGAAAGTCAGCCCCTGACAGTAAACTGCTGTTTAATTATCTGGTTCAGTTCAGGTGAGTTTACTCTGTTATGTGGAAGGGTGATGCTAACATGTTAATGTCTATTAACTTCAATCACTTTGCACTCTAACATTTATTTTATAACTAAAGCTGCATTTAGTTTTAAACATACTGGGCATTATTTTCCTCAAAGGTAAAGTATTTCATGTATTGTTTTCATTTTTCTGTCCATCATTTCCTATTAGCACTAGTGACACAGGAATTATCAGTGGGATGTTTACACTCCAGCAACTCCAGAGACAGCATTTTCGACCAACTCAGGATAATGTCAGTCAAGGTAATGTTAGGTTAATTAGTTACAGCTAACAAGGTCTGGTCAGTGATAGTTGTTTTAGTTGACAAAATCCATCAGCTTCCTTTAACTACTGTGTCTGAAATCAAGGAATCATTGTTTCAGAATTTGAAAATGAAAAGACTGGATACCGACCTGTACAGAAGCTATCTGTACAACTAAAGGAGACACAACTACCAGACTGAATGCCAGCATTTCCTGGGAACAATCCACTCATTCATCTGAAACCCATGATTTTTTACCATTTGTGTTCCCATGCAGGATATCTGTTTTTCCACTGCAAAGCTATGTCCGACCTTGAAATGCTATTAATACATTAATATAACTGGATCACACAAGTTACTCCTTTTTTCAGTTATCAAGTGGCATGTCCAGAAGGATATCACATGTTCTTTATAGAGGAAATACTAACTACTATCACATAGCATGAAAAATAATATTAGAACATTAAAATATTTTAATTCTTAAACAATTATTAAATTAAAGTCTGCATTATTTTATGTATAATTATTCGCAACAAATCCTTAATCTGTGGCAAGAAATTGCTTTTTTTTCAGGAAAAGAGGATAAACTCCAGCAAGTGTTCATTTTAAAAATCAGGAGAGAGAGAGACAACAAGGGATGAGAGACACCACCCATCATATTCATCCAGCTTGCATTCCTCATCACTAGCATGGCCTCCTTCTCTGTCACTGGAGAGAAAGACAGGTAAAGAGAGAGAGAGTGAGAGAGAGACACAAACAGATGGAGAGACATTGAGACGACAGACAGAGTGTTCATGAATGTGTGTGGTCACGCAGGCCACGCGTGTGTTCGATGGCTGCCAAAAAGTCGACAACGGATAACACACCATCTGCTGAGAGGAGGGAGGGAGGAGGAGGAAGAGGAGGAAGGAGAGGAGGAGGAAGAGAAGAGGAGGAGGAGGGAGGAGGAGGAGGAGGAGAGGAACCGATAAGAGAGAGGAAACAAAAGAGGAGAAGGTGGAGAAAGGAGATAAGATGAGGAGACGAGAAGAGAAACGAGGAAAGGAAAGGAAAGGAAAGTGAAAGGAGAGAGGAGACAGTGGAGAAAAAGGGAGAGAAAACAAGGAGAGGAAACAAGGAGAGGAGAGGAGCAGGTTGTCTCCTTGTCACAACAGATGGCTAAGTCTCCCCGCCCCTTGTATCAGGTTACCTAGCAACCAGAGATCGCCATTAACCTGACCTTGGGATCCTCTCTACACACACAGAGATTTCACTTTCTCTGATGTCCATAAAGATGGGATCTAACAATCAAACAGTTCTTCACAAAACATACAGAAATGTTTACCCACTGCCAATCCACATAAAGGTATAAAAATAATAATCATCACCATTTGTTGTAAAACTTATCGTCAGCAGATAACAAACAGGATGGACTGACCAGTGATGTCGATGCGGATGTCTGCCATCTTGAAGAGTGGAGCCATGTTCTCTGTAGATGAACAGCCTCCTCTTGTATTACACAAGGATTGATGAACACCTTCAGATACCGGGACGACCAAGCGAACCCTGCACAGACAACACACATACACACACACACACACACAAGCTCCATCACTATCACAACTTGGATAGAAATAAAGAGTGAGTAAAATGCTTTCCTTGTGATGCTCCATAGAAAGTCCATTTGTTGCTGCTTGTCACTTTGGTCCAGACCGGAAACATATTTTCAGTCCTGTAAATATCGCAACATTTATTAGATGGATTGGCAACATATTTTTTACAGAAATTCATGACTAATGAATGAGCTGCAATTATTTCCACATTTATTAATCTATCTATATCAATCTTTGAATTGTTTAGTCTTTAAAATGTTAAAAGTAATTTCCCATAATTTCTTTGGTTCCAGCCTCCTGAATTTCTGTATTACTTAAATATATTTGGTTTTGCTCTTGTTCTTTGGTCCTTTAAAGTCTGTGAGATTTTTTCATTATTTTTTCTATACAGGTCTGATGGATGGCTCTAAACATTGTAAACTGTTTCACATCTGGAGAGGCCTGTTTGATGCAAAATACAGAATATATTTAATGCTGTTAGATACAGTATGCGTGTGGTTACATACAGTCACACACACACACTGACCCCCTGTACAGCTCATCATTAGGCAGATTTAGAGACCGCATTATAAATCCCCATAGACCAGCACAGATCAATACACACACACACACACACACACACACACACACACACACACACACACACACCAGCCCATTATCCAGTTCATTACACACCTGCTCCCAAAGGCCATGACCGCCCTGTTAATGACCCACACACATACACAAAGTGCTCTCTACTGATCCCTTCGCCATTACCAGAAGTTTCCACCCTTTGACCCCTTAAGGGAGCCCATCTATGCGATCCTAAGGCACTAGGAGCCAGGGTGCCACTAATATAACACTCATCATTAACTATGAATTTGGATAGTTACTGAATTAAACTTCTAAAGAAAAAGCATAGGGCTTAAGCCTCTATGTAACTCTGGTCCACTTTAATGTCCAACTTAACAAGAGAGGAAAATTGAAAACTGACAACAAATGTGACACATCTTCTGTAGCTGCCCACAGTTGCCCAAACTTTGCAAATCCTAGAAGTTGTAGCCAAACGGTGCCATTAGCTAACTAAGTGGCTCAAAACAACATTTTTAATTATTTTTACAGGAGTATATTGTTTATCTGTTTATAGAAGCAAATTAACACCCATAGTCTTAATGATTAAAGAATTTAAAACGTCAACACCACTGTTTTCATGACTAAAGAAAATACTTATTTCTCAGTCCTGATCTCTTTTCTCCTCTCTCTCACACACACACACTCACACAGTCTCTGCTAAGAAATGATGTCATTCAATTTGTTGATATTTTCTGGGAAGAGAGGCGGACAGACACAGAGACGTAGAGAGATCAAGTGTCCATCAGATCATCTCTCAGCTCGGCCAGCGGCAGGTTGCTATGGCACTGCCGGTTGCTACCATGGTAAACCAATCCCGATGTTGTCAAAGAGAAGGTTGAGTTTTGACAAAGCGCTGAAGAATCGAGCTGCTGAATGTTGCTGACTAAAACAGATTATATTTAGGGTGCAGCTGCAGCAGTAATAAATTAAAGGCTTTAAACACTAGTAATTAATCACATGCTCTTATTTTTAGGCACAAACTTCAAACTTCTTTGGTTTCAGCTTCTTAAATGAGAAAAAGTTCATATCACTGTACATTTGGGCTTTTGACTGTTAGTTTGAAGATGTCACCACCAGGCTTGTATGCTCCAGCAAAACAATGTTTTTTGGAGTCCAACCAAAAGTAATAAAAGTATTTGCACTGAACTCAAAGTAGAGCTGAAGCTGATGTAAATATCATTAGTTTTTGGAGTATTTAGTCAAAAACCACAGTATTGCATAAAGTAGAATTACATCAACAAGAATAATAATTAGGATTTACACAGTACAATAAAAGTTTGTTTCACAACCAGACCAATAAAGCCTTCAACCTGAATATGAGAGAGACAGGTAGGCACGCCATCATGGATTACAGTCACTGACTTCACAGACACCAGTTAATATGTAACATACACACCTGGTCATAAAGCATTTTACAGAGGCATTCACCTCAGTCCAAATACTTTTGTTGAAAAGATACAGACTAAAGGGGGAACAATAATGACAATAAAGTTCAGTGATCTGAGTGTTCGCCTTGATGCACCTGGTTGTGTTGTTGGTCACATGGCAATGAGCTTTTTAACCAGGTGTTTGCTGGCATTCACAACTGCCGCGTTGGGGAATGTAATTGTTCGTATGTTCACATTACCTCTGCTTATGTAATACACCTGCTTTCTGGAGGATACCTCTAGGGGGCACCAGAGAGCTCAGACCGTATAGAACTTCCAGATTTATGTGGCGTGAACAATCAACAGGGCTTATCATTACGAGGTTGCCTAAGTGTAATTGTAGGACGTGGTCTACTAACTGTCTTCAAGTTTTGTTTTCCACCATTGTTGTCACCAAGGATCGCGGCCTTCCTGCTAGTCCTCATACTGCCCCTTCTACTGTTCATGTGCATATTGTATCTGGTGAATGCATAATGTTAATTTAAAGTACATCTCCGACACAGTTATGTTTATCACTTAATTCTTCCTCTGTGATTCTATGTGCTTGTTGCATTTGGATCTGATGTTTTTGGATTTGCTAAATAAGTCAGATTATTATTTTATTTATTTATTTTGGGGGGTCATTTTATTTTTTCATTATTAGATTTTGCTATTAAACCGACATTTTAGTACTTAATGTTATCCACTGATTTACTTATACAATCTAGGATGAGTTTGTGTTAGCAAATTCTTCTAAAAGCATTATGGATTTATTAGTCATTATATGCCGTATGACTACTACTGTGTTTCTGGAAGTAAAGGATTTCAATTCAATAAAATGTTATCAAACTCATTGCCACGTCACACACACAGTGCGTTGATGTCATTTTTGACCTTAAGGACACCACAGTACCACCAACCCACCTTCAAGCACCTCCCACAGAGATTACACTTTGTCACTGAACCCGGACTAACAGCTATGTAAGCGAGCAGCAGACTGGACATTGGATTGACAAGACAATTGATCTGGGGAGGAGTTGCGACAGCACCTGGTAGCTCAGTCCGCCGTCCCGTGAGCTTTGCCGTCACAGGCCTGTCGGTTCGTTGTGCTTAAACAACTGTAGTCATCCATCCCGCCCGCCTGACTGCGCATACGGAACATACTCTACAGCATCATCGTCGCTTTTTGTCACCCTGACTACCATTCGTCTCATTAAGGCCCCTGCAGCGTTTCACACAGCAAGCAGCACAGAATAACGCCTGGAAACAGGAAGTGTCTGCTTTCTGCCGCCATTGTGCTGTTGAACGTTCGACCCGTGAAGGTTAAGAAGTGGCGGTGGGACTGCTCGCTTCTGCAATGTACCACGATTCACAAAACAATACGCTTTTCACACTGACTGGCTGAAAATAGGCTTAACAAGTCCGCACAGCAGCAGAGTGATAGAGTGTGTGTGTTACCTTTCACACACACACACACACACACACACACGCACAGGCTCCTCCGCTGCCGTAAAGTCACAAAGCTGCCACAGTTTACGTGCAGTGTGACCATTTAGCTGCATTACACTGCACCTGCCAGCCATTCATGTGGTATGTGTGTGAGGCCAAAGACAAACACCAGCAGTTGTGACTTTGCTGCTGGGCCTCATGGGCAATCTGCTCTGATGGACAATACCGCACTTATCGCATTGCAGGTGACCAGCGCATAACACGTCAGGACCCGATGCCATGGTGACAGGACCATCGTTAGCGTAAAAGTGACTCGACCTCTTCATTTGGCGGATGACTTGCACGCCTCAAGGTCCTATCGCTGGATGAACTTAGAAAACCTGCATGTAAAGCATGTGTGTGTTTCAGTGTGTGAGTTAAATCCATACACCCTGGACTCAACATTTCATTGTGTGTTAAGTGTCAGCCAGGCACCGCCCACCACAGTGCACCTGGGAAATCAGCCTGGGAACTCAGCCCAGCGATGTCCAAACTTTATTAAACCACCTCCTGTCAGGAGTGTCGTCAGGCATGAGGCTGAATTATTCAACTTTATTTTTTCCCTGAAACACGATAATATGATGAAATTCACAATAATAATAAAGACTTGATGGTGATGACAGGGGAGATTTATGCTTAGTAAATAAACTGTAAACACAACATTATATTATTATTTTCAAAAGACTGGTGATGTGTTTCCACTTGAATGAAACT
This sequence comes from Lates japonicus, assembly GCA_033238685.1. Classification (NCBI taxonomy): domain Eukaryota; kingdom Metazoa; phylum Chordata; class Actinopteri; family Centropomidae; genus Lates; species Lates japonicus. The sequence goes on along the minus strand of BRZM01000102.1, from coordinate 791,329 downwards.
CAGCAAAAGAAAATAAGAATTAATGCATGTTTCCATCCACTGCTGTTATGTGAATATTAGGAGTCCACATACTTTTTGCCTCGTAGTGAAATTTAATGAATGTTTCCAAGTCTCTGGCGGCGTGGCTTTCATCTTGAACTGAAGTGAGGTGGACACACGTGTTCATGTAGACAGTATTTTAGCTAATCCATCTCGCAGACAACATGATTCAACTGCTGACGGCATGTTACTGAGTACTGCTGAATGTGTGAGTGTGTGTGTGTGTGTAATCTGTGTTTCTTTGTTCCAGTGGATTAGCAGATTAGCTGTCTTGTCTGATGTAACTGTGACTCACCTCATTAAACTGAGTGATGAACAAGCCAATAGAAAACAATGAAATTACAATCTGAGCAGCTAGTAAGACACCTGTCCGACAACTAGCAAATCCTCGCAGTTATATCAGTTTTCAAGTTTTGTTTCATATTATGCCACTGAGCAACCCACAGAGATAAACTTGACGGTAAACATATCAAACATATCCATGGAGCCTGGGTACACTGTGAATCATTTTAAATTTGTTCAACTTAGAAAAGTTCCCCTGTTGCCTTAACAGAACTTCTAACTTTAATTGTTAGTTCAGTGCTGTTTTCTGAGTTTTGAACATGTAACTATATTAATTTACTGAGTTTGAGAGCAAGTTCAATAAACATAAGATACTGCTGAATCAACTGTTTAGTTTTAGCTTTTCTTTTACATTTTTTAAGTATAAAGAGTTAATTCATTACTTAACTCCGTGTCATGGTTAGCATAGTTTATTATTATGAAAATCTATTTAAGACACCCCAGCAAGTTTACATCATGTTTAATCTGTTTAACCACAAAAGGAGAATCTCAAACTCTCTAACGATTTCATGGTAATCATCCATCCAAAGTTAATACGAAGATATTTCCAGTCTGGATCAAAATGACAGACTGATCCACAAAGCATGGATAAAGAAACTACATCTTCTGTGTCACCCTCATCTAGGACAGGTGGTTCTGGATGATCATCTGAGTGCAGACATTTTTCCACACATTGATACAAAATCTGTTACAGAAAGAACACTGAAAACCATCCATCTCTCCATCAGTGTGTCTGTCAGGGTTTAATACGCAATGACAGACAGTTAGTGCTAATAACAACAGTGTTACTGGCAGTGAGTGCGTGTTTGTAATCATCTTACAGAGTGTAATCTATCTTCACAGAAGCACTGAGTCACGTTTCAGTGTATTCAGCTCTTATGTAACAGAGACAAACTGTTTGTCCAGGATTTTTTTAATAAGGAGTTCATCAAGTTGACAAGGACTTATGACTCTATGTAGGTTCAAGGAGGCTCCACCTGGGCCCAAAGTAGATAATCTGTGGTTTAAGGGTGGATTCATCCAAATGCAACTTTTACATGAACATACATTCATCTTGAAGTATAAAACAAATTAAAGTGCATCATGTTTCTGTTGGGTGCTTGAGTTCACTCTCCGCTTGCATCTGTCTGGGGGTCGACTGCATTTTTGGTCTTCGATTATTTTCAACTGGTCAGGCCTTGCCATCCACTTTGTATCGCTGAAGACTCCCACCATACCGTATGACCATCTGGAATGTGTGTTACTCAAGTAGCAGCCTGAGGGTGTTGTACCAGGTTTGTGTGTGTTCGGGCGGAGGCATTGTGGAGGTGCAGCCTCCTCCAGCCTCCTCCCCATCCTCCCGCAGCAGAACAGCCACGCCAGCACGGCCCCCCGACTGCTGGCCTGCCGCCGCCGCCACCTTCACCGCGAACACGTCCTGCAGCAGCATTCACACCTGGCCAGGCACACACGGCTCACCTGCAGGAGGGGAAGAGTTAACACAGAGCACCGAACACAACACATATCTGACTTTATTAAGAATGTAATTTTTAAGATAAGTTGTAGGATTATTGTTTTATGTATTAGGTTACATTTTGCACGCTCACCTGTTCTTTTGTATATTATACATCCTTTGTATATTTTGTATATATCGCTTCTATCCATTATTGTATCTACAAAGTTATAATTATAAGAAGCTGAATTTTGTGAATGACATTTCTCAGGCTGCAGAGAGAGTGCTGCCTACATTATTTGTCCAATTCTCCTGTCGGGTCATACTAAATGTGAATGTAATGTGTTGTTGCTGGTTCATCTATGATCATGTTACATAATATAATTAATCATTAATCACTAATCCATTGATCAGCAGAACGCAGCAGCACCCGGCTCATCAGTCAACATAATCAGAGAGGAATTCTGAGGTCTGACAGTCCACGGACGATTAATCATCCAATCTCCCGAGGATACGTCAGCAGAGCTCAGAGTTACATAACACACACACACATATACACTTTATTCATACCATGTTGTTAATAACGAAGCTGATACAGTGCAGTTTGAGTTGACCACGGTACTGCAAAAAAATTTCACCAACCATTTTCTTCTTTTTGTCTTTTTTTTTTTTTTCATATATTCGTCATAATGCTAGATGGAGGGTTAAATGAAGTGTTACCATTTAATGTTCACCAGTTTATTGTTTCTATACCACGGAAAATTACATTTTTAATGATTAATGATTCATTGATTGTTAACCAATAACTAATGAAGGAACCTGCTTAAAAACCTATAGTCAGAGGAAATATCACATATTGAATTAAATACCAACAGCCTGTCACAAATGCACACAATAGAATCATGACAGAAAGAGAAGCTGCTGTTCTGTCAACACATGATAAATTGAGAGACAACAATAATCAATAATATCAGCAGTAAACAAACAAACCAACACCTGCAACAGTATAAAATGTAAACAGCTTTGATAAACAGCTTGAACCACTCAGATTCACCAGGAAACAGTTATATCAGCTGATTAACCTGCCTGTGTATGAAATACCCCTCCCGTTGTTATCAAATATCATGTACCCCACACCACCCGCCCGCCCACCCAGAGAGGCCAGCCCGCTATGTCAGGGTCGCAGTCTAACGCGTTGTTGTTGTTTCTTCATTCTCTGCTTATTTATGTTCAGTTTTTTTAACATGTCTCTACAGATTTCTTAATGCAGGGCAGACAAATATTCAAAGATACAATGCAAAAGTTGAAAAACACAGATTACTGGCCAGTCCTCACTGCTGCTGTGTATGTGTGTGTTTGTGTTCAGCTCAGACTCTGACTGGTCTGATAACTCAGCAGGAACTCTAGTCATTTCTAGTCATTCAGCAGTGTGTTACTGTTCATTAAACTAAGTCATTTACACATCTGTTACATCTGCAATGACATTTTAACGCCACATTAATACATTTTTTGGCCTGAGAAATACAGACTCTAACATATTATCACTTTGTAAAGTTATGATAAGATAAGAGAAAACAGTTGCTTATTTACAAGAAAAATATATTTTTTTAAATCCTAAAAAACAAACCTCTGTAGATCTGTCAGTTTGTCACATTAATTACCTTCTTAATTGCTGTTTTTCTATCAGTTTTCTGCTTTGGCAAAACAGAGAGTGGAAATTTAAAACATTAAATTGAAAGAGAGAGAGAGAGAGACAGATTTTCCATCCACCCCAATAAAGATGACTCTGATCTGAGTTGACAGAACCTACAGAGCTGCTGCACACACACACACACACACACACACACACACACACACACACACACACACACACACACCCATTATTGCCTATTGCCTATTACAGGTAGTGTGCTGGTTGGTTCCAGATGGAGATGAGTTTCCCATCATGCCCTCAACAACCCACTGTGCCAACACTTACGCATACACACACACCCACACACACACACAGGTTGATGTGTGTGAGGACACTTACCATAACCCTAACCATCACAACTAAATGTTTCCACCCCAACTCTGAAATTAGCTAACAGGAACCAGCCAAAATGTCCTCACAGTGATGGTTTTGAACGAAAACTTTTCCACGCAATTACAGAGAGATATGCACACACACAGTAAGGAATGGTTAAATGTGTAGGGACAACACCACAGCGCACACACACACGCACACACATACGCAGTGGCAGTCCAGTCCCATGGTGACCAAGCCATGTGGCTAACTGTGGGGAGTTATGGATTGTAGTTTACACACACACACACACACACACACACACCCTCTGAGGCTGCAGCGCTGCATCACTCCCTTACTGTCACTGATGACACTGATCATCTTAACTGCTCTACTGCTCTGATATTGTTAATTCATTGTAACCTGATCACTTCTGATTGGTCTTCAAACTTGGAGATACTTCCCTGTCTGCAGGAAAGCAAAGTGTGACAGTTACATACTGTTACATACATATTTGAGTGTGTAGTGAAACTGGAAAAAGTGATGTCAAATATGCTAAAAAGACAGAATACAGACTGAATTCAAAATTTTATCAGTTCGGCTAAGGAGATGTCAGTGGAAGGCGCGAATCCGAGCGGTACCAAATTCAGACTGCTTGTTGTTGCAGCTGAGAACAAAACACGACGGCCGGATTGCTGACATCACCCACAACTGATTCAGAATCTAAAAGTGACTTATATGAAGCAGCAGGGTGTATTGTAAGTTTTCTCAACAGTGTAATCTTTAGCAGCAATCTGGCGTTAGCAGCGTACGTCACATCACTTGGTGACTAGATAATTCTTATGAAGCCACTGTTAACTCCTGCCCTGACGTTTATTATGTGCGGAAGCTTCAACTTTATCAGAACCAGGTATTTTCTCTCAACGTTGTTTATGTTTTGTAATGATGATTCAACAGGGGAAAAGTCTGAATGTAGTTCTAACATTATCTGTACAGACAATTAACGGGACTTTTACCTCTAACACCAGGGGTGCCCGAAATATCTCCTCCCTCTTTGAAATGCTTTCTGCTTCATGATTTTAGTACAAAACAGTAACATAAAGTGAGGTTAAGTCTCACCTCCTTGAGACAGACAGGCTGTTGGGTGAGACAGGATGAATTAATGTGTAAGAAATAAACAACAACAGCTGATCCATTTATATAGAAATATATAATCAACACAAACACACACACAGCATGCTGACAGGCTGACTGTGTGTGTGTGAGTGTGTTAATCTCCTCACACTGAGAGACTCTAATAACCCCCCACGGGCCGAACCAACTGCTCTCTACTACTGCCAATACACACACACACACACACACACACACAGTGCTGGCTTAATGACATTAGCTTGGATGAAATACAGAAAAACAGATTGGCTTCAAAAACACACACACACACATACACACACACACACAAACACTCACTGTATTTACACTTTCATCCTGTCTTCACTAACCAGCTCTGTCTGAATGGATTTCAACCAAAAATGTGTAAAATGTAAATCACTCAACAGAGGACATCTGACAAAAGAAAACTCCTTTTTGGCTCCATCGGTTTCATACGCTTCTCCTCTCGCAGTGTGGTTTGTTTTTAGCTTGTGGGAGATATAGCATAGCTTCTCACAGAGAAAGAAGTCTCTTTCTGCAGGCGTCTGCTGTGATCAGAGCTGCAGGAAGCCAATATGGATGAGATACTGCACGAGGGATGGCCAGGGCCTAGTCCAGGTTCACAGTTGTCAGATTGAAAAAATCAATTTTTGCATGTTATTAATAACATTATGTTGGCAGATTTAATAATGCATTCACCTCATAAATCATATTTCCCTCCCTGACATAGTGAATTAGCCACTTTTAAAAATAAAAAGTACCAACACTGGCATTGATATTGGCAATGCTGGCCCTGGTATTACATGGTATTGGATTGAAACCAAATTTTGTGGTATCGCCCGGCCTTAATGCAGCCAAGTCCTAATATTCACACAGCAGCAGTGGATGGAGACGCACAGTAATTCATATTTTCTTTTGACAATTTTTGTAGGAATTCGATAAGAATTTGTCAATGAGGGCAAGTGATTGGGTGCATTTTGGATTAAAACTACACACATCTTAGGTAGATCCAGAACCTGCAGGAGGAGCCAAAAGCTACACGTTTTATTTAAGTTTTCATTGTTTTTCATCATTTTTAAGTCTAAACTTTTATCACGAACACTAGCGTTTTTGCTAGGTGACATTTAATGCAAAATGAGGGATAATATTTAGATTAAAAAAAAAACCTTATTAAATTAAGACTCAAGCACAAATTGCCTCAACAGCTGATTTGCATGTTTGATATGGCACTTTCTATCTTCATCCTCTCCCTCTTCCTGCCTAATATTTTTTATCTCTTTTGGCTGAAATGGAATGGCTGACATTTCATCAAAATTCAGGTTCCATATCTTTTCTTTTTCTGTATGGTGTTGTTGATGTTGTTTTCCACTTACAGGTCTGATAGAGAAAGGATGACACAATCATATTAAATGACCATCATATTCATTAAAATTAATGGAACCACCACTGCTTTATTCATCCATCCATTATCAACCCAGAGAGAATCTACGCAGGGAAAACATGCAAACTCCACACAGAAAAGCCACAGGCAAACCAGGGCTCGAACCTGGAACCTTCATGCTGTGAGGCGACAGTGCTAACCACCATGCCACCTACCACTATGTTATTTCAGGTTTAATATCAGTTTAAGACCACAACTCTGCCTCAAGCAGCAAATTATAGAGGGCAGCAAGCTGTAAGTCGTGGACTGTACTGCACATTGAATTGTTGTCATGCTTGATTTAGAGTATAAAACATTTCTTTGTAATGTTTACAATGTATGCTTTGTGATGGATGTATTTTTAATATACAGCACAGACTACAGACACAATTAAATAGATAAATAAAGTTACTTAAAAGTGTATTCAGCAGCATTAAGAAGCTTTAACAGCATGCATGTGCATTTGCTCTAAGGTGCTTCTTTGCAGGAATTTAAAAGCATTCATGGGAATGCTTTGAGAAAAAACTCTTGACTTCTAAGATTGACTGTTAATGGGAAACAGGGCCCTATTTAACTTTCCTGCCTCTGAGAAAGAAACATGGGAAGCATCCACATTGTCCCCCATGCAGTGGCAGTGCAGTGTGTGTCCAGATGTCAGGTTTAAGGTGGTCTCAACATGAAAGAACTTCTCCATTACAGCGCCAGCTGTCTCCACATACACACAGTCTGTCTGGCTGACAGCAACGATCACCATGACAACCCGTCACCGTGGTAACTGACCTGTGGGGGTCTCAGGGGTGATGGGGATCCAGGTCAGTCTGGTTCGGGTGAGCAGGACGTCGTGACTCTTCTTCCCCAGTTTGAAGATCCCACGCAGCACAACACACTCACTGACACAGACAAACGCACAGCGTTTATTTCAACCAATCAGAGGTCATTTACATACATTTATCAATGATGAGACTGATAAATCAATAAGCAGGTCATCTTGATGATTAGGGTTACAAGTAACAACTACCTTCATTATCAATTCATCTACCTGTTATTTTCTAAATTAATTACATGTCACCTGCTGATCCTGATGTCCTTGGTTTTTGCTGTTTGAGTTAGTGTCTCTGCTTGTTTTCCCTGAAACTTAGTATATTTTGGACAAAAGTTTTGTTCTGTTTTGTTTTTTTTACCTTAGTGGAGTTGTAGTGACTTGCCTCTATGATAATACATTGTGGGAAATCCTGCATTGTTACAGCAGAGGTCCTTCAGTCTTGACCTTGGAAACATCCATCCAAATTTCAAACAAATTTAGCCCTGTTTTATTCTAGATGCTTATAAATCTTTTAAACTTTTAAGCAACTCTGAAAAACAGCTTCATTTCAGTTCATTTAAGTGTGTTCCAGGCAAAAACCATGAGTGATTATAAAAAGATTATATGCTTGGCTAAGGTGCATTGGTGTATTGAAAAACACATCAGATCTGTGTGGAGTGATGAGGAGGCTACAACACTTAAATTAATACATGTGCATTGTATTGTGAACTACTGGATTCCTGAACTCCTGAGGTGTAGTAGCACATCTGTCATGTCTGACAGAAGAACCTCACGTGGCTAAAGGATGCTTCCTTCACTACTGTTAGCAGAGCAGTAAAGAGTAGCCACACTACAGCTACTTCATCCATATCTGTATCCATAGTATCATAAATACAACCACAAATACAGCTGTAGTTAACCACAGCCACACCCACAGCTTCACCAGCACATCCAGGTGGAGCAGCTGCAGGAGTGCCCACAGCTGGTGCCTGTTTAATGTTGGAGCTTGTCCTTTTGAAAGAAGGAATCAGGAATAAAGGTAAAGTGTGTGAAGAGTTGTGCTTCTTCAGCTGTGAAACGCATTTTCATAGTTGCAGCTGAGCATCAATCTTTTGAAAGGATCCATTCTCTTATTTTGGTAAAGTTTTTGACTGCAGGGCTTTTACTTTGAAATAGTTTGATACTTTATCTGAAGTGAAGGATGTGAGGAATTTCATTCACTTAACCCTGCGATCTCCTTTAATCAATCAGTTTGTTGCATGAGCCATTCAGAGATTTCTGTGGTTCTTTTGTAGAACCTGGACCTGAGGGAACGTCAGAAGAGACACTCACCTGCGCTCCTCTTCCTCCTCCTCCACCTGCTGCTGTGCTTCCTCTTGTTCCCGCTCCTCCTTCTGCTTCTTCTTCTTCCCGCTCCGTTTCTCTTTTTTCTTCTTCTTCTTCGTGCTGTCTCTCTGCTCTTCCTGCAGATCCTCCTCAGGCTCCGACATATTTATTGATTAAAACAAACAAACAAACAAATAGAATCCCTCTCTAATAAACAAAACGACAGATAAATGTGCATTAAGCTGATCACCACGGGCAGGTGACTGTGTATTTCCGGGGTCTTGTCGCTATGGAGACCGGCATCCGCTTTACAGTGTAGACTCACGGCTCGTGCTCGCGGCAGATCCACCGGTGTGTAATCAGCGTTCCCACGCGCTCCCGTGTATATCCTCGCTCTACGCGCGAGCGCGCACGGAGTGAGTGAACTTAGAGCAATTTAAAGCTGCATCTTTTCATCAGTTTATGATCGATTATAGGGCAGTATTTGGTGAAAAAGTATTCAGATCCTCTACTTGAATAAAAGTATGAAGAGCAGCTTTTTAAAATACGTAGATAAGTAAGTAAAATAACATAAATAAGTAGAAGTATGTGAGTATTATCATTCAAATGGCAGCAACTTTTAATGCTGTCTATATTACAGGATCATTCACATTTTACTATTATCTGTATTGAATGCTTACTGCAAACAATAGCCTACAATAAATATTTAAAATAAAAGGCACTATGTATTATGCACTATGTATACACTATATGTTCTAACTTTATAACATTAAAAATGTACTAAATTATCAACCGAATGTAAATAGATAACAGCTTTAACATTATGTCAAAGACATCTGTGTAATGTGTTGCAGCGATAACCACTGAAGTTAGCATGCTAACCAGCTAGGCAAAAAGTGAGTAAAGAAGACTAGACTGCAGAGTAACAGCTGTAAATGCTAACACTGGCTATGTAGCGATGGCAAAAACTTCCATATATCAACTTTAAGTGAAGGTATGTGAGTATTATCAGGAAAATGTACTTGGAGTAAACCCAGCCAAATGTTGATTGTATAATAGCCCACTCTAATTCTCATTACAGCAACTGTAACTTTTAATGTCATATATGTTACATTATTATTATTCAGATCTACTATCACTGTTTATGGACACCTGGGGTAAATTAACATTTACCACGTGTTTGTAGTCAGTTTAACTCATGTTACTTTAAGGTGTGTGCTAACTGAGTGTTAAGTGTCAGTACTGTTGTCACGGTTACCTGCTACTCAATATACCCTGAGCACTGATCATCATACTGTCATCATACTGTCCTGATTTTAACACCTGCCAACCAATCAGAAAGCAGGATGTGCCCTGGCTGTGGTATAAATACCATATTACGAGCTACAAACACACCGCGTGTGTTGATGACAGATGGCTGAGTTTAAGCTGCTTTAATCAGTGTTATGATCAGCCAACAGACTGGAACACAAAACCTCTACCACAAAGACTACTGCTAATACTGCTATTAATATGGCTAATACTGCTGTTCCTACTACAGTAGCTGTAATCTGAGGGTAACGAGAAATGTCCACACAATGTTTATATTAATAATTTCCTGCAGTTAAGAATAAAAAGTGAATTTCAGAGTGCACTTGGCACCCTCAGTTTGTTTTATGTACCTTATAAAAAAGATAGCAAAAATTCTGGCAGAGATGCAGGTGTCATAGTAATTATGAATAAAACAACTTCTGTGACGTTTTCCCCCATTAAAGCATTTGAAGCTTATAATCTGATCCGTCTCCTTTCCAACTGTACAACCAGCACGTTCTGAAACACAGCGTTGTTATTTCAGAACCATGGATGGTGCTTTTTTTGTGCGTTGTCAGGAGATTTATTTACTAGATTTTGATTTTTTTTTTTTTTAAAGGAAAAGTTGCACTATGTAGCTTGCTTGCTTAGCCAAAAGCAGTTCAGGAAAACGATGGATACCTGGATTTGTAAGAAAAAACAAAACACCATAGAGACCCCAGCTGAGGCCAGTAGCCACAGCAGCCGCAATGATATCGCTAAGCCCGAACTTAATCTGTTACCTCCACCAGCTGCATTACATGTTACGGCAAGCAAGGTCAGAATGGGCCCACAGCCCCAGATACCTGTATCTGTAGGTGTTTTACTTAAAATATATTCTTAAAATAGTTTCTGTTCCTGTTGAACAGGATGGGTGAATTTTTGTGCTGCAGTCTTGACTTTCTCTCATTACTATTCCATTTTAACAGGGAGGCTAAATGGCGGGATATTGCCACCATATTGTCCCTGTTGACTTACACACTTAAACACACACATACACACGCGTGCGCACACACACACACACAGCAGGACAGCCGTATGTATGGAGGGGGGCTCTCATGCATAAACAAGATCATTTTCATAAATTAAAGTCTTGCCTGCAGAACGAACATCTGTGCCCTTCACACACACACACACACACGCACGTATGACACACACACAAACGGTAATCCTGGTTTTGTCCTTCAGTTGGTGTGATAATGCTGTTAACATGTTAACAGGGTTTTCTCTGTAAGGAGATATGTGTTTTCCTCGTGTGTTAAGCGTCATAGTTGGAGCCTGAAATAACTTTAAATAACACTGTTGTCATGTGGAAACCTTGTGTTTTTTTAAAGATGACCACAGGTTTGTGAGCTAGTTGGTAAATCTTAAACTGGCAGGACACTATATGATTTTATTGTTGTGTTATCTCACACTACGTGTCTTAATTACCTCGTATCTACAGCCAAAAACTATACCTGGAGTTGTTTTGTTGTTTTGTCCATTGAAAATTCTAATAAAGCTTTATTAAAACAGGGCTACCTCATCCTAAAATAACTCAGTTGTGTAATTACTTTGACTATGGGCCCACTGGAAAATGTGGATAATATGGTTATGGCTGTTAGTCAGTCTACAGTCAGCTACAACAGGTAACGTGATACAGCTGAAATTTTTTAATCGGCTAATTATTTAAACAACAAATTGTTTAAAAAATGTCTGAAAATAGTGGAAAATACCTGTCACAAATTCTCTCAGATTCGACCAAGAGCTTAAAATCCAGAGATATTCAGCTCACTACAAGTGCTAAATGGGGGGCTTGCAGTAAAGTGTTACCCGTTTTCTGTTGATGGACTAACTGATCAGTTGTTTAATCTCTATAACAAAACTCCATCTGATCATCCAACAGCTAGATCGTTGATTTGTTCAGGGAATTAATCAGCTAACATAATGGGAATTTGTCCTGTTTCTGAAATGTCAGCATCAACAAATTCAGGTTTAAATTCAGGTTTAATCTGTCTGGGTCAGCACTGACCTGAAGCACAGCACAACCAAAACTGGAGATAAAAGTCTTTTATATGACACTGAAGACACGCTGTGTTTATTAACTGAAATTCTACAGTTTTCATGATCTCAGTGTTTTATGTATAGATTTTAGAGTTTTGAGAGGTGAACTTGACCAAACTGGACTGAAGGGGACTAAAGTAGCCTGGAGGTAGCCCCACATCCAATGCAACCATCAGTTTGTCTAAAGGTAATTAACTAGTGACGTTTAAAAAAAAAACAATAGGTAGTTTGGCTGTATTTTCAGAGCCTCTTCTAACCATCTGGATGAGAAATATTTCATCTACTGATAATAAAAAAAAAAGATTTTTAATCTGTTTCCCAATTCGAAACTCAAGAAACTGATGGCTACCTCTGTGAATCAAATGCTGATACATGAGCAGCACAAACTGGGGATACCCTGAAAGACTGGATGTTGTATCCAGTGTCAGTGAACTGGGCTACAGTGAGGTGTTTTTTTCTGTGTTGTTGCTGATGAACAGAGTCTCTCAGATGAATCACATTGAATTCCTTTTAATAAAAGGCCTTTATAAACATCTATCTTATAAAATATGAACAAGAGTCACATGAAATGTCAACAGAACGCTACAAGAACGTTATAAAAAGCATAAAGTAAAAACCACATGAACAACATAACACTCCGGCCCATTCCTGGCTTGAAAACCGGCTCAATACCGGCCCAACATCGCTTTACTGACACACTGACCCAAAAATAGAGAAATCTTTATTCTTTCAACATTTGGAATCATCAGCTGAGCATTGCTCAGGTTTTAACAAAATTGCATAGTTTCTTCCAGATTATTGCTTGTTGATTATTGATTATTTTTAAGTGATAATATGGATAATAATGAGACATTCAGAGAGGGACTCCGCAGGATTAAGCGCTACAAAGATTCAACAATGTGATATTATCACCAACACTGCTGTCCTTATGACCAAAGAGCGTCATACAGCCTGACGCAGACAGAAAGAGGAAAAGAAAGAAGGACAAAAAAAAAGATATGTAATGGTCTGTCTGTCTGTCTCTCTGTCTCCGTCAGTCCCTCAGTCCTTTGCCTTCTTCTTCCTCAGGAGTCGTGGAAGATGGCGTTCAGCTGGGCGTTCATCAGCCGCTCATGGTGCGAGTGTCCATCAAAGCCCATCAGCCCGTCCACCTGCAGCTCACCACACCGCGGGTTGGATCCCCCTCCACCGTAGATGGCAGCGTGTCCCCCAGCTCCTCCTCCCCCGTAGTGCACGCTGAAGGAGAAGCTCTTCTCATAGTCGGTGGCTGTGACGGCCTCGTGCTTGAAGGACGAGGAGAAGTTTCCGTTGATGCTGAGTGGTGGGCTGAGGGGTGGGTCAAATGCCGGGCCGTCTGACACCAGGACGCCATCAAAGAAGGGCTCGAGAGGGCCGTACGGCTGACCTTTCACCTGGTGGAAGATGTGAGAGGGCTCCATGGTGCCATAAGGTGGGCTGGGCAGGCCAGCCGTCAATCCCGGGCTCTGGTAGGAGAAGTGTCCAGGATAGGCAGCAGCGCCGGCGGGTGGAAGATGAGCCGGCAGGTCAGGTGTTTGCTCTGGGAGGAAAGTCCGAGGGTTCAGCTGCAGGCAGCCCGCCACCAGGTTAGTGGTTGGCTGAGACAGACCTGAGATCAGAAAGACATTAAAGAATCAGTTTGTGATCGATACATTTGATACCTAATAATATCAGTATTTATACCTAATAATATAATATTTGGCAAAAACTGACAAAATAGTTTTAGACATGCGGCTCTAAACCGTCTGCTGCTTTTATTTGATGCTGACCCTTGCAGAGTGCCTGGACGAAGCTCATGAGGTCGGGTGCCTTGCCGGAGCGCAGGATCTCACTCAGGGCCCAGATGTAGTTCTTGGCGAGGCGGAGCGTCTCAATCTTGGACAGTTTCTGGGTTTTGGAATAACAGGGGACGACTTTCCGCAGACTCTCCAGAGCGTCGTTCAACCCATGCATGCGATTTCTTTCCCGGGCATTAGCTTTCATCCGACGGATCTTAAACCTGCAGAAACAACAGATTCACTGTTAGCCCTGTTATCAACTATCAAATCTGTGCCATAAGCACAGTAAGCATACATGCAGTCATGTGCAGCCAAACAAATGTTTTCAACTGTAAGTAGTTAGCACGTTAGCTTTCACCTTTTTATGCAGTGCTATTGCGTAATCTGAAGCATTTTAGCTGCAATTACAGCCCAAAGTACAGTACGGCTATTAGCTAAACTTTAGCTAACTTAAACAACAAGAAAATTGACCCCAATTTAAACAAAAAAGAAAACAAAATGTAGCACAGCAATATTGTAATTACAAATTTATGGTAATGTTGCAAACTTTCTCAAACTTGCAGTGAACACAGAGAACTCATGATTCCATCCAAGACTTCTCACTGCATTGCGAACAGACTTTAAATTGTAAAATGTACAGACCAGCCTACTGTTCTTTTCTGCTTTATTTTCAATTCATGCTCAATTTTAGTGTCTGTTTAGGAGAATTTTATAATTACAAATCGTCACCTATGAATCAAAATCAAAATATTGATTAAAATGTGTATTTCTCTGAAAAATGTATAGCATCTATAGAATCTGTGGTATGCACACGCACTTGCTCTTAACTGCCGTTCTGGGAAACTTGTAGAAATTTAAAAGCTTTTTAGAAAACAATTTTAACTTATCTAATCAATTGTTTTTGGAAAACGGGGGCCCTTCCAGTCCACATACAGTAAAATCGGAATATAAGATCACAGCACTGTGGGAGTCAAGGGGGAAATTTCCTCTGGGACCAACACAGACAGAGCTACTGCAGAGCCTTCCGGGTAATGAAGTACGAGTTTAAACAGCAGATTGCTCAATCCCACTTTTACATATTTTCAGATCCAAAAAAAAAAAAAAACACAAAGTTTTTAGATCATATTCTTCAAATATGATGATTCTGTTTTTGTGTATTTCAAGCGATAACAATAAATTTGCTGCCACACCTGCTAAGTTAATTTTTTGTCGAGATGCTTTGCCCCTTTAGAGGAATGATGAAGTTAGTCTGTCCAACACTTCTGAACAAGTGCAAGTCAGATTTTCATCATATTTACTGATCACAATCCTGATCCCCAGAGGATAAACCCTTCACATTTTAATGATCTTTCCATCACTACCACCCTCAGGACATGCTTAACATGCTTATTATAGCTGAGCTCATCTGCTGCAAATGCTCTTCAAACGCTGAAAAACAAAACCGTCTCTTTCACCTCTGCAGTCGAGCCTTCGTCATCTTCTTCTTCTTCGGCCCTCGCCTCTTGGGTTTGTTCTCGCCATCTTCCTCCTCCTCCTCCTCTTCTTCCTCCTCATCGTCGTCGTCGTCCTCCTCCTCCAGGTGGTGGAGGTGCTCCTCCTCCTCCTCTGCTCCTCCTCCTCCTCCTCCTCCTCCTCTCTCTGGTTCTCCTCCCGCAGGGCTGTGGAGCTCCTGCTGCTCCTCCGACTCCACAGACGGCTGCTCCTCCCGCACCGACCTGGTCATGATGCTGATTCTCTGAGAAAGAGAAGAAATATGTTCATTAGAAAACAATAAAACACTTCAGCAGAGAACTCATTATCACAGAGAGAGCAAATAATAAGAGAGAGAAAATAATAAACCTTTCTATTAGGTTATGATATTCAGTTGTTACTAAGTGATAAATAACCACCCCATCTGCTAATTGTTCATATTTTCAGGAACAGGTGGAATTTTTTTCTTATGAATATTTCATATCATATCCTACAACAGCATAATTTCTAGTGCCATGAATTTCAGTTTCTCTCAAAAAACAATAAGTAATCAGCAAACATTTTGCTCTCATTCTGTTGACAAGTTGTTTTTGTTGCTCTTGATTTTGCAATATCATAATTTTGAAAGATCAGCTGGGTTGAGTCCAGATAGTCCACACAGTTATTATTATTATTATTACCAATTCCGTGCTTAGTTTATAATTTTATAGCAAATGCTTGTTATTAACAGTATTTCCTC
Organism: Lates japonicus; assembly: GCA_033238685.1. NCBI lineage: Eukaryota > Metazoa > Chordata > Actinopteri > Centropomidae > Lates > Lates japonicus. Next base: position 775,437 of record BRZM01000102.1, on the reverse strand, counting down.
TTTTCCAGTATCTCTTAATCTGAAAAGCCAACTGCTGCGTACAACTGCCCTTATAGAAATAAATAAAGTTGTATTGAACTGAATTATTACAAGTTTTATTTACAGGAGATCAGATTCTGAATATTTGGTTCATTCTTTTGTATTAAACAGGATCAGCAGGTAAATGGATGGATGATAAATGGAGGTTCTAACCCTTATATCCCTTTTTATTTTACTAACAAGAGACCTAAAACAAATATAGTGTGAAAATGTGGTGAAAAACTGTCTTTAAAAATCCAGTCAATGTAAACATCCATCTGCAAACTCTTATTCTGATTTAAATCATGATTAGATCTTTCAGGTCTTTAAATCGTTTATTCTCTTAAGCTCTCAGACAACAGAAAACTTCAATCACTTCAACTGTGATTCCTCTTTCGTGCATGTGAAGGAAAAATGAAATATCCGTATTTATCAACCTGTTACGGACGGAGAAACAATAAAACTATCAATATGAAACCACAGCTATTGTTTAAAAAAAACAAAAACATAAACATCCCACAGAGTCAAGTTAATGTAATTTGTATAGGTCCAAATTCCCCGGTGGAGGCTTTAAAATCTGTGCAACGCATGACCTTTAGTTTTATGTGTAAAGAAATAATAAAACTGTGGGGGAAAAACTCAGATTGTCCGGACAGAAACAGAATGGAGTTTTTTGTTTTTTGTTTAAATTCATTTTAGTTACTGATCAACTGTTCCGATCAGCAGCTCAGCATTTTAATATATTTAAGCTCCGGTAAAAATATCATCACATCTAAAAATATTGCCTATAACATAAAATGTCTCTGACAATATTTTATTTACCTGCACAGAAAAAAAAAAAAAAAAAACAGAAACAAAAATTTTTAATGATACAATAACGCGCGCCGATAAATTTGACTTTGTTTAGACTAGTAGGCTGGAAGAAGCGTAGAAGCCTTTTAAGAATATGAATGAGAATAATTGTCCGTTTCTCTCTCATCCCAGTTTCCCGCTGAGCGGTCCCGTTCATTTACCGACAGACAGGTGGAGGTGAGCGGACATACAGGACGAACACAAACAAACAAACAAACAAACAAACAAAAAAGACAATAGCCTAAATAAATTCTCTCTCTATATATATATATATTTAAATGAATTCTACAAGTTAAAAAATATAAAACTGAAAACAAAAATAAAAAAGACTAATTAATTTAGAGGTATAGATTTGATATATAGATATTTTCGACGCATGCTCATACAGCATTAACGATCCTCGTTAATTTAGCTTTAATATATTAATATTAATTGGGTATAATGATGTGACGACACAGATACCTGAGGAGCCAAGCAGAGGAGGAATTTAATTCAGAAATTGGTTATTGATCAATTTTAAAAACTTACCTGTTGTAATGAGCCGCTGTCCGTTAGATCGCACGCATCCCGTGCGCTCTGTGTGCGTGTCCGTGCGTGACTGTGCGTGACCTGCTCTGAGCTTTCTGAGGGGTGTGTGTGGGATGCTGCTGCTCTTATACCCAGTACCACACACACACACACACACACACACACACACACACACACACACAGACACAGGAGGGGAAAGGGGCAGGGGGGTAATTAGCATATCGGGGCTCCGCCCTCCCGGCACGCGCCATATGGTAGTACGTCATTAAAACGGCCCCGGGGATCACGTGACAAATCTTCCATTTGTATGAGCCAAAGTCTCTCTCTCTCTCTCTCTCTCTCTCTCTCTCTTTGTGAGGAAAGTTGACCATCTGTCGCCACATACGCCACGCATGCGCAATCTCAAACATAGCCTTGTATGTGTGTGTTGTATGTGATAATTGTATGATATTTAGAGAATACTGCACACATGTACAAGCTAATTATTACTGTTGCTGAAGAGGAGGGGGAAATGATGATGAGAATGTTACCTGTGTCACAATGAAATCAGTGTGCCAACTCACTGGGGCCCCATCCCGAGACCCGAAGACATGGAGGATCCCACAGAGAGAGGAACATGATGTGCCTGATCTCCTGTGTGTGTGTGTGTGTGTGTGTGTGTGTGCGTGCCTGCGCACTGCAGTTGCAGTTCTGTTGAGCGGCTGAAAACCATGTGAATGTGATACAACTTATGTAATGTGTAATACTTAATGTGTGTTTTAGCTTAGTTTCACACAGTTTAGGATGCTTGTGATTCTGCTTCCTGTGTGATGCACTTTGTGATTTTCCTTGTGACCGACAACTGCTGTCTGCTGTTTGTCGTCTGCTGGCCTGCGTGCCTACCTTCACCTAACTCCGCCTAGAGGGTTAAACAATGCACACCAGAAGTAGGGGACTCCATCACCCACAACATCAGAGGCAGCATCTGCATCAGTGACACAGAGGCTAATCTCAGGGTGCTGGCAACACCTGGGGAAAAACAGAGAACCCAGGCACTAATGATCAGGGTCAGCCTATTGCACGCAATTCAGAGAGCCTGAATTATTTATAGCTAAGAGTGCTGCTTTGTTACTTTTTGACCCAGCCCTCTTGAACCCTTGATATTTTCTAGTAAGCTTACTCCAACCTGGTTGGGTGGTTTGGGGCGGTTGATGGGTTGACCTGTGCATCACTACCAGGCACACCCCACTTGTTTTAGCAATGTTGTTATCCATGTCAGCACCAATAATGTGAGCATGAAGCAGTCTGAGGTCATAAATGAAAGCCTAGTTTGAGTTTACTACAAAGATGTATCTGCATCGATCAATCGTCTCTGGTTCCCTCGCCCCCCGCGGGGTAATGAGGAGATGTACAGTAGGCTTACTTGTCTTGGGCTAGCTCACCTCTGCAGTGAGTAGGGATTTGATATTGTTGATCACCAGCCTTGTTTCTTTGGTTGCCTTGACCTGCTGAAAGCAGATGGCCTCCATGCTACTGGAATAGATGCTGCTATTTCATCGGGAAACACGGACAGGGTCAAGTCAGGTTTGACACTGGGGACTTAGCTTAGATAACCTGCTAACTTTATTAGGGTCCACCAGCTTGAGCTAGGAAAATCCTTAGAATGTCAGCCTGATAGCTAGGACCATAGCAGCAAGACTGTCTCCATCATCCACCAGTTTTGGGATATACAATCCTAATTATTATTAATGTATCACTTACAACTGGCATTGCTCCACTAGCTTCTTTATAACTGTGGTTAAACTTTTTTGATTCGGGGTATTTTGATAATTATCAACGATTCTTTATCCTTCCATTCTTTTCCAAAAGTACTAGAAAGAGTTTTTAGTCTGCTTACAGGGCCTGTCATTCCACTGAAACTGCATTTGCTTCTGCTCTCTATGGGTTGAGATTCCACGTCTGTGCTTCTCTTACTTCATCTTAGTGCAGCTTTTGATACCATAGATTATTGTGTACTGCTAGACTGACTGAAAAATTTGACCTGGCCTTCTTCCTGGCTCTCACATGGTTACAGTCTTACTTATCTGTAAGAATACAGTGAATTTCCCACAATAATTTGATGTTAAATGTGGAGTACTGTGGAGTTCTGTTTTTGTCTCTGCTTTTCTCTCTTTATATTTGACGGCATTGTGTCATCCGGATTATTGTGATGTTTTGTTGTCTGAGCTGCCATGTGCTAATACTAAAAGTCTTCATGGGAAGGAGTGATTGATCAGTTTGTGTCCTGAGGTAGAGGTAGATGAGTTAAGCGCTCTTGTTACATGCACACGCAGTACAACTCTTATCAGGTCATTGAAAACTGAGAGTCAGCTCTGTCTGAGAAAATGGTCACAGCAGCAATGACGTCATCATCACTGTTAAAATGGCAACCGCTGAGCTCCTACTTCATCTTGGGGAAGAGGTAGTAGTTCAAATCGACATTCAGCAGACATGTGCATGCAACAAGAGCTGTATAATGATCTCATTCTACCTTAGGCCACAATCTTATCAATCATCCCTCATATTCTTTCTGTGCAACATCAAACCTAAATATATTTAAAAAAAGCAGATGTCAAGCAAAATAAATATGGTACCTCCTCCACCTACCATATTTATTTATTTATCTAGCAAGGTGTCCACCACAGGAAGTCCACAGAAAACAGGCTTGAGGCCTCCTGTGGAATCGATGGACAGTCCTCATGGACTGTTCATAAGCTCTGCCAGTGTGGTTAAGTCTGGACATTTGGATTCAGCCTGATGGCGCAGTCAGACCAAAATTCTTGTTGTCTCACCTCCTTCTCTTTGTGCAGAGTTCAATCCAATTGAACTCATAGTGAGGTTCTCTGATATCCAGCTGACTTGAGAGAGGGGGTTGGACTGATCTCTCATTCAGGTAATACTGCCTGTTTATATTCTAGTTTTATCACTACACAGTAAAATAATACAGTTTCCCAGGTGGTCCTTGGTGTGACCGCACCATGGCCAGCTGCATCAGCTCTGTTTGACAGGAAAGAAGCCATGGACTTTGGACCAGGCTGTTCTCCGGTGAAGAGGTTGCTGTGGTGACAATAACCCGGTTGCCAGGAGGTAACCAGGCAACACTGGAAGACCTGTGTGTCTGTCCATCAGTGTGGATCCTCTGACAGCTAATGGTTAACGCAAAATCAATCTTTCCGCTGCTCAGGTCAGGATAAATGAATGTATGACATTTGAAGGAAATAAACTTTTTTTTTTTTTATTATAAAGCACTTTTTTCTGTTACAAGTTCTTTACAGTTTCTAGAATAAAAACATTCATACGGACACATAACAGGTCACACAGATTTCACAATTTAACATTTTAACTGTGTCTGTCTGCTGTGCTGAACAGCTGGTGAACACTGGGTTTTTAGAGATTTTTACAATAAACAGCTGCATGAAAGACTGACTGTATTTTTTTTTAAATTGCAGCTTTGATGTTGGATTGGAATTTCAATGCTAATATACCAGTTTTAAAATGCTCAGATTTAAGATTTACAGAATTGCATGTTTGATATCTCATGTACAATGTTTTGTAGTGTACATTGGATATTTTGGATGCTTTTTAATAGACTATATATATTGAAGAGGTTTATTTTAACATGCTTTACAAACTTTACAAAGTACAGCAGTTTTAAGGTTTAACACTGTGTGATGGACCAATACCATTGTTATTTCGACGAAGTATATACATTTTTTTGATAATGTCTTCATATGTCAAATGCAGTTGCTGTAATATGAATTAAAAGTAATGCTGCCAATAACAGCATTCTACATTTTTTCACAAGAGAGCATGGACAGAATGGCTGTAGGTGAAGCAGCTGTTAGTTTTCTGTCCAACCAATGCTGTAAGTAGCTCAGAAGGAGTCCAACAATTACAATTTCAAATGATTAACACATTTAGAAATTTTATGATTTTACAAATGTTACAAAGACAGAAACAAGAACGAGTTTGAGAACAGCAAAGCAGTTTGATGCTGAATAATAATTATTATTCTGTACTGCAGGCTGTGTGTGTCGAGAAGGTCAGATTACCCTATTCATATGAAACACGAAGCAGCCAATGAAAACCCAACACACACACACACACACACACACACACACACACACACACACACACACACACACCTCCTATTTACCATTTAAATGATATAAACATTTAATAAATGGAATAAATTCACAATACACTGCAACGTAAGTAAGCAGATATACAGTAAGTGTTTATTAATGTACAGTATTTGTCAATAATTAGAACTTCTCCTATGTAGACATACTTGATTATTATTCATTTATTATAGCTGTGTTTTACTATATAGTCATTCATTATCTATACAGCAACCTCCAGTTATGGGTGTCCACAGGCTAAAAACGTATAAAATAACACACACGTTTTCTTTCTTTTTTCTTTCTTTCTTTCCTTCCATTTTCCATTTATTCCACTGTAAAATCATTCAGTTTAGTCAAATGCAAAAAAGGAGGAAAGAAAGACAATTGTCATCTATTACTTTTTGTGTTTATGTGTCAGAGGAGTGAGGAGGTGTATTCTAGTAACGTATACACAGAACTGTACAAACCTTTGATCACACTTTTCCTTTAAAACAGCACACATTCTCCTTATTACACTTTTTTTTAAATAGTAGGTTAATAGTTTTTTCATGGGGTTTCACTTGTGCCAGAATGCGTAAATATACTACCTACATCGACTGAAGATATAACAAAACATTTGTCTATATTTAGACATGATAGTTTCCGTTCTGAGGTTTTAAAAGAGGGAGAAACTGGACATAAAAAACAAATTTGAATTCAAATGGAAACTATATTTCAGGACTTGCTGAATTGATTGAATTCTCAGTATCAGTGCAGACTCACTCCTTTCATATTCAGTCATTGGGTGATTTAGTGTGTGTCATATTTTTTGCACTGTATTTTTATTTTTATTTTGCTGTTTCCTATGGCTTGACAGTAGCTTGACACTTCAAAATGAAGGAGTTGTACTGTGAATGTGGTCGGATAGAAAATTAACTATTAAAGTATATATCTGCATGTGCTTTCTTTAAATGATGTAATGATAGTGGTATATGTAATATGTAATAAGTGGGGTTTTTTGTTTTGTTTTGTGTGGTGGAGAATATTGAAGCAGACTTTAATTTCAGAGCCCACGGCCATGTGCATTAAATTGGTCTCATGCCCCCCTCTGGTGGTGACAATGAGAATAGCATCACCAAAACAAACCTTTTTCACATCTGACATTTTGGGCTTGTCATGCCATCAAAAGCACACAAGTGTTAAGGTTACTTCAGACCACTTCATAGAAAGCTTTTATATTTCATTGTGACTTGTCGGTTCAGCTTTCACTGGGGCTGCAGCTGAAATTATTGTTAGAATAAGTTAATACTTCTACTGGCCGAAATGGCCAAACTTTATCTGGATTGGGTGGAGTTGGATTAGACTAATGCTACATAATATGAAAGTGACCACTGAGGAAACATAACTTATGTTGGTATGTTTATGTAGCAAACTGTTTCCCTTAGAGCCACTTTGTAACTTTAAGTTATTTTTTCCTTGCAGTGTTAACGTACTGCTCTACTGCACTGCTACCACTACCTGTCCCAAGCGTAACCCTTACTCATTCTGTCCCATTAGAACCCAGTGTCTTACAATTAACTCTATAGTAGTGTAGATGTTCAAGTGCTGTATAGGTACTGGTACTTTGCATGAGTATTTTTATTTATGCCATTTTACATTTCTACCCACTACATTGGAGTACTGGGGTTTTCACTGGTGCTCCCATTTATCTGGCAGCTGTTGGTCTCCCTGGTCACTCTTCAGGTTTTACTAATGAAAACCCAAACATTAGTACTGCTACAGTTGATATTACATCACAGCTCTGTTGTAATTATTTTGGACAGTAGGAAGACTGTCAGATTATTTTTTATATCGTTGTTTCTTTATATAACTGAATAATCAGCTAATATTTTGTATCAGATTGTAGAAAATTTGCATCCTGATGTTAACAACTCTCATCTAAATTGTCATCTAATGTGTGCAAGGACATATCCAGGAGAGAATCAGTTCTATTCTTTTATATTCTTATTCATATTTGTGGTTTTCAGGATTCTAATGTCTTTGAAGCTGATGTGTGTTGTGCATGCACTTCCTCAAATGCAGTCATGTTATTTATAGCAAAGGGGAGAGGGAGGAGGCTCTGCCCAGGTAATGCGGAGTGCATTAATACAGGAGAACACACTGAAGCTAAAGTTTCAGTCAGATCAGACCATTTTACAGTCGACAGCAGGTGGAGGGAAAACGAGGTTAGTCTGTCCAACTCTTTCACTTTGTCTCTGTGGACTTTAGAAGGAAATAGGATCTGTTGATTTATGAGGAGTGTCAACTTATAGAATATAGTCTTTGTGTGTTTGTTGCCTTGTTTTGCCAGTCTTGGGTTATGACTCTTGAACAGACTTGTTTATCTTCAGCTCAAATATCTTGCCAATCTTTCTATAGAGGAGACCCCTGCAGGCAAAAATAAACCATTTACTAACATCAAGTAACATCTAATAGAGTAATATCATTGTTAAAATAAAAATAAAAAGTTTAGTGTTTAAAACTTATATTAGTTGTTTTTCATACCTAAAGAAGAATAAAATACTAACTGAGATTTCATAATTCATGGATGAAAGGGTTGTGTGTGCAGAATGTGGATTCTAATTACCTGGCCCAGTCCCAGGTAGTTTTACACATAGCATATTACACACATTAGCGATACAAAGATCAGCGTTCGCCAAATTTCAGTCTAATTGCATCAGAAGGTTTGGTGGTACTGGACTGAGATCCACCAATCCAGGAAGCAGGAAGGCATGGGCAGGAGGCGAGGAAATGGTTGAGTTGGGGATGACACATCCCAGCTGGAGCCAGTCTCTCTCTTTTTTAAAATTAGCATACACAACTACAAAAGAAAATTATACACACACATATGATGGGGTTCGGCTGCAGCTGTATAAGCTGTGAGTGGATAATGGTAACAGGCTTCGGGATTGGACAGAAAGACCAGAGAGAAGGTCAGCCAACAAGTTCCAATAGTCAGGAATATATCAGGAATACCAACAGTCTGTCTCATGAACCCAGATCAGTGTCCGTCAGCTTAATTTGAGATCAACTCCAGCTTTCAGTCTCACAGACACTTTATGGTACCATAACAGAGGTTGATCAATTATAAAAATTTGTGCTGTGCAACTAGCAGCTCTGAAGCAGGATAAACTAACCCACTGATCAGACTTATTGATACAGGGTCCAGTTCATGGGCCGGCTGACTGAGACAGTCTGTGATTATCACTGTCAGGTTTAATAAAACAGCTCAAGCCAAAACCTGATTAATCTCACCTTATAATTGTTGTGTAGTTGTGTTTGTCCTTTACAGGTTTCAGCTTTGACAGAGACGAAGCTTCAGAGACCTGCCTGTGAGTGCTGAGTCCGTTCTCCTGTTCAATAATGTTGTTTTACATACTGATTTATTGTTTATCAGGTTTTGTTGATTTCAGGCAAACTGGATTTTTAAAGGATCAGACTGTCATCAAGTAGGGGATCAGCTGGGCTGAAAATGTTTTGCCCATTCTTATTTTGCACCAGTCTGTGGTGACAATAAAATTAAGCAAGGACAACAAGCAGATGTCAGAGGCCATCCCGCTTCTTTTTTCACCATTGTGGTGAGGTGCAGTATCTACCTGACAACTAATGCTGCAACAACCAACCTGTCAATAACAAACTCCACCTTATTGTCTTTTGCTGAGACAAGACCAGGGTCTCCCTTTTCCAGGGAAAATACCATAGCTGAAGCCTTGGAGGTGAAAGCTCTCACTCTACCTTACAGTATGACATGTGAGGAAACACTAAGATATTCAACCAATAACATGCCTAGCTGGTCTTCATTGGTACAAACAGCATCACCCAGTGTTTATGTGTGCTCACATACCTTAAACCACTGCAACAACACAGATGTACATACACTGACTGCACTGGTGGTGGCTTTGGTGTGATTTCAAAACTAAGCAGGAACTCAGTTGTTGTTTCTGTTGTTGGCCTACACTTTCTCCTTTGTTTCTGGTCTCTCTGGATTCGTGAAGTCTGATCAGCACAGTTTTTAGCCCAAGTTAAAACATTTTCATCTCAGGGTTTAACAGATTTGTTGTGGTCACTCAGTCATCTGTGTCCTGCAGGTTCAGGTGTCCTGGTCCAGGTGGGTTCCGGTGTACTTCGACAAGACTGGTGTTTGTTGTGGATCAGGAGGTGGAGCTGCTCTACAGGACCGTCCAATGGGACGTGAGCCTCCTCCAGTCAGCTGGCAAGACACCTGCAGGGCCTCTGTTCAATATCCAGTGTCCTGAGAGTGCTGTCTACAAGCTCCACCTCCCACACTGTGCAACAAAGGATGGTAAAGACTTGTATTTATTGTTTTAGTTACTGTGTTCAGTACATTGGTAAGAAATGAATGAGGCAGAGATTAAGCTGTTAAGCAGCTCTGTGTTTTCACAGCATTGCAGTTTGAAGGCCTGCTGTCTGTCGTCCACATCACTGATGATGGAATGAGCGTCTTGGAGATCACAGACAGTCATGTGGTTGTGAAGGTCCCTCACCTCTCTGCCTTTGGCCTGGTCTGGGATATCATTAAATGGTTTTTGAACATCACACTGCCAGTAGAGGGTCAAGTTCTGCTGTTCCTGCGACCCCCAGGTGAAGGGCCTCGAATACTCGATGTATTTCTGCTGCAGGAAAACATCCCTCTGTCAGAGGTAAAGCTGTGTGACCTATGTGCTTACCATCAAGCTGAACTTTTATCATGCTTTTCAGATTGTTCTTTGGATTTTAGGTTTTCTTCTGTCTGCCGGTGTCATTCATGATACTTTTACCAGGTGGCATAAACAGTGGCCTAAATGAATCCAAAATTAAAGGAAGGAAGGAGAGGGAGAGGACAGAAAGAAACAAGGAGGGAAGGTAGGCAGATAGACAGACAGAGAGAAGACTGGGGATTAAAACTCAGCAGCTGCTTCAGCAGGCTGCCAATCTTATGGTGCCACATTGATAATCACATCTTCCAGCCATCTACTGGTTGCTAGTAAACTACACAATAGATTTTAATATTTTATCTCCACTCACATCTCTAAAACTCTATAGAATAGATAGAAATAGATAACACTGTCTTTGACTTTTTGAGCATTAACATGATAATAAAATGTTCTGTTACTGAAGGTTGAGGCCCAACAAAGAGGTGCTAAATACATCAAAACCTCTTCCGATTCTGACTGTCAACTGAGCATTGGTCAAAGTTACAGTGTCCACTGTGAACCCAAGGAGTATATACAGCCTGAGGTGAGTCTAGTCTCACACACTTCTAATGGTTATTTACAACATGATCAAGACTACAGCTGAAAATAGGCTGACAGTAAAGAAGTACTAGATTAACATTTTTCCTCTGGTTTCCTCAGCGTGTCAAGTTTCGCTCAAAGTATGGACCAAATTACTTTCCAACGTTTTAGGTTTTTCTGAATTCAAACCCAAACACAGTAACTTTGAAGATCCAAGACCAAGAGAGGACAGAGGTCTGGAGACGTAATGTGGCTCTGCCAGGTAAAGGCGCCATCTCATATCATTCATCATTTAGGCTGCATGTGATCTGCAGTCATGGTTTCAACACATTATTGTTAACTGAACAAAAACCACAGAATTTTTAGGAATGGGGGGAGATTCAGGAAATTTCTCCCATCTTCACATGCACAGACACATGTGTGAGTATTGAACTTTTCTTGTTCATCCTCCAGGTTCTGGTCCAACAGGGACTCCCAGTGCTCCAGCTCAGAGTGACCAGGTACGGACTCTCACCATTGTTTGATGATGCTCCTTTCCAGTCACACAGTGATGTCATCACTGATACTGTTCATAAACATTTTAAGCCTTAATAATATATATACTACGATGGACTGGCTATCTGTACAGGGTGTACCCCGCCTCTTGCCCAGTGTCAGCTGGGATAGGCTCCAGCACCTCCCCGTCCCTTAACGCATGAGTGGTATAGATAATGAATGAGTGAATGAATATTCCTATAATATCTCTGTCCAGACTGAGAACACATGTGGTTCAGTGCAGTAACTTACATTGAGCCTAAAATATCTCAAATAGCAGATTCTAGCCTGTCAGCTCTTAATATGACTTCAAAATATTCTTCTAATAACTTGAAGAATTTGATCTGTTGTATTTACTCTTGGCTCAGTCAATATCTTGTGATTCATTTATTAGTGATGAAGAAACTGCAGCCAAAAGACTGATGACTCTGTGTCTCAGTTGACACAGTGTTCACCACAGCGGTAGAAATAATGAAGAGCAGCCAAATAACAAACAGTCATGTTCTCCTGCCTCAGTGTAAATATTCCTGACATGCTGAATCCAATAAGGATTCTTACATCTCTTTATACTTTGTCAGAAACTGTAGTTATTATCATCAGCTGATACAAAGACAGGTGACAACACACTGACTCTAAATGTTTTATGTCTCTTTTAGTTGGGGAGTGTTGCTCCTGTGTAGAAGGGTGGGGGCTGTTAATGGCTGTAGGATATTTGGAGTTTCACATAGAAGCTGTTTATTGATATTATTTCATACACCATGTGAGCTGGGATTTCTCTGGACCTGACTTGGTCAGACTGCACACCTTGACAGAGACGTTGTGAAGGTGTGGCAGCAGTGGTGGAAAACTTAAGTTGTCAGAAACCAAAGTTGAGAGTCAGTGACACAAACACCTAAACTGTTTCCAGACAGGCAGAGCAGAGACATGAACACAGCTGGTTTCTAACTGTCCCTCAGACTGACAACATGCTCTGATTTTACCAGGACGCCAAGATGAAGATAGACCTCAAAAACATCCTGGACGATCTGAGAGATGAAGACTTCAAGAACTTCAAGTGGTTCCTGAAATGCGAAACGGTGAACAACATCCCACCTATCGAAGAGAGGCAGCTGTCGAAGGCAGAGAGGCAGGACACCGTGGATCTGATGGTGCAGAAATATGGATTGGTTGGAGCTGTGGGAGTGATGGAGAGAGCTTTAACAAATATCAGCAGGAACGATCTGGGGAAGCAGTTACCAGCCATCGATTCAGGAACAGAAGGTCAGTCACGTTTTTTACAGCACCAAGGCAGTTAAGCTATCAAGAAAAGGAGGATCAGGAGAATTATTACTCAGGCAAAGCTGCTGCTGCTGCTCTGTGGGAGTACTTTAAACTCAGCAGCAGCATTTTCACTTTGGTCCTGTTTTTGTCATTTCTACAAGCTCTCTGTTTTAAGTGTCAGCTGGTTATTGAACACAAGTACTTTTTTTTCAGGTCCTGGTCCTAGTCCTGGTCCATCAGTGAGCTGAAGTTTATCAGCAGAGTGTCTGAACCCTGCATAAGCTGCTGGATAAACCCCTGGAGCGTGGGGGGATAACTGATGATGAGATGGATTTAGGTGGAACAGCGAGCAGGACAGGCAAAGCTTGAGTGGTGATCCACATGGTGCAAAGATTCACATCTCCATTCATATCTTTTTTTGTTATTATTTTATTGTTCCATCTGCCTGCCCAGGGACTACGGTGAATTAGTGATTGCTAAAACCTGGTACAAGGCATCTCTCCTTATATAAGGGTAATGTTTTATTGTACACTGTCCCTGTTCAAATGAATAAATTACAATTAAAATTACAGTTACAATTAAAGTTACAGTTACAATTAAAATCCAGACTTTCCATGTGGCCCAGTCACCTTCACCTTGAACACCAGGTTCCAACATGTGATGTTGGCTGATCAACAGAGCCGGTATATGTCTTACAACACTCCCTTTTAAGATGCAGAGTCATTGTTCCTGGGTTTTGAGAACATTCTTAAAAGATGATTATTAATCTTGAACGATTATTTTCATCATCATTAATTTGTTTCTAATTTTCTTGATTAATTGATTATTAGTGTGGTCCATAAAATGTCAGAAAATGGTGGAAAAATCCAAAAGCCCAGGATGATGTCCTCAGATGTTTTGTTTTGTCCCAACCAACAATCCACAACCCAAAGATCCTCCTGTCACACAGGACTAAAGAAACCAGAAGACATTCACATTTTAGGGGCTGAAATCAGAGAATTGGAAATTTCTTTCTTTAAAACAAAACAAAACAAAAAAAACTCAAAAGGATTAATTGATCATTATCATATTATATATATCATCATTAATACTTAGCAGCTAACAATTTAATTGAATTATTGTTGCAGCTCCAATCTGATTATTGATTTTGATGATAGTATCATTTGTTTGACTATTGCATTATTGATGAAATATCATTGTTTGCCATATATCTTCAGTATATTGTTGAATTGCCTATATGAATGGTAAGTGGCTTGAGTGAGCCAAAGTGGCAAAACCAAATGCAGTTGGTTGTTAGGAACAGAATTGTCATTTTCATATTTAAAAAATTCTGATATGAAAACATACCAGTGGGCCTCTGTATTGCATTCTTTGGGAAGGTAACTTTCATTACTATTACTACTATTGAATTACCTATTTTGGCATACTGAGCATATATGCTATCAATACTATTTCTACTATAATAAATAAATGTTTGCTAATTGTCCGGGAAAGTCTATTTTTAAAAGAGAAAAAGGTACTTGTTGTATTTATTATTATTGTTGTTGTTATAACCAAAACCACTGTGTGCAACTTTAAATACATTGTCATTATGGACAGTGGTCGCCCACCAACCGGAAGGTCGGTGGTTGAATTCCCGGCTCCTCCAGTTCCCGGTATTCTTGGGCAAGATACTGAACCCCAGATTGTCCCTGATGTAGCATCGGAATATGAAGAATAGTGTGTATGTGTTAGAGGGCACTTTGTATATATATAGAACAAGTGCTGTATGAACGTGTGTGTGAATGGGTGAATGTGATCTGTAGTGTGAAGCGCTCTGAGTGGTTGATACTAGAAAAGGGCTGTATAAGTGCAGTCCATTTACTATCACAAGAAAAGGTAAACTAAATAAACTATGAATTAAAATCTAGGGAGATATGTCAGTGTGCTCATCATTGTTCATGGGGTGAATGAATCACAGGCATCGGGACAGTCCATGTAAATCCTCTAAAAATTACTCATCAATTCATTTTTTCAACTTACTTTTTCCTCATGGGAAAGAGGGTCTGTTATGAGCCTTGCTTGGCTTTTGCTGACCACTCGAGCTCGGTCAGTCTAACTGATTGGCCTTCCAACCATCTTAACCGGGTTGACCAGCTGGGCTTTGCTGGTCAGTCCACGCAGCCACTTGGCCAGTCAGCTTGACCAGCAGACTCCAGCAAGCCCAGTTTGGTGACCACCCAGGCCAGCTATTTCTAAGGAAACAGCAAGACCAGCCTGGCCAGCCTGGCCAGCTTGTCCAGCCTGTTAAACCAGCTAAACTAGTGTAACACTAGCTAAGACCAGCTAAGACCAGCAAACATAAGCTGGTCTAAGCAGGTCTTTTATGTGAATATAAACTCTGAGGATTTGGTAGTTAATAAATTCAGTCACATTATTGATCTCACATCTCTGAAAGAATGAAATAAAAAAGTGCAACAATTACAAAGCAAACTAAAATAAAATCAGTGTGTTCAAGTGATACTGATTATTTATTAATTCATAGTCATTTCTACTTGGTCTTATGCTAATTTCATAAGAACCACCTGTCAATTTCGTCTTCATGCTGTATATTTATTGAAGCTATTTATCTTTGTAGTGATGTCTCACTATGCTCACAATTTCTGTGACTAACTCAGCACCTGTTGATGTCTCACTCTGCTCTAGTTAAAAGATGTTTATCTCACAGCTTTTGGCATGCTTCATAATAAATCAGATGAATCTTTACTAACAATAAAACTACAGATGGAAAAACCCAGAAATGGGAGAGAAAGAGAGAGAGAGAGAGAGAAAACAAGGGGTTATAAGAACTTCCTCCATGTGACCGTTTCTCTTAGTCACTCCTTTGTCAAAGACTGAGAGAAAAATAACTGTGACGAACATATAAGAAAAAGAGCCTTTTCCAACCTGTGCAACCTTTTCTTATTTGTTTCTTACTTCTTTTTGCAGCACAGTAAAAGTTATTTTGTTTCGTTTAGATCAGCCAATCAGAGCCCTGGCTGGTGATGATATCATTCCACCATGTTGCCTTGAACTTGCCATCTATGCTACTCCCTGGACAGTGGAGGGGACCAAACCTGGTGTCCACCGTGATGGACGATTGCTGTATGATAGTCAAAGTCCATTTTATTATTACAGCACCAGACTTTGTGGATGAACTGAAACAAGGAAACGTCTCCAAGAAAATCTCCAGTGTGACATGTCAATTCAGACAGTAGATGTACACTGATCAGTCAAAATATAAAAACCACTTACAGGTGAAGTGAATAACATTGATCATCCTAGTACAATACAGTGTTCTGCTGGGAAACCTTGGGTCCTGAGATTCATCTGGATGTTACTTTGACATGTACCAACCACCTAAATGTTGTAGACAAAGCATACACCCCCATGGCAACAACACTCCCCAATGGCAGGGGCCTCACCTGGCAGGACAATGCTCCCACCATGCCAGAAAAACTGCACAGAAATGGTTTGAGGACCACAACAAAGAGCCCAAGGTGTTGACCTGGCCTCCGAACTCCCCAGATCCCAATCTGATCCAGCATCTGTGGGACCTGTGTAATACTGTGTACACCCCCCCTCGTGCTGCCAAAACAGCTCTAGCCCTAGGGCATGCACCTCTAGGGGTGTCCTGTGGGTTGGGGCCTCCATGGATCTGACTTGTTCCGATGCATCCCACAGATGCTGGATGTTTGGAGGTCAGGTCAAAGCCTTGTTTTGGTGGGTGGTACCTGTCAAAGTACCATCCAGATGAATGCCAGGACCCAAGACTTAACAGCAGAACATTATATTGTATTGAGAAGATCAATGTTATCCACTTCACCTGTTTAATGTTGTGGTTGATCGGTGCATATTGTCAGGATGCTTGAATGTGTCACTGTGTCCTGACTGCACTGTGAGCGTCGCCTCAGTCCGGCAGGTGTCGGTGTTTCTCCGCTGCAGGCCGCTGAAGACACGCCTCCCCTCCGCCTCCTCTCCTTCCACGCCGCCGCCGCCGCTGCCGCCGCCGCCGCTGCTGCCGCTGCTGGTTTCAGGAAGCGGAAGCAGGAATGTTGGAGTGTTTTTAGAAAAAGTTTGGACGAGTGAGACAGTTTGGGAGCGGAGAAACAAACAGCGGAGAAACATGACGGTGAGTCGCGGTGACCATTGATAATAACACTGCTTGTTGTTCCGCCGTGCAGGTGATAGTTACCGGTGGTTACTGGTGTTTGGAGTTGTAGAGTTTTACTACGACTGTGCTGTCAGTGCTGCCCCGAGTGACTAACAGAGCAGGAACAACTAAACTGGATAAACAAGTCAGTCTGCGTTAGAGAGAAAAGTTTTATGTCACATGATGATTTTGAAAACGGTGTTCGTGTCATTAATGCGAGAAATCAGAATCGAAGAGTAAGAATGATGTTCATACAGAAGGTATTTGCATTTTGATTATTCTGCGTGCGTGTGTGTCAGTGGTGGAGGAAGTACTCAGATGTTTTACTTTAGTAAAAGTTGCAACATCATAGTGTAGAAATACATCACAAGTACAGATCCTGCATTCAAAGTAAAAGTGTTCGCTTCAAAATATACTTAAAGTATCAAAAGTAAATCTACGACATGTGCAGAATTCTCATTTGAGAATAATATATATTATATTACTGAATTATAATTATATATAACTTGTGTTGTAGCTGGTAAAGGTGGGGCTAATTTAGGTTACTTACTCAGTTACTGTTGGGTAGTTTTATCTGTGATTAAAGGACTCTAATTTGTAAAGCAAAGTACAAGTACCTCAAATTTGTACTTAAGCACAGTACTTACTTCCCACCAGTACTGTGTGTGTGTGTGTGTGTGTGTTATATAAACTGTAAACTGTTGTTGTGTGTTGACAAACAAGCCGTCGGGCTCTTCTGTAAAGTGAAAGTGGAGACATTCAGTTGCCTCAGCAGTACAGTCTTGAGGTACTTGTACTTTGTTGGAGTATGTAATTCTACTTCATACTTTCACTCCACTAAAATTCAGAGGGAAACCTTTTACTGCAACGATTTTAGCTAGAAGTTAAAATTAGCTACACCAATATTAAATGCAGCTGATGTACAACCAAAAATTGTGCATTGGTTTTAGCTGTGGTACAAATACATAAATAAAATGACAATATTGCACCAATGTCATGCTGGATTAAAGGGTTATTTTGGGTTATTCCTTAAACTCTATTTGTGGTGACCATGCTGCTCATAAATCCAGAAGAGGAATTAAAGGAACAAGTGGAGGCTTTGTGTAGTGTAGTGTACTGTAAAAGTGACGTAACAATGATGTAAACAGGCTGCGTGGCCCACTTTCACACTGTTGTTTAAGTGTGATCTGTCAGTGACAGTGACGGGTCAAGTGTCAGAGCAGCTGGAGCATCTCAGGCCGCAGGAAACTGACTGTAACAGTGTGACTTCATTCATACAGATATGACCTGTGAGTCTGGTTTCTGTCAGAGCCGACAGGTGAACTCACAGACCGGCTGGATAGTCACAGTCAGTGGGTCATCCTTTCTCGCAGACATTCAGTTTACAATGATATTAAACAGACAAAGGCAGAAAATCCTAACATTTTAAATACTTAACTGCAACAACAGTGCATAATAAAGATTTACACTTGCTTACATAGTGATTAGTTGATTTATCAGTTTCAACAGAAGATTAATCGACAACTCTTCTGATTGTTGAATAGTTGTTTTACTCATTTTTTAATTTTTGGTTGGACAAAATAATCTTAACACATGCAATAAAATCAATTAAGAATATATAACACTATTCATTTTTTTTAGCTGTCCTACAATATTTGTGTTGTGCATTTCGATTATTTGTTTGCTCTATGTAAAGTCAAAAAATTACATCTTGACCATCTTTTTTTTGTTGTTTTTTAAACAGTGAAATATGACAGAGATCTTTTTACATTTTCGTGAAAGATGACTGAAACAGGTAACTGATTATCAAAATAGGTGCTGATTATTTTTCTAATTTAATCAACTAGTTGTTTCAGCTCTGGTTATTACTCATGGCTGAATAAAAAAAAAGACAATATGTGATTGAGTTTTGCCTCAGCATCTTCTCCAACAGTATAATTAAACTGATGTTGTGAGCTTTGATTGTATTTTGGCTTTTGTGGATTTTTCTGATATATTTGCCACAAATACTCTCTACCTTCAGTAGAATATGTTATTTTATGTATTACTTAACATACTGTATTTTAGCTAGTTAGATACTGAAAAAAACTCTGAGGTTCAACCCCCAAATGTTTTGATGCTGTTTTTTTTCACCATTAAATCATTTAATAAGTAGAAAGTATAGTCCAATGTGAACTCACCTTCTGTTCTCTGTGAGGAAGGACACTAAAAAATGTATACAGTATACAGCATAAGCATACAGATTTTGTGTGAAGAATAACTTGACTGTGATGAGGATGATAAACAACTGACCAGCTCATTATTGGCTCTGATGTGTTCACTGATGTGTGTTTAAGACAGCTGCAGAGGACTCACGCTCTGCACACTGTGTGTGTGGTGTGTGTGTGTGTGTGTGTGTGTGTGTGTGTGTGTGTGTGTGTGTGTGTGTGTGTGTGCGTGTGCGTGTTTCTGTTTTCTGACATTCCAGTTTGTTTTGCATTTACAAGAGTAATCTAAAAATAAACCTTTCCCTCCCTCACTCCCCATCTCCCTCTCTTTCTCGGACAGGAAGTTGCTCTGTTATTCATTCTAAACACTCATTTCCTGTTTCACACGTTCTCATTTAGATTTGGCTGCACGCTCCTCTTCCTCTCCATCCTTTTCTCCCCCATTCAGTGACTCCATATGTTTTCAGTGCTTTGTTTCCTCCTTTTATCTCCTTGTTTTCTCTTCTTGCTTTGTTGAGCTCATTTTGTTACTGATCATGTGGAGTTTTTCAGATATGCCACTGTCTGCAGAGGCTCATACAGCCTTTTGCGTGAGAGATAGAGCTGGGGGAGTTAGAGTCAAAAGAAATGGAAAGGCTTCTACTACATTTATTTGTTTAGTAACAGTTCATCTACTGATTATTTTTACAATTAACCCATTAATCATTTGGTGTATAAAATGTCAGGAAATGGAGATGAAGGCCCATCACAACTTCCCAGAGTCCGATGTGACGTCTTCAGATGTTTTGTTTTGTTTGACCAACAATCTGAAATCCAAAGAAATGTAATTTACAAGAATGTAAAACAGACACAAGCCAGAACTAGAGAGTGTTTGGCAATTTAATTACTAATAAGAGTCACTAATGATTTAGCAGCTTAAAACTTTTTCCATGATCTTTTAATATTGTATATTTGTCTTTTTTCTCATCAAGCCTGCTCTTGATGATAATCTTCTCTATGATCTTAGACCTTTTTTGGTTGTTTTGTTTAAATATTGGTAGCTCTGAAACATTTGGTTTATTAATCAGTCATTGAACATGTTTGAGCTATATGAAGAATTTTGAATTTAAATAAAAAGAATCTGTAGGATGCAGTATTCTAAGTTAGATTTTGAAGTTAATTTGAATGATGAAATATTTCATATGAATCCAGGAGCCCTAAGCAGAATATGGTTGATATGATTACCTGATACTCACCTGTGTAGGTGCTGATAACGTGATGTGTTCCTCCTGCTCTGGCAGTCTCTAAGTAGGTCATTGATTTATTGGCTGTCAGGTTTGATCACAGAGAGCAGCAGTTTTCTAACCACACACAGCAGCTGTAATAATTTCAAAGTCTGGTGTCTTACTGTTTTTATTGGCTGCAGCTGTGTTTTAAGCTAAATGGTAACATCAGAATGACAAGAATGACAATGACGGAATGACAGTGCTAACATGCTGATACTAAGCAGGCGTAATGTTTATGATGTTCATGTCTTAGTTTAATGTGTTAGCATGTAGCTAATTAGCACTGCCACTCACATTTTTTGGGCTACACGTGTTAGTATTGGAAGAATGAAACGATTTGTTAACTCCACCAGATGAAAAGTCAGGGGATTATTAGGTTATTGCAGTTCATTCTGAGGAGATCATGAATGTCTGGACTGAATTTAATGATGTCCAATCAATAGTTTTTGAAAGGTTTTACTCAAAACCACAAATTTGAACGTCATTGTGACACTAGTGGAAAAGTCAGGGCCTCATGTTAGTCAGAGGGATTCATCCTCTGGTGACCATAAATGTTTGTCTAAAATAAACTTTTCCATTCAGGGACACATAGACAAGACGCTCAGGTTCCAGATTCTCAAATGTGAGGCTTTTGTTTTGTTTTATATCATTGTTAACTGGATATCTTTGGGTTTTGAATTGATAAAACAGGATTTTGAAGTCACCTTGGACCAGAACTTCGGATGGGCATTTTCTGGCATTAGTCTTATTGTATAGACTAAGTGATAAATAAATTAAACCTATATATATATATATATATATATATATATATATATATATATGTGTGTATGTATATATATATATATATATATATATATATATATATGTGTGTATATGTGTGTGTGTGTATGTGTGTGTATATATATATATATATATATATATATATATATATATATATATATATATATATATATATATATATATATATATATATATATAGAAAAATAATAGAAAAATAAAAATGTATAAAAACTAAAATATACAAATATAATAGAATATACAAAATATGTAACTCAAACCTATATACAACAGAGGCGGTAGTGCAACATGGTAGCAGCTTGTTTGACAGTTGTGCAAATGATAGAATAGAATGTGACTGCCTGCCTGCCTGGGGCTGTTATTTTTGACACGATCAGTGAATGGAGACCAACTAATTCAAAACATCAGGCACACAACAGTCCAGCTGTGACAGCTCTTATGTATAAATCCTGTTAGAAGCATTAAATGGACATACATATGTTTTACTCTCTGCACTGTGACCAGTTAAAGTTGACATGTAATTACCTTTATTTTCTTTTTCTCAAAGTCATGGTATCATTGGTAACACAGGTGATAACACAGATGAGACTTGGGTTTGGAAAACCGTTGAAGTACGCTCTGACATCTGAGGTTTGACAGACAGCTACTGAACACAAACCTTTTAATGCAAGGAAGCAAAAATGCTCATCCATTTTCACTAGAAAAAGTATTCAGATGCTTTATTCAAGTAAAAGTTAATTGCTTTAAAAGAGTTAAAGAGTAAAAGAGTTATTTAAAACAGTTGATCTGATGTTTAGCGCCAGCTAAGTATAAGAAGCCACGACCTGAGTATTTAATACATTGCTACATCTTCGCTAATAAAGATTAGCATTGGCATTTTACCAACCTCAGTGTCTGAATAATTTTTCACATGCATACTTTCAGTTTTCACTTGCACATGCAACAAAATGCTGTGGTAAAATAGAGCAGTGCTGCTACATTAGCAGGCTGAGGTGAACAAAACACAGTAGAGTGCATTAAAGAAAGAACTGTCAATCTTTAGATTTATTTTTTTTTAGCTTAAACCGATCCATTAAATATAGTCTGGATGATATCCCTATAAAATATCATCAAATGAAAACACTGATAACTTCATTCGCAGCCATGAAGCAACTTCTGTATTCAGTGCTGTAAAAAGACAATAATGAATAGGGTAGAAATAAACAGTTAGGATAAAATGGGTTCACAGCTACGAGCAGTGCCTCCCCCCGTTGTATGTGTGTGTGTAATCTCAGCTGGTCTCACTGTGGGTAATCATCAGTCATCAATAATTCTACTTCTCAACTTCTCATCTCACTGAAAACTATCTTTGCTCTGTTTCAGGAGAGGCCTTTTAGGACTGTTTGGGGGCTCATTTCAATAAATAGTTAATTAACAGTCAGTTATGTCAATGGTAAAAAAAACAACAAAAAAACAAAACAAAAGATCAATTGTTCCTTGCTGTCTCTAGTCTGTCTTTGCTGTGTACTTGCCTTGCTGTCTGCTTTCCCCTATATAGCTATCTTGCTTGCTATCAGCAGTCTGTCCTGCTTATGTCTTAATAATAACATCTATTCAGGGACAGCAGATGAAAAATGGTCTTTCAGCTAACTGCCACATTTTCAGCAGTGCTTGTTATTGTGCACTGTTCCTGTTAAATAAACAAAATAAATAAGATTCTCTCTCTCTCTCTCTCTCTCTCTCTTTTCTCACTCTCTCTCTCTCTCTCTCTCTCTCTCTCTCTCTCTCTCTCTCTCTCTCTCTCTCTCTCTCTCTCTCTCTCTCTCTCTCTCTCTCTCTCTCTCTCTCTCTCCAGGTGTTATGTTGCTTATGCTGATGTTGCTGTAGAATCGTCAGTCTTCTCTGACTGACTGAGTCCAACCTATAGGTAGATATGGAAAGTGGAGCTCTGGGAATGGACACCAGTGCTGCTGCAGGTGGGTGGTCTTACTTCAACAGTTAAAATAGCTAAAATTAACTGTTTTTAGTTCTGACGTAATGGACACGTGGATAAACATTGAAATAATTAGCTAATAGTAATGAATGCTTGAAATACCAACAGAGCACTTACAGTTCAATTGTATGAAAAGTAGTTATTGTGTATGTTTGTAAAATCAGTTGAAATGAGCAGGTGTGGTGTTGATGAATGGGCTACTTGAGCTCATCTGATTGAGATGTTGGGGGACATCAGACAAAAAAGGGTGTGAACCACTGGTTTTGATAACTTGTGCAATTTCATGTGTCTCAGTTCCTAAAAGTTGATCTTCAGGTGATTGTTCCATACAGATTTACCTTGCCACTGTGTGTCTTCAAATATACAGTGTTGGAATAAAAGGTGATATTACATCAAGTCATTCATGCCGGCTCAGTTGTGCTTTATCAAACTGGCGGTTGAAAAGAACAGCTAGATGAACTAGATATGCAGGGCGAGGACTGATGTGTGTGATCGCTCAGTTCGATCCACCTATTGTGTGTTTTGTTTTTGACGCAGTTGTAGTTTCTGGTCGTCAGGTTGAATACCTGCCTAACCTGATTAATGACGTAACAGAAGTCAGGCTGACAGATGATTATTTGCTTGATTGATCCTCAGATCCTAGAGAGCCAACAGACTACAACATAGCCTGTGTGCGGCGTCGGGCCTGGGCCCAGAGCAGAGACTCACTCTGGCGAGAATCAGAACAAGAGCACTGTGGCCCCCAGGGGCCCCGACAGAGCCAGAAAGATGAGGACGCAGAGAGAACCTCAGAGGAACCAGGTCAGACTTAATTTGAAGGATTTCTAAAAATCCATGTTTATGTACATTACAAAACAAATGTTGGCAGATACACTATATGTTCAGGTCTTCATTACAGCTGTTTCATAAGTACACCCCTCTAACTGAAATACAGTGACTTTTTACATTAATCTTCATGGTCAGTCCACCACTTTGGACCACAGTACAGATACCGTGCATTTCATGGTGCCTAGAGAATGAATACTAGTGATTTTACTGATCCTCTTGAGCCTCCCTGAGTTAAACTATTTGATGGATTGCCATGAAAATTGGTTCAGATATTCACGACCCCCACAGGATAAACTACAGTGATTTTCTTATTTCCTTCACTTTCCACATAGCACCACCATCAGGTTAGAATTATACTCTGTCCAATGAATGCACAGTACTCTCAAGTCATATAGGCTTTCTTTGATTTCAAACAGCTTTTGGATACCTGGACTTTGATAACTGATTAATTGTTTAACTCATTCACTGAGCAAATGTCAAATATAAGCTGCTTCCAGCTTTTCAAATGTGAGGATCTACTGTTTACCTGTATTATATTTATAATTTGGGACTGTTGGTCGGACAGATCAGCACACTTGAGGGTGTCACCTTGCACAAACAATGTATTGGAAAAATGATTTTGCAGACTGATCCACAGTAACATGTATCATTAGTTGCAGCCACAGCTGTGTGAACAGGACCTAGATGTGGATCATTTAGTAAACTGTGGTGGAATTGAAGCTGGCACCATGATTTTAATGAGCTGAGATGTTGAGAGTTATATACCGAGTCTGGAACTGCTGTAATGCTTTTATAGCATGCTGTAATCACAGCTGTATGCAGCACCTGCTGACTTATCACCTTAACATGCTCATCTCTTTCTCTCTCTCTCTCTCTGACAGGGCAAGTTCCTAACAATATCACCAGCTGGCTGATTGAATGCAGGTACAATTTCCATTCGCCACTTGTTTAAAGGACTATACCTATGTTTTTTAATGTCCTGTTGTAGCCTGTTCACTACATGTCATACCTGCACTTGATGACACATCAACATAAAGCAGACTAAATGTTGACAGCAATGGATTACTTCTCTGCAGCCAGTTTCAAGTTGCTGCAAGTTGATTTTCTTAGTAATGAACTTAAACCAGTGACTGCCTCTAAGAAGAAAAGAAATTGAGATGGTTGAGGACCAATCAGCAGGAATGTATTTTAAATAGACTCAGTAATTCATGAAAAACAGGCAGTATGGTCCTTAAAAGCCTGACTGACTAGTTAAGTGACATACTGGCTAAGTGGTTTTCTTGCTCACTAGTTTATTGATGTGTTTTCCTGGTTTCTAGAGGTGTGTGTATTTAGGAGCAGTGTTATCAGCTGCTGACGTAGAACCAACACGCAGCCACGCCTAGACATACACACATAGAACACACACACACACACATACAAAGCAGACCAACGCCCAGAGATACGGCACATAGAGCTGAGAAGGAGAAGAAAGAAGGAAAGGAAGAAAGGAAGAAGATGACAGTAGACTGGAAAGGAGGGCAGAAAAAAGAAAGGAGGGTAAACAGAGGAGGGGTTCCTTCTGCTGAGTCAACACTGTTATCACACACACACACAGTATTAGCTGCTGTCACTCACAGCCCTCTGGCTCTGACGTGTCCACTGCAACATCACCATGGAAACATGACCAGCAGAATCAGAATCACTGGATACTATAGCAACAGTCACCGGGCAGGGGCCAGGGGCCAACATGGCTGCCGGTGCAAAGTGGGAGGGTTAGTGAACACTGCGGCTGCGCACTGTTATACAACTATTTGTGTGTGTGTGTGTGTGTGTGTGTGTTGAATAGTGCCATGAAGTTTGTCCCATTGATAAGAGCTGCAGGTTGTGTAACAGCTCAGTGTTTCCAGCGCCCGACTGCAGACCGCAGCTCAGACTCGCTACTGTCAGCTAGCCTGACCTGTCAGCTAATTAGCCTGGGACAACTAGTCTGGTCAGTGGAGCTCCTGGGATAGGTACCAAGAACAGGATATAGCCTGGGATACTTAATTTTGCCTGGTCAGTTGCTGACTACAATAAGAAGCCTGGCCTGACGAGGAGTTATTCTGAAATAGTTAACTTAAGTCTTGGGCTCTCAGACACAAGGGTGACAACAGCACCACTGTGCTCTGAAACTCATTATTTCCAATGCCTTGTGCTGCGCCATGACAGTTTGTTGCTGCATTAAGCAAAGTGCTAGCACAGCATAACGTGCACTGGACCCAATGGTGAGAGCAATTGTGTTGTGTCTGAAAGGACCATTAGCCTTATGTAACAGTCAGTTAGCCCAGGTTACTCAGCCATAGCCATAGGAAGCTAGTCCTGAGTTACGTAGCCTCAGCCTGACAGGCACTTCGCATGGGTTACGTAGCCTTAGATTGACAGGCAGTTAGTATGGGTAATGTCGCCTTAGCCTTACAGGAACTTAGTATAGGTTATGTCACCTTAGTCTGAGAGGCACTTAGCACGGGTCACTTAGCCTTGGCCTGACAGGCACTTGGCATGGGTTACTTAGCCTTAGCCTGACAGGCATTTAGTATGGGTTACATCGCCTCAGCCTGACAGGTAGTTAGTATGGGTTACTTTGCCTGACTAGCATTTAGCTGGTAGTTACCCTCAGCTTAACAGGTTGTTGTGATATGTAGTGTAGCCTGGTCATCCTGCACAACCAGGCTTTAGTCTGACCAGATGTTGGCATTGGATATTTGGCGTCAAATATACAGTGGATTTAATTTGCTCTATATCAAAAAGGAATCAGTCTGGGATTAGTTTGTTTAATATTTGCCAGGGGTTGGTATGGGGTTATTACTTTCAGTTTGACCAGGAGTTATCCTGGCATAGATAGTGTTACTGACTGACTGACTGAGTGTTACTGAAAGATTCACATTGTTGCAAGTTGATACATCCTCGCTAGTGTGTATCCTTGTCTTCTTCTCTGTGGTGTATCTTGTGTGTACTTGGAAATGATGCTTAGGGAGGCAGTTGGTGTGTTTTGCTATATGTACTGTGCGCTAATCTGAGCCGACCTAACCTCACTGATAGAGTGGTCTGTTGGATCTTTATGTTTTAAATGGTCAGTTAATGGTTGGGTTGATATTTAACTCTTTCTGTCTGTTTCTCTCCTGTCCAGGACTCCCCTTGGAGCCTCTCTGGATGATCAGAGTGCTTCTCCCAACAGAGGTAATCAACATTTTATGTGTGTGTTGATTATGTATTTTTAGACAATATGAAAATCCTAGCCTGTGAGGACTGTATGTTTATGACTAAATACTTGCAACCAGTCACCACAACTTGTTTTTTAAAGCCTGGTTAACCACAGGCATTATGTGTCAGAATTGGTTGAGAAATTTCTCTCACTCTATATTACTATGGATATGTTACTGAGAAGATTTCATAACTTTACTGCTTTGTGTGAACTGTGTATGTGTGAGAACAGGAGCGCTGAGGAACGGCTGCAGCTTTGAAGATGACCTTTCACTGGGAGCTGAAGGTCAGTACAAAGAAAACTCACAATACAAACAAGATTAGAGATTTCTGCTCATTGTTAATAGTTTCCCCCCCATGCTCTGCTAATTTTATATTTTAAATGGTGCCACCAACTTAAGGAACATTTTGACATTTTGGTAAATCTTTTAGTTCTCCATTTTACCCAGAGTGAGTTAGGTCTGAGTCAGAAAGGTTTATTTTGGTAGAGCTACACCCCAAACATTGATCATTTAAATTTTTAGTCATGAAGTCTATGATTCAAACCCAGTGTTGTCAGTTAAATCATCAACTGCAAACCTAACTGTAATGGAACTAGAGAAGTGTTATCGAAACAAAGGGCAGACAATCATGATGCATGCCCTGTGTTTTCACCTATATGTCTGCTTGCCCCCTCAATGCTTTCAGCTCTGGTAGTGAATGCTAGTGAAGCCGCTTCTCCTACTGCAGTCCAGTGTGATCATCATTTGTACTTTCAGCAGTCAATCAGGAGAGGAGCTCTGCAGGCAGATAGAATTTTATTTGCTTTATGTACCTTATTTACTATGTGCTGTTAATGCTGTACAAGAATGGGCTCCATGTCCACAAAGATAGACTTTGACACTAAGACTTCAGATAGAGGTCTAAATGAATCTCTTGAACAAAACTGTTTAGTTTATATTAACTTATGATTAATTTGCCATGAATTCTGGGTAAAGTAAGACTTTTTGTTTTTAAAATTAAAGCTAAAAATCATGACTGACTGAGCAACCACCAAACTGCTGAGCCCCCCCCCCCCCCCATTTTATTGTGAAAAATCATCAGAGCAGAGCTGAGATGTTGGAGCCTCTTAATGTGGCACGACCCAGTACTTCTGCTAACTTGGCTTCCTTGGACAAACAAAAACGACAATGTCCCCACAGCAGTGGTTAACTTTTTAGGCTGAATATAAGCCACTGTTTATTTTTATGCAACTATCTAATTCACAGTAGACTAATCAAAGAGTGAAATTGAGACTGGTTTAAAATATCTTTATCAAACTGGCCCCATGTCCTGGAGTCTGAGTATGACTTGCTCATAACATGTTGTGTTGGACTTAAGTTCAATCCAGCGCTCAAGTCATGAAGGTGTGCCTGATTTCCATTGTCTTGCAATAACTGTGCATCCTGTTTGTATGTCCAGTCAGCACTGTAGTGTGTTATAGCAACACATCTGTAGATTTCAGAATACTAACATGGACAGGGCTAGGTTCTTAGCTAGAGGCAAACTGAACAACTTACTTTTATAAGATGTTATTCTGAGACTTCACATGTAGGTTTTTCGATGAGCTATGTTTGAGGTGACTAATTTTTAGGTGCACTGGACTGTAGTTTAATGGCCAGACTGATGAATAATACAGATCTAGTGTAGTGATGAATAAGCATCGGCAATGATGTTTGATTATTTTAAAAACAAGTATATAGTACCATGCAAAGGTTTTCAGCGCCAAAAGTAAAGTGAAGATACTTTCAGAAATAATACCATGAATAGTTTTTATTTTTGCATTCATTTCAAACAAAATGCAGTAAACAGGAAAATCCAAAATCAAGTCAATCTTTGGTGTGATCACCCTTGTGGGGGCCATATCATCTGTTGCAGGACTTCTTGACTCTGAAGAGCTTTCTAACTGCATGTTTGGAGTTGTTATGCTGCATAATGGGCTGGATTCTGGGCTCGATCTGATACCTCCCCGATGGTATTGTGTGATGGATAAGAAATTGAACGTCTCATGTGCCTGAAACCTTGAAGTAGTGCTGCATATATTGATAAGATCAAGCAGGAACCACATTCTTATAACAAAATTTCTGCCAACCATTTCGCATGTGTAGGCTCCAACCACATCACTTGTCACATGGAAACGCCAAGCTCAGCACAGCGGAGATTGGGGAGTGACGGAAGAAACCTCACCGTGTAGGGTCGGGGGGGAGTCATAGACTTAAAGTCTTAAAGTGGATACTGAGATTGAGGTGGGGAGTGAGCAGAGGGTGTATGTTGGATATACATTAGTTTTATTGGAAGAGTATACCAATGCCAAGTGAGTGTGTTGGTAAACTCCAGGTGCCTGAAACAACTAATAGGCTTCACTTAATGAAATGAAAAAAGTGTGAAGCTGCTTCATATGCAGGAAGGAACTGAATATAGATAGATAGATGCATTTTCTGCAGCATCTGACTGACTGAATTAAAGGGCCTGTGCATTACCTCTAAATCTGCTGGTTTTAGCACGGGAAGATTTTGGGGATTACCTTAAAGTTTGGACGGGCACACCCTGTATTTCTTTTTTCAAACTCAGCCAGTCTGGAGCTATTTTTACCCTGAAGATGTTTTTCGTGAATACAACTCCTGATGTCTGGCAAACACAACAGTGTCAGTAGAATCAACAGAACAGCGAGTGATTTGCTGCTCCATCTTCATTCCTCAGTCCTGTTTTTTTATGATGGAAAAGTAAACAGTCACAGAGGTGTGGAAACACAATTCATGCATGACTGACTGTCCTCGTGGTGTGTGTGTGTGTGTTTTCGTCATTCCTCTGATCTGCTGTGAATGCAGCAGTAATGGCTCTCATAGCAAGAGGGTGAATTTGTTATTGAGTGAACAATAGACTGTAATTACTTTATGCTGAAGCACTGAACACTGACATGTTGTAAAACTCTGTTGTGCGTGTGTGTGTGTGTGTGTGTGTGTGTGTGGTCGGAGGGTCAACTGGTGGAGTGAGGGACTGAATAGACGCTAATGAGTTGATGCTGAGAGGCCAAAGGTCGTATAGATCTGATCACTAACATCGTGTTCAAGAACAGTGTCTCTTACAATGCAGTTACTTGCAGTTAAGGTTGTCTAATTTGAAAAAAAAAAAAAACAACCACAGCAGCTGCTCATCTGCTGTCACTCAAATATAGATCTAAAACAATTAATAGTTAATAAATTGATGATTGATTTATTATCAATCTTTCAATAATAGCATGTCCTCCAACCTGAATGTTTGAGTTGATTGATTTCTGATAACTCTTGTGAGAGTGAACCAAGGCAGCAAAGTTTTGCCGGAAACTGCAGAGTTGGGTGTTAATTATCTATTTGTTTGTCACCATGACATGCAAGTAGAAATGTTTAAAAATGTGCACAAATGGATATAGAAGTTAGGTGATCACATAGAATTCACAGAATAGAAAAACATTTGGGTGGGTTAGAGTTACAGTAAGGAAAAAGAAGTGTACAAGTAATTACATTAATGCATCCAATCATTTTAGTGCATATCAAAATAAAAGATAATGTATAGAGATTTGGAGCACAGTGTAACTTCAGTGCCACCAGGGTTAAATCTGTTCTTCTTGTTGTGTTTTATGGATCTAAATTTTGTGTTATGGTTTAAGAATTCAGAGGAGCTAACTGGCTGTGTGGGTTTTGGTGAGGTAGTTGTTAAAAGCCTGAGCTGCCTCTTAAGCTGCCTCTGTTTTCTGTGTCAGCCTAAATCTCACCTCATGTTAGTATGTCCTCACTGTGCCTTAATCATGTTGAGAGTGATATTTGACTGAAGTGGCTTTTGTCCTCTTTTGAGATGTCATGTATGAACAGATCCTAATGGGCTGTAATGATGTCAAATGATGTGAAGACAGGATGGGAGGGGATTAAAGTGTTAATGTGGGAATAGGATGGAAGTGAATTAGTAAATTAAAAGGGTGAGAGTGAATGGGATGGAAGTGAATACGTGAATTAATGTGAATTAGGCAAGTCATCGACGTGTTTGGTTTCCTTAATCCGGCTGTCTGTTAGAAAAGAAAACACTGTGGGTTCAAAGAAGGAAGAAGAAATTCAGCTGAAATGAAGTAGAAAAGCGAGAGACACACTCAGACCCACAGTGGCAGAGCGACAGGTCTCGACAGGTTCTTCTTAACTGAAAAAGAAAACAACTGTCACACCTCCAGCTGGTGATGACTTTCACTTCTCTGACAAAGTGAAGGTTAACCCACCTTAGCTTTACCTATGAAGTCAGAATGACAGCAGATTTACCGGTAAAAAGTTGTAGCAATTTTTTTAACAACTGATACTTGGTTTCAGATGGAAGTAGGCAAAAAGCAGCTCCTCACTTTTAGCAGATGACTGTTGATTATCACTGAAATGACAACTGTTGCTGTTTGTTGTTGTTGTTGTTTTTTTTAAATCTGCCAAAGCTAGCTCACTAATGAGGTGAGCATTAGCTCAGTGAAGTGGTTGAAAACACCATCGCTAGCTGATTTCTTAAAAAATACCTCTAGTTGACTTGTTTTAAAGTGAAGAATCTTGTGAAAGCCACACTTGAATGTGCACTTGTCGCTTCATAAATAATATGATGCTAAGAAAACTGAGGCTAAAGCTAATGCCCATGCACAGTCAGCATCCTTGTTTGTAGATGTTTTGTGTAGAAGACTTCTGTAAAAAAAAACAAAAAAAACCCAAAAAAAAACAGCATTGTTGTTTGCTTCACTTTTCTTTACGGTTTTGTTGTACTTTTGGGTTTTGAAAGACACCAGAATCATCAGAAAATTATTGACAGTAAAATAAAAATAATCCTTATCACAGACTAATATGTTAGTTTACTTCAGTCTAATTAACACCATGTTGTTTTTATTGATACATGAATAATCTTAACTTCCTCGTTCTTCTCTGCAGCTAACCATCTTCAGTCCAGTAACAATAAAACTGAATCCTGGTGAGTTTGATGTTTTTTCTCTACATTCAATCATGACTGGATTAATCTCCTGAAGGGTCTGGGGCAAAAATTTGTTCAGGGGCCTCTATTTTTACACACTGTACATGACAGTTTTATTATTCCCTCAAGTACCCAGAAACCAGCCAGTGCTCTGGAGCTGATGATTAGTTGACTGACAGATGATTAATAATGAAATCAATCCATTATTAAAGAAAAATAATTGTCATGATTATTTTTAATTATCT
This sequence comes from Lates japonicus, assembly GCA_033238685.1. Classification (NCBI taxonomy): domain Eukaryota; kingdom Metazoa; phylum Chordata; class Actinopteri; family Centropomidae; genus Lates; species Lates japonicus. Next base: position 743,163 of record BRZM01000102.1, on the reverse strand, counting down.
ACTAATTCTATGAGGAAAAAATACAATCTTTACCAGAGGTTTTCTGTGTGTCTGAGTGCTAACTACTTGAGATACAGAAACAACTGGAAGCATTTTGATAAAATGCAACTTTAAATGGAGGAGCTTAATATAAACTAAAACAATTTAGGTCTTAAAACTAAGTTTTGACACAGAGTTCCTCTACAAGTCTGATGGGGGATGGAGGTGCCAACATAGTTTCAGATCTCTTCAAGTTTCTCTCTTTCTCTCTGTATTTGCATGTTAATGTTTCTTTGTGTTAATGTGTGTAGTTTTGGTCTTGCGGCGGATCAGAAGAGGAATCAGTATAAAGAGAGAGGACGAAGTATGAACTCTACAGGATCTGGGAAGAGCAGCACTGTGTCCAGGTCAGTTCACCTCTTCAGTCCTCAGTCAGACTCATGGAGGTTTCTGCAGGAAGTAACGCAGTGATCTCAGGTAGAGAGGGGAGGAGACACAGAGGGCTGTTTTTAAACTTCAAATCAATTAAATGACACGTCGGAGAAATCATCTGTACTAAACCAAAATTGCAATCAGAGGTGTTGTTATTGAAACACCTTACAATAGCCAGTTTTTTCTTTTAGTATAACATAATTTTCAGCACTGACTGTGATAATTTGTGACTGTGTTAATTTTGTTTTCAAGTTTATTGGCTTTTAAATGAACTTTTAAATCTGAGGTAATTTAGGAAAAGGGTCATTACATAGATTGTTTTTCAACGTTAAAATGTGCTGCTGTATGGACCTCAGCAGTCCAGTATGGGCTGGGCTACAGTCACAAGTACACAGTGGTTCATTTTAAAAGGTCATAAGCAAACTGGGAACCACTAATATGAGACTATGTAAGAATTGTGTAAAGATGTGGAGATATATTCTCTCAGTAGCTGAATCTACTTAGTTACTATATATATCCTGCAACAGTAAAGATTTTTCTCAGAGCGCCTTTGACTGGTTTGAATAATAACAACAGCTCACAGTGTCAGATCTCCTCATAGAAGCAGGTGTGGTCGGTAAACTACTACTCAATACATGTCTTAATGAGTAAGTGCACTAGTGGATTTGTAGTTGAACTAACTGTGTGGCGGATATTAGAGTTACTGGGAGGCTGATTTATTGGTGGTGGGTGGGTGGGGGGCATGGCTGACGGTGCCAGGATTTGGGCAGCAGTTGGAAGGGAATGGTGTATTGCGTGTAATGGGCTGTGGGTTTTGTGTCATGTGTAATCCATCTTCTGTTGTACGTTGTTGATGGAAGGTTTGAGAGACTCCTGGGCTGTGTTCAGTGTGACAAAGTTTTGCAGCAGATCGAAGGATTTTTCAGATTTCTGTGTCTGTCAGGATGAAAACCATTCAATTCATGGTCAAAAGCCAGCAGAGCGGTGATGTATAGAAACACCACAGAGTTTCAGGGCGCCACTCCAGCTCCATTGAACGATAGCTTCACAATTATTCAAGTCTGTCTTAAAACAGTAGTCAGGTGCCCATATGTATCTGTAGCTATTCATAGAAATTCAGTGCACCATCCACTCCTGTAAAAAAACATAAAAACAAGTTGTCTGTTATTTTTGCAAGTGCTGAATGTTTCTTTCCAGGAATCTGTGATCTTGTAATCACAAGAATTCATGCAAATCAGACACTGCAATTTGTGTGACAGATAAGGCAAAGCAAACAACAATGGTTGCAGTTACTTTTTAAATGCCGCTGCAAAATGAACCGCACTTGGGTTATTTTGGGCCACAATAATCACAAGATCCCAGAGGGACTGATCCTCTGCTGCTGCTAAGGTTTCTGCTGGTCTGTACCTCCTCTACGTGGGACTGTGAGGAGCTGGGAAAGGGGCAGAGCATTGTTGCAATCTCTATGGAGGCAGAGCCATCGCACTTGCTAACTCCCTTACTAACTAAAAATGACCTAACTATCTCACTAACAGACTAATCCACTAACAGCAAGCTGTGTGTGAGAAGTACTAACTGACTGTCTGTGTTTTCATAGTGTTTCAGAGGTGGTGGAGCAGTCACAGGAGCAACCAGAGGAGATCCTCCTTACCCTGCGGTTAGACTGACTAAACTAACCAGCAGACTAACTCACCAGCCAACTCAGTGACCAGCTGACTGACTTACTGACTGAGTGACTGAATGTCTGTGTGTGTGTCCACAGTGTGTCAGAGCTGCTGGACCTATACGAGGAGGACCCGGAGGAAATCCTCTTAAATCTTGGTTTTGGTCGTGAAGAACCCGATCTGGCCTCGAAGGTTCCCTCCAGGTTCTTCAACAACAACTCCACAGCGCGAGGCATCGACATCAAGGTACTGACGACAGCAGCATGAAAACATTGGGAACAAACTTTAAATGAAAACAGATGTAGTGTGTTTTGAACTGCTGGTGACCCCAGGTCTGCTCATTTAAAGGTTCCTAACCCTGATCACCCACAGCACGGAAGTCTTACACACAAACACGCTCCACACACAACCGCACAGCCCCATCCAATTTAACTATCTAAACAAAGGCTAATCATGCTAACGTTTGCTAATTGGCACTAAACACAAAGTGAAGGGAATGTTTTTTTGTTTTTTTTTTACAGGTATTTGGTCATAAACCAAAGCACAGTAATGGACACATCAAAATTCATTCATTAAGATTCATCCTCTTGTGATCATAAATGTCTCTACAAAATTTCATGACAATCCATTAAATAGCTGTTAGGAGATTTCAGTCTGGACCAGAGTGGTGGTCCGCCTCTAGCATGGCTAAAATCTGTCCATTTAGTTTTTCCTTGCTGTGGAGAAACACACCTCATTTTAGCTGTAAGGGCAGGAGTCTGCGTCCTGTCTTGTCAGTACCATTAATCACTGATACAGTTTTATAATGACATCACTTCCTGTGCCTCCCCTGCAGGTTTACCTGGGAGCACAGCTGCAACGCATGGAACTGGAGAACCCGAACTACGCTCTGACTAGTATGTACCTCCATAATGTGTACAGCGCTCCTGCATCTGTTCTAGTGTTTATGACTGCACTCTACTGTCTGCATCTTCTCTACTGCAGTCAGTTTCAGATGGGCGACAACACCCAAACACCTCTCTAGTGCAGGTGGAGGGTTAACCATTTTAGTAATGAGGAGCTCAGAGGTTCATGTCCTGAAACTGTAGACAGAGGAAGTGAAGTTCAAATACTGTGTGTGTCCTGTTCCCAGTGTTATTGTGGTGTTTTGTGGGGTCCTTCAGCCCTTTTAGCTGTTCTGCCAATTGCCTGGACAACACCACCAGAGAGGACAAAGATCTGTTTGTCCCGGACACACTACACACACACACACACACACACACACACACACACACACACACACACACACACACACACATACACGGACCTGCTCTGCTAACATCCTGGCCTCTTTTTGTCTTCAAACTTGTGTCGTCCATGAAGGTACTGGCTTGCTAAATGGACACACACACACACACACACACACACACACACACGCCGCTATGTACAGGCGATTCTCTTCTTGCGCCGGCGACGCTGCCAGGTGCTGCAAAACACAACAACCAAAAAGTCTCTATGTGTAGGAAGATGGAATCCTCCATGTAGTTAAATGCCTCAGGCCTTACTTAAATGATTTGATTTACACCTTATTATTTCTTTACCGGTTTGAAACTCATCGTCTTAGTTTGTTTGAGATAAACAAGACAGTTAATGAATGTTATCCAGTCAAATGGTCCTAACATTTTAACTTCATCATGGAATTAATTGGTTTTGACTTGGATTTATATCTCTTCTCTTTTGTTTGGGATTTAAAAAAAAAAGTTTTTCGGAGCAGTAGTTTCTTTTTTTTCTGCTAAATATCCAAGTCTTATGTGACCTGTCCATTTTGTTGTTTGTTCTATTTCTGGTTTTCCTTTTTTTTTAGACTTCTGGTTGCTATTTCTGTCCTGATTGGTTCACACAGACTGCAACATGTCATAAGGTCTGACAATACCACATCCACTGCAGATAGATTAAAAATACAATTGTCCCCGTTTACAAATAACTCAACTAAATTACTTTGTGTTGCAACCGCTTTTCACCCAACCTTTTAATAAATACTTTTATCTAATTGGGTTGGACAGTAGGAAGTCCATGTCATGGTGAAGTTTACAAATAGTGTGCTATCACTTGTTTTGAACACCCATAATCAGAAATGTTGTGTTATCTATAATCTGTTATGATATCATGTAGTTATAATTACACAATATACAAGTCACACACTCTGACCATACACCATGACTGTTTTAACAGTAATGTGATCCCAGCACTGTGTAGGAGAAATGATCAAATTAGCACCAATATGTAAGTGTAACCTTTATTTAAAGACACATTGGGGAACAAGAGTTATTTTTACAGAGTGAGCAGTCAATGTTTGTCAGAGTGTTGTGAATGAACATCTCTCATTTTCTTCCAGCTGTGGCGGCCCTTCACGCTGAATGTTTTGTTATGGAACTGGTCATATATTTGAGAAAAATGGCGATGCAGCAGGCACAAGCAGCAGATGTTCTCATACATACAGCAGTAGACAGTAGACAGTAGACAGGAAATAGAAGGAGCCATAGAACTGGGTGCATATTCGTTATTGGATAAATTTGTCCAAATACCTGAAAAACTGCATAAAACTCTAATTGACTGATTGGATGGTGTCACTGTGAGAAACTCTAACTGGTAAACAAACTGATCTCTGATTAGTCTTACCATTTGTTCACAGTTCAGGTTTCTTTTCAGTCTGTTGGTCAAAGGCTACCAGAAGTATTATCCTGTATGATAGATTTCTAAAGCAAACAGTCTGATGCGTGACTGCTTTTACATACATATTGTTTCCAACTGCATATCTCAGGATCACAGCCTAATTCTGTTGTTATCTGCAGATAACAACTAAATGAGTCACAAGTTGTTTGGTGGCATGCATAGTGAGTCTCAATGAATGTAGTCAGGAGAAGAGAAGAGAGCCATTGTTTGGTGGAACCAGAGTTTGATGGGAAGTATCAAAAAAGGCAGGCAGCAGCGCAGGATCATACCCAGTCAGGTTGAATAGCCCCCACATACAACTGGGTGGGTTTTAAGAAGCTGTGGTTCATTTGGGTGGCTTTGAAAGCTGTCAGTTGAACTCTGGTGCAAACTTAGCAACTCAGCCAAGACCGCCTGGAGAGGAGCAACTTGGCCTGCTTCCAGGTGGTTTTAGTGTGGTACTTTTGTGGTGTAAAAGCAAAACAGACTAACCAGGGGACTTAGGTGGAGCAGATACAGTATGTCACTCAAAAACTAAACTTCTATCAAAACCATCTGCTCTTTGTGGGAACTGTGATCTCCTGATCTGTGTATGTCATGTTTCAGATCGCTGCTTTAGATCTTTGGTAACACATACTTAGTGAGTCAGTATGTGAGTGCAGAGTCTATCACATAAAGTGAAAAGGAGTGTTGTCTTGTGTTTGTGTTAGGCACTAAAAGTAAAAAAAAAAATGCTGTAAATAGTAGTTTATCAGTTAACCTCATACAAAGTGCAGTAAACAAAAAAATCTAATTCAGGTCCATATTTGCTGTGTTTGCAGCTTCCTTTATCTTTAAAACAGCACCACTTCTCCTCAGTGCACTTGTGCACAGTTTTTCAAGGTACTTGACAGATACAGCACCTCTGTCTCTTCACGTAATCTCAGACTGACTCCGTGATGCTGGGATCAGGACTCTTTGGGGCCCAGACCATCTGTTGCAGGACTCCTTGGTCTTCTTGTTTCTGAAGATCTTTACACCTCTGGCCGTCCATTTGGGGTAGTTGTCATGCTTCAGAATGAATTTGGGACTGATAAGACTCCTCCCTAATGGTATTGTGTATGGATAAGAATCTAAACATCCAAAGTGCCTGAAACTAATGCACAGTACTGTACATATGACTACGGTGGCAGTACGGTAAAAAAACAAATTAGTCTGCACAGCGTGACATCTGACCACACTTGAAGGCAAAATGAATAGCAGGCACCATTGAAGTTAGGATAATGGTGCATATTTTTGGATTAGGGCGTTTCACAGTGTTGCACTCATTTGTTCACATGAAAAGTGGTGAAACTGTGTGGAGAAAGTTCAAACTGTAGTTACTCTCTCACCTCCACACACCTGGCCAAGTGCTCAATAAAGTGGAGGTTATTGTTGTTGTTTTTGGAAGGTTTCAGAAAAAGGCGGACGCATCTCGCCCCATGCCTGGCTCTGAAAAGGTGTGGGGGAGGAGGTTTAAGATGGTGGAGCCTTATGTTGTAAACGTCTGGTTTAAAACTAACTTTATGAAAAGCTGCATTGACTCAGATCAGAATTGGATCTGGGGTTTTTTTGTGTTTTTTTTTTTTAAGCGAAGTGCTCCTTTAACAGTCTCTGGTCTGTCTGTGGTTCCTGGAAGCTTTCTTCTTTTCCAGAACATTCTCGTACTGTCCCATCGTTTCCCTGGATCCCAGACACGTGTGTTGTTGTTTGTTATGTAAGCGCTGTTCTCACCATCAGAAAGAATCTCTTGGGATGAAGAGTAGAAAAAAGAGAGAGTACGTGTCTTTTTCTCTCATTCCTCACTTCCTGTTTTATGATCCTAAGAATGAGCATTAGTGCAGAGTCAGCAGTCAGCAGGAAACACACTCACACAGCATTACTATCGTCACACACGGCTGCTGTAATGAGAGGTTCATGTTCTGTAGTCGTATGCAGATGTGCGATTGTTTGTTTGACTGACTGGTTTGTAGTTTTGATACAGTAATTTGCTTAATCTGTGTTTTAATATCAAAGTTGACATATTATCATCTTCCAAAGATGTTATGGCTGACATTTTAGCAAACCGTCACCTGTGTTTACATCCACCATACACAGAACATCATTATCATTACATTAGAGTTGTGTTTGTGTCCATCTGATGAATCCAAGTCCAATTTTCATTCTCCTTTTAGCTTTGGTTTGCTTTCTGCTAACTCCACTATCTTCACCAGCTGGTTGGTCTTGGTCTGTCGGCTGTGTGGGGGTTTATGAGAAGCTTCTCCACTGAAAACAGCGGCCTGCTGCTGTTGGAAATTAGGTTAATGACAGTATTGCGACTGAACCATACAATAAATATGCAATAAAAACCAAAACAAGGAGCTAAAAAGGGCTCAAAAGCTCCATAGAGCTGCAGACTTGCCATGGAAACAGTGAGGTACACTGTGGGCTTCAGAGTGAGCCTTGGGCCTGTATTTGTTTATGTACTTATAAACTGGCAACAAAAGTATGCAGAATTAGCAATTTGCTGTTCCTGTTTACAGTCCACCCATAGATGTACACGCAACTTTAACTGGATTACTTTGATTCTGATAAAAACTAAAAAAACATGATGATTCTTATGCAAGTTTAGGCGTTTTATATTTTTTCTATATGATTTCTAAGTGGATTTTTGGACATTGATTTTCAGTGGACATCAGAGATAATGGTACTTGTAATGTATGTCAAAGTTTAAGTCTGAGTTATGACTCTGAGGAGTGTGATTTTGTGGCTCAAATTGTGGAAGTCTGGTGCTAAAATTTTAAAGTAAATTGGCCTAGATATTTTTGTCTTCTTAGCTAGTTCTTTGTGTAGCTCAGTTGTATGTAGCTTTGTTGTTTGGGCAAAAGACCTTTTTAAATATCTCTCTCAGATCTGGTTTTCAGTTCAACTGTACTTTACAGTAAAGATGTGCCAATTTTTGGCCCTTTACCTTAGCGGTTAAAATGCTGTGTAAATCGCAATATCTGTAGTTCACTGGCTGGGGATCCTTGTTGCATGTGAATCCCTCTCTCTCCCCATGTTTTCCATCTGTCTCTCTAAAATATGCAGTGAATTACCTTTAAAAATGTATGTAGCAGTTTTCTTCCATCCAGTCTATTTCCTCCATTTCAGTCCTTCTACGGTATTTTTCTCACACAAGGACAATGATCTAACTTAATGCCACCAATGAAATTTAAAACTTTTAGGAGTTAGAGGTCAGCGTAAGGTCAGAGTTGAGACAGTAAGAGAGCAGGCCTGTGTTGTATTTCAGGTGGTAACATCAGCGACTCATGGGGCGTTTAAAGAGTGACAGAAGACAGAGGTCTGTGTTTCATAACAGACTGACAAGTATTTAGACAGCGAGCGATGGAGGGGAGGAGGGGAGGAAGGAAGGAAAGTATGCAAGTCATCATCCTGTTAAAGACAAGACTGACAGCTCGACTTACACAACCACAGAAGAAGAGGGAAGGAGGGAGGAGTGGCTTTTTGCAATTCTCTACTGTAGAAACTTAATGAATCCCAAAGTCCTTTTTAAAATGGAAGAATCAGTCAGTGGGATGGCATGTATTTCATCTGTTTCCTTTTTACAAAGCTAGCTAGCTACCTAGCTACATTCACCACCTGTTAAAGGTCTCCTGGGCAAGAATTTGCTGCTGACCCTGTGCTGTGTAACCCCTCAGCTCCATGTTCCCATTAGGTCCAATGCAACCAGTGCTCATGAGCTGGAGTAATATATCATTTTAAAAGGTTTTTAAGTAATAATTTGATGAAACACAACTTGGATACACGTCATTGGAGCACAGTTTAACCTGAAATAATAGATCTCTACATTTTGACACAGGAGTCTTTCACAAATTTCCCCACATGAAATCATCTCTGTGAAGCACTTTGTGACTGTTGTTTTTTTCCCCCATCTCTCAGGTCGTTTCCGTCAGATTGAGGTCTTGACCACAGTTGCTAATGAGTTCTTCCAGCTCTACAGTCAGGTTTCTGGTCAGCCTGTCCAGCGCATCAGCTCCAGGGACCAAGGTAAGCATAGCAGCTACTGCAAATTCTCAAATTGGAAATTTCTTATTTATTTACCCACAGAACAAGTTCTGCACTACAGTTTAAAGCTTTAACTGCTCATTAATGTCTTCACCATGGACAAAAACGTACTTGACAAATATACTGTCAGTTCATGTTAATGAAATACTTACTATATTTGAACGTTAGTGTTTTTTTCTTCTGATGTGTTTGTCTGTTTGTCTCTCTCAGGAGGAGAAGGAGGAGAAGGAGGAGGTGATGAGTCGACTCCTGTTCTGAAGAAGACCAACTCTGCTCGCAACGTTGCCAAACTCCTCAAGAAAACCATCAGCAAACACAACCTGCTTGCGGCTGCCAGCGAGTCATCTGAAGCACAGACACCTAACCAACACACACAGCTGAACGGACACACCTCCGCTGATCAAACACACACTAACGGTCACGCACACGCCAGTCCAGAGCAGAACGGCTGCTCTACGGACCCTGACCACCAGACAGAGACAGTCAGTCAGAAACACATCCGCAAAAAAGACGGCTGTTCCCTTGCGACGGTTACCGAGGAAACCAACGGGGATGGAGAGACAGATCGGCTGACGGACAACAGGTACTGATGAACAGACTGATAACAGTAGCTAATGTTAGGTAGCTAATAATTACATTGGTTGGTGGAAGAAGTTCTCAAATCCTTTACTTAAGGCTAAAATATACAACACTTACATATTGAGTGATAGCTGTGAGCTCGCAGCCCTACTCACAGTTTTGACTATTTCATATACACACTGGTAGTTAATCCAGTGGTTCCTAACCTAAAGGTTGGACCTCTCCAAAGGGTCACAAGATAAATCTGAGGGGGTGGTGTAATGATTCATAGGAGACTAAAGAAGAAAACCACTTCAGCTAAAAGATCTAATACACAAACTTTTTGTAATGCTCTTGGTCTTTTTTGTGAAATGCTGGTTTAGTTGACCTATTCAAATGAAACCATGTGAGAAGTTTTTGGTGGAACTGATAGCAACTCACAGACACTTGAAAATGACAAGGGGCCCAAATTAGACACTGTTTTTGTCACAAGAAGTCACAGAGCAAAAAGGTTGGAAACCAGTGGTTTAATCTTTAACAATACATTGTATTTTATACCTGTATTTTATGTTTTTAATGTAAGATCTTAAGTTGGAACTAGCAACTAAAGCAGTCAGGTAAATGTAGTTGGGTAAAAAGATCAATATTTACCTCTGAAATGTAGTAAATATTCAAAGTACAAGCACCTCAAATCTGTACTTAAGTACAGTACTCGAGTTAATAGTGTTACTGTTGAGTAACATCTGACCTCCCATCAGTCCTGAACAGAGTGGCACTGGACCAGCAGCCAATGGAGAGCATCAACCAGAGTCAGCGGACCTTCAGTCAACCAATCAGAGAACAGAGGAGGGAACGCAGGTGGTCAAAGACAAGAAGAACTTGACCTCGACCCCAGAGAAAGCTTCTCACATCCTGGCCCCACCTCAGCTGGCCCAGCTTCGCACTGAAAACGCAGACTCTTTCGACATGGAGGAGGTATGGTGTTCTCCAGTGGTCCTCTTGAGTTCTTTGAACTTGTGTTTGGTAAAGTCAGGGTTCTCTGAACTCCTCCCACACAGAGATGTAGTGTTCTCCAGGGTTTTGATGTTTTGTCCTCTCCAATCATGTAAATCTCCTTCCATGCAGAGGAGTTGTGATGTTCTCCTCTGTTCACAAAACCATCTCACAATACTACAATAACAGGTTTTGGTTGACAGTAGGTGTTGTTCTAAAGCAGGCATGGGTTTGTTCTAGGTGCATTTAGATGGTATTTAAAGTGAAATTTGAGGGTGGGACTCTCACCGAAAACCAAGGCAAAAACCTGTTTGACCATTCTGCGTGATGGAGTAAACACACCAGGTGCTGGAAATAACCTGAAGGACAAGAACATCAATCGTCAGTCATTCATTCCTTTCATCACAAATCCATAAAACAGCACAAACTTGGTCACTAATGGTCTGTCTCATGTTAGATAATGTTTTGACTCTTGGCCCTCTGTGGCCAGTAAACATGGACTACTCCAGCATTCAGATTCATGCAAATAAAGTAAGATTAAGATCCTCCTCTTGTCGTATTCAAATGTACCTTCAGGGGGATTTTAGCTGCTGAGGAGTCTGATGAAGGTCTGCTCCTGTGTATCTGCATAAAGTCACCCTGCTGTTTACAGACTGAGCATTTAGTGAAAGGTGTCAGGTGTGTCTTTCAGCAGCTCTTCTGCTTCTTTCTTCTGTTTGTCGTTCAGATCCAGAGTAACGACGATGAGGGTCTGCCATCCAGAACTTCCAGAGCCAACGGTGAGTTTACCATAACCTCTGATTCCAACTTCTGACATTTCACTTAACTTAAAGATGCCCTGGTGCTTTCTTGTATACAAACAAAAGCTATGTTAACATTGGGTTTTACTCAGCAAAATGAGTTGTGTGTATTTTTGAAGAGATGTATTTCCTTCCTCATAAAACATTTGCAAAACATATTTCTTTTAGTCCAGCATTGTTTACATCTCTTTACTTCATTCCCATATTCATTCCCATATTGGCTCGATTGCTAAGCAGGCAAAGTGGGAACCTTCCCAGGGTCCCCAGTCTCCTGGAGGCAGCAAATCCCCCAGGCTCACTCCATATCAGTTTGTTCTACATAATTTAATTAATTGCAAATTTCATTAGAAATAAGGATGAGGAGTTTACTATCATATAAAACTGGGACACTAACAAATATTCACATCTGAGAAACTGGTACCAGTGAATTTTTGGCATTATTGCTTGAAAAATGACTGAAGTGATTATCAAAGTTGTCCCCAGTTCTCTACTAATGGACTAATCAACTAATTTACTAATTATATGAGCTTTAGAATATTGGTTGATTTCTGGGTGCCTGGGGAAATAATGAAACTGCCATGTATAGTAGGGGTTTAGACCTCAGTAGATTGGATTAGATTGGATTAACTCTGTGACTGACTGATCAGCAGCCTCATTAAACAATGTCTGTATTGTCAAGGGTGTCAGTAATGTAACTAAATCAGACTCAGGTGTTCAGACTAGAGAAGACATGTTGACATGTTTGTTGGTGCATTGAGACTGGACAGACAGACTGTATAAGTCAGGCTTGATCCTGTGAGTGAGGTTCATATTTTAGACATTTCAGTTCCATAAAGCAGAAACAGAAACATGATATTTTCTCCACCGCTGGAGCTAAACTATGCGCATAAATCACTGAAATACCAAAGTAGTGTTATGTAATGTTTTTTATTAACTTAAGTCTGCTGTTACATCAGGTTTAGACCAGCCTGCTTCAAAACACAGCTCCCTCTACAGTACTTTGTTCAAACTGTAATAATGTGTTTTCTTGGCTGAGCTAGTAATATCAATCATTACATATCTCAATATCAGTATCAATTATTTTGTTGCAAGAGGAAAAATCAACAGTGTATATTTGTATTTTCAGTAAAATGTTCAGTAAAATTACACTCTATCAAGAAACATAAAAAACAATAACAACAAAACCTACAGGACAAATAAATAAAAACCAAAACCAATTTTGAAACAAAAGAAAGTTCATATTTCACTATGAACATTAAATTCTAATATTCATTCAACCACAGCTGTACTGTATCTTAAATTTAATCCTTAACAGGCCAAATTAGTGTCCCAAACCTTAACATTGTTTTACAAGAATCCAGCGTAGACACTTGGATTTTCAGTAAGGAACAATGGTTTTATAGGTAATTCTTACAAATATAAAAGAAGTACTTTTAAAACTCGAATTGTACTGTATATAAGATCCAATAGAAAAAACATATTTCCAACAGGACTTAAAATCCTAAAAGAACCGAACACTTTTTTGTAAAAGGGACAGAAAGTCTTCTGAAACTTGTAGAAATTTATAGGAATCCTAAAGGTTTCTAAGGTGAAAGTCCTGTCAGACTTTTTAAACATTGTACAATAAAAGATACAGGAATAAGTGTAGTGTGTTCTTGTAGTAGTCAAAATCCAGGCTGCAGCATTCTGAATAAACTGTTTATTTCTCACACAGAATTTCACTAGTTAAAGAAGATGAATCATTTTAAATTAATAGCCAAAATTTGACTGTAGCTACTTTATATCCTACAAGTAGAGTCCCTATTTAGTATCTGTTGAGTATCTATGCTGTCCCATCCAGTGTATATATGAGAGTTTATACTGAATGTAAGCAGTCTCATTCTCTATACAGTAAACATGTTTCCTGTGTCTCAGTTTACCCAGATCTCAGTGAGGACAGACTGTCCTGTCTCTTTGGCTCTGTTCATACCTGGCATTAACATGCGTTGTTTATATTCAGTATAAATGAGTCTACTCTGCCTCCTGCTGGACAGATGGGATACTACAGGAGGAATCACAATATTTTTTATTTTTTTATTTTTTTATTGTCCATCTGTCTTAGATCTGCTGAGGACAGTCAGTCAACAGTCAGACAGCAGTGGTTTTGCTGAGGAGCCCTCAGCCGACTCCAACAGCTACCTCAAGGTGTGTTTGTATGTTTTATTTGAAGTTTTTATCCTGGTTTCGACCTCTAAGGTTATTAGCACCGACAAATTCCAATCAGAGCCTTATCACACCAGGAAGAGAAACATTCCTGCAGTTTAGTCACATTTGAACTGGGGGAGAAATATTTCACGGGGCGTAATAAAAGCTTCCCACTCTGGAACATTTAATATACAAATATACATATCAGATTAACCAATAAGGAGTGACCAGCTCCCTAGGGGAGCACAAGGTAATGCATGCTGTGCTTATAAATTGGGAACTTTGAAACCAGACAGATTATCCCAGATCATATATTATATATATACTCATGGTGAATTGAATGCTTCTGCTACGGCTTAATTTATTTTTCCCTCTTCATTTTATTTTACTAAATAATCATTAACTGGTTCCAATTATCTGTTTTGAATTTACTGAATAGGACAGTAGAACCATCACAGTGATGGTTCAGTTATTGATAAATCAACCTTCATCTCAACCATCTCTAGTAAACCACTGATTCATCACTTTGACTTATAATACTTTAAATGCATTTTGCAGGTGATAGCCTATTAATTATTAATGTATTTTGTCTTAAGTAGGTGTATTCAGGGCTTAACACAAGGATCTGAGTGATAATTAATTGTTAATTAATTTTAAATAGGTGCAGGAAAGTAGTGACAGCTGTGACAGCGAGACTACTGTGACATCGCACCCGTCACAAGATGTGGCCACACCCCTTGCAGTGGACCAACCAGCGTTTGATTTGCCAGAGAGCCGAGTGGAAGAGCCGGGGCCTGGTGTTGCTGGCGAGGCTGATGGGAGGAGCAGTTCCAGGGAGGAAGATGAGCATGATGGGAGTTCAGAACAGGTTCCACAGTACACAGCTCACCAGCTCCCCAGGAACAAACCAATGGGAGCGCAACAGGATGTGCCAGGTGACAGTGGGGAGCGGGCTGATCCTGAACCAGAGCCAGAGCCAGGGCCAGAGATTCCTCATGGCTTGTCTCCTGCAGAACAAGAACCACACACTCAGAACCAGACTAGGACCGCTGCAGACACAGAGCCACCTACAGAGGGAGCGGAAGCTGAAGACAAGGACCAAGGAGAGCGCGCATCTTTGGATGGTTCTAGTTCACCTTGCCCTCCTGCTCCATCTTCTCCGGTCCTCAGTGCTCTGAACCGAGCCAACCCCTTTAGAAGCATGAAGCAGAGCACCATCCCTTTGACTTTCAGCCTTAGTAACCACAGCCTGAGCAGCACCACTGTCTGTCTGTAACACTGTACAGCTGAGTAACACTGTCTGTGTGGAACACTATGTGTCTGTAACACTGTATGTCTGTAACACTGACGATGAAATGAACGCCTACATGTGATGACCCCACCCACCTCACCTTTGGCCCGCCCTGCTTTTCACCAGCACACTTGTCTGTGAGAGGTGGAGGGCGGAGCCTCAGACAGGACACAGAGAGGACATTTCCACTGTCTAGTTGATTTGACTGAGGTGGTGTGATGCATGCTGGGAACGCCAGTCTGGGCCAGCCTGTCCACGCGTCCTCCTCCAGTGTCTATTTCCCCGTGAGCCATCAGAAATGTTTTTTTTCCCCTCTCACCTCCGTTTCCTTTTTCTAAACTGTTGTGATCAAAAGTCAGGCCTAAAACTACTACCACTGCCATTAATACTATGAAAACTACTAGCTCAGTCTGAGATCAGATATTAGCAGAGTTCATGTCCTAATATTTCTATTTTATCACATAATACAGCTACACTACAAGTCTGTAGTAATAATAATAATAATTATGGTAATAATATAATAATAATAATAATAATAATAATAATGTGGCTAAAACTCTGTTTAGGACACTGTTTTAAATTATTCACAAACTGATCAGGGTTAAATGTGACAGTTTAGAACTACAGTGGTGAAACAGGTAGTTCACTCTAATTACAAAAAATGGAAACATTTCCTCTCATCCTTAGTTCCAATTTTTGAAAGTGATTTTATTATGCTGTGAACTCCGCAAATGAAATTCCATTTTCTTCCATTGTACTCAGGTGGAGACAGATAACTCAAAACTAGGACAAATATCCAAGTTTTTAGATATTTGGGATATAAAACTAAAACTATCTGCATGACCACTTGAGGGAAGGGAGAAAATCTTTATTTTTTCATAATTTGTTTAAATTGAGCCTTAAATGTGTTGTCAGAGCAATACACAGGGGATGGCCTTCCCTTTAAAAATACTGCAGATGCCTTAATTGTCTTTTAATCTATGCACTCATGCCTTTTTGTAAGGGGTTACATTCCTTAATCTTTAATGAGTCTGCTGAGGGTCAAATTGAGCTCTTTTACACCTTAAAGTTACTCATTCCATGCACATTTCAGCTTGACGTAAGAAAGTCTTTAGAGGGTTTTGAGGTATGTCATTAAAATTATGATGCTGCAGCTGTCAACATTCCTCCCTCTTCATCGTCATCATCATCATCATCATCGTCATTATGCTTCGCTTCCCCTCGTAACTTCCCAGCTGATTCTATTCATGTCCATGTTTTCCCTGATGAGACATCTGCTCAGTTAGACTCAATACAAACGTATTTAGGTCACAGTAACCTAGTGTTTTCAACATTTGAAAGGTTGTGTTTGAAAAGCTAAAAGCGCCACTCCACCTGAGGTTCACTTCCGCAGGTGTTGTAGCAGAGGCTACCAAAAGTCCTTATTATCAAGCAATTATTTCTCAATATAACCTCAGGTAAACTGTACTGTAAACAGGGCTGTACGACAGGAGCTTTGAGATCACTGCCCCTAGCAGTTGTTAGCTAACAAATAGCTCCAAGGCTAACCGCTGCTAAAACCACAATATCTGCTGTTTATTTGTTTCTATTTCTAAACCGCTTTAATAAACAAGATACAACATGCAAATCAGGCAGTGTTGGACTTGTTGTAGGGTGGATTGTTTTCTTGAGGCTAGGAATTTCCCCCCAGCTGCTAGTCTTTGTGCTAAGCTAGGCTAAATATGTCCTGAACACAAGGATTTTTATTTTATTTTTTTAAATAGTATGACTGTTCCTTTAACACACGTTGGTTGTAACTGAGCATGTGATGAGGTCATGGTGAGATGTCATGAAGTACTGTGGAGGTCAGGCTTAGAGGTCAAAGGTTATTCTTCAGCAGCAGCAGGTTTCAGTAAGTTGTCATGGCGATGATGGTGATGATGTAATGACTTGTAAGAGGGAGGGGCTTAGTGAGCAGCCAGTGTAGCCCAAGCCTTAGCAGCATTAGCATGTTAGCCTCACGGTGTCTGATGACAAATCTGTGAACATATAGTATATTCTGATTACTGAGATTATTGTTGATAAATTAGCAATAAATCATCGCTAACATTTCAGAGGTGATTAGTTATCCTGCACCACTTCAGCACAAACTGTCTACCTGCATGTCCTGTACAAAATTAATCTGGAGCTTGCTGGTTTTATTGAGATGAACTCTTGTTTGTATCTTCACATAGAATACACAGAACTAACTGATCACTGAACAAGTAATCACCACTGAGCATTTGTCTTCTTCAGCATTTAAGCCTGTGTGTATTGTCTGTGTGGTCACTCAGACGTTTCCAATATACGGTCAGTTACTTTAGACAGAAAGGCTAAGTAGCTGAGGTGAAACAAGCACTCGGCACCCACCATAGCAGAGTGTGTTTGGCTGAGAGACCGATCAAAATCATCAAAATCACCCCTAAATACCTCTTTTTTTAAATCTTCTTAATGGAAAAATGATTCAGAAAATTTCCACACAGACTTGCATTAGAATTGATGCTATCTACTGAACTTTGTGTGCGTTAATGTTCATTCTTGATCATTTGGGAGCAATTTGGAGAGAATCTAAGCTAAAGGGTCCACTTACTAATAATTTGGAGCTTTCAGACACATCTGAAAGTCTTTATTCAGCAGGTGGAGTTGGCTCAGGTGTGATCACATGACCTGAATGTGAACTTTCAATCACGTGAATTCTCCAAGTCGTTATTAACTTGACCTGTAACTTGATTCTCCATTGTTTATTGAATTTGTGTTTATAGAAATTTTTTTTACTGTCATGTTTCACTGATCACAATCTCTGCTCTGCTGGACAAACACTCACTGTGAGCTCAGAGGCTCTTCATTCTTTTCTTTTCTTTTTTTAACTGAGCAACGATCTTCCTTCACTCACTTCTAATTACACTTTACTGTCTGACTGTTGGTGTCTATTAATTCCTCTGTATGTGTATTTTGTATTGATGTCTTGTCAGTGGGATGCAGGGAGAGATCACTCTGTAGAGATGAGAATAATAAAGATGTATTTATTTTCAGTACAGATGAGTGTTGCCTCACCTCTGTGAGGTGTGTGTGTGTGTGTGTGTAAGGATGGCTGGTAAACGATTTAACATTGAATCTTCAGTAGACCATCCAGTGGATTTTAGAGTAGTTTCTAGTCTTAAACCTGCACACAAGGACAGAGAAAGCAATCAGACCTCATACCTCTGCCAGGGCTACAACACTGGTGGGCAGTAACTGATCAATAATCACTCAGTCAAACTGTGTTTGAATAGCACCTTTTCAAGTTTGTATTTTCAAAGTACTTTACAAATGACTTACAAGCTAATAATGAAAACAGAATAATAAAGAGAATAAATACTATTCGGAAAACATTCTGATCAAAAGCTATATATTTAAAGTTAGCGTTTTAAAACACACAGCTGCTCTCAGATCCTCAGGTGGACTGTCCCAGCGGCTCAGAGCATAAAAACAAAAAGCTGCCTCAACAAATATTTTTCTCCAGCACTTAGGAACAACTAAAAGACTCCAAGTGGCAATTGCTGGAGGCATGTCAGATAAGTAAACTGCTGCAAGACCATGAAGTGCTTTAAAAACAAGTGAAAGAATTTTAAAATGAAAATGGAAACTGACAGACAATGTAGGAACTTTTTCAAACAGGTGTAATGTGTTAGCACTTGTTAGCACTTAATTAGGTGAGGTTTTCAAATACCTCCCCTACTTTTTTCCCCCACAGATGGAAACATTACAGTTTTTAACCAACATTTTATGTAGAAAACTGTTAATAAGCATCAATTATAATGCCCTGTTACAAAAGAAACTACGCTTTGACTTTTTAACTACTTCTAGTGCTTGAACTTCATCCCAATCGTGAATTTCTTCGTCACTTCCATCTCAGCCGATACGTTTTAGTATTACATTGCTGTTTCAGCTTCTCTCAGCATTTGTATTTTGACTGCTGCTTCAAAAAGTTTCAGAATTTCACCTTTCTCAGATGTGAAACATTTTAGCAGCAAGCATAGGACTGTGAAAAAGTTTAAGTTGGGGTTGTGAAAAAAAGTGTCAATGCTATAAGAAATAATGCCATAAATATTTTGGATTTATCAAGTAACTTCATACAAACTGTAGCAAAGAGAATTAAAAAAAAAAATCTTTATGCCTATGGTTGTATGTTGGGGGTCACCATCACGTTGCAGAAAGGATTTGGGCCCGATTTCCCTGATGGTACTGCTTGATGGATAAAAATCTAAACCAAAAAAAATTGCACATTTTCCTCAGAATTGTTTGACTTTTCTGTCTGAATACAATTATACACTTATACACTATTTTGTGCTTAATTTTCTCCATTATAACTCTTTCTTTTCCTATCCAAACTAACAAACAAAGGGATTAAAAACACAACATCCTCAGAGGAGGGAGGTATTACCACCGCGAGAGGGCGATACAAAAATACGATGCCACAGTTCAAACCTAGAGACCTTTATTGTGAAACCCGGAAGCTGTATATGACCCGGAAGCATTGCTGGTCAGTGTAGGAAGTTTTCCGCCACAAAAACGACACAGATTTAACGAAGGGACGAGAAGTCGGGAAGCAGAACGGTAAGAAGATTTTAAAACGTGAAAAATAGAGGTAGCAGAAGGACTTTATTGAAAAAGAAAATTACTGTTTTTTCTCCTCGTAGCTAATTATTAGCAGTCTAACTCGGCAGACCGAATGTAGCATTAGCAGGTTAGCTAAGTGTACCCGACCCAAACACACATGGCGATAAAACTGGGACGTTTGTTGGAAATGGTTGTATAGTTACAGGTTATATTGTTGTTTTGATATCTTGCCCAAAGTAACTTTTGAATTACTAATATAGACGGACGTATTATATCCGGCCACTCAACATAATGGTACCTCTTCCTGTGCACTAGTTACAGGTAAATCTAAACTCCTTTTAAAAGTTATAAATATTACATGAAACTCACCGGACATGTTTCTATAATATCTGTCTCCGAATTGAGATTTAGAGACCACTGAAAGTAATATTTGGAAAATGCAACATCAGTATAACCTAACACCAGAGCTAAAATGATTATTTGAGAGATCAATTCATTGAACGACAGAAGATGTACTAGCAGCAATATAGTCGTCCTTTAATTCGGGATTTAAGAAAATCCAACCAAGTGATGATTTCTGCTTCTTCAACATGAGAATTGGGTCTTTTCTTTGTAATATGTTACAGTAAATATTTTGTTGGATTTTGAAGTGTTGGTCGGGTATTTTCTCGACCAGTGGATCAGTTGTTTTGTTTACAAATTGTCACCATAATAGAATTTCCCAGACTCGATAATGATGTCTTCTGGAGTCTCGTTTTGTCCGCCCATCAGTTTAAAATCCACTAAACTATTCATTTTAAAATGCCATAAATCTATAGCATGCTCCTGTATTTGAGAAGCTGGAACCAGAAAATGTTTTCTGCTTTCTAAAGGTTTATAGACCAAATGACTGATGAGTAAATAATCTGCAGTTCAGGTTTTAGTTGCAGCCACGCTTCACACAATCAGTGTCCTGTGCCCTGCAAGTTGGCTTAGTTTGGTTGTTGATGATGTGACCTGGATTTATGAAAGTTTATTCTGCAAAGCCAGCTCAAAGTTTATCTGGAGCACATTGTTATCGCAATAACAAATCTGAAAACCTTTCAGGGTGAAGATAAGGACATGCGGATTGTGCAGAAAGCATCCAAATTTAGTACCAATCACAAATAAAGTTCTTCCTGCTGCATAGATAGAACAGAGATAGAGTTTTAGTAATATTATTTTGAAAAAGTACAGTGGGAAGCTGTTTTAGGAAATTACTCAGCCTGTTTTCTAACTGAAACTTCATGTTTGTGAGTTTTTTTTAGACGTTAATCTCAGATTATGTCCACGCCACAGATACATTAGGGAAATTAGGAAGTATTGAGAGACAGTCTAAACACATTGTTGAATTCGGTCTCTTCCTGGGATTTAAATAAGAAATACACGGCACAATAAGAAAAATACAGATTTTTGGTAATGTAAATATTTTCCCTGTTTGTCAGCAGAATTTCTGTTTTTCCTTACGTGTAAATTGACATGTGATGGCTGTAGAGCTGAAATAGTTATTCACAGTTTCCAGCTCCACAAGTTGCTGTGTAGTAGTAGTGTGAAGTAGCTGTTTTTTTTTCAGTGATAGCAATATGAATAGATAATCTAGAAAATAATAAACAAAACTGATAATGAAAAGAATCCCTTGCTGCAGCCCTACATGACTGTTATCATACCTGTCCGTCCTAATGAGAACATGTGTGAGTTTTCAGGTATGGACTCTCCAGGCAGAAGTCGAAGCCCCAGTCCTGTGCAGAGAGAACACGATGGTGAGTAGAAACTGCTGTTACTACTCACTGTTGCTAAAATAACAGTATCAGTACTAGAAGCTGTAGTTTTACAATTCATCCTCACATCTTTTCTTCAGGACCTTCAGAGGACGGGTCCAGTCCAGCAGCAGAGAAGCCCCAACAGGCTGACTCAGCAGAGAGAAGCCCCAAAGACAGGCCGTCCCCTCAGGCCAGTCCTGCTGACCGCAGCCCCTCCAGGAGCCCCGACTCGAGTAGCTCAGACAGCAGCAGCAGCGATGATGAGGATGAACAACAGGGGGCAGTGAGGAGGATTAGGAGCAGCGTGGCCCAGATCAAAGTAAGCAAGGACTAATGTGGATGTTACTGGCATTTTAATGTGTTCAAACGCACTAATTACTGATGACTTCCTGTAGTTGTTAAGCTCCATGTGAAGGAGAGATGTCTGAGGTCTGTGATCAAGTTGACAGCTGCATGTAATCACAGGTTTTACATTTGCCAGGTTACTGCAGTGCTTGTAAATACTGCGTGTTCTCTAAATTCCTGCTCACCAACTTGGTGTCTTATCTGCATGTAAACGTAGTTGTGTTATTATTTTCTGTGATGATTGCGCAGTTGGTAGTGTTGAGACTATTGACATTGGAGAAATGTCATGAAAAATCACATCACAACTTGTCAGAGCTCAAGGTGACATGTTTGAAACCAAAAGTTCAGAATCCAGAAATATTAAGTTAACTATCATATATTGAGTGTCAAGAAAGAGGTACGTGACCAAGCAGAAACAACAAACCCTATAAATGACAGTAAATTTCATTTAGATGACAGCGTCCTTTGATCAATTAGTTAAGAGAAAAATTCCCTCCATTATTTCCCAGAACTCAAGGTCATGTTTTCAAAATACTGGAGATAAGTTAAGTTAAGTTGTAGTGATGTCAAACACGTAGCGGGGTTAAAGTAAGCTGGCCTGCTTCACGAGAAAGACCACTGTAGAATTCACTGAAAACATCTACGAAATAAAGACACAGCTGGATGATTGATAGAATTTCAAATAGAGGAAAACTGTGTGTCCATTACTGTCATCGTAGACTTTAACTCCTCAGGTATCTACAAGATTTATGTAATTTAGAGACCGACCCAGACTAACTCTAAATTGAACTAGAGCTGCTGCCTTGTCTCTATTTTTCAGCTCACATCAGACTTTTAAAGATGGCAGCATGTTTTTCTGTTGGTTCCATGTTCTCTGTAGAGTTCATGTCCATGTCCATCCTGCATTCCTTTCAGTTCAGATCATTTTAACATGTGAAGTCCTGAAGACATGCTGCTCACACTCTGTTTGTTTGTTTGTTTGTTCCAGAAATCCACATCCAGGTCCAGAGAGAGAGATAGATCCAGATCCAGATCTAGATCTAGATCTAGATCTAGATCGAGGGGGCAAGACAGATCCAGGTCCAAATCCAGAGATCGAGACAGATCCAGGTCCAGAGAGCGGGACAGATCCAGGGGAAGAGACAGATCAAGATCCAGAGGAAGGGACAGATCCAGGTCTAGGGGACGAGACAGATCCAGAGAGAGAGACAGATCCAGGTCTAGGGGACGAGACAGATCCAGGTCCAGAGAGAGGGACCGGGAGCGTTACGACAGAGGACGCTATGCTAGGTAACACAAAAAGACAGTATATTTTCTAAAACATTGAATGTATGAACCCATCTCTCCTGTTTCAATTTCTTTAAATAAAAGGATTTTACTCCTGTTTGTAAAAACGGTTGCTAATCAGAAAACAATCTGTAGTTTTTTAAGAGCTGAATGTTAATGACTTAACAACACAGATAATTAATTAATTAAATAAACTGCTCACAGTGAAGACAACAGAGATGAGAAGAGAAAACAATTGATTAGGGCTGGATGATAATTCTGTTGTTACCTTTTTACAAAGTTCTGTTGTCAAAGTGAATCATTATCATTATTTAAAGTAATAGTAAACGTTATAGAAGTATTTTGTCTGATTCTGGTCTTCCTCTGCTCCGCCCAGAGATCGCTATGATGATCGCCGTGATGACAGGAACGGGCGCTTTGACCGGAGGACCAATCGGGACGCAGAGTCAGATCACAGGAGGCGTGGCCGCTCCGCTTCCCCTCTGGCAGATGGGGAGCCGGTGGCAGCAGACGAGCCTCCGGTCAAGAAGAAGAAGGAAGAGCTCGACCCGATCCTGACGAGGACCGGCGGAGCTTACATCCCCCCTGCCAAGCTACGCATGATGCAGCAGCAAATCACTGACAAGAGCAGGCAAGAGCGTGTTAACTTAATTCTTTTATAGACACCAGGGTTGTGGGATATTTTATATTTGATATTTTATCAAATCTTCATTTCTTACTAAGTGTAACAAGTAGTTTGTTTGGTCATGTCTGTTAATTTGTTTCATTCAGCACAGATAGAATTGAGCTTTTCTAATCACCCCAGTAACAGAACTGGTCATTTTATGTGAGATTTATGGATCAATTACCAGACAAGCATGACACTGACAATAATAGGTACTATGGAAATTAACTATCAGTTATGAACCATGGTCATTCTGCTGTTTTGAGGCAAGGCATGCTGCAGTGGAATCTAAAGTAAAAAGAACACATAAGAAATCATACTAATTCTATTTTCAGTGAATTCATTCAGTGCATATCAGTTGAATAACTGCACTAGTGATAGAATCTCAAAAATGCCAAAAGCTCTTACTTTATCATGTTGAAAGGTAGAAATTTAAACAAAGGACTTTTTTTCTTTGCTGATGCCTGTAACATCAGAGAGAGGCCAAAGAGATCACACAGAGAACTTGAATAAAAGACTTCATAAGGGATTCATTGGCTGCAGAGCTTATCAAAGCTAGGTATTTTATCAACTTGGAATCAGGTCCAAAATGGAACCAGCTGTTGGAACCCATCCCAATCTCCAATCATGTTTACTTTCTGTTCCTGCAAGTCATTAACTTAAAATCTACAGACATTAAACTTGCTGTGGAGAGAAAAATCCATTGTAGAAAAGATTTATTTTTTGCTCAAAGTTGAGTTGTTATTGACTGGTAAATTGACTGTGTGTGATGTATTCAAAGACGTTCTGACGGAAAATAAAACTTAGACAATGAGAAAAAATGGCGAATGTGGACCCGTGAAATTCAATTCAGTTCAGTTTTATTTATATAGCGCCGAATCACAACAAAAGTCATCTCAAGGCACTTTTCATGTAGAGCAGGTCTAGACCATACTCTTTAATATATGGTATTTACAGAGAGAGGCCCAACAGATCCCACCATGAGCAAGCACTAGACGACAGTGGCAAGGAAAAACTTTGTTTTAAGAGGCAGAAACCTCAAGCAGAACCGAAAGAAATAAGAATGTGAATATGATGACTTGTTGAACTAAAAGATGTAGTTTTTAAATATAATATTATGTTCTAGCATTTTACCAACACTTGAACCACCCTTATAGACTGTAAAACAGTCCATGCAACCAACTACTTTAGAGCAGCAGTTTTTATTAAGCTCACTTTGCTTAGCTTGGATCAACTCAGTTCTGACTCTAGGTCTGAGATGTGTTACTGAAACCTGGGCTGTTTATTTAATCAACACACTGTGATCTGTGTGTATTTTGTTACTGATGCCCCGCATTCTGTGCAGCCTGGCCTATCAGAGGATGAGCTGGGAGGCTCTGAAGAAGTCCATCAACGGTTTGATCAACAAAGTCAACGTGTCCAACATCGTCAACATCATCCAGGAGCTGCTGCAGGAGAACATCGTCAGGGGGAGGTGAACAACACACACCCGTAAACAACTGCACATTAACACTCATTATTCAAACATAAACATCTTCAACATTAAAATGAACAGTGAAGTTAGTTATTAATTTCACGAATTATCACATCACGAACACTTGAGTGTTAGAAAATTTTAACTTTTGAAGTGAAACTGAGTTGTTGTTTGTTGTAGCTGTTGCAGTTGATGCAACAATTCAATTCAACAATGTGAATTTAAATACTAAAAACTAAGCAGATTCAACTGAAATCTGTACAGTAGCACAAATCCAATCGACTGATTTGTTTTCTTAAAGGCACGTTTCCTGACTTGCATGACTGATTTATAGAGGTTTTTTTTCTTCAAAAGTCTGAAGGTCATGTGCTGTCTGTCTCCTCGACTTCCCTTGTAACTGCCCACCTGTCTGTCTGTGTAACCATCTTCTTGTCTGTCAGGGGTCTGCTGGCTCGCTCAGTGCTGCAGGCTCAGGCAGCGTCTCCGATCTTCACTCACGTTTACGCCGCCGTCGTTGCCATCATCAACTCCAAGTTCCCGCAGATTGGAGAGCTGATCCTCAAACGCCTCATCCTGGCCTTCAGGAGGAGCTACCGCCGCAACCTCAAGGTACCTGTCGGACTGAGCGTTCAACTAACACGGTTTACCTTATCTGTCTGACAAATAAAGGAAGAAAGCGTGCAGCAGGTGCTGATAGCTTCTGATTGCAACTGTAAAAACAGTGTTGATTTGTGGATTAGTGGAATATGAATGGCTGACAGTGTTAGTAATCCTAAAAGACACAAATAAACATGAATAGATGCATGACTGTGTTTCTCTTAGTGGTGCAACAACCAGTGCAGGTAGCTCTCCCATGGTTTATAATTTTTCTGAGCGAATGGCTGGTAATGTGGTGAGAAATGGGCCTCCATCAGCACTTTGGTGATTCAGTCAACAAGTAGATGTGTTTAAATCTGCTTTATTGACATATCAGACATTATTGTTTAATGTGATTAAAGAGAGAGCATTTGAGAGTGAGTCTGCAATTATCTAAAAATGAACATGTTGCTTACAGTATCTGTTGTCCACAGCTGCTTCATACTCTCTGCCTCATCTTCTTTGGTTCGTTAAATCCCTGCAGCCATCTGAAGGCATTAGTGATGTATTAAAACCAGTCTGTCTTTTGTTTTCCAGCAACAGTGCCTGACAGCCTCCAAGTTTGTGGCTCACCTCATCAACCAGAATGTGGTAGGTAGTACCGTCTGACTCTAATATTAATGGAGAGTTTGAGTGTTGGTGCTCAGTGCTAATGAGGTGTCTTTACTTCTCTCTCTCTCTGTGTCTGCTGGTGTCTCTCGCCCTCAGGCCCATGAGGTTTTGTGTCTGGAGATGCTCACTCTGCTGCTGGAGCGACCAACCGATGACAGCGTGGAGGTCGCCATTGCCTTCCTGAAGGAGTGTGGACTCAAACTGACCGAGGTTTCCCCACGAGGAATCAACGGTACATTATTATCATGACTCATCATCTCCGTTATGGTTGAAATGGTTAACGATTAATCACTAATCAATCAACTATCATGATAAAAAACACCAAACATTCTTTAGTCCCAGCTCTTTATATTGGATTATTTACTGCTTTTGCCTTTGTTGTATCGTTGTTAACTTTATGTCTTTGGGTTTTGTACTGTTGGTTGAACAAAACGAGCAAGTTAAAGACGTCACCTTTAAGTCCTACTCTTTTCTGATGTTCTGTAGATAATTTTATTATTGACTAGTTGAAAAAATAATCACCTATCTGAGTGTGCTGAAGGAGTTACAACACACAATTCAGCACCTAAGAATTTTTTTTTAAGTGTGATAATCAGGCCATGGTTAAATGTTGAGAAGAAAAGAAAGAAATGTAAATTCTTGAATGCAAATGCTCAAAAAAGGCAACTCTTACGCTTTTCTTTTGTTGTCATTTTCTCTTACACTTTTCAATTTAGGCTTCTGCATTAAAGCATTTCTATTTTCCATTTCATTCTTTTTTTCATTTTAATATCTAATTTCATTTTTCTTGCTAACATTTAATTTTGACCTGAGTATCCTAATTATGAAAATAATAACAATTTATCAATTTTCTTTTGCTACAATGACTTACCACAGTTTTTGACTTAAACAAACTGTAGCATAATTTAAAATTCAGTCATTAGTTTCTCTCTAGTAGTTTCCACAGGCCCTGCAATGGATACTAGAAAATCAGACATGTGACCAACAGGTTCCTTGTTCAGTCCCTGAGATCTGGGTGGATAAAGTAAATGACCTTTCTTTCTGTTGCTGAAGTGCCCTTGAGCAAAGTCCTTTCCTGTTGACTGTGAGAAGGTTAACAGATAATTAGTCAAACTATCCTAGGTATTTTTAAAAAGTAAAATAAATGTAAATAGTCCAGTTCAGAGCCACTGATGAGATTCAAGTCAAACAAAATCAAACTTCAGTTTTAACAAATATGATTCATTACAGAAACATCATCACCTTAGCGACCCTGCTTCCCCTGAACTTGTCTTTTCAGGCAGAGCTTCCTCTCAGACTGTGTGTGACCTCTAGAGAGCAAAAATATTCTAGCCTCAAAATCTGAATTCAAAATATGCAAAACCTGATTCCTCAACCTGGTCCCTTAAACTAAACAGTGCTGCATCTGTAGGAGACAAAAAATACAAGACAGATCCCAATAACCGGCACAAGTGATCAGAAAAGAGACAACAAATTCTGCCTTTTTTCTTTTCAGCCATATTTGAGCGTCTCAGGAACGTCCTCCACGAATCGTCCATCGATAAGAGGGTCCAGTACATGATTGAGGTGATGTTTGCCATCAGGAAGGATGGTTTCAAAGATCACCCAGTGATCCTAGAGGGCCTGGACCTGGTGGATGAGGACGACCAGTTCACCCACATGCTGCCACTGGAAGACGAGTACAACGCAGAGGACATACTTAGTAAGACCTGGAGAAAGGGGGGGAAGAACCTACCCGGCCCTGCAATTCTCTCTGCACAAATACGTTTGTATATGATAGTCCTAACATGTACGTTTATGTTCACACAGATGTGTTTAAGATGGACCCTGACTTCCTGGAGAACGAGGAGAAATACAAAACCATCAAAAAAGGTGAGACTGTGCAGAAACATCACAGTGTCCAATCAGCTGTAACCTCCTTCACAGTTTAACCAATCCGCTGTCACCACCTCCTCCTGACAGATATCCTGGACGAGGGCAGCAGCGATTCAGGGGAGGAGGGAGATGGCAGCGACGAAGATGAAGACGATGAAGATGAAAACGAGGAGGGAGAAGAGGATGAGAAGGTCACCATCTTTGATAAGACAGAAGTCAATCTGGTTGCTTTTAGAAGAACCATCTACCTCGCTATACAGTCCAGGTACACACACACAAATGCACACGCACAGGGAGTAACACACAGTCAAAAATACACACACACAGTCAGTGACTCAGTTGCCTCTCAGGGTGTTGGCAGTTATTTACAGCTCCTGCTATATTTGATAAGCTTAGACTAATATTTAAAGCTGTGTGTGTGCGCGCGTGCTCGTGTATGTGTAGCCTACTTACCATGTTTTCATTGAAGAAGAGTTCACAGGTTTGGAGAACAGGATGAGACATGGAAACAGATTGAGAAAATTACACAAGTTTTAACAAACACACACGCTGTCACATGGAGCTCACTGCAGTTTTTGATTGATTGATTGATTCATAGCTTGGACTTGATGCGCTCACAAACTGATCAAGATGGACTTTCCTGACAGCCAGACGGTGAGTCACACACACACACACACACACACACACACACACACACACACACTTGGCTGATATAAAAAGGCTTCAGATGAAGTCACACCCATTAATAGAATCTCTCTCTCTCTCCCTCCCTCCCTCCCTCCCTCTCGGTGGTTGGTTCTCCACAGAATAAATCTAAAGATGGCTCTGAAATGTGGATGCATAAAACAAGCTCACATACAGCAGTCGTTGTCGGTGACAACCGTTGAACCTGCAAAGTTAGTGCTGAGACAGTTGGTCTGTAAAGATAAAATAATCTGCACCAATATATGATTGGCTTTGATATGTTGGTAGCCAATAAGTAAAGGGTGGTAATGCTGCAGGACTTTCTGTTATCTATTTAATGGATCTATTATAGAGTCTGAAGACTGCACCTGATTAGTTAAAGATCATGTGAACTTATAATAGTTTTGTAGCTTGTGTACCTGCTTGGTAATAAAGAGATGAGGTTGTTAATTATTCTACATATTTAAAAAAGTGCCTTCTTAAAGATTATTGTCCCAATCAGTTGTTGTCTTGTCTTTATCTTTCTAGTCTATTAAATGTCAGAAAATAGTGCAAACTGTCCATCCCAAAGACATTCAACTTTATAATGATGTGAAACTGAAAGAAGCAGAGAATATTTAGATGGAGAAACCTAAAATCAGAAAAATGTCATCCGTTTTGCACAAAAAAGATAAAATCAATTAACAACATAGTTGATTAGTGCCTAATCATTGCAGTGTTATTAAGTAAACTAAGGCTGTTATAACAACTTTACCATAAATTAACATATTCTTTATTCTAGGGATGATGACGCTCCAAATATTGGCACTGTATTAGAGAAAATAAGCTATCTTTATTGTCTTCTTTTTAGAAAACTATAATTTCAACATTAAGCGTGAACATGCTACTTGTTTGTCTGTGTGTTACTGTGTGTGTGTGTTGGGGGGAGGAGCTGAGGAGGCTGAGGGGGCTGAGGCCAGGTTATTGTGTTTCAGTAATAGTTGGTTTCAGGCGTTACAGCAGTTGCAGGTCAGCTGCATATGTGAAAAAAAAGAAAAGCGCTTTGAGAAACATGTATGTCAGAGGACAGTCAGCTCTGTGTTGTTGTTTTGTATCTTAGTGAGGACCTCTGAGACTACAGACATCATGGCCGTCATTTATTGTTGTTTCTTTGTGGTCATTTAGTTTCTTTTAACTGAGCTCTACAACTTTCAGAAGAAATATCCACAGTTAGTGCACACAGGCTCTGACCTCTCAGGCCCTTGAGGAGGTACTATGGGTCTACCAGCTGTGACTGATTAATATTTAGTGCTTTGGTTTTTTAACACTAACAGATCGAGTGGTGAACAAATGATTGCTTCATTGTGGAGTTTAACAGGTGTATCATCTGTTAGCATGAAGTTCATGCAGAAAAGTGGTTTAGCGGCGTGAATGGTAAATGTAGCTGCCCGGATGCCACAGGGTGATGGTTCTCACAAGCATACTGATAACTGTGTGTATGTGTGTGTGTTTGAGGTGGAGCTGATGACCTTGTCAGCGGGTTTCATCAGCACATCAGTACTGAATCACTCCAACACAGCAGCTGGAACACAAACCTGCGTTCTCACACTCTTTGAAATGTTTGTCCTCTGTGTTTTTTTTTCTCACAGCCTCCATCTCACGCCCTGAACAGCCGCACCCACTGGGGTGTCTGTTGAAGAAAAAACATTTCACTGAATCAGTAGCTCAAAAGCAAAGGAATCTGATCGGACAAAAGAAAGATGGCGACTTCTGGAGCTGACTGGGGGCCTCGTAACTCTCGGGTGTTTCTAGAAACACTTCATATTGTTCATGAGCAACAATAAGAGCTTTAATCACTAAGAAACAAGCATGTGTTCCTCTCACTTTTAGTCACCTTTAGCTCTGTGGGGCCGAAAATGACCCTGGGTAGTAGTTGAGACAGTTCATTAAAAAAAGAAAATATGAAATTTCACGTCTTCCCTGTATTAAGATGTTTTTATGTTGTGTGAACAGAAGGAGCTTTGTGTAACATGATCTGGACTGCTGCGCTCAACAGAGAACCCTCCCGAGAAGTTCTTCTTTGGTCTTCTGGCTGGGGTGAGACACACACAGACACATGTTAATGTTTTCATACTAGTACAAGCTTTGTAGTGACTTTAAAAGGTCAGTTCATTTTCTCTCCTTCCTCTTGTGGTATCTGTCCCATCGGATAGTTTTGGTTTCACAAGTCCACATTGTGAGATCACTTTCTCTGAGACTTGGTTTGTGGTTTAACATGATGTGTGTGTGTGTGTGTGTGTGTGTTCAGAGATTCTGTCTGCTGAAGAAGGAGTACATGGAGAGTTTTGAGGGGATTTTTTCAGAACAGTACGACACAATTCACAGACTGGAGACCAACAAACTGAGGAACGTTGCCCGACTGTTCGCTCACCTGCTCTACACAGACTCTGTTCCCTGGAGTGTGAGACACACACACACACATACACACACACACACACACACACATCCATTAAATCCCTCCAGTCTGACCCCTCTCTCCCTCCCTCCCTCTCTGCTGTGTCCTGTGAATGTCTCTCGGCCAGGTGTTGGAGTGCATCAGGATGAGTGAGGAGACCATGACGTCGATCCAGCAGGATCTTTGTGAAAATCCTTTTCCAGGAGCTCTGTGCCTACATGGGCCTCCCCAAACTCAACCAGAGGCTCAAAGACCAGTATGAACACACTCATACGCACACACACGCACTGGACAGTCATACCACTATCACACAAAGTATACGCACTGTTTTAATGAAACCCTTCCCCATCTACTAGATTCTCTTCCTCAATGTATTTTCACATTCAAGGATTCTTTCATTGGTCTTTGAAAAACCTGAAACATGTTGCGGAAGTTTTGTGTGAGATTGTTTGCTGTTGGCTGCTGAAGAATAGAACACAATTCAAAAACAAACCAAAATTATATTATGGTGTAATGTGTGTGGTTGTGTGTGTGTTTCAGGACACTGCAGCCATTCTTTGAAGGTCTGTTCCCACGTGATAATCCGAGAAACACTCGCTTCGCCATCAACTTCTTCACCTCTATTGGACTGGGAGGACTCACGTAAGAGACATAGACAAACACAGTATAAACACACTTACACAACGTGGCTAAAAGTATGTGGGCATCTGAGCCACAGGCCATAGTCAGGTTTATGAACCAGGCTGCAGGGATTTGTTCCCATTCAGCCACAAGAGCATTAGTGAGGTCCAACACTGGTTAACAGTCAGCGTTCTAGTCAATGTCCAAGGTGTTGGATGGGGTTGAGGTCGGGGCTCTTTGCAGGCCAGTCGAGTTCTTCCACATCAAACCTGAAATTAATAAAACATGTATGGATAATCAGGTAGCAAAGTTTTTATTTTCTTTTTTTGAGTCTGAAAAAAAGTCAAGATGAGAAACATAAGAAATCTAACTTCATGTTATGTGATTGCATTTACAGTTTGATTGTTGCAAGGCTCTTTAAAAAATATGTCTAGACCTTCTGTAATGGGTACTAAAACATTCTAACTCTTCCAAATTAATCAAGCGAAAGTTAAATGAATGAGAAAAGTATTCATATTCTGTACATATTTCTAATTTTACAGCAAAAAAGTACAATTCTGAATGAAATTAGTTAAATTCTGAATGTTTGAGGCCTTTCCCACTCTGCCACACAGTTGGAAATACTTCATTGTGTGAAAGATTATTGTATTTGTATTGTAGGAGTCTATAATCACACAAAGACAGTAAACATGAGCACTGTATTGTCTGTCAGGTTGTAAGTACATAAATTTCACACATTTCTCACCCTCTCTCAGGGATGAGTTAAGGGAACATTTGAAGAACGCTCCAAAGATGATCATGACTCAGAACCAAGAGGTGGAATCCTCCGACTCCTCCTCGTCCTCTTCGTCCTCCTCTTCCTCATCTGACTCCTCGTCCTCGGACTCCTCCAGCGAATCAGATTCAGACTCCTCAGACTCGGACTCTTCCTCCAGCAGCAGCAGCAGCTCAGGTACATCTGTATTTATTTACTGTACTTAAATACAGTATGTATGTCCCAGTGTGCAGGACAGTTACCGTGCTGCTCCTGGGATTCTGGGTAATGAAGTCCTGAACTAATTAGACCCAATCCAAAACGTCTTTGACCTGAACAGACCTCAAAAGAGGGAGGGCAGAACTTCCAACCTCTAGCCCAGAAATAAGAAAACCTCATTTAAAATCCCTTTGACATTTCAGTTTTTAGCAGCAGGATGTGGCGTCATGACTTTTCTATTAACGAGCAGCTGAGGATTAAAAGAGCAGAAATATAACTGACATTCTTTTTATTTTTATTGAACTCAGTGGCAGAGACAACCAGGCCTTAATTTATTTTTATATTAGAAACATCCCTTTATTTCTGATTTCCCCAGTTAATGCAAACTCTGTTTATCTATTGTCTGTTTCAGTGTTGCGTTCATTTCCGCAAAACTTTATCAAACTTGTCCTTTTCTCCAAAAGACACCAAGTTGACTCAATACTTTCACAACAAAGTTTTTGCAGGATTCCCCTTTTGGGTGGGCTTTTAATGTGAAAAAAAACATGAGGAAGTCTTATGTTTTGATGGAAACTTTTCTGCTCCTTATCCAGGTCTAGGTTGTGTTAATTGGATAAATTATATCATCAAGAGTAATTGTTATTTACTGCTGGAAAATATAAATATAAATATGAATGAATTTTCATCATGCTTTCAAATGTTGGCCAGTACGAGTGAACGATTATTAAATGAGTGATTATTCATTTCTCTTGTTCTCCAGACTCAGACACCAAACACAGGAAGAGGAAGAAAAGGAAAGAGCAAAGTGAGGAGAAGAAGAAGAAGCAGAAAGAGAAGGACAAAAAGAAAAAGAAGGACAAAACCTCTGACAAGAAGCAAAGCAGACATGAGAACGACAGAGACAGGGACGACGACAGTAACGACGAGAAGCAGGCAAGGAAGGACCGGAGAGGCCGTTCGCGTGAGGCGGAGGAGCGCGAGCGAGCACACGAGGGCGCCCGCCGGAGCAGACGAGACGGAAGAGCGGAAGAAGAAGAGGAGCAGCAGAAAGAGGAGGAGAGGAGACGAAAAATGGACTCTCAAGGCAGGCAAAGAGACGTAGAGAGGGAGAGGGACAGAGACAGAGGGAGGGAAAGGGAGCGAGAGCGAGCGAGGGAGCAAGAGAATGAGGAGAAGAGAGAGAGGGAGAGAGAGCGGAATAAGGAGAACAGAGACAGGAACAGAGAGAGAGAGGAGAGGAGGAGGAGATAAAACTCCTCATCCCTCTGTCCTGAAGCAGCAGACCGGACTGATGATTGGCAGACCAGTTAAGCGTTTCCCTCTGTCATCCCTCTCTTCTTCACCTCATCCTGTCACTGTGGTGTTTTAGGATTCGGGACCCGTCTCTCTTCTCTCTCTCTGTATTTTCTATTGTTGATTTTTCTGTTGTTGATGAAATGAGAAAAAAAAAACATTAAAGTTGCTTTAGATGTTTTTTAATCTGTCTTCTGACCATTTGAAAAGTATTTTATTTTACTGCGGAGTCACAGGAAACTGCTGCTGCTGTTGTTTTTATTTCTTTCCAAATGCTTAAAGGAAAAGTTGCTCCTTTTTGAGAAATTTGCCTACATTTGTTTAGATGAGAATTTCAATAACCCTATCATGTTTGTATGCTAAATTAAGCGCAAAGTGTAAAATTGTCATGGTGTGGGTTATGTGCTGGCCTGTTTGTTGGCTGGGTGCAGTGAGTTCATTCCATTTCGACACTGAGAGCAAGGCTCGCTGTTTCCCCCTGTTTCCAGTCTTTGCACTAAGCTAAGCTAACTGTCTCCTGGATGTAGCTTCATTTCTTCTTGGTTCTTGCTTCTTCTTCTTGCTTCTTTTTATGTACAGCCTATGCTTCATATTTACTGTGTAGACATGACCGTGTTATCCATCCTCTCATCCCACTCGGGGCAAGAGAAAACATATTTTCCTTTTAAAGTGACCTTTGATTACGTTTTCTTGACATACAACCTCCTGCAGCCTGAAGTAGTGGGATGTTGTTATAGCCCCAGGAAAATGAGTGTGTATGGTGATAACATGCTATGACACAGGAAACTGTGGCTCATATCCCACCTCCTACCATCACCACTGTCAGTGGACAGTGTGTACATCAAACCAACTTTAATTTCTTTAAACATGGCCGTCATTTCCCCTTAACCAAATAATCCACTAATTATTAATAGTTTCTGTGACAGTTTTAGGCAGTGTTGATAGACGATATATTTTGCTGTTTAGTTTTGTAGTAGCATACATTCTGTAGAACTTCTTAAAAACGTATCTCACCAAGATTATTTAATTTGGAAAAATTAGAGACTGGAGCAAACAATCACAGTGCTTAACAAAAAAAAACATGCGAGAAGTCAGTGTGGGGCAGATGTACTGCCTTCTGCCCCAGATAACTTGCTGTGTCTATATCTGACCAAAAAGCAAATAATTTTAGCAAAGATGGGATTTTCACAAACGAGGAAGAGGGAGTGAGTGTACCACACAAATATCTGGAGACTAACCATAAAGTACAGTAGATGAAAAAAAAAAAAAAAACTAAAACAAACTAAAAACAATTCTCAGAAAAATGATATTTTTATTTATTTATCCTTTAAACAACCAGGACAGTCCCACTGAGACACAATTTCTGTTCTGCCAGAGAGTCGAGGACAAGATGGGCAGCAAAATGAGATAAAAAATTGTTTGATATAAAAGTACAAACAGGAACAGATAACATCACCAAAAACACAACAAAACATACAGGAATCAGGGGCTAATGACAATCATGGCAAATAATGACACGTTAAAAGCAATGATGTTTTTCTGTAAAAACTGATTAAGTTTAAAGATACCAATATCATGGTAAATGTCCTCATTAATACTGTAAAGGCAGGCAGGGAGTTGTTTACATTCGTGAGACGTGATTCATACAAACACTTATTTACATGTTACTGTGGCTTTAAATTTGTTATTTCTCGACATCTGTAAAATAATTTTTCATGAAATTAGGTGCAGACATTCACGTCGCCTTTAGGATGAATTGTTATGTCTGTGATCTTGACATAAGACTGTTGTTTGATGTGGGGAGTTGACCAGATGGAGGCAGCTGTTTAAAATATCTAAACACTTTGGGAACTCTGATGACACCATGGTACAATGTGACTAACCAGCTCTGTCAACACACGCACACACTCTCACGCACACAAAGAGAATTTGCTACCACCGTAAACACACTGAAACAAAAACAGAATACAACCATCAGAACCAGCCATCCACAGCAAACCCAGTGGATGAAATACTCATGTAAAAGTAGGAATACATCATTGTTAAAATACTCTCATTACAAGAAAAATTCCTGCATTCAAAAGCCTAGATAAGATTCAGATCAGAAGTACAAGTGTGCCGTTTGAAAAAAAAAAAAGTTCCTTGGATGATGTTGTGTTATACATGTATAAAATATGATTATTATTACTGATTCACTGATGTGTAAGTGGCCATTTTACTTATATACCATCTGGCTGTTTAATCTGCTATACCTCCAATTTCAAGAAGGCATTTTCTGAATATGATTACATCCTAAAAAACGTATTTTCTTAAAAAAGGAAACATCTGCGGTTAGTAAGAATAGTGTATTAAGTGGCAATATTCTTACTTAATTCTTATTATTCCACATATATTAAAGACAATAAGACTTCAAAGACTCAGTCACAGACTAAAATGGCTTGGTGCAATAAACAATGTGTTTTATTGTAGAAATCAGTTCCACTTTCTCATAAAGTTTATGAAAAGGGTTAACAAGTGACTTTCTAATGACTTTATTACTGGTTAACAAGTCATTTACAAGTGCTTTATAGATCAGTTATAAGAACAACCTTTGTGTTGCCAGGTTGTGAAAAATCTTCATAATGATGCTTGTAATTTACCTCTTTAAAGGTCCCATATTGTAGAAATTGAGATTTTCACGTCCTTTGTTAATTATAAAGCAGATGTAGTTACTTTATAAAAACTGAAGGTATGGAAATGCTCAGTCCACAGAGAAACGCATACAGTCCAGATTCAAGAACTGCCTCTAAACAAACCATCACGATGTCTGTAACTTTGTGATCTCACAACAATATAGTCACCGCCCATAACCAC
The DNA here is from genome assembly GCA_033238685.1 of Lates japonicus. Classification (NCBI taxonomy): domain Eukaryota; kingdom Metazoa; phylum Chordata; class Actinopteri; family Centropomidae; genus Lates; species Lates japonicus. The sequence continues at coordinate 706,360 of BRZM01000102.1, read as the reverse complement.
GCCCCCAGCAGGCCCACCATCCACTTTTTTGTGTTTTGTTTTCACTTTATCGACAACACAACACTAAGCAGTCATTCCTTCAGATGTTAGGAGGCCAGTAAATCACTACACAGCCTTTCTGAGAAGAGGAGAGTCTAAAGGCTACAGTTTATTTTTTTGTTCATTTGACTGTTTGTCTCACTTCAGCGCCAACTGACCATTACCCATTTGCATTTACCAGTGAGTTTTAATAAACTACAGTGGCCTGGCCATGCATCATTCAGTCAGCCAGTCAAAGGATGGGCTCAGACCAACACAAAACACCTGTTCTCGCTAGAACTCCGGAGAGGTGTGAGATAAAAGATGTAAAGCTACATTTGGATGGTTTTTGGTTCTTCTCTGTCCAATCACTCACTCCCTGAAGTATAAAGTATAAAATTTGCCCTTGAAATATAGTGAAGAAGAATAATTATGAAAATGGTATTTGAGTGAATTTACTTAGTTTCCACCACAGCTGCATGGCACAGGTACGTACAGGATGTTTGTTTATATACGTTCTGTTTGTAAAGGCTAATCATCTCCTGGTTTTACAGCTTTAAACTGAAAATAGCATTTTTGTTTACCGTAAACTTCCTCCTCCAGTGGTGTCAGCTCAGAATATGCTGATGTCTGCAGTTCACCGACTCTCATCTCTCCAACAGGAACAACAGTGTCTGAACTTTGCCGTCAAACCTGCCTGGTCTCTCCGCTTCGTCCTGTGATCAGTGATGTGGAAGTCAACTGTGTCTCTGTCTCTCTCCTCGATTGTCTTCCGCCTGTCATGATGTCGCCTCGCTGCACATTAAAAGTCTGGATTGCCCGTGTGATTTATGGAGCTTCTGAATATATAAACAAGTTATTTACTGTCTGTAAGTCTGCATGGCTGCAGCACAGGCATACAGGCCATATTTCTAATATTAAGTAGGGGATTTAATCCTCAAAGTCTCAACGCACACAACCATATTTTTATTTCATTGGGGTATTTTTTATTTGTTTTTAGGACGCTTTTTTGCTCTTGTTACTAAGCTCTCTCTTAGCTCCCTCAGTCACAACCACCTGAAAATAGATTTTTTACATTGGTTACGTACTGGACTATTTCTTAGCCTAGCGGGATTCTGCTGGTTTTTTTTTTTTGGTTTTTTTTACAAATAAGAACAGAGCAAGACTGTTTTCAGTCTTTATGCTAAGCTAAGCTAATTGACTGCTGACTGTAGCTTCAATTCCCTCTGTACAATGATTGTCGGTGTCAGGAGAGTGGAAGACACTGTTATACAGTACCAGTCAAAAGTTTGGACACACCTCCTCATTCAGTGGTTTCTACATCGTAGCTTCATACTGAAGACATCAAAACTATGAAGGGACACACATGGAGTTATGCAGTAAACAAAATAGCGTTAAACAAACCAGAATGTGTTTTATGTTTTAGATTCTTCAGAGTAGCCACCTTTTGCGTTGATGACAGCTTTGCACACTTCTGGCATTCTCTCAATCAGATCCTTAAGGTAGTCAGAATGATTTTCTAACAGTCTTGATGTAGAAAATAATAAAAAAGAAAGAAAAACCTTCTGACTGGTACTGTATATCAGATTAATCTGATCTTTCAAGGTTTGTGTGGCTCTATATATACTTCTCTGGATGTATATATGCTGTGTAAATAATTGATATATATAAATTCAATGTACATTTAATTCTGCTCAGCATCCAGAGACAGTCCTGCACTTAACTGTACAGCTGCTGCAACACTACAGATTTCCTTTAGGATTAATAAAAATAATAGTTCCCATTTTTTCCCAAAATGTCAAACTATATTATTCCTTTAACTGAATTAGAAAGTTTGCACCAAACTGCAATCTTTCAGTTATTAAATCTGTTTTTGTGTTTGTTCTGGTTTTACAGGAGAGTATTCAAGGTCTCAGCACACACATACACCCAGTGTGCTGTACAACCTCGTTCAACCTTGATGTGATGTTCAAGGTGAGAGGGGGAGATGCCTGTGTGTATGTATGTATGTATGTATGTGTAAGTGGGTCGCTGCAGCGCTGGATTGTGATTGGTTGGACGTCCTGAGGAGCAGAGGAGTCGGATTGGTTTGCTGCCGCAGCAAATGGAGGGGGAGATCCACTGGGACCTGGGAGCTGCAAAGAGGAGGAGGAACACGGTGAAGTAAGAGAGCTGTGCAGGGGAAGTGGACTCCTCTTTCTCTCTATCTTTCAAATTCTAATATAGATCTCAAAGTTTCCAAAGATGTTTTAATTCCACATATTTATTTATTAATCTGTAAATGTGCCAGTGTTATCCAGTTGGCTAATTTTCAACTGCAGTCCTTTGGCGAGATGTTCTGAAACCACTGAAGTGATGGAGAGAAGACAACAAAATGCCACAAAAACAGCAGATGCTGAACAGCAGTAACACAGAATACCACAGTCATAATGTTGATCTTGACAAAGTAATAAAAGATGCAGTTGCAAGTTAGTAAAATGTTAAAATCATATGCCTAAGACAGAAGCCCTGCAGCACCTAGGGTCATACCAAATCAGCAAGTGAATGATAATGTATATAATACACCATACATATCCACATCAGTTAAATATGTCTGTATGATAGGCTGGCTTTTTGGAGGATGTTTACAAAATGATGCAAGATATCAATATGGGATGTTTTCATTTGCTGGAACATTAAGTTTTGGGGGTTTGGATCTCTGGTCTTTAATATTTCACTCAGTGTAATTAGTATATAGCTTCAATAAAGAGCTGCAGCAGCATAACACACAATACTGTAGACGTATATGATACTGTCAGACAGTGAGGAGAGATGTTTTTGAACAGGAGCAGTCTGTAAGTTTTCTCTCTCTGCTGAACGTGGTGGTGACGATCACTGCCAAGAGCTTAGATACGTCCTCTAAGCAGAGTGGATGCTACAGTGAGACGCCTCTGAGTGACCAGACAGGCTGGCCGGGCCAGGCCGGGCCGGGCCGGCTGGGTACTGACTGTTTCAATATTGATTAGCTGAAATATGGTGTAGTTACTCAAACAGTAGGAAGTAGTGCTTTTGTTGGGAACTGCAGATTATTCCACATTTGCTGCTCAAGTGGGTTTTTGTGGCAGCAGGATGGTGTATGTGAGATTAAATCGAAATAAACTAGAATTTAGTGTGTGATCATAATAAGGAGGGAACATGTCACCCAGTGCAACAGTGTGGCTCATGTGTTACTAATAATTTTAGGACAACAGAGGGTGGCACAGAGGAATAAGATATATCAGGCTTTGGCTTGTTAGTAGGATCAATTCATTGTTGGTTTGGGTCTTTTCGTGGGATTTGTTTATCTTATGGTTAGGCTTATCCTTTAATGAAGAAATGTGGACTTCAGCCCCAGGGGTTTCCCAACATGCTTTGTGTTGGTTGGAAAGTCGACTACAGTCACTTAGCTGAGCTTCAGAGAGCGACAGACAGGCAGGAGTATCAGTCTCAGAGCAGCAGTGTGAAATGTCTCAGCTCTCTGACATGATGTTACCTTTCTGTCTGTCTGAACTCTGGTGCTGAGGAATCTGTGGGTCACTGACAATGTGACAACCATGGACGAAGCACACACTAATGCTTCTTAACACTAATATTGCGTGAGCTGTAGGAGGAGTTGGGGTTCCTTCCACATGTCTGGGCCCAGGGGCTCATCGTCTCACCAGAACTCTGCGGCCCACTCGTCATTTCTGCTTGAGGATCCAAAACACACCTGGATCGGAGTGCAGTGCTAAAACTACAAACTCTTCTGTTACAGTTTCAGGTCTGGGCCGAGGAAACTGTGAAATGATCCTTTAACATGACACCTCCTGATGACATGAACAGGTGAGTTGACTGTAAATACAAAGACAGGTAGAACATGGTGACCACAGCTGGGAACAATCTGTGTGTGTGTGTGTGTGTGTGTGTGTATTGCAGCCAGTATTTATAGTTTTAAAATAGATTTTATCTGTTTTTTGCCAACAACAAAATCTGGAAACAAATTAGCCAGGACCTGCAGTTCTCTCTCTCTCTTTCACTCACACACACACACACACACACACACTCACACAGTAACAATCTGGTGTCAGATATTTTTGTCCTTAAAAATCCATCCAACTGTGATTCTTTTATTTTTATTGGATGTAATTTAAGCCCTTCTCTCTCTCTCTCTCTGTCTGTGTGTGTGTGTGTGTGTGTTTTGTGAACGGCGCATGCGCAGTCTCTCCGCTCGGCTCTTGGTGCGGCGCAAGGCGCGCGGCTCTCCTCTGCTCCGACGGAGTTGATCAGTGTTCGGACTGATACCTGATGGATGGATGGTCGATGACTCGGTCAAACCCCCTAACCCCTCCCCGCCCCCGGCCCCCCCGCAGGGACCCACAGACAGGATACCCGAGCCCGTTCAGTATTGAATATTGATAAGGATCGGGTGCCGACAGAGTGTGGAGCGAGTTCAGCGCTTGAAACCACAGGACTCTTTACTTTCTTTCATCCATCACCTCCTCCTCCTCCTCCTCCTCCGGTGTCACCTCCTCCTCCACCTCTTCTTTTATTCCTCCTCCTTTTGTACTTTTCTTCCTGCTCCATTGTATTAAGTTATCAAGATGGACGGCTCCCGGCAGCAGAAGACAGAACAGTCTGTCGTCTGTCCGCTGGTTTTAATGGATCGCTTCAGACTCTTCCTGTCAGTCAGAAGAATTTGCGACTTCAAACGCTCATTTGAATGTCATGTCTGTATTTTAATAATATAGTTTCTCTTATATATTTAGCCAAAAAGATATGTCATATTCATTTGCTATCCGTCTGTCAGGCGTCGTGTAAAAACAGTAAAATGCCCGTCGTGGGTATTTTGTGTCCTTCATAAAATAAAAATGCCAGCGCAGCGCTAGACATCAATACCAGAATGCACCGTAANNACCCGCGGTTAGACTGTACTAACTAACTGTTTAGCCCATCCTAACCCGCTGTTTGACTTGCCTTCATAGCTGTTAGCCCATCCTGCTGTTTATTTGCTGCTAACTGCTTGCGTTAGCCATACTAACCTTCTGCCGAACATACTAACAGCTGTTTAGCCCATCTAACCTGCTGTTTAGCACTTTAACTGCAGTAGCTGTTAGCGATCCTAACCGCTCACGACTGTACCAACTAACACGTTAGCGCGCAGCAACTTCTGTTGGACTGTACTAACGCGTGTTTAGCCACCATCCTAACCTGCTGTGGCTATCCAATCGGTGTTGGACTGCTACTGCTGTACAGTTAGTTGTTTCTATCTCGGTGGTTGTTATCTTAAACTGTTGTTAAACTACACTAACCTGCTGATAGACTGTATTAACTAGTTAGCGGCCGCAGTAACCAGACGTTAGATAACTACTAATGTGCTGTTTTGACATTTTAACTTGCTACTGTAATTTTGTAGTTTTAAGTCCACCAACAGCCTGTTGGTTGTCAATTATACAGTCATACGATGAGGTGTTATCCTACTGTAACTCTTGTTCCTCACACAAATCAATTTTACCTATTTATGAGCATGACAACGTACTAAACTCTGTGTAATGCGTGTGTGTGTGTGTGTGTGTGTGTCGTGCTGGGACTCAGCATTGGGCAGATTGAGAAGCAGCATGTTTATTCTACGTCAGGGCAGATTGGTTTGGAAACCTACAGAACACACACACATTTGACACAAAGTGTTGTTTCTGTACTAAATCTCACTTTGTGTGTACTTTGTATGTGTGTGGACTGGCAACGAGCAGGTGTAATGAGATACTCATGCTGCTTTGTGCAGCTCTGTTAAAACTGGAGGGTAATCAATATTTAATTAACATCAATTACATTTATCATTGTAGTTCAGTTAGCACAAGTGTTTCTCGTTCACTCTCAGAAGATTTTAAAGGAATTAATTCGATTTTGAAAACAGGTATTTGCTTTCTTGCAGACATTTAGTGAGAAGTTTGATATCACTCCTGTCTCTGTACATTAAGTACACAGAAACTGGGCCAGCCACTCAAGCAGCCAGCATACGGAACTGAAACAGCTAGCCTGGCATTGTCCAGGTAACTAATGAAAACAATAACTAATCACCAATCCACGTTGCAGTTATACCGTGTTCATGTTCCGGCTACTTCCTGGCGGGAGCACTGGCGCGATCGCCATGCTAAGCTAAATACAACCATCCACGCGCCAGCATCATATCTAACAAGACATGAGGTAGGATGTTCTTTTCTTATCGCTAAAACGATTTTCAAAACGTAAGCTGTTCCCTTGAGAAAATCAGGCTAGCTCAACTTGGTTTTGTGCTCTCGGTAATTTGTTTTGACACTCCCGCTACACCACTTGTGTGCTGTAGTTCTCAGGTACTCAAGAGTATTATTACACCATGCGTGGAATGACGGTGATGTGTGTTAACAACCAGACAATGCTGCTACAGTGGGCACTAACAATTCAACCACCTCCTTCTCCATTCTGTCTGCACATGATTTATGGAGCCTGTGTGTGTGGCATGTGTGTGTGTGTGTGTGTGTGTGTGTGTGTGTGTGTGTGTGTGTGTGTTGCACCTGCTCCCAGTGTTGTCTCAGGAAGTTTAATTAATTTTACCATCTCATGTGAAATATAAGGAAGTGATAACATTAATAAAATGTGATTGGATGATTATTATCAAAAGCTTGATGCACAACCCTAACAAGAGTGAGAGAGTGACAGAAATTAGGGGTTAGGAAAGCGTATAAAAAGGACAGTATGGAGTATATAAAGGAAAAGTCGACTGTGTGAAAGACAAAGTGTGTGTAAATAGGGCGGCAGTGATGAAGTGTTTCCTTGCAACTCATGTCTCTGAGGTAGTACACACACACACACACACACACACACACACACACACACACACACACTGAGGTTGTGAAGGTCACACTGACACACATACACACACTGACACACTGTGTCATCAGTTGCAAGGCTGCAGGAAGTAGTCAGTAGTTTAACTTGTGAGACAGCAGACAGTCAGACCATGACATCTTGTAGAAATCACGTTTCTTTACAGCATTACCAACATTTATCACCTTTTTTAAATGATTGAAGTACTGTGTGTACTGATGGCAGTGGAGTCTCCAGGAGGCGGCTTGAGTGCATGGTGGGTGTAAAAAGCACACGACTCTTACACCGGAGACCAGGCTTCTCATCCAGAGTCCTGTCTGTAGCTGGGTTTAGGCAATAAAACCACTTTGATTGAAAGGTTAGATGTAAATAAGCACATTGTGTCTGAAGTTACTGTGAGCTTTCTATTAAACCCGGACAGCGATCTTTCAGTCTTTACGAGGACACGAGTCTACATGTGGGGAAAAAATATTGTAATGCTGGAGTCACTACTAGTGGATCTTGTGTTGCAAGATCAGATAATTAGATTTCAACATATTTGCGACTTGCCAAAAACGTAAGTTAACAACATTTCCTTATTATATAATAGAAAACTTAATCTGGTCACAGTCACGTTTGGTACAAAACATATTTACTGTTGCAGTTAAGTTGTATATACTGTGAATGTAATGGTTGGTTTACATTAAATCTCTTCTCCTCCATCATCTTGTTCTTGGCCTGTGTTTATTACAGCCAACACGTGGGGCAGAGAGAATTATTGTTCTCATGTGGTTAAAGCAAAAGTTTGACATTTTGGGAAATAAGTTAGTTTGTTTTCTGGTGGGGAGGTAGTTGAGAAGATACATGCCACATATCTGACGTGTAACTGTGAGGCTGCAGCCCTCAGCCAGTTGGCTTATGATCATGAAGTCGTGGATGAAGAATCAGTATAGATTTATAAAAACAACTGTGCAGCTTGGCCATATTCACAGAGACTGAGAGTGACCACAAGATGTAAAGCATAAAGGAATCTATATATCAAGCTTTAATTAGCATTAATTCTTTGTTGGTTTTTTTTGGATCTTCATGGGATTTGTTGACAGTAAGAAAAATATAGAATATCCTTTCGTGTCCAAAAAGCTCAGTTTTTGAATGTGTAAGATGCTGGCACAGCAGGTACAGAGGGAAAGAAATGATGTTTGCTGTAAGACACAGCTGCCTTAGTGTAGACATGACTCAGATTTTTAGTCAGAAAGACTGACAGCTTGTGTGTGTCAGCAGGAAAATTACAGGAAAGTTAATCCAATCAAACACAAAGTCACACGGAAAAGTTTCACAGAAACTAAGACACAACTTCACTCTGTGTGTCCTCCTGTCCTCTGTGGTGTCATTCTGTCAGCTTCAGTTTGGCGTCTAAAAAAGCCCATTAGAGAGGAGAAACAAATGAGTTTGTCCTAATTTAAACCACCTGCCTACCAAGGTGTGCGTTTCTGTGAGTTTGTCTCATGTTTCTTCTTCCATTAGTTGAGTGGAGCAGCTGTTGAATGTTTGATAAGTCAGCATGTTGAGAAGGAAGTGATGTCATAGCCGTCTTCTCGTCTTTCGGGCCCATGGTTAATGTTTTCTGGCTGCAGCCTTCAAGTCTTCACCCACTACTGTGTGTGTAGTGTGTTTGTAGTAGTGAGGTTCTGAGTGTGCTCCTTTGGAAGAAGTGAGAAAACTTCTATTCATTGATGTGCTGATGATGCACTGAATGTAAAAAAAAATAAAAAATGTAAGCAGTATCTGAGCTAAATGCTCACAGTGGCAATGCTAACATGCTGATGTTTATCAGGTGTAATGTTTACCTTGCTCGCCATCCTAAAATTTTAATGGCACTAGATGAAAAGACAGAATTACGTCAGTGTGATTACTGCAACATTATATGACTATTATACCTTAAAAGAAGAGCTTGAAAATTATTTTTGATGTTACACAGATTTGTAATGGGAGAATGGTGCCTCTGTCATTACTGAACACTTTATTGGGAGCACCTGTTTATTTCCTTATTGGTGCAATTATCCAATCAGCTAATCATGTGGCAGCAGTGCAGTGTGTAAATCCTGTAGATACAGACCAGCAGCTTCAGTTAATGTTCACATCAAACATTAGAATGAGGAGAAAATTTGATCTCAGTGACTTTGACTGTGGTATGGTTGTTGTTGCCAGATGAGCTGGTTTGAGTATTTCTGGGATTTTCACGCACAACAATCTATAAGGTTTTTACTCAGGATGGAGACAAAACTAAAAAAAACATCCAGTGAGCGGCAGTTCTGTGCAGGGAAATGTCTTGTTGACGAGAGAGGTCAGAGGAGAGTCGGAGGAATCTGGATTTCTGCTGAGATGGTAGGGTCAGAATTTGTCATCACTAGCATGAATCCATGGACCCAACCTGCCTTGTGTCAGCAGTCCAGGCTGGTGGTGGTGGTGTAAGGGTGTGGGGAATGTTTCCGTGCGTGTTTGGCATCGGTTTGCCGTCCTACATAGAAAATGATCAGTGTAGGTGTTGTGACGTGTCATATGCCGCCTGTGTGTGAGCAGATTTAGCCTGATGTTGGACCCAGATGTTGAGTGCCTGCGATCACAATGCAGCTGTGTTCTTGAGCTACATAATCCATCCATAAATGCATTTTCTTCACCTGCTTGACCTGATTAGGGCCTCTGGGTGCTGGAGCCTTTCCCAGCAGACACTGAGCCAGAGATAGGGTACTAGGGCTAGGTTATTCGATAGCATAAGACTCTGTATTCTAGTCTATGTACTACTAGAGTAGAGAACTGGAAGTGTGTATCTTCTGCAGACTGATGATCAGTGACGCACATACATACACACATACAGTCACAGGGAGGTCAGAGGTCAGAGAAGTTCAGTGTTTTTCTGAAAGACACTTCAGGGTGGAGGTGGGGGGGGTGGGGGGTGGGTGGGGGGAGTCAGACGACTGTCAGTAGATGTTCTGAAGAATGTGAGTGGTAATCTCTATTATTAGACCACAGATTATACTAACTGAGCTACAACACACACACCCACACACACACACACACACACACACACACACACACACACACACAAACACACACTTATCTGTGGATTATAATCCCAATCCCGTAATCCCCTTCTGGCTCAACCAATCATGTCCCACCAAATCCTGCACAGCCTGCTGGGTAACCTACATGCAGTGGGGTTGTATACATGTTTGTGTGTGTGTGTGTGTGTGTGTGTGTGTGTGTGTGTGTTAATCTCTGACAGTCTGTAATAGAGGAACATCTGGTTTATCTCTGTGATTCTGAAGCTTCCTGTTTCCTTCCTGTTCCTGCTACCTGAATCAGTTACAAGCATTACCTAATTTTTTACACAATTACCAGAATAAAATCGTCTTTACCGACACTCGTGGTCACAGTGTATATTGGGTAGTTTTGAGTAGTAACAAAATATCACTGAATACTTACTTCTAAAACAGTAGCTTGAAGTTTGACACTTTGTCCAAAGTTCAAAACCAGCCAGCACCTTTGAAGCAGTGTGTAGTGCAGTGCTGCGTTCACAGTGATGACAACACTTCAAGATGCCAAGAAATAGAAGAAGAAATAGAGATAGAACATCAGGATCCAGAAAAAAATGAGCATTCTGGATTCTGAACACCAACTACAACAACAATGAAGTAAAGTTTTTAAGAGAAGCTAATCTCTGCTGCTTTTTCTTCCATGGTCTCAGAATGAACAATTCAAAATATACATAAGTATATCCTGTTTATGGAACCCTGAACTTGTTCCATGTCCTTATTAATGCTGATAAATCTGAATCAAATGATTTCACATTTAGTTGATTTTTAAAGTGAAAGGAAGCATTTTGAAACAGTTTGAGAAGAAAAAAATTAAAGACTAATTGTGGCATGTGCAACACAATCCTTAGTAACCCCCAGTTTGGCAGATATGACAGCTTGCAGATGTTTCTTGTAGCAGCTCAGTCTTTCTTTCTGTGATTTAGGATTTTTCACCCACTCTTCCTGAGATATTTTTAGGCTGTTTAGCCTTTCACTTTCTTATCTGACTACAGGACATTTGTTGATATTGAGCGGTATCTCTCTATCTGTGGAGTGTTTCCTGTGTCACTGGCAGCCTCACAACCTAAAAGCAGAATATGTCCACCCCCTTACTCCCATGCATACAGTTGGAAAAGTCAGGACTAAGTACTGACTTAGTAGAGTTCCTTTACCTTTGCCACAATTGAATTTTTCTCTCTTTTTTGTTTTTAGTGCATTAACATTTGAAAAAAGGCTCATTTTAATGTGTGTTTGCTGCAGGGGGTGTATTTACTTAATTCCTCTATGATTAAGTCCCAGGGCTGTCCGGACCTTTTCATGCAGCTGTACATCTTTTCTTCTTCCTCTCTGAGTTCAGTGTCAGTTGTCAGTACAGTACAGTAAGGTGGTTCATTAGTGCTTGGGCCCCTCAGGTCTTCAGCTTTGTTAGCAGTATCAGTTAGCGCAGTAGAGTTCGGTTCAGTCCTGGATTTTGGTGTGAAAGCAGAGTTTCACCTTGAACGGAGAGTGTCGTGTCCTGATGGAGCAGAGCAGCTATTTAAAGACAGAACAGAAGTCACGGTGTCCTGAAGTGAAGGTTGGACAGACAGAGTAACCTCACTGTACTGTGTGTGTGTGTGTCTAATCTCCGCTGCGGTACGTAAACCATACAACATGATGTCAGTTGTACACATCAGAGGATTAAAATTCACACAAACACCCTCTACATCACTTTCTGAGCGTGATCCAAATGAAATCCCTGATTCTGTCAAAGTGTCTCTGTTCACACTGAGAGCAACAGACTGGAACCAGTCATCACTAATCACTCATCAATAATAACCACACTGAGTCATATTAACTGATGATTATTGTAATCTCATCTCTAAATCAGTGTATTGTTATACACTGCGTTTCCTGTAACCTTTTCACAATAAAAGCCACCTCGTGTCTCACCATGTGAAGCAGCAGCAGTAACTTAATACAGCTCTGGATTTAGAGCTGGACCAGTAAATTGGCGGATGACATCTTACTGCAGATATAGCTTAATCTCTATATATGTGAGCCTATAAATAAAAAGAAGGTGAAGTACAGAAATCTCAAAAGGCATGGACGGTTACTGGAAAAATAAGACCCTCTGACTGAGAGTTGACTGAGAGTTGTGTCTCTTTGTGGTCCTTTTTTTGTTTTTGTTTTGTAGTTTGTTGTCATTTTCTGTTGGTTTTGTGTCTCTGTGACGTCTCTTTGCGGTTGTTGTTGTTGTTGTCTCAGTCATGTGAAGGTAATTTGAATCTTGCTCAGGAATGGCGGAGTCCGCCACTAACGATGAAAACTACAACTGATTGTAAATACTGCTGGAAAAATGCCAAATAATATGAAAAACAGATCTTAAGGATTATAATTTTAAACCTGCTGTTGAACCAGATCACTGTTTGACAAAGGGGTAGAAGAATGGTTTTGACAGTTGTGTTAATTATTATTTTTACTGGACAGAGAAGTTTTAGAAACAACCTGGAGAGAAAAGTGAGGATGTGGATGGAGAACAGAGAGACTGCAGGTCACCTTTCATCTAACTCTGTGTGTGTGTCTGTGTGTGTGTTCGTGTGTCATAGTTTCCCAGTGGACTGACCACAGTTACATCACCGGTTGTGTTGTTACTACACAGTGCTTCCATGACAACCAGAAAACAAACGGACAGAAAGCTGGACTGTCTACAAACCTGTGTTTCCACCTGTCTGGCTCAGTGGGTGCTTTTCCATTCAGCTAATGTCAGTTGCATCACTTCTTCGTGTCTTACCTCTTACCTGTGTGGTTGTGAGGAACATCTCAACCATCCTATAATGTGTAGATCGACTGACTGGTAGACTTGTTTAAGCGTCTTACAAGACATTAGACAGCAACAACAGCCTATTATTGGGGGATATGGTGTTCTCTGTCTTCGCTGCCATTCATTTTCTATACAGTTCAACAAAACAAAACGAATCTCCAAATCAGATATTACCTTCAGACAACCAAACCAAACCAGGATTCTTTGACTGATTTTTTTTTTTCAAGCATGATTCCTCACGTCTCTGTGCACAGGGCAACAAAAAATTTGATTCGTTTGATCCTCAACATTGTGTGTAGAAGTAACTGTAACTAGAAGAAAAGCACCTTATGCCTGATGTGTCCTTTATTGATCCATTGCAGCGTCACTGTATTACAGAATATGACTGATATCATGGTTTAAATTTTTTTTTAATTAGAATAGAACATATGTTAGGGATCAATAAAAACAGTTATAAATAGTCTGTAAGAATCAGTTTTTGCAGGTAACAGGTACAGAAAGTCCAGACCGAGGCTGGATGTTATAGTGATAACAATGACTGTGCTGGCTGATTTTCTCTGAATGAGCCAGTATGAACTTAGAATGGAAAAGGAGAAAAGAGGAAGGAAATAAAATAGACTGTTGAAGAAAAAATAAACAATTACTGAGTGTTTTTATAATTAAGTAATTGTTTAGACACTCATCTAGTAATTCTGATTATTGTGTGAATAATAGAGCTCTTGTTAGTGCTGTTATTCCTGTTTCCACAGGTAGTTTTCCGAAGATATAAACGCAATATAAATGCAATGACATTATTATTATAATAAAGCTGTTTGCAAGCCCAGCAGTTCTTGTCCCATCAGATCAGCTGACCAGTCAATAACTGATTCGCGTTGGCAGGGTGTTCCCGTCTGTTTTAAGACACACCTGTGCTTGTTCTGAGACACATTTAAAGTTTTGCACCATCTTCAATGACGGTGAACCTCGACTGAGTTCTGCATCAGTGTCTGGAGGAGGAAGGAAGCATAATTAGCTGAATGAAAAGCACCTGAGTCCTGAGAGTGTCTTCAGGTTTCGGCCTCCTGCAGGTCTGCAGGTTCACTGCAGCCTGAACCTGAATGAATGTGATCTCATCAGACTGGTTGATAGTGTCACAGAGCAAGAGTCTTCAAATATGAGTAGCCACAGATAAACAACACGGCAAACAGAAACACAAATCTGATCGGAAAAATATAATGTTCAACTTCTTTCAAGCAGCACACCATGCTTGCTCTGTGCTGCAGTTTGGTCATTTTCATGCGTTTTGTGATAAACGTTGGTTGATCAGGATGTTACTGCTGTAATTTCCATTTTTTTAATGCATGAATAAATTGAACCTTTGAAAATTTGATGGACAGTTAAAAAAAAATCAAAATTGATGCAGCTGAACCAGAAATATCATCTTTTTTATTCCACTTCTTTGTCAAAAACCTGACGCCTACATTACCCACAGTGCTACTCGACTGCTGACAGTTTGGTCTCCAGTGTGTTAATGTTAGTAGTGACTGATGTTGCTTCAAGTCTCTAGCCTGCAACAGAGGAGAGGATCTGGCAAACTCACTTCTTTCTTTTCACTTTTACTTCTATCACTTCTTTATTTTAATTTTCTAAGTTACAGTCGTCACCTGAGACAGTTTATCAGACTTCACACAACTTCTTCTAAAGATACAAAAGCTTCATACAACTGTTTACACATGTACAGTCAGCCTATTTCTCCATAAGACCTGTAAACACAATGTGATGTGTAAAAACAGACACCTTAACCTAAGATGGTGCCCCAGTCATTCCTATGAAAGTTACTTATTAGCCTCAAGAAAGTTTTTCAGGCTTCCTTGTTGGCATAAAGTAATTTACTGATACAGCTCTCCTAGAGTTTACAAATGTTATTGGGTTGAATGGAAAAAATCCAGATAATACAAAAAATATCATCTTCTTACAACCGATGTAATGATTTGGGGGGAAAAAAGTCTCTTTGGGCCAGTATGTGTCACATGATGCAGCATTGTGTGGCCATTGCACCAAAATCACCTCCTAACACAACCATGACAACAACTCCCAGTGTGTGCATCAGCTTTTAGTGTCCTCAGGAAACAACTTTAGTTTTGTATTTGCAGTGCATTTCTTTGTATTGTTTAGCTGCATATTCAAAGGATAAATAGCATAAGCATAAATCAAAGGATATTTTCTCCATTTGATTGTGTTTTGTGGCAGCGTGTTATAACACAGATTCAACATATAAAAACAACATGTAAAATTATCTATAAACTGCACCTCTGATAAAATGATATCTAGTGTGCATGTCTTATTCATTACTCAGCTGTAGACATGCTTTAGCTCAGGTTAGAATCATCATTCAACATCAGTTGTTTTGTAAGGAAAATGTGAGTTGGTTGGTAGCTGTGTGAAGAGTGAGCCAGGAAAATGAACCTTCCGTGAAAGTTTTATGCCCTGAATTCAGTCTGTCAGGTAGGTCTTCCTCCCAACAAGCTCCATAAATCCAGTGTTTCCTTTGTGGCTTCAGGTCAGAGCTGCTCCAGTTTAGGTTTTGAGGTTAGGAAGGAAAGGATTCGCTGAGATTTGAACTTGTGGAGCCTGTTGGAGGTCATACACAGCCGTGAGAGGAAGTTCTGCCTGAGAAAACGTCTTCAAAAAAAGCATCAACATTTGATCTTACTGAACCTATCACTGATTCTCAGGATGATGATACTGTATGGGAGGCAAATGTAAATCTTTTTTCTTGTTTGGAGCATTTTCTGCAGAAATATATGTTTGTGTTTCTCCTGATTGTAGGATCTCAGATTCCTGCAGGGACGAACATACAAACATCAAACTGTATCTAGTAGTTTGCTTCAGCATCTCTGCTGCTGCTGGCCACTGCTCTGCACTGCTGTTTACTCTCTCTCTCTGTGTGTGTGTGTGTGTGTATGTGTGTGTGTATGTCTGTGTGTCTGTGTGTCTGTCTCTCTCTTTGACCACTGTCATTACCAGCTATTGGCCTCAGGGTGAGAGACAGCCACTCTCAGACCTCTCTCTCTGTCTTTTCATATCTCCATTAGTTTCTTTGTCCTGTCGTCCCCTCAGGTTAGTGTGTGTGTGTGTGTGTGTGTGTGTGTGCGTGCATGTGTGTATTGTACAGTCTCTCTCAAGGAACAGGGACATACATTAGTGCCCCCTATCCCCCAATGTCTCTTTCTCTTTATCTTTTACACCAGCAGGATTCAGAGCTTTGAACCAATCAGCTGAGCTCCGTCTTTGTCCACTTGCCGACATAAAAACAGTGTGCGAGCAAAGAAACAATAAGATTAGACAACATATCTGGTGGTGAAAACCTTGTATCTCCATACATAGTGATTTTCCATGTTGTTAGACAAGTTGAAGGGTCAAAAATATTCTCCAGACCAGAGCAGAACAGATCAGGACTATGGTTCATGAAAGCTTCCACACCCCACTGAAGAATCACACACACTGCAGTCGGTCTGTTAGCTCCTGAAAAGCTGACACACATTTCACACATAAAAGGTTTTCACAATGGTAGTACATCATGGTGAGTGGAGCTGGCAGTGATGTTGGGTGTACACTTAGACAAATTATTATCATTATTTATATGTACAGAGAACATTCAAGACACCTAAAGGAATAGTTCAACATCTTGGAAAACATGCTTATCTACATAGTAAGTATGAAGCTACAACCAGCAACCAGGTAGCTTAGCTTAGCATAAACACTGGTAACAGGGGGAAACAGCTAGCATGAAATTCAGCCACAAATAGTTGTTTTTATATTTTTGCAAACAGCTGAATTAATTAATTAGTGGTGCTGGTGGGTGGATGTAGTTACCTTTGAACAGAGCCATCAAATAAGCATATTTCCTAAAATGTCAAACTAAATTAAACATTAAACATTTATTAGCGTCAGTGGTAGTGTTATTGCTATCTGTTGGATCTCTCTCTGTAAATTTTATAAGATAAAGAGTATGCTCTAGACCTGCTCTATATGTACAGTGCCTTGAGATAACTTCTGTTGTGAATTGGCGCTATATAAATAAAATTG
This sequence comes from Lates japonicus, assembly GCA_033238685.1. Taxonomy (NCBI): domain Eukaryota; kingdom Metazoa; phylum Chordata; class Actinopteri; family Centropomidae; genus Lates; species Lates japonicus. Next base: position 689,560 of record BRZM01000102.1, on the reverse strand, counting down.
ACTTGACTTGACTATTCCTTTAATCGTATTGGTTGTTCAAGCTGTTCTAACCTTTCTTACCCAACCCCCTCCCCATTTGGACCTAAGTACAGTACTAAAGTAAATGTACTTAGTTACTTTCCACCACAGCTCTCAAAGCCGTTTGGGTCAGCTGGCAGTCAGCATGCTAGCAGTAGTGTTAGCTAGCCCTATCAGCCACATGACCCTCGCATAGCACGTCGTAGTCATTGGTCTTTCAGGATTTAGTTGTTGCCTTCTCGTGGCACAGAGGAGAGTCGTTGTAGGAACAGTGAGATTCTGACAGACAGATGATGGACTGTGTTTGACAGAGATGGTACAGACTTTGATTTCACCATGTATTGACACTAAAGACATGGAAATGGTGAGAGTGAAACTCAGTCGAGTGTCTCTTCACACTTTTTTCTTCAGGTTGTTGTGAAGCACTGACCTGCTTTTATCATCATGAAAATAGAAAATGTCTTTTGCTTCTCATTGTATATGTGTATCTATGTCTGTATGTATGTGGCAGTTATAACTGCCCACAGCTAGCACCTCTCTGATTACTGACTGCCTGGGTCGCCTGGATTGAACTCACTTTTTGTACACACATATACAACAAGAAAGAGTAATCATATTTCAGTGACTCCCACATTTTGATGCTTTCGTACTCAGTTCACTATTTACTCTTTCTTTGTCATGTCTTAATCTGCTGTATGTGTGTATGTGTGTGCTTATTTACTGTAGCAGATATGTATCTGTGTGTGTGTATTGTACCAATTCGGCTCCAATAGAGCAGATATATTTTAATCACTTCCTAAGCTAAACTGATGTCCATCAATGGCTCTATCTGTCTTGTTGTATGTGTGTGTGTGTGTATGCATTTTAGCTAATTCATCACGGTGCTTGATTCCTTAGCTGTCTGAGAGCATAGAGTGACTACTAACAACCAGCTGGAAGAGGCCGAGGAGACAGTGAAGAGACACACAGACAATGTAAAGCAGTGAGATAACTATCTTCTGACCATCAATTAGATTTGGCACTATGGAATTGCTTGCCATCCTACAGTACCCATAAGCCATTAGGTAAACTGAAGCATCCACCTCCAGGACCCAGAGCCTCAGTCAAACTCCATCGAGCACATGACACTGGCTTAGTAATTGTAATCGCTCATCAATAATCATAATTTTTGAATTTAGGCATAAAAAAACAATGGAAATACAGAAATGTCAAAAGTTTTTATGCTACAGCTAAGAAAAGTCATGCTGAAGCCAGTGAAAACTGCAGTGGTCTACTGACAAATATCTATAATAACAGAACCGACACTCACCACTGTACAACGCCCTCAATTAATGACACCATACAGATTACACTAGCTCTGATCTAAACTGGGTAGAGCATGAAACAGTTCACTGGAACAAATTACCAAGATTCCTTAGACCCTAGACAGAACCCGGGTTTAACTGAGTTTTTCACTAAACTCATCAGGCCATGATGTCTGTAGACATTCTCTGCCATCAAGGTCCTTGAATTTATCCAAGAAGAGTTTAGATCGAGAGGAACTGGACTTAGTTGACAGTTGGGTGGTGTATAGCAGAAGATGTTTCTCCTGTCATCCAGAGGATTGGCCCAGCAGTTACGAAGCTTTATGATATATAAACCTTTTATGCTATAAGATGAGAACGGACGTTCACCTGAGAGAGCTCAAATATCAGCTATATGGAGTGCTTATCCTCCCTCCATATTCCAGTTAAAATGTAATTTGGAAACAAATTATATTTCCCATCAAAATTAGTTTCTTGGATTAAATTTGTGTATAAAATACTCATTTCCTAGGAGTAAGGTTGTTGGCCAGGGGTGTTCTTACTTCCTAGAACAGAACCTGAAATTCTAGTTTCCTCTATCTACTCCAGGCTTTCTGGCATAGCTGGAGACTTTTTTTATCAGCTGCAATCTGAGACCAAACACTACCATAGCTGCTGTACAGGGTGACTGATGGGCGTACTAATAAGTGTAATTGTCTCGCATCACAAATTTTCTCTGAGGCTTAGAATTTTGCCAGTGCTGCTTTAGTTCAGCTGGTGCTTGGATGTTGATACTAGGATGTGGAGACCTTGATTTCTTACTCACCCATCCTGTGAAATAAAAATGACCATTAGGTAATAGTTTGTGTTGTGCCATTATTCAGTGGTGTAATGAGCTCATCCAAATCCCTGAGGTGAGTTTTAATACAGTATGTACAGTAGTAATGTACGTAGGTCATAGCATTAAAGCTGACTGTGTGTATGTGTGTGTGTGTGTGTGTCCTGTCAGAGGTGCCATGTGACTTGGCAGAGCTGACAGGACAACAGATGGACACTGATCACATGCACTAACTACACACACACACACACATACAGTACACTAGAGCACACACATATATATCACATCCTTCCACTCTCCTCTTACTCATTCCTCCTCACTCCTGTAGACATTGATGCTTCCGCTCTGCATCCGAGTGTCGTTGAGGCCTCACACCTGCTCTGTCCCTGTCTCCACCTGCACAGTCCCTCAAGCAGGTGTCTCACTTCACTAAAGTCGATACCTGTGCTCTTCCCGCTGGATGTGTTTGTTTTGCAAGTTATCATTTCTATGAGTGTTTGTCAGTTCTGGAAAATAAAACAATCATCCACCAGGAAGAGTTTCCTTTCCTAAAACATAACTTTTACTAAAGTGCAGCTCTTCCAGGTATTCATGATAGAAAATAAAACATAGATTTATAACATCGTAGATATTAAAAATTGTCAACATAATGGTGCTCATTTATATATATTCTCTACTTCTCCTCTCCTCAAGGATGGGGCTCCTCAGCCCCTCCCAGCTCCTGGAGAGTGGGCAGATCTTGCCTTGGAGGATGTAGCTCAGAGACCCAGTGGACACCACACTACAAGCATCAGTCTTTCTATGTGGGCTCAAGTCCCAGGAGTTACTGATATGTTTCATCAGCAGTGCTGTATTTTTTATCCTGTCGACCAATCGTCCTCTAGCTTTCCTCACAGTACTCGGCCATCCGTCTTAGCTTCGTCCCAGGTGAAGTGAGGCCCTGCAGCTGTAGCAAGAGGTGCTTGCCCAGCTTCACCATGAGCTGACCTCGTGCTCAAGCCCCAGCTGCACTACAGCGGTCAGTCTCTCACTATCCGGAGGTGAGACAGCTCCAGGCTGGAGGCGGGACCCAACATACAGCAGGTACCTGCAACCCGCTGGCCTGGAGTAATGGTGGCTGTGATGGCAGTACTGGCAATTACCAGTAGCAGCAGTGTTTTTATTCTTCTACCAGGTTTAATGGGGTTTTTCAATGGGGATGTTGATTCCAGCAGGGAATTTAATCTGGTCTCCCACGGCCACCCAGGGCTTGGCTCTCAGCCTGCAGGATAGCCTCCACGACCCCAGGCCTGGGCCAGGCCTCGGTACTCCACCCAAGCACCCACCAAGGTAACACCAGTGCTACTACTAGCTTCTATTAATCCTGAGTGTATGGGGCTGGCAGTAACTTCAGTTCATCCCATATTTTGTCCTCTGTTAAGAACAGCCTTAGACACCACAGGGAGCTTCACCTGTGAGTGTGCACTTTACCTGCACGAGGAGGAAATACTTAGTCAGCATCTGTGCACTCATATCAAACAACATTACAGAAGACATGCAAGTTATCCGTTACCAGAGGGACATTAAGGCTAGGGGGACATTATTTCCTTATAGTCTGTCTGTCTGCTACAGGTGGAGTGACTTTGGCTCATCACATCATCAGCAGCTACCTGGGAGAGGTCCCAGGTGTTTGTGTGTGTGTATGTATGTCAGTATGTGTTGGATCCTCAGTTGACCCCTAGCTGGCCTAATACAATTGCCTGCCACCAGGTTCAAATTTGTCACTCCTATCATCCTGTAGAATATCTCAGCATCTATAAAGTATCCATGGTTTGTTACCTTTGGAAGGCCAGTCTTACAGCCTAAGCTGAGCTCACCCCAAACTTGTATTATTTTATTTAAGGCATAAACGCAGGAGTGGTATTATGATATTTATTTATCTAAACCTAAACTAGAAAATAGGAATTACAAAATGTAAAATATTCCTCAATAAAATCTTATTATCTGTTAGCTATAGAATACTTTGATTATTATATTGTATGTATACTTAACTTTAGTCAGTTCCATGTATCCTCTATCTATTGTGCTCAGTTCAGTTTATTCGATGATCTTGAAGTAGTTTCATTGTTTTCCAGTTTAATCATTGCAGTTCCAGCGCCTCTGTGGGTGATTTACAGTCAGAGCTTTTCCATTTAGCCTGACCCTCTTTGGTCCCTGTGATCAGATGCCAGCTGGGAGACAGTTTCAGAAACGTCTTCAGTACAGGCCCAGTTTTTTATAAAAGTCAAGCGGCTGAGTCCAGCCTGGGTGAGAATGTGTATGGATGCTAAAAGGGTAAAGTGGGGCAGACAGCGGCAGGGTCCATTAGGCTGATGCTTGGCCCCTCTAAAACCACTGGCGGCATCTCTCAAGAGGCGTTGGCCAAATTCCTTGCATTGGTTTCTTGTCTTTGCTTTTCTGTTAGGAATTGCAGTCTAGCTATGGATCACTTTTTAGCATTGGGTATTTCCAGTTTTGTTATAGTTTCTTAGTCAAACACACATGCAGAACTTCCCATTGGAAATTATGCATTTTATCTCTGAGGTTGGGCTAAAAGAGACACTTTATCATACTAGTGTCATACTTCAAAAGTAAGATAAATAAGTTCAAGGCTCAGGAGACATTTAAAACTAAACATTACATACCTAATTAGGTGTGTAGCTGGATGATGATGTCAGGAGGACAGGAAGCCAAGAAGGGCAATCTCACACAGGTGTGTGTGTGTGTGTGTATGTGTGGCTATGATACATGCTGTAGGTCTCGTGTCAGTGTACAGCCTCAGTAGCACACAGTTAGTTAAAATCTCTGGTTGTCTCTCTCTCTCTCTCTCTCTCTCTCTCTCTCTCTCTCTCTCTCTCTCTCTCTCTCTCACTCTCTCTTTCTCTCTCTCTCTCTCTCCTCTCTCAGCACACACACACACACACTCAGCCTGGATGGTCATGTCTTTGCCTCTCCTCTCTCTCTCTCTCTCCTCTCTTTCTCTCTTCTCTCTTTCTCTGTCATTCTGTGGTGCTGCTCGTACTTGAAGCTCTGGCTAGACTCAGCTCTGCAGGACTGAGATTTATTTAGATGTGTGTATGTATGTATATGTGGTGTGTATGTGTGTGTGTGTGTGTGACAGTGAGCTGGCTGGCTGAGCAGCCTATCAGCATTCAGGTCAGATGACATCACAGCCAATACAAACAGTTGTGCTGCAGGGGGACAGGCGACACAATATCTGAGCTCCTCAATCAGTAGTTAAAATAGATGAGGTCAATTAATTGCCTTGGATTACTATATATTCTTCACTTTTAGTGCTGTTAGGATAAACGCTTTTCTACAGTCAAGTAATGTCGTTGTCTTCTTTCTTTTTCTCTGCCTTTTTTTTTCATCTTTGTTAAAGTTAAAAAAAAACAACTCTTACAATAGTACTACAAAAATCTTCACACTGCCCGTACCGTCATTCGTTCCGTCATTAGTATATGAAGTATATAAAGTTATTACAGGAAGTAATTATGAAACTGTGAATATATAAGACAACAAATTCAGTGATAGTGTTTACAAATCAGTAAAAAAAAAAAAAAAGATGAGATGTCACATAGAGTGGTGGAGGAAGTACTCAGATCTCATATTTTGCTCTTTTTGCAGTCTCATTCTGCTGACTGCATTTCAAGATCCACGACTGCAAAATGTATGGGTAAATCAAAAGATATAGATTCTGAAGTTGAAAAAGTAGATTGAATTAAATAGCTTAAAATACATGATTGCAGGCAAACTGACTGGCAGAAAATCCAGTCGAGACCTGGAAGAGTGTCCTATTTACATTTTATACATAGTTTGAATACTTAGGTTTCCTAGATACATTTTGCTTTCTCCTAGGTACGGCAGTTACACTGAACACTGGAGGCCAGTATACCACCTTCAAACACACATACGCTGGCGCACACACGGTCGCTAGTGGAAAGTGGGTTCCCATGATCCACATGCTCCAGGTATAGTGGAGATTAACTCATGGGACTAATAGCATTTACAATGCTTCAGAAACCTCCTCTCTCCTTTCTCCTCTCTTCCCTCCTGCTCTCCTCTCTGCTCTCTCCTCTCCTGCCTTGCTTTCCTCTCTCTCACTCCTCCTCTCCTCTCCTCTCCCCACTCCCCACTCTCCTATTTGCTTAAGTGCACCCAGCAGATGACAGCACTAAGTATGCTGAGTCGTCTAATAGTGGCAGTATACTGATGTATGAGTATTTGCAGGGGAATTATACTTAAAGTTTTATTTTTCTCTCAAAGTAAATGATAGTTTCCCTTTGAGCGGAGACCTCAATTATTCCTGTTCGGATGTTTCATACTTTAGTACAGGAAATCTCAAATCCATACCTTTTCCTTGCTGTACTTTTCCTTTTCATATAAGTAGGTGCAACTGTATGTGTGTACGTGTAGGCTATCTCTAATTCACTCTCCTAGGCTAATAAAATTCAATATATTATCCTGCTGATTTTCCCATACCATAATATTTAGGAAATGGACAGTTATTAATAGTCACACATTACATAGTGTGTGTGTGTGTGTGTATGTGTGTGTATGTGTGTGTATATGTGTGTGTGTGTATGTGTTTATGTACTTATAGTGGAGATTAGGCCTTGAGTGTTGATGTGGTCTTGTATTTGATGTATTCAGCAGTGTAGCAAAATGGGCTCTCTGCTGACAGATTGCACCAGTCCATAGTGCTATTACAGTGATGGCAATGCGCTCAAGTGGAGGTGGTGTACAGAATTTGATGGGGAGTATACTTGTTAGTTGACCAACGATGCCTTGTACATGACACATCTGCTGATAGCAGTGGGCCTTGAGATAATGAGGCAACATGTCCATGCATATAAGGCTGGAGCTCCTGACAGCAGGAGACTGAGTGGGAAAGCTAGAGATGATATTAGACAGAGTTGGAACAGGTAGATCTAGGACTGATTGGGTAGAAGCTGGTTAGGCTTGTGGGATACTAGTAGAAGCTGCAGAACTAGTAGGGACTACTGCCCAATGACCTAGTAGAGAGTCTGAGCAGAGGACTTGTAAATGTTAGTAGATTAGATGAAAACTGGTACAACTGATAATATGGATGAGAGAAGTTAGGTACTTATTTCTAGTGGGGATCAAGTAGAAACCAGTAGAACTAATGCTAGCTAAGTAAAGACTGGTTGGACTACTTCGGTAGTAGTCACCTACCAGTATTAATCAAATATTTAAATTGGGTCTACTGGGGACTACAGGGGCCTGAGTAGAGTCTATAGGACTGGTAGACAGCCAAAGCTTGGACTGGTGGGACTGGATAAAGTTAAGCGGGACCTTAGGTCTTATAGAGGCTATGAGTGATGCCATAGAGAGCCTCTGGGAGGACCAGCATAACTAATGACAGAAACACTAGAGACTAGTTTGGGTCCTATTGAAACTGGTAGAGACAGTAGAGACTAGGTATACTGGCTGCCAGGACCAGTTAAAGGTCTAGTAGAGACTTATTTGGAACAGAAGAACTAGTAGATGGCTGCCGGAGTACTAGATTTGGGGTGTGAGGACTGGTACTTGGCCAGAGACAGGAGTTTAGTAAAATAGAGCTCATGCAGGGCAGTGGGACTAGTCAGCTCAGGTCAACTCGTAAGGAAAGATTGCCAGGACTGGTTGGTGACTAGAGGACCAGAGGGACAGCTGCTTTTGACTAGCAGGACTAGTAAAAGTTGGCGGGACTAGTCAAGGGTGTGGTAAGATGTACTGTTACTAGCAGAACTAGTAGAGGCTAAAACTGGTGGAACAAGACGGAAGTCGGGGAGTGAGAGTATGATATGGGGCACTTGTTGGAAGGGATGATGGGGACTGGAAGGACTAGTACAGGTCAGATTGATACAGGAATGAGTTGTTGAACTAAGTAAACCTGCAGAGGACTATTGAAGAAGTTTGTGAGTTCACCTACTTGCTTTTTTTTAGTATTCTCTATCTTCCTTTAATTCGTTAGTCCTTCTATTTTTGTTTCCTATTTGAATTTATTTTATTAAATTATTTGCTGCTTTATTTATTTGCCTTTTAATCTTTTCTTTCATTTTCTCTATTTTCTTTCCCATTATAGCTGTTTCGAGAATGGAAGGAACTAAAGAAACTATATCCTCCCTCTCACTAGCACCAGCTTTCCTTTCTTTCCTTTCCTGCCAGCCTTCCCTTTTTGATCACGTGCACTTGGAACTGGCTCCAAATGAGTAAAACGCTGAGATAGAGACAGAAGGATTTCCTGAGACAGGCTATCATCACTACTCCACACAAATACTCCAGCATCCTCAGTGATTCCCATACTGCCACTCTGTCTCTTTCTCGCTGTGTGCTTGGTCACCCTCCTCCGTCCACACACACACCGTATCTCTCGATTCACAGACAGACGGTCAGGCCAGGCGATTCTCCCTGTTTAGTTTTGTATTTTTCTCTTCATTGCTTTTCAGCCTCATTACAGGAGCCAGATAGTAGAGGAGGGAGGAGAGGGAGGAGGAGGAGGAGTAGGACAGCTGTCTCCTATGGAGTGATGTGGGGTGGTTTCCTGGGTGAGGTAGAAATCCTTCTCCTGTTGTTCTATTTAAACTCCACGCTTAGCTGGTTTAGTTTTTCAATATCCCTTGCCTTCTTCTGTCACCAAACTGGCTGTGTCTGCATACAGGTGTGTATGTTATTTGTAGGGGTATTTTGTTTTGGGAGGATGGTGGGAATGACGCAGCCGGAGGTCGTGACTACAGACTTGAACCTTGAACTTCGGTTGTTACAGCTGTCCTCTCTTCTTACAGTATGGTCAGTAAAATGTAATATTTCCGAGTAGAAAGACTGTCAGTATCCCAGGGCATCAGCTGTTCTTGGGGGCCATGAAGAAGTTATAGTATCTGACAGTTATTTACATCAAAAGAACAAAATAGCAGATTGCTTGGACTTCTACCTCATGTACATTGGAAGTAGAAGTACATTTTATCAGTCTATTTTGTTTACAGTTTAACGTCCCCAAACCTAAAAACCCTGTATAGTGCTTGAAATTCTAAATAAAGGTATGATTTCTCTAGACCAGTGCATAAAGTGTCATACTATGGATAAAGAGAGACTTGTGAAGGCTGATGGGAGCTGATTTTAGTAATAGATGATGGCGTTACAAGATCAAATTGTATTTAAATGGAAATTTAGAATGTTTTGGTATGATAGTGACTGATGATTTTTTTAATTTTTCGTGGCATCTACTTTCGAGTGTGTGCTAAGGCTTAGAGATATTGCAGCAGTATTTAGAGAGTCTCTCTAATCCATATCAGTGTAAATCAGGCACTGTAAAAGGACCTTCAGATAAGAGGACATTTCATCCACTGGCTTAGCAGCTGCTTGTTTTTAATTTATGAATATTAGCTACACAGTGTAAGCTAATTATTTCCATAGTATACTATGCTTTGCTTTGTTCATATGTTAGAGCAAGACTTGATGCCATGTCGTTTGTTCTCCTGCATCTAAAGATTAGGGATAAAATGTAATGGTGCTGGAGTCCTGCACCACCAGAGCCCTCAATTTAAAAGCTGAATTTCAGCACTTTAACCTCACCAGTTAATATCCTCCTGCAATGCTAACATACTACAATACCCAGCAAGATATAAATACTTACTATATTCACCACCCTTAATTTGGTCTTCAGCATGCTAATATTGCCAATTAGCATTAGACACAAAGTACAACTTAGGATAATTGGACTGTCATTAGTTTTGCAAGTAATTAGCCAAAAAACAAAGAATGTTGGACAGGCCGAAATATAATATCTTGATACTCCTCTTTTAGGGAACGCGAATTTAATAATCCATCTAAGAGTTATTTGAGACTTTTACTTAAGAGCTACAAATGTGAACCACAACATTGCTCTAGAAATTGGTATAGGCCTGTGGATAGTGATAGTGTAGAGAGCCGATGAAGAGATCTCCACACTCTTGCTTGTATGAAGAAGTTTGTACTAGAAGTCAGCATCAAACCAAAGCACCATGGCGGCCTGAGAGATCCGAGCCCATATGGACTTAAGACTGCCCTGTCTGGATGACTGAGAACCCTTCCACAGACATCCTAGAAGAAAATGAGAGGTGCTCCGGAATCAAGTGAGATTCATCCTCTAGATTTTGCACCATAGATATGTCATGACATCATCAAGTAAGTTGTTATTAGAAATTCAAAGTCAACATCCCCACCCATCCATAGAAACCGTTCTTTTACTTGCTTTGTAGCTAACTGTCTATTTCCATCAGCCATCATCTTCTCTTTCTCTCCCTCCAAAAGGTAGGCAATATCTGCTTTTTTTTCAAATTTCTGCATTTCCACTCTTATTTATTTATTTATTTTATTTGCAAAGTACACGTGCACTAAAACAAGTGCAAGTTGTAATGACTTCTGTAGAAGGAACAGTCTGAAAAGCAGAGATTTATTTATGCTCTCTTCAGATACTCTACTACAAACACTGTAATACACTGTACAGCCTCTCACCACCTTATTTGCGCTCTCACTAGTAACAGTGGCCTTCTTGTCTTGGTACCTTAGTTTCCAACCTGGAAATCTAACTGACTGATATTTTCCCCAGAATATCATAGCTAAATGAGCATTAAGTCCTTTTGCAGAAGGTACAATAGAAAACAGTGTTTTGGAATACGAAAATAATGCTGAATTGGTCCCTTCTATCAGCATTCCACTCATTTACAGATAAACGTAGCTTTCATGATTACCCACACACACTGCTGCTCATCACCCCACGGTGCAGTGTGTGTGTGTGTATGTCAGTGAGACAAATACACACAATGGATTATTGTCCATATGTGTCTGGTTTTATTCTGCAGATTCAACTGGAGCTTTGTCCTTGCTGTTCACTTGGATGGCCCCATTTTTTCTCTGAGCTGTCCATACAGGCCGCTAACTACAAATCGATTGCCCTTTGTAGTTGCAGTTTTAAGGTTTCCCAGTCTAGTTTCTTTTGCTCGGCCTTTCAGAGTAGTTGCAGTTCACTCCTGTATCCTCATTTTCTGCACAGATGTTTAAGTGTGTGTCTTGCAAAATATTGGTGATGTTTTATCTTTCTTTCCACTGTTCTGTGTTTCGATGAAAGTCCTTATCTTGGGTGCTTCTGTTTTAGGGCTGAAACTAAGGATTAATTACACCTCATCATTAGTTAATTATTTTGTAGTAATATTTTCTTGAATAATCAATTAATTTATTTTAATTGTATATCCATCATCCATGTTTTATAATACTTATCATAAGGTTCTAGGGGGAGCCCTGGCCCACTGATATTAGGACAGGAGATAGGGTACCCTGAACAGATCCTTGATCCATCCCATGAGATAATATATAGACAAACGAGCCATTCCACATTCATATTCCACGCATTTGTATATACTAATGTCCATAAAATGATGAAAAGCCTGTTATAATTATCTCTCACAGCCCAAAGGTGATTGTAGATGTTGGAAGATATTCAATTTATTACCATACATGTATCCATACATTTAAGATTGCTGGAGACCAGGGGTGTGGTTTGGTATTTTTAGTTGTAACTAAATGACTAATCAGTTATCAGATTATTGATATCCTGTTGATCAACTAAAGCTTGTTTCCATTATATCGGGCCAGTCTACTAGACATCCTCAATAAAATAAAATTTCAAATTTTTTTTTTTAACCAAAGTGTCCTTGATTGTGCTTTCTTACAAAGCTTTTCTGAGGACCGACTTTACAATTTCTTCTGCTACTGGTGGACTCTTGGAACAGCTCAGTCGTAATGAGTTGTTTTGTGCATCCAACACACCTGAAGTTAGTTTAGTTCTAATAAATTTCTACTTGCAGGTGATTGGCGCTGTTCTGTCTCCTGTTAGTTCTGGCTCTACTGGGTCTCAGTCTGGCTCTCCTCTGCTCTGCTTCCTTCCTAGTTGGTTTGCTGTGTGTGTGTGTGTGTGTGTGTGGCTGTGTGTATGTGTATTAATTTTTTGGATGAGAGAAGGATCCAAATGATGACCTGCCCACGCCACACACACACGCTGTGCTCAGTAATGTGTTTCTCTGCATAATAGTAAATGCGGTGTGATGTCTAATGCTGCCCATCAGCAAAACCCACTCGATCTGTGTCCTCTACCACCCTCCTTCTCTGTGGATAGGGAATGTTTAAGATGCAGATGAAGGTAATCAAGGCAGGTTCTCCTCCCAGTAGAATCACTGTGTGTGTGTATTAATATCCTCGTTCTTCCAGGCTCCGTCTACAGCTTTTGATTTTCTGCGAGCAGAATAGTAGGGATCATGTCACTGCGGTGTAAGGACATCAAACTGACAGTATAAAGACCACTTGTGCCCCATACTCTTGCCTTAGCATGACTTTCAAAGTCTGGGGCCAGATTATGGATTTCTCTTTATAAATTCAAACATTACAGGGGTGAATTTGCTTGAGGATGCAGTTATGGGGAGGCGTGAATTTGGTCTAGCTTCACATAAACCCACTAGGGAGACAAGAAGAGGAAATCTCAAACTAAGGTCTGTCCAAAGTAAAAATAAAAAAAGCACTTTCAGCTTGCAGTTAACGCAGTATTATCTAGTTTGTTTAGCCTGTACACAAACTTAAGTTATAAGAAATGGTAGGATTTGTGGTTTTGGGGAGTCGTCAGAAAATGGATCCCTTAAAATGGGATGAGTGCATCTCACTTGGAAGCATCTCCTTAATTAAATTTAGATAGTCAAAGTTTGAAATAAATTTACATTAATCAACACTTGGTACATGCTAGCTGCAGGTCTTTGGTTAAGAGATACAAACACAGGACAACAAAATCACTTGTAGTCACAGAGTATTTTGTATGCAAGTATAGTGTGTACTTAGACTTACACTTTGGAGGACGGTGGTTGAGTAGGCAGTCTTTCAGTGCTTGGCCATGGTACCTCTGAATGTGGTCTGATGGTGGTTCCATTGCATTGTCAATGCATCTTGGGTGCATTCTTTGCCTGGACAGAGCTGTCTGCGTAGTCAGATCCTCAAAATGTTGGCTGCAGTAGACAACGGTAGGAGTTACTTACAAACCAACCAAACATCTGATGCTCCTTTATTTATTTTTTAATGTTGTCTATATTAACTATGAACCAGCTGGTTTTGTATCTCACACACACACACTCCACACACACACACTATTTCTCACCTTCTCCTTGGGGACGTGCAGACACAACCTTATTTCTCTCTGATCTCGCCAGCACACAGACCCACAAAAGCGGTGGCTACATGGGGTAATTTAATCACAATCCTCAATATAATCTATGAAAGTAGGTGTGTGTAAGGCTGGTTCTCTCTCTCTCTCTCTACGTCCTCAAGGATGGGAGTTTCTCTCTGGAGGCAGCAGAGTTAAGTACACACATAGAGAACACACACCCTGGCACAAGGGTTCGGGGGTTCAGATCGCGATGACACACTTACCACTCTGCTCTGAGTCACCCTGGCCACTCTCTCTCTCACCTCACACAGGAATTATGGAGTGGTGAGTGTATGTTTAGCTGTACTCTTTAGTTTATAAAAAGGCGACAGCAGAGTAAGCGCCAGGCGGAGAGAAAGCAGCAGGTACATTGGGAAAGAACCATTACAACAGAATACGATAGAATGAAATAAATACAGATAGAAAGGAGAAATTTAAAGAAAGATAAAAAAGAAATCGTCAGATAAAAGAAAAAATCGTCTAGTTTAGGTAAGGAACCTTTACTTAAAATCAAGCATCTTCACTCCCTTACGCTCTACCTCTTCCTCAGCCATCATCACTTCCCACACCATCTGTGAGAAAAAATGTTTCTACTGCTATGGTTTCACTTTAACTCAGTGGTTGAATCCTTTACAGCCTGATTAACGCACAGATGTTTCTCTATTTCTCTACTGAGTTCGAGGATAATGTGGTGAAGTGTGGATATTAATGCTATGATGTTGCAAAAATACTCACACACCAACACTCTTCACTGGTACACAATACCTATCCACCCAAACTCAGCATTTTTACTTGAGGATTTGAAAAATCAAAGATTGATGTATTATTTCTGGCAGTGTCAACCAATTTAGCTCCAGCTCCCCACAGCCTCAAAGAGATGACTATTGATTTAAAGCTAATGGATGGATCCATACCTTACAGTTACTATGTCCACTTATAAAATACATTTGCTGGTTGCTCACTTTAACAAACATTACTCAGAAAAATAAAAAAGTACAAAATGGGTACTCTGGATTTTACAGCTGCACTCAAGGATTTACTTGTCATATTAATTAGAGAACAACGTTTAGTCAGTTAATTATTAGTCAGTCAACTTGAAATTTTAAAAATGAGTGTTGCAAGTCACAGATGTAATTTGGACACTGCGCTGCTTTTATATTATAGTCTCATATATCCTAAAATAAGTACATTTGAAACTGTATCTTTTGAAAGGGCGATGATCTATAGATCATGTGACGAATCAAATGGACTGCGTATAAGGTTACTGGAGCGTAAGACTACCACGATGAAGGAAGGTGGTGAAATGTCCAAATTGAATGAAGCCGCAGTGTGCTGGAGAGTGGCGCGTTTTTCTGATCTGCACTGCATTTGTGTGCATTTCCGTGTTCAAGTAGCGAATCAACACAGCCAGACTTCATCTATGATCTAGTTGACAGTTTAAACACTTAATATGATAGGTGATTCCACCTCTGGTTTGGTGCCGTGGCCTGGCCTTGAAGGCTATCAGTCTGGCGTGAGGTCCATTTTCAAAAGGAAGGAGGAGGTCTTGGTTTGTTTCCAGAAGACTCCAGTGCGAAGCAAAATGGACATCGATATTTTCTTAGCAGTTTCATAGTCAGAGAGATGATGGATTTAGTTAGTTATATACAGTTTTTCATGCCTGTGATTTTGCTTCTGCTTTGTACAAAACTCTCCTGTTCAGGTGGTCTCAGGTCCAGTTGGTTAATCTGCAACGGGGGTTCAGTAGACCACTTTCCACCAGCCGAGTAATTGGGTGTAACCCAGTACCTTTTTACTGCTCTATGACCTTACAATGCACTATGATATAATATATAAGTTTAGCACAGATTCTGGCCCAGAAACCAACCCGTGGAACTGTCACAAAGTTGACAATCTAATTAATAAATATATGAGTTCAAGGGACTTTCCTAATTACATGGGAAGGTTAAAGGAGTTGTAGCCAGAGACTGTATTTTGTGTGACTTTGGCAGTTCCTTATTACAAGACACCTCTTTTTACATCCTGTCTATCTGTTATCCAACTTTATGATAAATAAGGTCCAATTTGCAGCCCTGGCGATAGCGCTCAGTAAGTTATTTTAAGCGTCCACTTAGGCATTAAAACTTGGTTACTAGTAGAGATATAATAAATTCCACCACTGATTCAAGAGATGGATTTGTGCATGGGCTCCTGCCTCAAAGCTATCTATGCCCCATGCCTCAGTTCGCCTCCTGAAATGGGCCAGGATAAAGGCAGGAGGTTGAAAGCCTGCACAGCTAAAGGCCACTTCAGGTCAGTGCTGTATGCGACTTGGCCAATCCTTTGCATATTTGTCTGACATATGACTAAGGCGTTTGATAGACTGACTTCCTATCTCAGAAAGGATGTCAGTATCTGTGACGCAGCAGGAAATACATGAATAGCTGAGACAGTGTTGTAGAGACTGGCCCCAACATTTCACACCTGTATTTTTACACACACATTCCATAGGTGATTTGAAGATGGAATTTATTATTGGCCAACAACGCTTTAATTACACCTTACCAGCACTGTATGCTTTATGCCTTTGTCTATGTACTATATAATTATTTATACTCAGTGTTCAATGGCACAATGGTGGATTTATTTGGACCAGGCCACTATCAGATACTTCCATCAAGTTTCCATTCGACTTCATCAAATTGATTTCTTACTTCCCTTTTTCCAAGGCTCAAACCCAATAGCTAACCAATAGCTAGTTATTTCTTTATAATCGATTGCTACACTACTCAATTCTCCTGCTTTGTCCACTTAAAAGTAAAAAAATATTTAATAAAATAAACCAAAATGCACTTTTAAAACTTGTCAAGTCCAGGATATTCATTTTACTGTAATTATATAATAAAAGAAAATCACTTAAATCAATCACCTAAAGCTGGTTAATTTACTAATCATTTACAGCACTTCTGTAATGCATATATGCAACTCTAAACAATATGCTTAGAATTACATGAGCATAAGGTTTTCAATCTACTGGACACAGCAAGATGCTATGTAGTTTCTCTAACTAAATAAAGTTGTAAGCAACTTAATCAGCCCCATTTAGTTTGTATACCAGAGGTATATGAGTGATTAAATATCAGCCTCATACCCATGTACACCCACTGTTAGGAAACGTGGTTTTATGACAGATGGCAGAGCTCTACAGGTCAGATCAATTGCAGGATTCAGTCTGGTGGTGCAGTAGAACACCATGAGATTTTCTTTGGCCATCGACTATCATATAGGCTTCCCATGCACTGTAGCTGTCATGTATTTTGTATGTGTATATAAATTTCATGTATTATATTTTACTTAATTATGAATACCCAGGGGCTGACTGCAGCCACATCATAAATCCTAGCCACTGCAGAGAAAAAAAACAAGGAAGACTGACCACAGGAAACTGGATGCTACCACCATAGAAGAGGTTTAGAATCAGATTTATAGGCTGTTTTCATCCCAACGCGCCGTGATGTCAGGAATTCTGCAAGAAAAAGGAGCTTTTGATCATTTCAGATGTTTGGGACTGTCACTTATGATCTAGTATTATAGCCAGTTTAAAACCTGCTTCACTTTCCAGTATTTGAAAGATGATCCTGCCAGAAACCTATTCATTTAAATTGCTCCACCGTTATTGGTTTATCCACGAAAGGCAAAATATTTTCACATCTCGGACAGCTTGACTATGCGTTGCATCAGTGAGAGGTTTGTGAAGCCAGTTCTGCAGCCACTCGGGCACAGTTAGATGTTTTGGCTATATTTTTGGGAGCTATCCCATTGCTCATCATTTTGATCATTAAATTACAGATCTCGTACTCCAGGAAGGGAATAGACAATTTAGTTATTGAATAGCTAAATGTACACTAGCACAGAGCTTTGCCCCTTCAGTAACTACTTAGATAGTCCTCATGCTATGATCCACAAGGGCCAAAATGCAGGAGGGTGGATAATGTCCCAGGACCAGAGAAAACCAGAAGAATCTCAAGCTGTTTGTGGCTGTACTGGCTGGCAGTTAGCTCACCAGCTACGGTGCCGTTTATCAATTAGTCCTGCAAGTAGTCACACATAGCCATACTTCTGACATGGATAAGATTCAGATAGATTAGTTGAACCGCTTTCTACTGCTGTTGTCCATTAGAACAGGTTCAAACTGGTCAGTTTCAGTATGAACAAGTAATAAAATCAGTTTCTGAGTATCGGACCTTTGGTCTCAATACATTTTCAATGGATTTTCCAGTGCGGATTAAACTGATTAGTTTCCAGTCTTGGACTGGTCTGGACTTGTCAAGAACTTTAAAAGTGCCAGTTCCAGCATTGAGCAAGGTCAGTTTCCAGTTTGGAAACCTGCAGCAGTTCAGTCCTCTACAAGGATGGAAAGGGGTTGTTTGAAGAAACTTGTGAATAAACTTTCAGCTAAAGAGTTTTTTGTTGGGAGGCACACATGTCAGCGGATCTTCGACCAATCACAACCGGCTTGAAATAAGAGTGTCACAGCTGAATTTAGCGGTATTCGGCCAGTTTCTCATGCTGGTTTACAGACCATTGCGTAGATGCAGTAGCAGATGTTATCAGTGTTACATGGCAAAACTACCAGCATTCCTGTAAAGGAAGAGGAAGTACTGTATGCATGGCAATGTGTGTGTTGTAACCAGATCTCAGAGGACAGAAGGACAGAATTAAGACGACTCTGTCACCACACTGTTTATCACACACACTTTTGCAAAATATCTTTAACACCATCACAATCATAAAGAAACGAATCAATGCTACAGACTAACTATAACATTCACCCTGTAAAAAGGACTAAATGAAGTGCAGTGAAAAAATGCCACCATGCAGACTACAATCATCGGATATTTGAGTGCGGTGTTGATGGATGCTGAAACACTGACACTGGAAAAATAGGTCACACAGGCAGACAAAGCTGTCATGGCTTGTAAAGGCTTAAGGGGTCCTTGGGAAGGCTCAAATAGTCCTTCAGGATGTTCTAGGGGTCCTTGAGGTGATTGAAGCTGTCCTTGACAGGATTCAAGGAGTGCAAAAGGAAGTTTTAATGGTCACTGAGGTGGTTTATTACTTGGGCAGATTCATAGGGTCTTTAAGGTGGTTTCAGTGGTCGGTAAAGAGGCTGTAATTATTCCACAATACAACAATGAACACAGAAAAGAAAAAAGTGAAACAATGTTCGACAGCGGTGAGATGACTCTGGAGACAAGAGTGCTTGTGAAGGTGTCTTTGAGTAAGTTACCAGGGTACTTGAGGGAGCTCCAGTGGCCCTCTTGGGTGCATTATGGGTTCTTGAGATGGTTTCAGTGGTCCTTGAAAGGTGTTGGTTGGTTTTTGTGTTGTGTGAGTGGTCCTTCAAGAGGTCCTATCTGTTTTTAGGTGGTTTAAATGGTCCTTGAGGTGGTTAGAGTCACCAGTGAGTTGAGGGTGGCTATGTCCAACAAATTTTGTAACTGGACAATCTGACTAGCATGTCCACATGTGGAGCATCATTGTGAAATTCTTGATAAAACGTCCCGGTTATGTGAGGGAACTCACAGTGGCTTCAGAGGTCCTTGATGAGGGTCAGTCGGTTTTTGTGTTGTGTGAGAGGTTCTTCAGGAGGTTGTAGGAGCTTTTAAAGTGGTTCAAATTATCCTTGAGATGGTTTCACAGCACACCACAAGCAACTGGTCATTCAACTGTCATGATCTTATGAAGTGCTGTTGACCAGTCACAGCCAGTTTAATTCATATTTTTAGTTATGGAGCAAAACTGAAGTCTGTAATGTAAATGAATCTGTTAAAATTTCTTCCAGATCAGTCTCTAAACTGATTGTTGTTGTTGTCTTAAACTGTCACACCCAGATGCCTAGAGGGTCACATAGCCTACACCCCCTTTGAAAACCCAGTATACCATGAAATACACACTGCATGCGAATGCTGACAGTGCACTCATCTCAGCAGTTGGTAGGCAGTGAATTAATGTTATGTACTGTTTTGCACTAATAGGATATGATAAATACAGCTACATCTACTAAATACTACCAACAGAGACTCAGACATTGCAGGTTAATGAATGCTTCACTGCTTCCCAGTGGGTGTAAAAACCTTATTCATTTTAAAATAATGACAGTCTGCATGAGTTCAGATTCAGTGTACTTGCGTCACAAAAGCTATCTTAGAAGTCCTCATGTTGTAGTTGGTTATAGTGACATTTAGATGCCTCACAATTCATTGAAAGGGTGAAAACACGTTAGAACAGGCTAGAATAGGTTATTAAACAATAGCTAAGTTAGAGTCAGAGTTAGAATGCATTACACTGCATTTAGAAAGGTTTATAATGGCTTATAAGATATTGTAAAATTAGTTATATGGCATTTAAGAATACTTTTTGCTGTAAGATACATTAATATTAAAATGGAATAAGGTAGGTTTGAATGTATCCTAGTGTGTTTTCAGATATTTAGAGTAAGTTAGGATGAGTTATAGTGATTAGTGATAAGTTATAAGGAATTTACAGTGGGTTAGAATGGTTTAAAAGGTATTGATAATGGGTTAAGGTGTGCTACAGTGAGGTGTACTACCTTTAAAATGCATTAAAAATGGGTCATTGTTGATTTCAAGTGGAATTACAGTAACTCCTATTACATTTAGAGTGGGTTATAATTAGTTGTTGATCTTGTAAAGTGGATTAAATGGGTTACATCACTGCTAGAATGTGCTAGAATGGGTTATAGTGAATTTACAGTGGGCTGTAGTGTAATTAAAATGGGGATGTAATGGGTTGTAGTGCCTACGTAATGGGTTTCAATGAACCATAAGACATTTAGCATAGGTTAATTAGGTAACATCACAGTTTAAGAATTGGTTATTGTGGCCATAGGTTAGGGTGAATTATAAGGCACTCAGAATGGGTTGCACTGGGTTATAGTTCATTTAAAATGGTTTAAACAGGTGCAATTAAAATGGGTTAGGGTTTATTTATTTATATTTTATTTAGAATCAGTGAAAATGGGTTACAGTTTAGAGTGGATTACAATCATTATAGTACATTCAGAATGGATATGAATTAATTATAAGGAGTTATTGGTTCAACTGGTTTATAGTGTATTTAAAATGGGATAGAGTATATTTACTTCTGTTGGACAAATGGACAAAACCAATAAGTGCAAAAAACTTTTCCACATCCTCATCTCTCTCCTCCTCCTCCTCCTCCTCCTCCTCTGTCAGGTCTGATTCAGTTGCTCTCAGTGTTTCCACCCACACTCTTTGGTTATGAAATATTTCACTGCAGGGTTTCTATAAGCTGTGACTATACACATACTGTACACTGCTAGAAGAAATATGCTTTCTCAGATGTCCTTTTTGTATTTGTGTATACTGTGGATGTATATGTAACACCTCCTCACACTGTATGTAACTGGGAACAAATGGTTTTAAATGTGGGCTCAGACGTCAGATTCATCACCACATTTCCTGAAATGACCCACTGCCCACATGAATAACACAAAAGTAATGTCTTGATTTGACTCTTGTTGGTAGTGGTTCTGCAAAGTTTCAATGACATTCAAGACAAAGTTTAATGTTTCCTAGCAGTTTTGTAATAGTCGTGTATGGCTTCATGTCTAGAATGTGACCCTTAATTTGGTCACTTTGGGCCCCATTCTAGGCAACTGAATAGATGTAGTTTCTGCCTCTTTACAAGGAGATCAAGTAGAGTTGAGATGTACAGATGTGCAGCTCTTTTTGGCCCCGTGGCAACTGGACACATGGACTCATTATGTGAGCTGCTCATACACCATCTTTCTCTCTTTTTCTCTCTATATTATTGCCTGTCTCTGCCTCCAGCAGCTGCAGCTCCATATGTTCCTCATGTTGTTACCGTAAAGCAGATAAAATCAGCTGCTCAGGTGACATGGATTGTCTCCATTTCAGCTTTGCCAAGAAGTGTCTGTATCACTCAGCAGTATCTTTGTTGAGATTCAAGCTAAAAGGCCAGTTCTTGATACATTTACAGGCTAAGTATTAAAGTTAAAAATAGGTTTTAGGGTAATTCTGTGTTCATGTTCATGCATTCAGACAGTAATTTTGATGAATTCCAAAACTGTTCCCCAGAAGTTTGGATCAAAGCCTCTGCTCAATGAATGTAATTTAATAAAACTACAGAGGTATCAACAAATTGGTGGCAACATGGCTGCAGAGTCACCATCACGGGCTGTTCAAAATAACATCTAATATTAACATTTTATATAACTAATTCAGACAAACTCAGCTATGTGTACACTGTTTGTTTCATTTTTATTAAATATGAAATATGTAACAAGATAAAATAAAAAGCTAATTCAGTTTCTTTATTTATATGGTGTGATTACAAGCCAAGCTGTTGGGGTAACTATCTTTGAATAATGTGTGAAGTGAACGCTCATGCTTGTGGAATAACACAAGTTTTTTCTCGGCCTTACCATTTTTCAGATGTGGTGTGAATACAGCATGAGGGCACACACCAAGGATCAGTTTAATGAGGGTCGAAGGCTAGAGGGGGTCGTATGCTGTACAGACTAGATAACTCTCTGAGGCAGGTAGAAATATTCAGTTTTGGGGTTGTGTGACAGCCAGTGACACACACAAGAAACTTTGCATGGATAGAGAGAAAAATGTATTTTGCTTAATATCAGCAAATTACAAATGCAAATGTCCTGCAATCAGTCAAGAAAGTGACACTGAAGTGAGGCAGGCTTCTATTGCAGGACAGTGATCTAAAGCGGACCTTCAAATCCACCATGAACCACATCAAGACAAGCTGGAGCTTTTGAAACGACCCTCACAATCCCCTGAGCTGAACACTGAAAATCTGTGGGTAGATCTTAAACATGCTGTGTGTGCAAGACAGCTTGAAAATATCTCAGATGTTGATGTGATCCTGTCGGAAGAGTGGGTGAAAAATCCTAAATCGAGAATAGAAAGACTCTTAGCTGGCTACACAAAGCGTTTGCAACCTGTGATACCTGCCTGCCAAAAAGTTAAGCACTGACTTAGTAGTAGTAGTAGCAGTTGCTGAAAGATGTTTTGCTATGAACTCCATAAAGTTTCCAAAACCATCTGCCATCACTGACTTTTTTTAAATGGACCAACAGTCACCTCTGGTGACACTCCAGAAACTAAAGAACGCGCAAATCAATAATAGTGCCGTCACTCTATTATTAGAAAACAATCATTTAAACTCTCTGTCTGTGTATTTGTCTGTCGGCAGGAAGTGGGTGTGGTGCAGTAGGAGCACCATTGCCGGGGCTGATAGGCGCCACTGGTCCCTCAGTGATGATGAAACCGTTCCTGTCATTTCCGGTCGAGACGACGTCACCCGTTGGACTTTTTCCAAACTTCAACACGGTGTGTGTGTGTGTGTGTGTGTGTGTTTGTGTGTGTTTGTGTGTTTGTGTGTGTGTGTTGTCTGTGTGTGAAGAACATTAACAGTGACAGGGTGTTGTAGCTGCAGGCAGTACAGCCTGTGATACAGAGACCTCATCACTGTTCAGCCAATCCCAAGCAGGCTGGTGACCTCTGACCTCTGTGTGTCTCCTGCAGATGGACCCGGTGCAGAAGGCCGTCATCAACCACACCTTCGGTGTTACCATGGTGCCCAAGAAGAAACAGGTCATCTCCTGTAACGTCTGTCAGCTGAGATTCAACTCTGATGTATGTGTGTTGTGATGAGTTTTGTTCATGTGCCTCAGCGTTCAGCTTCCTGTTATGTGATTCATTTGCACTCCTCCATCCTGCTGTGATCAAAATGCTCGAAGCACTCGTTTCTACCCAGGGGTCTGTTGTCTCACAGTTTGTCCATGTTTGTCCTGTTAGTCCAAAAAAAAAGTGAAAAAAAATACATCTTCCAACACCTCTAACACTGTCTGTCCTGGACTGACTATCTCTGGCTGTACAAGAAACTGATACACATCTTCTCCTCTCACTCTATAGAAGACAAAATATCGGACTGTTCCTTTAAGACACACTTTGGTTAATTGTTAGATAATGAGCTGACATGCTTGCAAAGTAATGTTAGCTCTGTAGCTTACAAATGCAAGCTCATTTGCAAGTACTGCTTGCGATTTCAGGATGGGGGAATTAGTTTAAAAAAAACTACTAAATACTAATATTAGCATTCGAATGATTTTGATACGGAAAATGACTCAACTTCAAAGTGTAACTTCTCAAAATGTAGTTGTTGTGTTCATTTAAGGAGATTTGTCTGCACAGAGCTAGTGAGGAAAATATTTTCTTACGGCACTCCATCAAGCTGAGACTGTGTGATACTTGAGTCTTTGTGTGTTGTATTATCCTGTCAGGCGCTCATACAGAACAGCAGGTGTATATATCCAGGTGTAACCCCTGCCCCTCTCTATCAACGCAGCACTGTGTAAATGACACTCGGCTCATTCACATAATCATGGCTGAGCGGTGATGAGCTGCCTCGTTAGTGACATGCCAATCAAACGTGACTAATTTATGAGCTGGTAAAATTATTCATGAGTGAACATGAAAACAGGAATCACTGCAGAGGAGAGGAGAGGAGAACATTAACTTAGTCTAATAAGCTGAGTAAAAGTTGAGCCATGACATTTTCAGACAGTCACATGAGGACACTGTCAACCTGGAGGTTTGTTACAGTGTGCTGACACACTGCCTCCTGGGGCTTGTTACACTGTGTGGTGACACCTAACACGAACAGTTTTTTACAGTGTAGAGATCATCATGTTTACCTGAAATATTCTACATTTAACCCCCCACAGACATAAAGACTGTGTAGACTTAAGGCTCCATATCTGCTGCTTGATATTAACATTAACATGGATACCTGATCTGGATCAGGATAAAACACATTATTATCAAGTCAGATTTTTTAAAATTATTATTATTATTTGGGCCTTTTATGCCTTTATTGATAGAGACAGTAGAGGTACATAGGAAACGCAGGGAAAGAGAGCAGGGGAATGACATGCCGCCAAGGGTCCAGCCAGCTGGGAGTCGAACTGGGGACCAGCTGTTTAGGGAATATGCATCCTAACCATTCAGCCATCGGTTGTCCCCCCTCCAGGTCTGATTTTTAATTTGTTCAGTACTTTGGTTTATTACCCAGTACCTGCAAATCTACTGATGTTCCCATCAAAACAGCCCTGTGATAAAATAGTGCAGGGGCTGCACTGGTGGTGGTGTGAGACAATCCAAGAGCTCCAGGTGGAGTGACAGGCGAATGCTTTTAAAGGCTTATCAAATGCCAACATAATGCACAACAGTTTTGTAATACTCACAGACAGGACTTTACCACTCTTGGAAGTTTTCACAGTGCCAGCTATTTTATCTTTCATTGCAATGGTTGCAAAGTAGTTACAAACTAATCCAGCAGGAATGTGTGCCTGTATATATTTGATCAGCCAAAGCAGCTCCTGGCTGGACGACGCTCCATTGCAGCAAAAGTCTTTTTTTATCTTTTAGGCTCGGGCTCCTCCGCTTTGCCTCTGCGTTTTTTCATGTAGGGATACTGTCAGAAGTGTTTAGTAGAAGAGTAGGAGAAGAAAGGGTGGGTGGATATCATTGATAATAACTACCGTGACGAATGATGCTCATACTGTGGAATACTGTGCATGCAAAACAGAAAGGGAGCTGTAGTTTTATTGTACACCAGTTTCTTTCATTTTGTAGGAAATTGTTAAAAAGTCACCTTCTTGAATCCTTAAAGAGAAACTAAACCAATTTTAGTCTTTTTACAGGTCATGTGGGGAACTGCTGCACGTGTCGAAGAAACAGTTGTTTGGGGATGTGGAGTTAGGGAGAAGAACTAGATTAGCTGCCACTAGCTTAACACACCTGAATCTCAGACTGATGTGTGGGCGGTTGAGTTGCATTATGGGTACTGCAGGCGGCAGGTTTTGATGAGGAAGAGGAATACGAAGAGCAAAAAAAGTTCATGTCTCCTGTTTAGCTGCATCAATTATGATTTTTTTTTCTCTCATTTCCACCTTAAATCTGAGAATGCGTGTTAACTGTATTGAGTCTCAGGAGCTTGTGGACGAGTGGTTAGACAGGACGTAACATCAGGATTTCAGGTCTCTGCATCCAGAACCCAGGAAAATAAACTTCTCTCTGTGTGTCTCTTGCTCAGTCTCAGGCAGAGGCTCATTACAGAGGCAGTCGTCACGCCAAGAAGCTCAAGTCTCAGGAGAACAAGGCCAAGGCCAAGCTGTCAGTCACTTCAGAGACCAATGGGAGCAGCTCTAAGCCTGCGGGCCCCGCCTCTCATGTTTCAGCTAACAGCAGCACCAATCAGCACACAGGTTGAGTTTATCTGCTGATAACACTGATCTGAATGTTGTTACTGATGATGTTTTTATTCTCTGGAATTTGTTGGGTTTTTTTTTTTTAACTCGTCCTCTTTTTTTCCTCTCCCCCTCTCCCTCCTGCTCCTCCTCCCTCCAGAATTTTTATCCAGCCTCACCGACTCCGCCTCCGCCTCCCCTCTCAAAGCCTTCCTCCTCCCCCCCACCTCCTCCTCCTCCCCTCCCTCCTCCTCCTCCTCCCCCGCCTCTAGCAGAGCGGGCAGTGAGCCTCCCCCCCCCAGCCCCCCCTCCGCCCTCCCCGCTCCAGGCCTCTCTTCCTCTTCGTCCTCCTCATCCTCTTCTTCCAAAGCTTCTCCTCCTCCCCCTCCTCCAGCTCCTGTCACCTCCTCTTCATGCCTTGCTCCGCCTCCTCCTCCTCCTCCTCTTCCCCTTTCCCAGGATGCTCCTCTCTCAGTGGAGTCTGAGGAGGAGAAGGCGAAGAAGCTGCTCTACTGCTCTCTTTGCAAAGTTGCTGTCAACTCTCTGTCTCAGCTGGAGGCTCATAATGCAGGTGATGATGTATGGAAAGCCATTTGGGTCATATTTGTACCACGCTCACCTGTTTGATTTTATCCAGCACAGAGTAGGTGTTGATGTCAGTCTTTCACACGACACCACTCACGTCACACATACTGAAAGGAAACACAAACACGCACATGGCTGCACTAAATGTTTAGCACTGTGATATCAAGAGGAAAAAATTAAAAGTGGCTGTAATGAATATTTTTAGATAAACAGTGGACCACATGATTATTTGTGAATAGGGTCGCTTGTAGTGACGAACCAACAGAGAATTATCAGCTGTCTCTGCAGGTCTCTACAGCACTACTAAGCATGTCCGTGGTTTGATTTTTCAGCTTGCAGCTGTACTGTTTTGGTTCACTCTCTCAGCTCTCATGAGCGTTGTTTTCGGCCACAAGAGGCAGCTGTTTTCAGTGTTCATGTTTCCATCTGAATGCAGCACATAGTTTAACCGAATATCCAGAAAATCCCCCACCTCCCCACCCAAAAAAAAGCAAATTAATGTCTTTTTCCACCCACGTGCATTTAAAAGGTTTCAGCCAAAAAAGCGGGGTGTCCTTGAACTCACCAAGAGGGAGAGCTTTCAAAACAATTTCTTCAGTTGAAGATGATTACCACATCATTATTTACCTTCAGCAAATGTCAAGCCTCTGCAGGTTGACTTTCATAGAAATGAAATGAAATTAGTGGCTGTCTGGAGGGAAGGAAATAAGACTAAAAACTGTTTGTTAATGGGATTAAATGTTAAAAACAGCGACATCAGCACAGCTTATAGCTGCAACACTTTACAGAACCTACACTGACAGATATATATATTGCTACGTATCTCATTTCACAGCAGTTGGTCTCTGGGCATCTTTTTTTTTCAGGTTCAAAACACAAGACGATGCTGGAGGCTCGGAGCGGGGCCGGGCCGATCAAGGCCTACCCTCGACCCGGAGCCAAGCTGAAGAACGGTAGCAGCGCCGGGCTGAAGGGCTCCGGCCTGCAGAACAAAACCTTCCACTGTCAGATCTGTGACGTCCACGTCAACTCTGAGATCCAACTCAAACAGGTAGAAACACTTTAACATTGCTTTTTACTGCTCTTCCTGATTCAAATGTAGTCTAGTTTTAGTTACAGTGGAGATTATTTCTTTTTACTAAATTTTACATCCAGAAACTAATTGTTCACTTAGCCAACTGATAAAACTAATGTGAGTTTGCTCTGATATAGGACCTGTTTCAAGTGAAGTAATATAGAATATGGTTGACAGATCTGACCTGAAGATTTGAAATCACATTTCACAGAAATGGAAGTTATGTTACAGCTTGTGAAGCTACAGTTAGCCAGGTGATGAGCTGTGTCTGATGCTCACCCAACTCAGAGTCTTGTAAATGCCATTTGTCAAACTCCAAGTGGTCTGCCATATGCTTTTTACTTTAAGTATCTTCTGTCTAGCTACCATAATGTCCAAACCGATTGGGTGATGCTGAGATGGTCGACCTTCCAGCAGGTTCTCTATCTCTGCAGAGGATCAAAGTTCTGTTAGAAGGACCGTTTGGTTCTTAGTCTCCTCCCTGATCAAGGCCCTTCTTGTCTGGTTACTCAGTTTGGTTGTACAGCCAACTCTAGGAAGAGTCGCATTGGTTCCATACTTCTTAGAATTACTGAGGCCAAGTTTGTGAAAAATCTAAAAACGTGTTTTCACTTTGTCATTATTGGTTGCTGAGTGAAGACTGATGGGCAACAATGACATCTTTATCTATTTACAATTAAATCTACAACACAGTAAAGTGTGAAAAAAGTGAACACTTTCTGAAGCTGCTGAAATAAAAAAATACAGCCACGTGAGCCACAGTTTTCTCTGTCTACAGCGTTGTTTTCAGTCTGAACGTTTGTTGTCATTGTTGTTGCAGCACATCTCCAGCAGGAGGCACAAGGACAGAGTGGCAGGAAAACCCAGCAAACCCAAATACAGCCCTTATAACAAACAGCAGCGAAACTCTCTCACTGTAGGTGTCTCTCTACCACTCACTCTCTCACACATTCACCGTCATTAAGTTCAGTCTTAAACAATATTAATAAATCAATCAATACAATAGACAAATGTTGATATAAATCAATAATGGGGGTTTCTCTTCTCCTTTTTCCCCTCCTCTCTTCTCCTTTCGTCAGAAGGAGTTGGTGAAGCCCTCCCTCTCTCCCTCTTTCCTCTCCACTCCCTTCGCTCCCCCGCCCTCCTCCCTCACCTCCACCATCTCGCTCCCTCCCTCCTCTCTCTCCTCCTCCCCACTCCTCACTCCCACCTCCTCACCCCTCACCCCTGCCATCTCTCTCCACCCTCGCCCTCCAGCCTCCTCATCCCTCTTCACCGCCTCCTTCCTGCGCCCGGCTCCTGGACCAATCAGAGCAAGCCAAGGATCGATTCTCTTCACGCCCTACTGATGACAGTGGCGGCGGTGGGGGGTCGAACCAGTGACCTCTGACCTCCAGTTTGTTGGAGCTGCAGGGGCAGAGGAGTCCAGAAGAGGGATTGGCTCTGCCGTCGTGGCTGCAGGGATTCAAACCTTCTCACCTGACTGAGGCTTTGCAAAGAGACATGAGAGTACAGAACTTCCTCCTTCTGCCTGGATTAGACGTCTTTGTCCGAAACAACCTGGAGCAACCTGTGACAAAAAGGTTCCCATACATCCCAGAGAACCAAAAATCTTAATTATGCAGTCATAGAAAAATCTTGGAAAAATGTAACAGATTTTCTAGAAAAGTAAGTGGTCATAAAAATGCAGCTCATTTGTTCTCTGAGGTCGTCATCATAATGCTCCAGAATCAGCCAATACAGGACATCCACCTCAAGGAAAATTAACAGTCAACTTGTGTACAGAAACATAGGGAATATTTACAGTTTTTTTGACCTTAGTACCTAAAAGAAATCCCAAAGTACCTCATCATTTATGACTGTTCCGCTGGATTTTTCTTTTAAGATATTTTGGTTTGATTGAGATGATGAGAATCAGAACCAGGATTCAGGAGAAATTGAGAAGCATTACTTAAAGAAAACACTCTGGTAATTTCCAGGCTAAAGATACAGCTTGAGTCGAGCCCAGACACAAAGGTGGACAAGTCTTTACTCAGAATCCAGTTCAGGTTGGGCCGGGTCGGGGTCCTCGGGTTGATACTGTCCGAACAAATCTCCTCTGAACACAGAATTCACTTAAATTAAATTAAATTCATGACACTTTATTTGTCCCTCAAGGGGCAACAAGCTCTTCTTCCTCCTGCTGGAGGAGTGAACCAGCACAAACAAGATGTCAGAAAACTCAGCAGACGTCCTCCATCGCGAAATGATGTTACAGCTGTGACTGCTGCAGCTGTCTTCACCTTGTATTGGACTGTGGCATCGCAGATGTCCTCCCTCAGGCGTTCCTGTGCTCTTGTTCAGCTCATTCCTTACATATGGCATCTCGAGCAAACAAACTGCGAAGTGGAAAAAGAGAAATGAAAGTTATTGTTATTACTGTCAACAAATCCCATGAGAAGACCAAAACCAACCATGTGTTAGTTTGTTTCTTAATATTCCTCTTAGTCTTCCACTCCGTCTGTGGCTCTATTGGTTCCTGCTGAAGATGTAAAACAGGTCACAAATGTATCATTTAAGATTTAAAAAAGGCTTAGTAATTTTATAAAACAGCTAAACACTGTAGGTTTTAGCAAATGTTACTCAAACAGAATAAATGAAGTGGTTTAGATTATCTGAATTGGTTTAATCTGTACCAGCACAACACCTCAAAACCTACCTGGTGTTTAACGCTGGTGGATAAGAACTCCCTTTACAGTCACCTTTTAATATATTTAGAACAAAACAAAATAAAATACTGGAATTATCCTCTAACAAAATATTTTTTAACTAACACGGTGATGGTACTTTAAATTAGCTTAACTTTCCTTTATATTCTTTATGGCAACATAAAATCCAAATGAAAGTCAGTTGATCTGCTCCAAAGTAATGATTCAGGACAGTTTGTCTCTCACCTCCTGCTGACTCAGCATGCTGTATGTTTGGACTTGAAGTCCAAGTACAGGAACTCCTCTTTCTCCTCATGTCTGATGTCCACACCTCTGCCTGTACCTGATGTCGTCCCTGTCGCCTCCACTGCCGGTGTGGCACAGACTCACCCTGGACTTGGGATCGGACTATTTCCTGGTTTTACAGTGAAAAAGGCCTTTCATCCTGACTGCTGCCAGGTGTTCTCTCACTCAGCCTTCCTCCTGCTGTCTGCTGAATCTGACCCAGAACTTTCTGGAGTTTAAAGCGTCTGAGCAAAACTTTTGACTTAAGCTTTTATCACAAAGAGGAACTTTTTAAGACTTAAACACGGCACTGGAACATTTCACAACCTGCAACAGCAAAGGAACATTTTCCTTAAATAAGCTTATTGACTTTCCATGATCAAAACAAAATATTAACATTTCTCTGGTTGCTTTTTCTGTGCTCTGATAATTTAATTTACAGTGTTTGTCGTAAACATTTACCAGAAGCTTTTTCATGACTTTCAAACAACTGCAAAATCTAAAATAATTTTCTAGAATTAGACACAAATATCTCAACAACTACTGGCCAGATGTGGATGAAAACGTTTTTAATGACCTTTCCTCTACTGATAAGTCTCTAAGATGAATAATTAGAATGTTACGTGTTCCAAAATAATCTAAACTCAAAGGTCCCACTTACTAGCTTTACTCTGAACTTTCACCTGCATCTTAAGAGTCTTTATCTGTGAATAGAGATGGCTCCTGTCAGCTAAATGTGGCGCCTCAGTCATGTGATAACAGATGCTCGCATATGGAAAGAGATGTTCTCCAGGCTCAAAGATGGTCCCTGTGTTCAGGTGTGAATGTCCTACTTGACCTTTCTCCAGCCGCCCATTGTTTCCTGTTTAGTGACCTTTGACCCCATTCCCAGTCAATGTTTTGAACGGTTTTGGTCTGGTGGTTACTTATACTGTATTTCCATCATGACAGGAGTGTTTTGGACCAGGTTAGCCGACATTAACCACAATAAGCACTGAATTTCTGTGCCAACGAGCAGAATTTTAAAAGTGTGTTTCTGTCCCGTGTAGCAAGTCTGTGCTGCCATGATTTAGATACATTTTCTCACTATGCTGTTTTAATGTTGTTGTTGTCGTATTGTTTGGCTTATGCATGATGTTGTAAGGAACCCATGCTATGCTTTTTCTGATATGTGTAGGAATAAGTTTGTCTAAGATTTGAACTGTGTTTTGGTCTAATGCTTTTCGTAACAGGCATATTTCATGTAGTGCTCCATTTGCTTAAGAAGACTATACAAAGTGGTTGAAAGCTCCGGGCTCACAAGTGGACCTTTTAGTTGAGATTATTTTGTCACATGAAATTATCATACAGAATGAACTCATATCTTTCATATTGTGGCTGTAATGAACATTGCAGCCTGTAGGGGGCACTGGTGGGACTTTTGACTGTTGGTGAAGTGTTCTCAGAAAGCTAACAATACGATTGTTGCTAGAAGAGAAGCTTTCATGTCATGAAATAAAAACAATCAGGTGGCTGTTTGACGGTCATGAAAAGGGCTTCACAGAACCAGGTGAAACCATAGAAGACAAAAGTTAAAGAGCTTCTCTGATGGTCTTGTTCACTCAGTCTGTTTCTGTCCAGGTTCTAAAGACTCTTCTCTTATTGGCTGTGAGTGAGGTTTACCTGAAGGAGTCAGCTGCTCCCCTCTGCGATCGATTAATTAAGCGAGGAACTGAATCAATGATACTTGAAATCTGATTGGTTGGGTTGAAAAACTGTGAGCTGTGATTGGTCAGAGTGATGTGGGTGTTGATCACGTGTCTCCTCCAGCATTGGGTGATGAAAAAAAAAAAACACAGGTCATGTTTAAAACTGAGAAACACTGAAATGTGGTGGAGTATCTATGAAAATATTTTCCACAACTTTTCCAAAACCATTTCCAGGTCTGGAAAACACAAATGCCATGACTATTCCAGGTTTCTCATGAGCATAAAAACCCTGTTTAAAGGATCAGGTCACTTTTTATTTACAGTCAGTATGGACAAGAGGGACAATTACATTGAAAAGAACGCCTGTGAGTATTGTATTATGATTAACTTAGAAAAATGCAAAACTGTCTTTTAATGGGACAAAAATATTTCAGGATGATTTTACTCATTTTGTTGCAGGGGACTTTTTAAATCTACACATCAACATCAGTGAGTCAACAGCTGCTGTTGCAAAAACATATCTATAAAGCTGTACAGTGCAGTATAAAATGTATTTATTTTCAAGCAATAATATGTAAAATAAATGTTATTTAAGGTCTCCATCCAAACATTTCTTTTTATTTTAATAAAATAATTAAAATGATAAACTTTATTTATATAGGACTTTTCAAAACATAATAACTTACACATTTTGGAGCACTGTGTTGGGCAGACTTCACAGCTACAAGACTGGATCAGAAATCTTAAGAATATGAGCAGAAACACTCAGTAAATCTCTCAGTATCAGTAAATAATCACAGTGGTTACTTTCTATGGTTTCAAATGGTCAGTATTTTTTTTTCCATCTTCCTGCCTCCTCCTGAATAACTTGAAGCATCTCAGTCTTCCAATAATGAACAAACAGGTTTAAGGACATTATGTGTGTGTATGTATGTGTGTTTATCTATGCAGTATCTGGCCTCACGGTGCAGTAACTCTTATCTCATCAACGTGTAACTGTAAAAAAAAAAACAAAAAAAGTGTTAAATCCATGTTGATGATGCTGGTTAACCTCCACTGAGGCTGTTCAGCTGAACTTCCTTATCTGTCTGAAGATGTCACCACGATGCAATAATGTACAGATCGGCTGCTGCTTTTCGATTCGCTCTGCTTCCTTATCAGCAATACTGAGGCCTGAGAGTCTCCATATTAGTCTGAGTCTTGGTACTGGGGCAGAGTTCCAGTACTGGAATGAAGCAAACAGGGACGTACTGTTTAAAATGAAGCGTTATGTTTCTAGTTGATGTCATAAACTTGTCATTAATGGTTATGTTGAAAACTGAGACTGTGTGTGTGTGTGTGTGTGTGTGTGTGTGTGTGTGTGTGCGCGCGCGTGTGTTCTCTCCCTGCTTCGAATGAACCTGAACCATCTGATTTAATCACTTTGCCTCCAAAATAAAAGCTGTTTTTTCATGAGCCCAGATGACATGCAAACAGTGAATAATTCAAGTATTTAAAGGAGCAGTACACCCAAACTGCTGCCCTCCTCTCTGAACCAGGCAAAGTTGTTGTTTTTTTAAATACATCTGATACTTTTGAGTTTACTACAAAGCATAAAGTTCAGTCAAGTATAGTCTAGTTGGAGGGTTATTTGTGCCAGCGGATACTGAATTTAAATATTGTTTTTCCAAATTTTAAACAGAAAATCAAGTTGTAAGTTAAATTTGATTGAACCTTTTACACAGACTGACAAGAATTGCCTAAATTGGATCGTCAATATGCTGATCAAGCAAGAAACAGTAGAAAAGCTCAGAACAGATGTTCAGATGTGTTAAAAAGAAAAACATCTCCTGCTTCAAAGAACCTCCGACCACTTCTTCATGTACAGTATTTATTCTCTGAGCTTGTTTTTTATGATGATGATGATGATGATGATGCAAATATGCAAACACGATCTTGTCAGGTTGAGATTATGTGAAATTTCTCTCCTTATCATTTTATTTCTGTAACTTTGTTTTATTTGTTTTCATTAAAAACTACATCCTACATCAGCCCTACATTTGTTTTAAATAAAGATAGTAGATGAAGAAGATATTCAGTTCATTTTATCCAGTTTTGCAGTGATGTAATCTCATCACAACAAATGTGACTTTAATGACTCGAGATCTCAATCAGTCTCTTGTGAAGTGAAACACTCTCACGTGATCCAGAGTCTCATGGGACCTAGAATGGTTTTTGTGTTTCCTCAACAAGTCTTCGGGACCTTGGTAACTCTCATGTAACCTCAACAAGTCTCTTGTAACCTCAGTAATTCTGATGGATCATTAAACAAGTCACATGTGACTTGTTCTCATCTAACATCAACACTCGTGTAACCGTCTCATGACAACCCAAAAACTCTAATGTGACCTTAAAAGACTCACAACCTCAACGGGTCTCTTGTAGCTTTAATCAAGCTGCTTTCACACCTGCACTGCAAGCCTGAACTTTAACCAGTAGAGCTGTAGGTGTGAACGCAAATGTCTGAATCAGTTGTACTGGACATTAATCTGACCTTATCCTGCCAGCTCCCTGGTATGGTAAGGTCGGTGTAAAGGCCAACTGAGCAGGTCATCGTCCAGAGAAATAACAGTGAGCCAGTGGGTGTGTTGATGACATTTGGTCTCCTGCACACACCTCTACCCAGGTGCCCTCCTCCCAGTTTCTTATGAAGACACAGATGTATCTTTTACTTTTACGTGACCCACCCTACCGGTCACATGTTTAAGAACACCTCTGTTTTTTCAGTTGTTGAAATGTATACAGTGTAATGTCTCAGTGCAGTTGAAATGTAAGCATTTAAAATGAGTCATGGAATCTTAAATCCTAAATTTTTGACTCTTGTGTTGTTCTTTCTACTGTGGAGGTTACGTTGTTTGGAGAGTAGAGTTGTGCTGTAGGTTGCTTCACTTCTGGCTTCTGTCCAGTTCAACCCAAACTAGCTAGTTTTAGTGGGACCTTAAGTATTCTCACATGACCCCAAAGATTTTCATGTGACTATAATTTCATGTCCACTAGAGGGCACTTAGCCCCCATGAAGGCCCATGTTGACTCATGACCAAGACTGAAAACTCATGTGGACAGTGCGGTGGGCCACTGTGAGGAGGAGCTACAGGAACTGAAACAGCTGCTGCCGAAAATCCAGTCGGCTGCAGAGATTACAGCCTCTGACCTTTTCCTCCTCAAAACTTTTATGACAAAAACAGTTACTTTTTCATGAAACCAGAGCGACACGTTGACAACATGTTGCACACACATACACGACCTTGGACAGCTTACACAGGGAGCCTTGATGGGAAACTGCTCGCCCTTGTACCCCCCACCCCTCTTCTAGTAATTCAGAATCTGCAGACTGTGTTTCTAAAAAGAAACAGATCTTTTCTGCTCATAACACAGCCCAATATACTGGCAGACATGTTCACAGAACATTTTACTCACACTGTTGAATACGTGTACTAGTCAATTTATAGTCTGCAATACAAGTCAATCACAGACAACAACAGAGAGACAAACAAACACAGTTACAAACAAAACTAAGAAGAACGAGTGCATAATATATGTAAAAAGAGAAAAATATGATAAACAAGAGCCAGTAAAAAGAAGAGTTTTATTAAAAAATAGAATAAATTATCATGCATAGACTGTTGAGTATGGATATAATGTCCCTATAATATTCTGGACACAAGTTGTGATCATCGCATTATATAAGTTTGTTGTTGTTGTTGTTATTGTTTACCACCAAGAATCTTATTGCTTGCAGCCTCAGGATCATCTGAAGAGGAAGAAAAACACTGAGTCAGACTTACCAGAACAAACTGGTGCTGCTGAGGTCATCCGATAGACAGAGCTGGACTAGACTGGACTGGAAGCTTTGAACAGGTTTGATCATTTACTGCGAGCTCAGCATCTCCTGCTCCATGGCAATCAATGATCAGGCCAGTTAAAAGGTGATGAGGCATCTTCAGCCTTCGACCACATGGGGAGATGTTAACATGTAAACCACAGATTACAGTGAGAAGTCAATTTAAAGTGAGAAATAAGGGAATGTGATAATGAGAAGGACCAAATGTCAGCAATAACCTGATTATACAGTGTAGCTTTAGTTCCCCGTGTGTTTCCAGCAGGGATGTGGCAGAAATGTGGGTCACGTTTGACCTTCAGTCTAAACATTTATCACAGATTACCTCAGATTAGAGCATGATTTGTCCTGTGCATACTTCCTCAGTGTTGTTCTCTTACTGCTGTTGTGCGATTGTCACATTTTATGCCTGTTGTGTTAGTAATGGGTGAGCTGAAACCTTTTTAGATAAGTGCTGCTGCCCTTTAACTTCTCATATTCTTTTTTAACCCCTGTCCATTTCCTCAAGAGACTTTTCCTTTTGCCAGGCTGTTATTGTAGATAAGAATTTGTCTTGCCTGGTCAAAAAAAAGTTAAATACAATAAATAAAATTAAACCTCTAAAATCCACTGTTTATCAGCATAATGGTGTGAAACTTGGTGACAGGTGAGGTCCCCTCCATGTGACCTTTATGATGGAGGCACAGAATAATCATCTTAAAGACACAAGCATGAACAACTTTCACCAAATTTGCAAACGTTAGGAAGAAATGTACAGTAAATTGGGATATACAGAGGCCTCAGCGCATGATGAGCATTTTCATTTTGTCCACAGAAGATAAAAAAATGTAATCTTTTCCAAAGTACATCATATGTGACATTGTTGTGATTTCTTACTTTTCACACAGCCACATGTTCGAGTATTGAAATTATGTTTCATATGTGAGAAATCCAAACAGACACGTGTCATTTTCAGATGTTTCAAGTTTAAATCACATGTGATAAATATCATATACAGACATATGTGGAGTTTGGATATTCCACATGTAAGAAAAAATCACATCAAAAAACAAAATTCACATGCACTTTTTTTTAGTTATGTATATTTTATCGATAGTAATGAAGAATATGGGGGCATACAGACATCGTTTTATGCCTGTAGAGCTTTGGGTTACTCCCTGAGCTCGCCAGTTCATTTTTCTTCATTTAGTGCCAGTAATCATCACTTTTTAAAAAGTGACACAGTGTTTCTTCTCACTCTGCTCTCTCTCTCTCTCATGAGGAGTTTCACAGACTTCTGGAAAAGGGAGGAGGAGGAGGAAAGGAGGAGTTCTTTTGTCTTGTCTGGATAAAAGCTGCTGCAACAGGAGCATTAAAAGAATTTGTTTGCAAAGCCATAATATTTATTCTTAACCTCCAGTGGTGTGTATTTGTAGTTACTGTTACTGCAATATTTGAAGTATTTGTACTTACCATTGTAATACTGCTTACAGATCACCAGTTTTTACATCTATCACTGCACAGTAGTAATATTTCTAAACATAGTACTAAAAGTATTTGTAGATTTAAGATAGATATTCTTTGTGCATGTATAGTCAACCTAATTGTCAAAGCTGCTTCAGTGCATTGACTGTGGGTGTAAAGTAAAAAATAGACTCGAGTATAAAGTAAAGTCCAGTAAAATGCAGGACTACGAGGAGACGGTGTCGTTCTTGGGGACCTGGGGCCCGTTCCAGAGGAGAGTCTTCTTCCTGCTCTGTCTCACCTCCATTCCATGTGGATACAACATCTTGTCCGTCATCTTCCTGCTGGCCAGCCCCCCCCACCGCTGCCACATCCCTGCTCACAGCAACCTGAGCCAGGACTGGATCCAGGCCAGCATCCCAGTACAGGTCAGAACCAGTCAGAGCTGGAATCAGGCTTGTTCAGACTGAATGAGTCTGACAGTGATTAATAAAGTGAAAAAAAAAAGACTTTTATTTCATCATCTGTCTTTAATCAATTGATTAATTTTTTAAAATGTTTTTCCCCATAAGGCTTTAAATTGACTTTTTAAAAATTCAAAACAGCTCACTGTCCATTACAATTGTTAAAAACTGGCATATTTTTTATTTCTTATTACATTACATTATTTAAAAACTGTTTGTTAATGTGTCAGTTGAGTGAGCCATTCAAATTAACCACTGAAAAAAATTTTTATTCTGGTGGCACACTCTCCAGTCTTAAATGTAAGACATGGATGTAAATGTAACTATAATCATATCAGGTGCAAGATGATTCTCAGTCATACATGTGATGCTGATTTGAAGATAATTATGCATCATAAAGGTGGATAGTGTTTTTCTTTTCTGAGAGCTGCTCCTTTACTGTTTGCAGCTGCAGCTGAACTTTTGACTTCTTGTGTTTGTACGAGAGTTACAGAGTTTCTCACACTGAACATATCAGTTTTTCTAAATCTGACACAAGAAATCCCACTCGATAAAGGCCTTGCAGATAGTTTTAGGTTTACTTATCTCAACCCCTGGTATCAGTAAGGTCTTCTCTTATCATGTTTTATGATCTCAACCACCCGAAGTCTCACCCAAACCCAACACAATGGGGATTGGTGGAAACATTGTTTGTGATGCACAAGGAATTGAAAATTCTATTTGAGAAACTAAACATGTGTTTTTAAGACCAAAACACAACTGTATCCACACCTTTTACTCAAGTAAAGGTAAAAATACAGCAATGTAAATGTGCTTAAGTAGAATTCATGCATTCAAACTCTTACTCAAGAAAACTGCAGAAGTATTATCGGTTAAACACGCAAGTATTAAAAGTGAAAATACTCATTATGCAGTTGCTGTCAGTTTATATATATTTAACTCTGAAATATAACTGTAGTGCAGCAGTCTATGGATATTAGTGTAATAGTGTAAAACAGCAAAAACAAAGTCCCTCAGAACTGTACTGAAGCAGAGTATTTAAAGTATACTGTGGGACACTAAGTTAAAGATAAAGTTAAGTTATTTGTTATATGCAGCCAGCTAATAATTTACAGTATAGCTGGAGAGCCAGGCTATGATCCTTGTGCAAGTTAAAACTGGTCTAGTTTAGGCCAATGCGGTCTGCTCTGGTGCTCTCTACGTCCCCAGACTGTTGCTGCTGTACAGGTTGAAAATAATGATAATGCTGTTTCCTGTTCAGCAGGTGGCTGGGCAGCCGGAGAGGAGCAGCTGTAGCCGGTACGAGCTGGACATGGTGCAGAACCTGTCTACTTCTGTGCCGGGATTAAGTCCAGAGGTCCTCATCTCCAGCCTGAAGCAGGAGGGCTGTAAAGATGGATGGACCTACAGTACTGAGTACTACCAATCCACTGTAGTCACTGAGGTACTGAACTACTGCTGCTGCTAGTGTTACTACTACTAATACTGCATCTACTACGAGTACTAATACTATTATTTGTACTCGTTTTCACTATTTTCCTGTTACTATTAGTGACAGGGGCTGCTCCCGCCTACTGTATGTTACTGTTTAGACTTCAACATGTCTGGTCAGAACAGCCTATGTCTGTAAAACCACTGTTAGGTCGTGACCTTTCTCAGTGGTCACCAATCATTGACTTACTTCAGATGACTGCAGGAAGTTAAGATAAGAAACTGGAAATGACTGGATTGGTGTGTCCTGCACATAGTATCTGTGTGACGTAATGCCAGAACTTCTGCTGCAACAGCTCAGCTTCTGTTCTTAACTTAGTCTTCTGCATGTCCCATTTCTGTGTGATACTAAAGGTCCCAATAATTCACACAGCAATTGAGTGATCAACCAGCCAGTCAAGCTTTACTAGTACAGCACCTTCCATAAGCCAATAATAACAAGTTTAGATTAAAAAGACACAGCAAATGACGGAGCAGAGGCAGTGAAAGTATCGCCACAATCAAATTCTCCACAACACAGTGATTTACATCGTTGTACTCCCTACTCCTTTGAGGCAACTAAGTAACATTCATCTCAGCTTGGTGCCTTTTGTGAAACAAATTTTATCATGGAAGGACAAACAAGCCTCTAGCAAAGGGAGGTAACAAGTAGAGGCTGACGTCACAGCCCCAAGTTCAGTCTGGTAACTGGAAGCCTGGGCTCTGAAGAGCCGGATGCTCAAGGTCCAGGCTTGAAGGAGATGGGCACGAGAGAACAGGGCTCAGAGCTATGGCTGGATGCCAGAGGACTATGACAAGCTGGATACTTAAGGACCAAGATCTGAGGAGACGGATGCTGGAGGGTCAGGCAACTAAGAGATGGATTCTACAGGAATGGGCTCAGAGGACCAGGACATCACCTGGCTGTTTTTCCACAGTTTTTAGCTTATGTTTTTTGTGTCTGTTTTGTGTTTATTGTATTATTCCACGTTTCATTCCTGTGTTTGCTTCATATTCCATTGTTTCTGTCTGCTGTGTTATTCCCCTGTCTTCCAGTTTAACCTGGTATGCAGTGACCAGTGGAAACAGCCTCTTACCTCTCTCATCTACTTCCTGGGAGGATTGTGCGGATGCTTCATCTCTGGACAGCTCTCTGACAGGTACTTTCCAGTTTCATCTCAAACTGTGTCCTATAACCAATCTTCTAGCTGCTGCAGAGTTACTCTGGACATTCAAAAATCTTATGCTTTCACAGTCTGCTGTTGATTTGGATGAATGGCAGTGTCACACTGGCTTCCAGCAATATCCTCCTCCTTCAGCATCTCTCTTCCTCAGTATTAACATCTGAACACAGGACTGTTAGGTTGCTGTTGTTGCTGACACTGCTCTGTTGTATTTGTACTTCAGATTTGGCAGGAAGCCTGTTCTGTTCGGCGCCATCATCCTACTTAGTGTCTTCAGCAGCGCTGTGGCTTTTGCTCCGTCCTGGCCTGTCTTCACCGTGCTCTTCTTCATGCTGGGCCTGGGTCAGATCTCCTGCTACATAGTTGTGTTTGTACTGGGTAAGGGTGATTTTCAGTTTCAGGACACTGTAACCTCTGACCTTTACCCTTTATTGTTGTTGCTTTGTTGTTGACAGTGGAGTCACATTGGAGGCAGAAGATGATCATGTCCACACCAATGAGGACACATCAGAAATTCAATCTTATTCAGTCTGTTTGGACCTTGGATACACGAATTCTATTCATTTCCAACCCCAAAATGAGTCTTTAAAACAAAAGATGTTTTTGATTTGTATTGGAGACTAACATGGAGACAGAAACAGAAATACAAAACAGTCCACTGGACAGTTTATATCTGAGACTTTACTTCTTTTAAACATGGTGTTTCCTCCACAGGTTCCGAGCTCCTGATTGGTTCGACCAGAGTTCTCTTCTCCAGCCTGTGTTTGCCTTTTGTCTATGTGATTGCTATGATGCTGCTGCCGGGCACCGCCTACCTAGTCACAAATTGGAGACACCTGTCACTGATCATGGCTGTGCCCGGCATGGCCTGTATCCCCTTCTGGTGGTAAGAAGACCTCAGCACACTACTAAGATATAAATGCATCTTATTTTCTACACGATTAATTCATTCAGTTTGAAACTGACTTTTTTTTTTTGTCAGGTCTTGACAAATTTTCTAAGTGCTGTATGTATTTACTGCATGTTTTCCACCAAAAGATATTCTACTAATGAATGACAGATTATACCTTTTGTATTTTGTGTTTGTCTGTCTATCAGGCTGATTCCAGAGTCTCCTCGCTGGTTGGTGTCTCGTGGCCGTTTGCAGGAAGCAGAACTCCTGCTGAGGTCAGCAGCTCTGGAGAACCGAGTGGAACCTCCACATGTCATCTTCCTGTCATCCAACGTAAGAACCTCTAACCTCAGTCTTGCTCCAGCCTCTGAAGGACAGAGGCCGTTCTACTGTAGTTTCTGTCTCTCCTCAGGTTGAAAAGGCAATAAGCCAGAAGGTAGAGTCCCTGAGCTTCCTGGACTTGCTGAGGACCACAAACATTCGACTTATCACACTCATGCTGTGGCTCATCTGGTGAGTTAAAGCACTGGAATTCAGGAACTTCTTCCCTTATTTCCTCAGCAGTACTCCCAAAAGCGAGATGGACTGGTTTGTGAATTGAGAGCGAAATACAGTATCTCCCATACAATATCTCCCAGTATTGTCCCATTCCATAAATCTACTGTGGATGAGTCCTAATGATTTTAGTGCCCCTCTACCATTCCTCTAGCACCACCATCTCACATAAGTAATATTATAATCTAATGTTCGGATTGCCCCAACATTTCCTAATCACATTCCTTTGCACCAGAGGATAAACCCTTTACATTCTCATGACCCCCTTGACCTTTCCCCCCAAAATCTCCCTAAAGACAAATGTTTTAGTTCCACCACTGGTAAGTCTTTAAGTGAAGCAAACTCATCACTCTGTTGTTTGTTCTGTCCATTAGTTTGATATTGTCACTGTTACCAGCACTACAGCCTCTAGCTAACAGGACTTGAGACATTTTGTCTTGTTTTCCTGTTGTTTGCAGGTTTTCCTCGAGCATAAGCTACTTTGGATTGTCATTCAACATGTCTAGCCTCTATGGAAACCCCTTCCTAAACTACTTCCTGGTGTCGGCCGTTGAGGTCCCAGCATATGTCGTCAGCTGGCTGGCGGCGCGAAGTCTTCCTCGTCGCCTGTCATTTATTAGCTTTACCCTGCTGGGGGCACTGGCGCTTCTCCTCATTCAGGTCACTCTGCACAGTGAGTAAGACAAGTATGAGGTAGCTGTCTCCTCCACTTCTTTTTTTTCTCCTGTCTATGAATATAAAGATTAATCTTGTTTTAAAAAAAAAAAAAGATTTTTACTCTTATATCATACATGACAATAATAGCATTACAATAATAACAGTTGTAAATTAACCAATAAATTCCATTTTGAAACATTGGATCCTTGGGAGATGAAAATACTACTTTTATCACCTGTAAGTTAGCTACTGTTGGGCAATTGGCTAACTCTAAACCCGTGAGTCTCCAGGTGACTATTTAATGTTTCCAGATGACTTTTGGAACAAGAACCCTGGTTCCCTATGGAAATTCCTTGAAAACAAACAGTTTGTTTACATTGAATGTTTCTCACCAAAATGCATCACGTATCCTTCAGATATAAGAAATGTGTTTAATACATCTCCTTCCTTATATAACATTTACAAAGACAGGTTTTAAGTTTTTTAAACCCAGCATTGTTTACAGTCATGTTTCCTTCATATTCATCGCCTTTATTGCTGCATTGCTGCAGATCTTGATGTGTTACTATCACTTGTAGATCAGTGGAATAGTGTGAAACAATCGACTGGACTGTAAATCATGTCAGCCAGACCAATAAAACTGGGACTGAGTCATAGAAGAGAGATTTTCCCAACTCACAAAATAATGTATTTAGCTAATGAGTTTCAGTTTTGGAAATGTTGTTTAATCCATTCCTTGCATAGTTACTTGTATGTTGTGATTGGGCAATTGCAGTCTTTTGCTTCTCTTGTTTCCCTCATCACTGGCTTACAGTCCTCCTCCTCCCCTGCAGGTCAACCAGCTCTCACCCTGGCCCTGGTGCTGCTGGGTAAATTTGGCATTCTGGCTGGCACCGGAGTGTTGTATATGTACACTGGAGAGCTGTCTCCCACGGTCATCAGGAACACGGCAATGTCTTCCTGTGCCATGTTCTCCAGAGTGGGGTCCTCTATATCTCCATACCTGCTGCAGCTGGGTGAGACCTTGTAGAAGTAACAACTTTATGGGATAACAGCATTTGATTTGTTCATACAAGTTCATACTTGAAAATTTTGTACTATATTTAAAAAAAATATTTTTTGATCTGCAGAGAATTTGAATATTTACTGTAGTAGCAGTAGTATTTGTAGTAGTAGCCATAGTGGTAGTAGTTTTAGCAGTAGTGGTAGTAGTGGCATCAGGAATGTCATATTTTGTTATACATCAGGGTTCTTTGAGGCTGCATTCAGGTCAGACTTCAGTTTTTTCAGGGGCTAGTTTCAGTTTTACATGCTGAGATTCAGAGATTTCTGTCTCTCACTGATATCTCAACATCTAGACAAATAAAATCAAAATGAACTCACTCTGAGCTGATCTGCTTTTGTATTCAGCTGCTTTCGATCAGTTGCTGCCATGGATCGTTGTGGGTTCTCTGTCACTGCTCAGTGTTCTCCTCTGTGTCTTCCTGCCGGAGACCTTCAGGCAGCCACTTCCCGACACCATCCAACAGATGGCGCTCACACAGAAGTAAGTATACGCACTTACATTACAATGT
This sequence comes from Lates japonicus, assembly GCA_033238685.1. Taxonomy (NCBI): domain Eukaryota; kingdom Metazoa; phylum Chordata; class Actinopteri; family Centropomidae; genus Lates; species Lates japonicus. The sequence continues at coordinate 645,427 of BRZM01000102.1, read as the reverse complement.
TAACTGCAGGGCTGATTTTTGAATGGATACAACAAAACAAAGAGCAGGAGATGAAAACAGAAGCAGAGAAAAAGAAATCTATATGTTGTGTATGCAAAGAAAATAGACCAATTTGTATCACATATCCATTACAAAAAATTATCGAAGAAAAATAAAACAAGATGCTAGCAATGTAACACACACACACAAACCAAGCAAAAACACTTGAGAGTAAAATGAAAAAAACACTGTGTAATTCAATCTGAATGATGCATCTCTCCTCATCTGACTCACAGGTTCAGGTGGCCATGGGCCTCCATGACTCCTCCAAAGGATGATGGGAAGTTAGCTAAAGACCAGAACACTGCACCTGAGATCATCTGCACAACTCGCCTATAAGACTCCTGACACACCAACAAATTAAAACAAACAAACAAAAAAAACAAAAACAAAACTACACTAAAACTGCCCCAAACACCAAAACTGTGTATATTTTATACTGAGATTTTATTCTGTGACGGCAGGTTGGCTGTGTAGTTTTCTGTGTCCACCAGGTGGTGACTTGTGAACACTGGGAGATAACCTACAGTGCCTTTAGTGATGCATTCACTGACACCTAATGAAATGTAACAATAGTTTGTTATATGTCCATTCAGTGAGGGAGGGCCATGCAAAGCTTCACTGAAAATAAAGAGTCAGAATGACTGAATGGATTTCTCCCATTTGAGTCAATGGAAAGAGTGAAGTCAGAAGAATATTTAAAAAGGGTTTAATCACGGATTTAAAACCGCAAGTGAGTTTACTTCACTTTTAATTCAGTTATAATAACACTTCTTTTTTAATTTAGTGCCGAGTCATAACGTACATTATTTCAAGGCACTTTACAGAGTAAGTTAAGTATTACAGAGAGAAATCCAGTCCAGCAGCACTTTGTGACATTAGAGAGGAAAAACTTTCTTTTAACAGGAAGAAACCTCTGACAGAACTGGACTCAGGGTGGGCGGCCATCTGCCTCGACTGGTTGGACAGTAGACCAGTAAACATGACATGAATGTGAATCTTCCAATCTCTCTCAGCATGAATATGAAGGTGCAAATAAATATAAATCATAACCACAAATTTAAGGTGAGCATTAAAGTTAATGCGAATCCTGTAAATTAATTTTGCTCCTGCAGCAGCAGGTGTAACAGTGGTATCACCAGTAGTAATGCTACATTACAAGACTCAGAATTGGTAGTATAAACTTGAATTTTTAGTTGTGTTTATACAGAATGTATTGTTTGTTCACCAATATGGTGAAGTATAAGGTTATGTATATATTAAATATGATATAATAAATCAAGATTATGTCATTGAAAACGTCCATTTCATCATTTAACAGTGCAAACTAGGCACTGAAATGTCATCTCTTTAAATAACAAAAATTCTGTCACAGTTATTTATCATCTATATTACTGAATACGTCTGGTTTTGTTATTTGTTATGGTGACATGATGTTTTAATACGTTATTTTATTTATTTATTTTTTAAAATTTATTTGAACATAATTCTAATATATGAATGTAGGTTTTCCAATTTCTGAGGTAAGTGGAACGCCCCAGTGGTCTGAACTGGATAAGGCGTGGCCTGGCAGTGGCTCCGCCCCGGATACACGGCTCGAGTTTATAAAGCTCCACGAGAAAAGGCAATTAGGCCTTCAAAAAAAAAGCCAAAGAAAGAAATTATATATATGTATGTGTGTGTGTGTGTGTGTATATATATATATATATATAGAAACCAAAATATGAATTGCTCTTGTTGACAACTTAATAAATAAATTTAAAAAAATCAAATGTTCCTAAAGATATTTGGGGAAAACAAGAGTTAGTGAGTATCTTTTAATAAGACCAATGTATTTTTCTGCACTGTCCTGAAACTCAACCTTTGAGTTTCTCATCTGATATCATAGGGGCTATAATGTCTGATTATTATACAAACTCATGGCTTCTTCCTGTAGAGGGCCTGACTTAGCATCTAGTTTTTGAAAGTTAATACAGTTTTTGCAAAATAGAGTGACCACAAACTAATCATATAAACTAGTACACGCACGATGCACATTAAAAAACAGCTCATCAACTGACCTACTGGTTAATCCACTACCTCAGCTGCAGGTCACTGCCTGGTTTCTGGGTAAATAATGAAACTCATATCCAGTGGGGATCGATAGGAACCCTAAGAGCTCATTTTTGGAACGTCCACTGCTCCTCCGGGCTCTTATTTTGAAAAGTGTTTCATCGGAAGTTGCATTGTTTTATTCGGCTTCACTGAGGCTGCGCAGAGCAGCGAGCTCCACCGCCTGTTTTCTATGTTTCTACTGTTGTTAAAAGAAAACGGAGAAGACGCTGAAATCTGCGGCGTTTTTTCAAATGGAAAGTAGATTCAGTATCTGCTGATAAATCAGCCTGAGAGGAGGAAGAGGAGGAGAGGAGGAGCTGCAAAGGAGAAGGAGAGACAGAGGAAAGGAGGAGGAGGACAGGGAGAAAAAATCGGGGACAGTATAAAATGCTGCAGATTTGACTGAAAGGTAAGAAAATCCTCCCGATCATTACTTAACGCCGATCGATCCTAAAGTTGTCGATACTGAGTGGATGGAGTCTGAGGTCAAGGGGGTTTGAGGCGCAGCAGCCGTAGCCCGCAGCGGCTGAATGTAGGTCATTGTGTCTGTGGGCCGAGCCGAACCAAGCCGAGACAAACCGAGCCGGGCCGGGCCGTCCTGCAGCTGCAGCCAGGCCGCAGGCAGGCTGAGGAGGAGGAGGAGGAGGAGGAGGATACTGCAAGAACCAGACTCACCACAAATACTGATGCTACTACTCCTACCACTAATGATAATAATGATTGCAACGAGATATTTCTATTTAAAAAATAAATCACGTTCATAATTTTGAAACAAAGTTTTGTAGAATAGTCGACCACTAACAGAAAAGGTCTTTATTAAGAGTATTGCAAGTATAGGAAGTCTTTTTATTTTTTTTAGAAAATAAATTGTAAAGACCCAGAAATTTCTGAAAAGCATCACTTAAATGATCAAGTAAGAATTTAACTCTGAAATACTCCTGCAGGACTGTGTGGCTCTCCTATATCTGTTATAAGATATTAATTCTACTTCTGAAGCCTGATTTCTGCACCTATGTACGTGGCATCATCTCTACTCAAACCAATGAGAGGAGCACAAATCACAAATCAATACATTTCTCTTGTGAAATGGTCAGATCTGTTCCAACAAATGATACAAACACGAAGGTCACTGACATAATATTACTCCCAATCAAAAACCTAAATTAAGAGGTTCTCATGTCATGTCTACTACTGAAATTAAAACAAAGTAAAAGTAGAAAAAAAGGGGACAACAGGAGGTGCAAAGTACAAATGATGTATGGGTCACTGATTACTGTGTCCCACATTAGAAACTATGGATGAACTGAACAGGAAGCTGATTATAAATTATATAAGGTGGTAGTAATAATCATAATAAGAATTATTTTTAAAGGAATAGTCAAACATTGTGGGAAATGTGTTCCAGTGTCATACTGAACAACGGACGTGAGTGGTATAGATATTCTCCTCTATCTATGCCAGAACTGTGAGAGCACGCATGAGAAAGTTTACACTACATAAAATTGTGTCAATAAAACAATGAAAACAATGGTTATTGGAACCACCAAACCTCAGAGAGACGGTTAAAAGAAAACCAGATGTTCAACCAACCACTGAACAGACAGAAATGTAAACCGACTGATTTACTAACCCTGCTAACAGTCGGTAAATCACAGACTCAGCTGAATGTGAAGCCAAGAATCAGAATCTGCCGGGAGAGCTGCCAGCTGAGAGAAAATCCTCACAGAAAATCGCTGTGCTGTCTGTGTAACAGTCCTGTAATACTTTAGTGAGGGTTTGTAGTGTGACTGTGCCGCTGCAGTGTTTCATAGTGATTCTATAGTAGTTGTCTTTACCACCCACAACATGGCTGTTACACTCCTGTGTTGACTTACAGTGTGTTTGTCATCGGACCAGAGAAATTGCTATTCACAGAGTAACAAGGGTTCATGCAGAGGTTCGCATCTATTGTGAACCTAAGGACAAGTTTATGAGTCTGTGGACTAGTGTCTCTAACTGTGGACTAATGACTGAGACAATGGACTAGTGTCTGCGTTTGTGGACTAATATCTGAGACTGTGGTCTAGTAGCTGAGACCGTGGTCTAGTAGCTGAGACTGTGGTCTAGTAGGTGAGACTGTGGTCTTGTAGCTGAGACCGTGGACTTGTGTCTGAGACCATGGACTAATGTCCTGAGTAAGGAGTCACAGAATGGACACAGGAGGGAGGGAAAATGACAGGAACCAAAAAGTGTTTAAATGTTTAAAGGTTCCTGTGAATGTCAGTGACAGTCCGACCTTGTTTGCGTGTGTGTCAACAGATGTCAAACGTTACCATGGAAGCGACCACCATCCTCCCCATCCTCAAGAAGAAACTGGCCTTTCTGTCGGGTAAAACACACACACACACACAAAATATGGGATAACTTGTCTTTGTGTGTTTAATCTCATTTTACATGTGTTTGGTGAGTAATCAGATTACTCCCCTCTCTGCTGGTCTGGTTTTTTTTTTTTTCTTTAGGGGGCAAAGACCGGCGCAGTGGTCTGATCCTGACCATCCCTCTCGGTTCAGATCAGACCAGCATGGAGGAGCTCAGCGCCACGCTGGACTACCTTCTCAGTATCCCCAGGTACACATGCACATGCAGCAGTAGTGACAGTCTGGTGTGTGTCTGTGTGCTGCTGTGTGACTCAAAGACAGTTCTGTCTTGTTTCTTATGCCTTTGGACATATTTGGAGTTAACTTGTCACAGAAGAATTTCTGGATCTGTACTTGGCTCCAGCATGTTCAGCTGTGTTGGAAAAGGCTTAAAGGATGATTCCAGTTTATTCCAACTTATCTTCTTAAGGCTCTGGACTGAATATGTGGCCACCCTGATTATAAGATAGCCCCTCCCTCTCTAGCTGCTGTTTTTGGGAACTTTTTAAGCTAAGTTTTAGTTAAACTTATTAATGGGTCAAACCTGTTCTGGAGGATATAAATAAATTGTTTGCAAGAGGGGCCAGGAAGCATGCAGATGTTCACAGATGTGTATTCAGAGGCATGTTTATTTGCTCAGATGTGTATGCTTTGAGATTTAGTGAGATCTCAGGCTGGCGTGTTCACGTGTGTGCTCTTATTTAATGTGTTTTATTGTGGTGTTTGGTTTTTATGCTGCAATTCCCTCAATCTGACACAGTCTTCTCCTGTGGGAGACGTCGAGACAAAACACTTAAATAAAGTTTCCCCGAGATTCTGCCAGAGTCCTCGTCCTTCAAAACCTTTCTCACGTAAAAGTGAAACATTAAAATACTGCTTAATGTAGAGTATAAATCACGCATTTTTGTTTTAGCCGTCTGATTTTTTGGAGGGTCTTCTCGTCAGGAAGCTATTTCCTCCAAAACAGATTACACAAGCTGTTAGAAACTCCTGTGATTTTTCCTCTGAGCATGATAAAAACTGTAACAGACTCTCTTGCAACACTCTGTAGGAGCTGGTGCTACAAAAAGAATATCTGATGTTGCAAAGATGTAAATGTCTAGTCCTTGAGTTTAATTATGATCCCTGCATTTTTGAACATTATTTCCAGAAAATAGCCACATATTTGCAAACAGTGAAAGTAAGGCTGAAGTTGTAATTAACTGGAATTATCCCATAAATCCTTACAAATACATCTGCCAGCCGACATCCTTTTGATTTAAAGTCTTTTAAGCTCCAACGTCCTCAAACTGGCTATAAAACAGTATTGCGTTCAAAAGATAACTTCTGATTTGGATACTCACTTTTCCAATTTAAGTAGTCGCACACGAACGCACCACTCTGGCGCTTCTGAAGCTGTCTGCACGCAAACCCAGATACTGTATGAAGAGGAAACTCTGTATGTAAATATTGATGATTGTTGTTCTATGAAATGCTTCCCCTCTCTCTCTCTCTCTCTCTCTCGCTCGCTTGCTCTCTCTCTCTCTCAGTGAGAAGTGTAAGGCTCGGGGTTTCACCGTTATCGTGGATGGACGGAAGTCTCAGTGGAACATTGTGAAGACTGTGGTGCTCATGTTGCAGGTACAGACGCACGTAACGTCCCTCTAGGCCCCAGCACAGAGAAACACGGGCCCCAGTAATGTCACACGTGATGTCGGGATAATTAACAGCTGACGATGCTGTTAATGTGTTTCAGAATGTGATCCCAGCCGAGGTGTCGCTGGTCTGCGTGGTGAAGCCAGATGAATTCTGGGATAAGAAGGTCACGCACTTCTGCTTCTGGAAGGAGAAAGACCGCCTGGGCTTTGAGGTGAGTCTCCCGGCTGCTTCAGGACAAGCCAGATTCAGGCCTTCCTTTTATGCTCACAGACCCTCTCCAACTGAAATGATCTCTAGACGTCTTTGTGGAGTTTGAAACTTTGCACCTGAATTGAAAAGGACTTGTGAGTTTGTTTTTTTTCTTACTTTATAAACCAGAGATTTTCACACTTGAGCCGAAACAGAGATTTTTTTTCAATCTGAGGCCGGGTTTCCAAAAGAATTCTGTAAATTTGTTGAAGTGTGAATGCTGAAGTGCAGCCACAAAGAGCCGCTTTTATTCTCATTTTAAAACAAAATTGCTTTTCCTCCCCTGCACTCTGTGTCGCTGTGCTACACTCACCTCTGTCAGACACTGAGAAATGTACTGGTCCACCTTTTTGTTTCTGATCGCTGACTGTGGTTCCCTCTGATTTCCTCGACACAAACGCTACATGTTTGTTTCAGAATGGGTGAAATTAAGTAGTTTGTACGACGTGTTGTTCGGCCACTTTTATAAAGGTTAACGTGTTTCTACCCGTATTGAGCAGCTGCACTTGGAGAACGCTCGAAAAGCCTCGCAGACGAGAGGGAGACCCATGTTCGTGTTTTTAATCAGAGTAGAGACAAACACACCATGTGAATTTACAGTTGTTGACGTTTTGGTCTGAAGCACGCACACACACACACACACACACACACACACACTCTCACTCACTCACTCACTCTCTCCTGAGTTGTGTTGTTAGCTGATATCAAACAGAGACAAACAGAGCCAGCCACAATAACCTTGAGCATCATTAATGTCCTGAGTGCTGCTGGAAACCTGAGCCAGGATCAATGGCGTGCGTGTGTGTGTGTGTGTGTGTGTGTGTGTGTGCGCGTGTGAAATTTTCAGCCTCCTCATCTATTACAACAGATGGTTTTACTGACAGAGATCAGTAGTCACTGTGACCCAGATTCCTGCAGCCATGTTGGCTCCATGGCCGTTACCACGGTAACCAGAGCAAGTTGGTGGGTCTGTGGCACCTTCAATGTTGATAGATAATACATCTCAGTTAATGTTTAGATTGCTTTACTTTTTTTTATTTAGTCGAAGCGGGATTGTCTTGTCGTGTGCTGAGACTCTCCCTCCCCTTGGTGTGTTCGAGGCCGCTCGGACATTTAAGAGTCGGCTAATGATCAGCAACTGTTTTGATGCAAGGAAAGGTGTCCATGTTCTGCTCATGTGTAAGCTGTGAACATGCAGTTAGAAAGATTGTTTCAATTCTGAATATATTTTAATAGAGGAAATCTTTAGTGCTTCGATTTAAAAACAAAAACATCCTGGGATTGAGTTTATTGTTTAAACCTGTTGGAGGGCTCATCTTCCTCACTAACAGACACACAAACACACAGAGCTGCAGGAAGGGAGATGCCACTGATGGTGTTAGAAATGTGACTCATCCAAACTATGGTGTGTGTGTGTGTGTGTGTGTGTGGATGTCACAGTGGGGTGTGTGTCGTACAGCTGCTCTGAAGTCTGACCTAACATTTAAATAAATGCACACTCACACGCCCTGAGCTGAGTCCAGTATCTCTGACAGCGTCTGCTGCAGTGACAACTGGAGGACAGACTCACAACCAGCTGTCTGACTGTCCAGGTTCCTTCGTAGAACACTCCCTCACACAAATGTTGTTGACAGAGTTCACAGACTGATAGAACGGTGATAAAGGATGAAACGTATGAACAGGTATACACACAAAAAAAGATAAATATTGGCTAAATTTTGATAAGTAAAAGCTTCGTAAAACCTCAGATGAGCTGGTAATGAACACTGAACACTATCTCCATATTTAGAAAGTGCTCTGAGAGAAAGCCGAAGGAGAAGTTTGTCTTGTGATCCAACTCTGTTTGGTTGATAGACTGAAGCACTGTTTGATATATAATCTGTGATCAGAAGAGATAGTGTTAAGAATGGCCCTACAGTTTGACTCATGAGCCAAAAGCTTTCTATAAAACACTGTAGAAGAAGCTAAGTCATCATAGTCAAGACTGCAGTGACTCTCAGTGTTAAGAAAACAAGGACTATAATTATTTCCTCCCCAAAACATTGAATCAAATCAGCATCTCCTGCATCACCCTCAGTCATCACAGCTTTGACGGGGTAACGAAAAAAGAAGAGAGGCCGTCGTATGTCCTTGACCACGCCTTTGTATTAATCAAGGGCCAATTTCTTCCTCTATCAGATTGTTAAGTTAAACCATTCTCTTTAGTGTCCGCCACAGTGCAGTGCTGCCTGATGACATCTGTTGACAGCTGGGTACTAGTACTAGTACAGCAGGGCCTGAATCTCCGCAGCCAAGTCTTCTTTTTAATATTATTATTTTTGGGGGCTTTTTTTGCCTTTTTATTTGACAGACAGTGGAGAGAGACAGGAACAGGAGGGAGTAGGGGAATGACACCGGCCAGACCAGGAGTCAATCTGGGGACCAGTGCTGCTCAGGCACCAAGGCTGCGGTGGCACGCGCAGCCCCCAACCATCTGCCATATCAAGTTCTTCTCTCACTCGTAGGTGACCCTAGCAGGACAGGCAGCCTTGTATGGTAATTCTAGGGCCGATCAGGTGATCAAAGCTACGAACACGCATGTCCTCGAGAGCAGGAACCAGATAACAAGAAAAACGAAAGGTTTAGGTTAAAAATCTAAAAATGTATTGCTGTTGAATGATTAACATGCTCTCCCGCATGCTTATGTCTTTGCTCTGCCAGGTGATCCTGGTTCAGCCAATAAGCTGACCTCGTTGCATCAACCCTGTCAGCTGACGTGACGACTCTGAGGAAGCCTGACCACACCACAGTGACTGGCTCAACAAGCAGATTTATTTATTTTATCTAAATAAATCCATGCATTATGTGATTTTTTTTTTTTTTTTTTTTTTTTTAGAAATGAAAGTACTTGTTGCTGTGGTAACTCGCGCCAGGTTTTAATTTTGGTTTGAATGTTGCAGGTTTTGAGAAGTTCACCAAGGAGTCGTGACGTCACTGCTGACGAGTTGCCCATCATCAATGATGGTGACAAGGGCAGCTCAGGACAAAGACAAGTATCAAGACACACACACACACACACACACACAAGCAACTACAGGCTTCAAAGTACCAACAGTAGACAGGTAAAATACAGAACTGTGTCTGTCTGTCCTCTGCAGATCAGCTGACTGTGCCCTCTTGCCATCCTTTTGACCCTGAGATCAGTCCTTCAGACCTGTAAATATCATCTTCTCCTCATTCAATCCCCCTTTCACATACAAGAAGACTGACTGAGGAAGTCAGGTCAGTTTATTTATGTGGACGATTCAAAAGTGCTTTAAAAAAAAGACCAAATACACTGCGAAAACCAATAAAATAAATTAACAAGAACTCAAGAATCGAGATAACAGGCTCATGGCATGAGAACTAAAACCTCTTCATGCTGACTCGTACACAAAAATGAAGATGGGTCTTAGACAGGTTGTAAAACATCAGTGAGGGATGATGAATAGCGAGGCAAACTACTCTGCAGTTTAGTGTTTAGCAGTGATTGGTCAGGAGATCTGAGGGAGAAAAAGAGTTCAGAGATGTAACCTGCTGGCTGTCTGTGCAGTGCTTTAAGGATAAATAAAAGCTGCAGGTTGGGGAAAAGAAGGCAGAGTGCCTGATTGCTATTGGATGGGTTTGGAAGAGGCTGATTAGTTTAAAGTTTCAAACCAGAATAAGAGAGAACACCCAGGCATCAAAAGACACAGAGACCCAGAGTGCTGATTACAGGGTGAGAGTGGTGAACTAGTTTGGAGACAGGTAATGGTCTCTTGACACGCTTTCAGCAGTTTGACTTGCCAAATTCAGAGGTCTCTCAGTTAGTGTGACTGTCCTCTGCTGCAGGTCAACAGGGAAACACTGTCTTGAGACAACACTGAAATTAAAACACAGAAAGGGATCTTTTAATGGCCGGTATGAACAGGATGAAAGGTTACGGCAAGCAAAACTTTTCAATGCATGTATAGGTGCTTAGCTACTGTTTTAAGAAGACATCATCTCCCGTGATCAAATCCTGGCTGTGAGATCAAATCAACCAAGTTTCCTGTCAGGGTATCTGGGCTCACCATGACCGGAGAAGGAGGTCTGGGTTTCTTATTCTTGCTGCCACCAAGACCTGGAGCGATAGACACTGGAGGATGGATGAATGATGGATGGATGGATGGCTGTGTTCACTGTACTGAGCAGCCTGTGTCTGTGTAAGCTGGGCGGAGGTAAAGAAGCTCCTTGTTTGTGGTACCACCCTCCCTCTACCAGCCCTTTCATAATGTAACAGCATGTACACAAACACTGATGTGTTATTGTTTTAGATGCTTTTATAACAGGCTTTTAAATCCCCTCTCCTCTCTCTCTCTCTCTCTCTCTCTCCCTCCCTCTCTCTCCCTGTCTGCGTGCAGGTCATGAGCTGCTGTCGGAGCTGCAGCAGCGTCGTTTCAATGGCTCAGAGGGAGGAGGAGGAGGAGGAGGAGGAGGAGGAGGAGGGCAGGTGTGAGGAAGTTAGCTGTCAGTTTGGTCCAAGTGACTGTGCTGGTCCAGGCTCAGACAGATGGATGAATGAATGGATATAATTCAGGCGCTTTGTTTATATTTTCTCTCTCGAACTGTCGTTGTTGGAGATGGAGCTTCTGAATGCAGTCATTGAGCTGTTCTGGAGTACTGCGAGGGTGCTACAGTATGAAGGACAGCCTGAGCATCCAAGCCACAGTCGCTCTGTTGAGCATCTTTTGTCTCAGAAGCAGCACAACCACAACATCAGCAGCATGCAGCAGAATGGAGTGCTCCGACGCTCTCACAGTATCACATAATGGATGAGAATTCAACTAATTCAATTCAATTCCATTTTATTTTATATAGCGCCATATCACAACAATCATCATCTCAAGGCACTTTTCATATAGAGCAGGTTAGGGGTTAGGTTAGACCCAACAGATCCCACCATGAGCAAGCACTAGGCGACAGTGGCAAGAAAAAACTTCCTTTAAGAGGCAGAAACCTCGAAAGCGAACCGGACTCAGTGGGCGGCCACTGCCTCCCACCGCTGCGGTAAATATGGAGAGGGGGGAAGGAGAATAGCGAGAAGAACATAGCATAAACACGGGCTCCATATATAAAATGTAAGGTGATGCCAATACAGTAGTAGTAATGATATTAGTAAATAATAAAGTATTAATCACAACGTAGTAATAAATCGAATAGCAGCATAAGCTATTTCTAATTACAGAAAGGAGGGAGTTGTAGGAGCAGCAGGAGACATAAAATATCTGTTGCCTAATACTTTGCACAATGCTCTAATAAACCCAGATTCATAGTCCTGCCAACATGTAGCCAGCAGGTTTGTGCGATTTGAATGATGTCTGTAGAGGTTATATTTCATTACGCATGTAGGTCCATAATGGCTTTGTTCAGCTATCGTTATTATAGGTGCCGATGTTTAAGTGTCCATATACATTTGGCTGTCTTTTCATGAGATGGCTACTGACAGATGTCCAAATCACTCCAGAGAAGCAAGCAGAGACTTGTGGGTTGTATCGAATGGTAATCTAGAAAATCTCCTCTTTGTTTGGTCTGATTTCTTTTCCTTGACCTCATGGGAAAATGTCATGAGGTCAAGGGAAGGATAAGAAGGAGAACTGAGAAGGAATTAAGAAAGAGAACTAGTATTATAATCCTCACCAAGTTAAATCCAGCTTTTTTTTAAACTACCTTTATTTATAACACAAGGAAGACGAGAGTTGTAGGCTACAAGGTTTCTGTCCAACACTAATAATATAATAACATGAGAATATGCTATGTTTTTTTTATGTGTTTGTTATAGAGAAATGCTTTTTAGAGAGGGGAAGGATTTTGAAGTTTTGGATCGTGGTTGAAGCATAAAAACAGGAGCTCTGTTGTGTCTACGTGATATGTGAATCTGCCGTGTAACCACAACTGCACATCGCTTTTAAACACTGTTGCTGCCATCCCACCTTCCGCAAGGAAGGTCCAGTGTATCCCTCTGCTAAAGGAGAGAAGAGAAAGACTGAGGCTCCTTTCCTTAACGCTAGGAGAATCAACCGCTCTTATCATGGCTGCTACTGAAGGCTACTCCAGGTCATTTCACTCATTTAGGAACCTTCCTAAGCAAAGGACTATTCAATCAGCAGCCGTGACGCCTGGACTATAACCTCACAGGTCTTCCTCCTGACCTCCCTCTCACATCTGACTTTCAGGTCCAGCCTGGTGTCCCAACAGGAGGTTGCCAGCTCAGCCTCAGGAGAAGCTGCTGACTCACTAGGAGCATATATAGTACACCAGATACCAGGAGCTTCCGTGTGCGAGCGAAACAAACGAATGAAGCAGATTTGTATCCACCAAGGTCATGCAGGTAATACTGGTTTTAGACATTTTACAGCAAAATGCCAAATGTTTGCTGTTTGTAGTTTCTCAAATGAGAGACTATGCTCACATCTGAAACGAGTATTTTGGGGGTTTAGACTGTTGCTGAATGTTTGATAATGCAATTGGCTCCCAGGACATTATGACTGGCTTTTCAATATTTTCTAGATTTTTATAGACAAATGGGATTGATCAGTTAACTGAAAAAAAATTATTGGCAGATTAATCAGTAATGAAAATAAAGCAAGAAGCGTAGCCTAGTCAGTATGCAGTTTCAACTGTGTCGGCTTCACTTCGTGGGCGGCTAGGCTCAGGAGGTAGAGTTGCCGTTCACCAATCACGACTGAGACGTCGTATTGTTTAGGATCGTGTGAAAATTGAGGATGAAACAAAGGAGATAACATGTTTATTAGTGAGATTTTATGTGTAGAATATATATGTTTTACCTTTGACAGAGTTAGCTAGCTGTTTCCTGCTTCCAGTTCAGCGGCTGCTTAATTGGCTGCTGACTGTGGCTTCATATTTACTTAACAGGCACCTAAGAGGTATCAATCTTATGCTCTAACTCAAGAGTGAAGCATATTTCAAACAACCAGTCCTTTAATAATGTCTACTGCCCTCGTGGCACTTTTTCAGACTATAGAGGAGGGTTCCAAAGGTAACAAAGTCCGCCCTGCCACAGACCTCTCAGTTCTAAAAGTGTCTCACCTGAATCTTTATCGCCCAGCCTTGACCCTTAGAAAGGTGTCAGTGGCACTTTCACTGCTCCTCAGCCTTCATTAGAGGTAGACTCTACTGACTCTACTGTGATTACTAGCCTTGTGCCGCAGGGGCTGATGGGTGACACCACTGTCTTGAGATGAGCCTGCCATGGTAACCACAACATGTCGGTCGCTAGCCTGGAGGATTTGAGGTGGTCTGGGGGGGTTGGCCTAGTTCTGGATCAAACTGTGTGTGTGTGTGTGTGTGTGTGTGTGTGTGTGTGTGTGTGTGTTAGCTCTTCAAGGCATCACTGACCTGATAAATACAATTGGATCATGATACTGACACACACATCTGGCTAGACGGTTCCAGATGTTACTGTACTGTATAGTACTATTGTGAGCATTTTGACTTCAACTCATGGTAAAATCATCACCACTGTGTATGATTTTATTTGCATCAGACAACACAGGCAGCTCAGCTGAAATATAAATGTTACTACCAACAAGACACACCACAATAGTTTCTAAGCAATAGCTTTTAATTCAAATTGTAAATGCTGTGAAAATATAAATATTTAATTAGATACTCAATGATGAAAAGTAGCATAAAAGATATTTTCCCCTTTGTGTCAATAAGGAATTGTTGAACTAATTTTTAAGCACTGATTCTACAGATGTAGCCCAGTTTGAAACAGGCAGTCAGCTTGAGACATGAACCTGTATGGAGTTTGGAAATATGTGGGGCAGAATGGTAAAATCCAGAATCTAGTGTTTTTGAACTTTAACTGCACTAGAGACTAAAGTCTATTCATCTCCAATTCCACTGCTGTGACTGATCATTTTAAATCTGTTTCTGTGTCTCGTTCTCTAGTTCCATGTTTTTATTTCAGTTTACTTTGCTCTAACATGTAGATATTTTTGTGTTGGGCAAAACACACCAAGGACAATATGAGGATAAACTGTTTTATATAATAACAGATTTATGAACATGTGATTAAGGATGTGACATCGCAGGAACCCTAGAGCTCCTGTTGGTCACCCACAATTGCAGCCTGGGGACTGAAGCATTACACTAGAGACAACGTCTCCCTAAAAGCCTTTTTCACAGCAGACATTTTGACATGACACAGTCAGAAAAGCACAGGTATAAATTACTTATCTGCTCAGGGTCCTGGTACTCTGCATGCTGGCTCAGAAGGTCATGACTTACTGGTCATAGCGCTTCTGATGGTGTGTTAGCAGCACACAAACGGAGGTGAAGCTTGTTTCATTGAATACCCTTTGGGAGTCAGTTGTTCTCATTTTTATGTATACAGGCTTGTATTCTTGACTTTGACTTTCCTGGCTCAAGCTGTGCAAGTATTCCAACTGTGAGTCAGATAACACTGTCTATGGAGAAAATTAATGATGTAAAAGGGAAATAGTTCCTCCCACCTCTGCCCCTAAGGAAGATCACAAAGTCTGTATTTAGTTACATTTGTCAGTGTACAGTGATTTCTATTTGTCTTTCTCTCAGGTCGTTACCTGGCTGCAGGGTCCAGGTTCAGAGCTATTAAAGACTCATCAGGCGATCGGAGACTCGATGCGAGCGGCTCAGGCCCTGCAGCAGAAACACGAGGAGATCGAGAGCCAGCACAGTGTAATGCAACGCAATGAACACATGATTAGAAAAGAACAGATTCAGATAGCGCAAGCCTGACTCCTGACCTCTGTGTGCATGTGTGTGTGTATGTGCAGGAGTGGTTTGCGGTGTACGTGGAGTTGAACCAGCAGATCGCTGCCTTGCTCAGCGCCGGGGAGGAGGAGGAAGTGGTGGAGCTGAAGGCGCTGCAGCAGCAGCTCAGCGACGTCTGCTACCGACAGGCGGCTCAGCTGGAGAATCGACAGAACGTCCTGCAGGCGGCGCAGGGCTTCCACAGCACCACGCAGGAGGTAATACTTGTCCATCTTTCTGTACTTGCGAGGGCCTTCACTGACAGAATGCATTCTCTATCTGCTAACTTTAACCATCACAACTAAATACAAGCTACAATACAAGCTCCATCAAGAGAGAAAAAACACTAAATATGATTCTTTGATTCTCAGCAGCTCTTCAGGAGGTGACCTGCTGGATCATTTGCTGGTCGAATGTGTACAAGTAGAAAGAAAGTAAAAGTGCGTGTGATGTTTTCTGAGCAATCAAAAGCTTTTTGTGTCTCTCTGCAGTTGTCCCAGCAGTTGGACGGTCTACTGGGCATGCTCTGTGCTGACGTGGCCCCAGCCGATGGAGCTTCAATTCAACAAAACCTCAAACTGCTGGAGGAGAAGCTGCAGACTGTCGGTTCGTGCTCTGACTGAAGAATCTTGTGATGTTTCCTCTTAATGAGTGATTCTTTAATATTTCTCTGTGGTGTTAATTATTAAGTCTGTACATCTACATCTTTTATCTGTGTGGCAGAGCAGTGACACGTTAACTGAGAGGTGTATTGAAGTTAATCTGTGACATGAACTGTCTCCCCTCCATCCAGAGGCAGGTCTATCTTCTCTGCGTCAGAAGGGGGCGCTGCTGATGGAGCAGATGTGCAGCCAGCCGACATGGTCTCTGGAGGAAACCGAGAGTCCAGCTGGAGAACAGCAGGACAACGTTCAGCACATCCAGGCTGTGATGGAGGAGATGCAGCTCCGCAAGCAGAGGTTACCTTTTTTGGCCTTGACGTGAAACTTGAAACTGCAACAACATCTTTTTTTCTATATCCTGCTGCCTGCAGAGTCTGAAACACCACTTTCATTTTTGATAAAACACAATAAAACTGCTGAACACTCTGTTCAACAACTTTCATTTTGTTGCTGTAATGAACACTGCAGCCTCTAGGGGGAGCTAGCAGGACTTCACACTGGTTAAAAGTTTTAAGCCATAAAAAGCATGTGTGTGCGCTTGTGTGTGTTTGTTTTGCAGGTGTGAGGACATGGTGGATGTGAGGAGGCTGAAGATGTTACAGATGGTCCAACTGTTCAAATGCGAAGAAGATGCTTTACAGGTAAGCCATTAGGGATGCACCGATACCGATACCAGCATCGGGTATCTGTCCGATACCCTGTTCCTGTACGCGTACTCATATTCATAAAAGTGTCCCGATACCACTTTACGGCAGCATGATGTTCAGTTGGGCGGTCAGGTGCTAATTGAGAGCAAGGAGGAGCAATGTCAGCAGTGTGGAGGTATTTCAAAGTGGATGATGGTGACAAAAGTAAAGCGGACTGCAAATTATGCTCTGCAAAGTCAAGAGGAGGGACGAAAGCGAGTACTTTCAACACAAGCAATCTGATAAAACATCTAAAAAACAGCAGCAGTGTGGAAAGTGAAAGGCTTTTTAGCTCAGTGTCCCACATTGTAGATGAAAACCGAAACAGACTAACAGCTGATAATGCAGAGAAGCTGCTTTTCATTAAAAAAAACCTGCCCCTCACTTTTTCAAAATAGACTTAGTTCTCACAGACAGATGTTGCTGATTACATGATAATGCCTCAGTTGCTCTGCCACAGTTTTACATTGGTACAGTTATATTTCAGGGCTATATTTAAGTGAAATATGTGGCAAGGCTGTTGAATGCTAAAATGTCAATAACAGTACTTCTATTTGAGTAAAATGTGTGGCAATGCCCTATATAATGGAATGTTCAAATGTCAGTCACAGCAATTTCTTACAGCCAGAGAATGAAACAATATCTGATGAAAATAAAACATGTTTTCAAGTAAACGTATGAAGTGTAATGGCATTAATAAGTACTCATATTGGTACTCGGTATCGGCAAGTACTCAAACGTAAGTACTTGTACTTGTAATTGGATTGAAAAAATGTGGTATCGGTGCATTCCTATAAGCCACAACAACAACAACAACGACAACACATGCTACATATACACACACACACACACACACACACACACAGGTACCTCCTGTATTGATGAGATGTATGATTTGTATTCAGGCAGTAGAGTGGCTCAGCGAGCTGTTGGACGCTCTGTTGAAGACTCACGTCAGACTGGGCGATGACTCTCAAGAGACCAGAACCATGTTGGACAAACACAGAAAGTTTGTGGACGTTGCTCAGGTGAGACTGAGATTGATTATCACACAGCAAAGGCTATTTTCATCCAGTAAATAAATCGGTCACAAATTTAGACGCATCAGGATCTGACTGATTTAGCGCAGCTGATGACAAAAACTTCTCTGTGCTTTGCTAGTACCAAATAATTTATTCAGTCCTCACTGTGCCTCCCTGTTGAGATCCACTGCTCTACACACTGTACTGACTGTAAAGTTTCCAAACTATAAAAACTAACTGAGCATTGTAACTAATTGTATTTTAAAGTCCACAGCCATGCTTGTGGCTCTGTGAGGCTGTACTTACAGCAATGCTACCACCAGCATTATTAATATTCTCACAATGACAATGCTAACATAGTTTTGCAGGTTGTAAACCAAAGTATGATGATGGTGCTAGGTGAAAAGTTATCCAGAGTTATTATAGTTCATCTTGAGGAGAATGAATGAACCAAATTTCATGGCAATCCATCCAGTAGTTGAGTTATTTTAGTCTGGACCAAAGTGGTGGAGCGATGATGTGATGGACCACCTGACTTTGCCGTTCCCTATAGCACAGAACAAAACAGCAGACAGACTGACAATAACCTGTCTTTCTGTTTGTCTCTGCCTGCCTGTCTTCCTTCAGAGCACCTATGATTACGGCCGTCAGCTGCTGCAGGCAACTGTCGTCCTCTGTCAGTCTCTGCGCTGTACGACGCGCTCGTCCGGAGACACTCTGCCGAGACTCAACCGAGTCTGGAAGCAGTTCAGCGTCAGCGCCGAGGAGAGACAGCAGAGACTGGAGCTGGCTCTGACCTTCCACACAGCTGCCGAGAGGGTGAGACTGGCCGAGAGAGAGGGAGAGACCTCACTGCGTTATACGGCGATACTATCAGCTGATATTAGCTAGAAATTAAAAATGGATGAAATGAATCGAGAGCATGTGACCAGTTATTTCTCGTGTGGTCGGCTTGAAGAAGCAGCTGACGAAATGTCATTTTTACCGTGTTTCAGGTGTTGCAGCAGGAACGCGTCGAGGCGGAGTCTCTGGATGAAGTCGACTCCTCTGGGAAAACTCTGTTGGACAGACTGACCATGCCTATTATCTTCCCTGATGGGTAAAAATACACACACACACAAGCCTGTTTTAAACCTAGCCCAACTTTGCATTGGCTGACATTCATTCCAGGGAAATTTACCTTAACTATTACTAGATCGCCTTTTGTCCCCACATGGGAGCTGAGTCCCCATAATGTGCCTGTGTTAATAGGTCTTTGTTCCCACACTGCATTGAATGCAGATACACACACACACCTCTCATC
The DNA here is from genome assembly GCA_033238685.1 of Lates japonicus. Taxonomy (NCBI): domain Eukaryota; kingdom Metazoa; phylum Chordata; class Actinopteri; family Centropomidae; genus Lates; species Lates japonicus. Next base: position 626,542 of record BRZM01000102.1, on the reverse strand, counting down.
TAATGCACACCCCTGGCTCAATTTTTTGTCGTTTCAGGAGTGAGCAGTACTTCGGGAGTCCCAGTGACACGGCGGCGGCAGCGGAGGGCGTCAGAGAGCGCCTCCTGCTGGTGGAGGAGCGGCGGCTGCAGCTGCAGGAGGCCAGGCTCCATAATGACAACGAAGAGGAGGAGGAGGAGGTGCTAAACGGGCAGGAGGCGCGGCTAGATGTGATCGGAGAGGAACTGAGTGAGAAAGAAGAGCAGGAGCAGGAAGAGGAGGTGGAGGTGGAGGAGCAACAACAGGATGAAGAGTTAGAGAGGGCGACGCAGGACTGCTAATGGATGGCGTTAAACCGAGCAGCCTTAATGAAGCTTGTTAATGAAGGGCTGCTGATTCATTTCCACAGAGACCTCCGATCTCTTGTCCCTGAGCCCTCGATTGGTCGCTTCTGTCTCACAGTGGCAGTAGGTTATCCTCACCGCTGCTATTTCTCCACATCAGACTACATTACCCATCAGCCTCCCTGCTTCCCCTTCCTTCAACAGGATGAACATGTTGGATGTGATTTTTCCGTCATGCTCTCACTGCTTTTAGCAGAGACTCTGAAAGCTTCGCCATTGTTTGCCCTGGAAGAACAGCAACAGCTCCCTTTCATCTCCTCCTGCTGTTAATAGATCCAGTGGACTGTAAAACACTGGAATTATTTACTGGAATAATCAATACTTACGTCTCTGGATGCTCTGCCGACTCAGTCGACTGTAAGATAACCTGTTTGGATAAAAATACTCCTAACGTACGCCTAACACCACCTCCTCCTTCCCAGCATGCCACTCGTTCACCTAAGTGGGCGGAGCTTCCATGGTGCTAACATGGCTACTCAAGTTTCTGCCCGTGCCTCCTTCAACTTTCTCTCATTTCTTGCCTCTTCGCCTCTCCTTTTATTTGCCTCCTCTAACAAAAGATGAACTTGGCCTGTACAAGAAGTCGCAGGGCAGAGCTACAGTACATCAGGTGTGCAGCGACCTGCTCGTGTTCCTGTATCAACAGTCCTGTACATTTCAACGCCAGACAGTGTCAGAAGACACTTTTCAGCACGTGGATGGACATGAAACTCTCCTGGCTGAGTCTTCAGGACAAGTCAAAACAGTTGTAACATTAATGCATCCATGATTTTACATCTTTCAAGGACATGGACACTCTGACCACTTCGCTGCTCTAAATTAACCCTCCGCCTTCATGATGGAAATCAAACCAGCGCCGCTCTCTCTGGTCCAGACTGACCACAGGGACTGAGGTGACCTCTGACTCTGCTGGCAGTCGAGGGTTCAGACAGGGTTGGGTCCACCGGGACTGGTTTGCTGACATCAGAATAAGATAGATTCCTTTTCTATTTATTTGACTTTTTTTCAAGCAGAACTTGCTGTTGTTGACCAATAACTGCTGCTCCAAGTGTAACTGCTAAACGCTGCGTCTTGCTCTCTTGTCGACTCGGTCCGATAACATATACAATGACATCAGTATGACCTCATCCTCTAAATAAAGAAGCTTTTTGACGTTGCAGTCTGAGATGCTTTTTTTTTTCATCTGCTTTTTCCTTTCTTGAATCGACTGAACATTGATAGACGCAGCAACAGAGACAAAGATGTGTTTATAAAACGTCCTAAAAGTAGCTTCAAGCCTCTGAAAGTAGCAGGTTTTTCTCTAAGGCTGCAGACGAATAGTAAAAAGTTACGTCTACACCCTCTCCCAACCACTTTTCCTCGACAGACAACACAAGGTCAGAGATAGATGTGAAGGAGACTTCATAAGGACTTAGGAAAAGACAACTGAGACACTGAGAATCCAACTACATGACCATGTGACGGTGGATGTTGTTGACATGAGTTGTTGCCGCAAGGAATTGTGGGAGGGCATTATCTCCTTCCCTTTAGGAAGCACAGAAACACCTTTCCTTCGGATTTAGAGAATTCAACCAGCTCTTATCACGGCTGCTATGGCCAGCCTAAGAGTCATTCACAGAGCCTTTTAGTGCTAAGTCAGTCAGCTGCTGCTGGTGACGCTACTTATTGTGTTAAGATTTTAAAATCATAACTTTGAAGAACAAACTGGGCATTTTTTATGAAGAAAGCGAAAGTTACAAAAAGGGAAATGCTTTTTCTTTCCAGAATTAAAATACTTAATTCTGTTGACCTGCCAACACAATTAGCAATAGTCACTCATTTTAATACAAATGCAACAGTTTTCAGAAGAGAGTTTATTTAAAAAAAAAAAACAATTTTCACCACATCCTCAGTGACTGTTAAACATTAGAATTTATTATTCTAATTAAATAGATCATAATACCATATCTTACATGCTGACATGTGCATTCATAACAAACTATTTGGCTCCAGTGTGCAGCAGTTACCACCAGAGGGCAACTGTGCAACATTCTGTCCTCAATAAGCTTAACATACATATTGGTTGACATACATATCCATATGTTCTCAAGGTTGACAAATAGTTCAAGATAAGTTACATAGCCAGGTTAAGGAGGACACTTTCATGATGGTCATTTTTTCTGTCATTCTCCAGGAGCCTGAGTGGAGGTCCAGATGTGATGCTGATGTTGATGGAGCAGTACAACAGAGCTGAAATAATGTGCTAAATGATGGAAGTCTGATGGAAGTGTTTGTTAACAGAGAAGGTCATCGCCGGGTCTCCTTGTCCAAAAGGTCTTTGGCCTCGTTGATCTTAGCAGCGAGATACGGTGACCCACCTGTGCGCGCGCACACACACACACACAACTTTCAGTCTGATGCGTGACCACTCCTTTAACAGTCGACCATCCACAAGCTTTTATATCATTTAAATATAAATTCACTTCATTTCAGTTCTACAGGAGTGCTCGACCAACTTTTGGCACAGTTCTCCATGTGTATCGTTAACTACACTTAACTATCTAGAAACTAGAGTGGAGTTAGTACTGGGTGATTGGGTGATGATGTGGCGTATGGGTGGCCCAACAATATCAGCACTTTTAAGTAACAACTGGACAAAAAACCCCTCTTATAAAAACAGTAAAAACAAATATCATCACCTTCACCCTCTTTCTGATCATGCCTCCTCCTGTGACCAAGCCGCAGCTTCATATGGAGTTATTTCTTCATTTGATTTTTACATTGAATACATTTTATCTCATTTAAGAAATGTATAACCGCTCTATGTCCTGTACATCCCCACAGTCCTTACTTTAAGGCATATGCATCACAGTAAATTGGGGGTAATGGGCATTATTTTGTATAATGTAAAACAGTGAGGCAAAAGGAAACGTGACCTCGGTTAAAGGTGACTTTAGCAGTTAAGCAGGATCAGCACAGACAATAAATGCAACATGGGATTGATTGAGATTTTCAGTTTACCTTTGTCTGGATGGTTCAGGACCATGATCCTCCGATGGGCCTCCCGTACCTTGGCCTTAGTGCTTACTGGGCTGGACGTAACATAAATAATACATCCACGTGATCAATAATAACACACGCAAAGGAGAATGACACTCACTGTATGTGAAGACATAAAACTAACAAGAAATATTTACTACAACTCATTCTATTACCTGATGCCGAGAACAAGGCTAGCCTCTCGTTTGGACATCTTCTGCTCAAAACCTCCTTTGTAATATGATGAGAAAGCCTAAAGTGACAGAGGAGCATTAAAGGCACTGATTATTTACCATCTATAAACCATACAAAACCCCTGAGCAGCTTACACAGGCACTGTACTGATGAAGAATGAAACAGCTACATTCTGCAGTGGTTCAGGCTGAGGTCAGGTCTGACTTTTTTTTAAAACCCAATTTATATTTTGAAGAGGGTTACATACTTCCAGAGGCAGACTCTCTTTACAATGTGGTGCATCATAATAAGCGTGAAAGATGTGACGCACCTTTAGTTGAAACAATTCGTATATCCATGTATACTTTAGCAGGATAGGACTGAATGAACGTCAACACCAGACACAGATGCGTAGGAGGTTAATGAATTACTCACTGATGTAGGCATCTTTTTGACAGTTTCAGAGAAGACTTGTCCAAGAGGCTTCCACAGCTGGAATGCATAGCGGCCTGTAGATCAAAAGACATATGAAACACTTCCAACTAAACACATTTATGAAGGAAAAGGGAGCACCAAAAAGCAAAGCAGAAAGAATAATAACAATGTGGCAGGCAGAGTAACAATATTAGCAATTCAAACACATCCAGATAATAATATTTGGGCAAATTACTGATCTGATATCTAAATATTCTCACCTGCAAAACCTGCAGCAGCCACACCAAGACCAACTGCAATCAGAGTCCCTCCCTGTCACCAAAACAAAACATCCAGCAGTTACCACACTGGGTTAGATGGGTCCTTTAACACAGCCAGCTGCAGATTTGTGTGGCAGCATTAGCGAGTGTGATGGTTTCTTCGAACAAATTGATTAATTGTTTTGTCTATAATTGTAACTGTTTATAATTGTGGTCTACAGTTGTTATTTTTTTTAAATGCCCATCACAGTGAAGTTTTTAAATGTCTTTTTCATCCATTAAATTAAGAATCTAAAACAGCAAAAAACAGAAGATCCTTACAATGGAGGAGAAGGAACACGAAAATTTTTTGCATTTTGGCTATTTATAAATAATTTTAACTATATACTGATTATCACAAAAGTTGCAGATTAATCTCCTACCATTCAGTTTATCCATTAATCGACTGTTGTTTCAGTTCTAAAGGCCTTTTTTGTCAGACTGATCAGACTGTGTCCTGTTTAGATCGACTGGAAACAGAATAAACTAGGGACAAAATCAGTCTTTAGGTTTCCATAGTTGCAGTGAGTATTCAGGTTAGGTTTAGGGATCACTGGAGGTTAGTTTAATTACACTTATATTTCCTTTGCTGTAAGTTAACCCAATGAGACAATAAGTATAATTAAATAATAATGACTGATCTGTTATTGGGTGTCACTCTCTGACATCCCCTCACCTACAGTTATAAAACGGTCTACATCATACCTAGCAACAAATATCCTAACAGCTGTAGGTATCTGGGACAGAATCTCGTCAAATGAGGGTCCTGGATATGAAAACGTTTGTAAATCAACGTTTAAACAGTTACTGCACCTGGTGCAGGAGCAGTGACAGGCCGTTACGTCAGCGGTCATTGAGGTTATCGAACGTAAACTTTGGCAGGTAAAAACCATCTTGGTTTAGTTCGACAGACTACACAAAGGTATTCGGGGTGACAGACAGACACTCACCAGCCGCCTGTCTATCTCTGCGTCGCTCCTTGTTTGAGTTTTCGGAGTGTATTCAGCATATCGCATCATGTCTCCCCCGTCCATGGTCCTACTACCTGTGTTCGCCATGTTGTCTCTCGGAGCTTATCCGGTTATACCTTTCAAAATAAGACTGATGTCTTTAAGCCGCTTCCGGTGTTGAGGGTACGTTGCCTGTTATAAATGAGTAAATACTACAAACGTAACATAAAATAACAATAAAAGGTTATTTCCATGCTGAAAACTCTGCAGGATTCTGCAGTTCCTTCGACTGAATTTAGCCCATAGTCTATACATACTATATGTATAGACTATACAATTCACTAAAAACACAATGTATTGTCATAATGCTTCTGTTCTGTTAGTATTGTCCTGACGCCATGACAAAAGACAGGGAGCCGCAATATACAAGTTTATTAATGAAACAAAAACAAAGAAACATTACATTAATGTTATTAAGTGTTTTAGTGTTATCAGTGTGTCAGTGGATGGATGGGTGTTTGAGTAATGACTGGAGAGCGTTGTAACGTGTCAAACCTTAACTACCAAACAAGCAACCAAACAAAGATGGTGCTATACGATAACATTGAACATTTAAATATTATTCAGCCTTTAAAAGTATCTTAATTTGAAAAGATGAGACTAACCGGCTTTAACCGCTAATTTATCAATTTAAAATAACAAATCTACTTTATGTGATTTCGGTGGACCGGGCGACCCTCAAAATTCTACTACAGGAGCCGCTTTTAAGACCATCGAATTAAGCTAACATATTATTGTTGTAGTTCTTCTTACATAATTATCAAACTGCTTATTGTGAAATTTCGTCATTTTGCCGGGAAGGAGGGGTGTCGTTATGATCCGCTCCTGCTCGGTATGTTTCGTCCGTCTCCGTTCGAACTTCGTTCATTTCCGGTCAGTGTCGCCATCTGCTTTCTCGTCCTTCTCCAATCTCCGTGTTGTTGTTCCCGGTGACGCGGCGGAGGTGTAGCCTGACGCGGGCTCTTACGTGTCGGCCAGAATAAAAGTGGAGCTCCGGAGGCCCAGGAGTGACGAAGGGAGTCTGTATCGGTAAGGACGGAGCGGTGTCCAGGGCTTGGAGAGACGGGACGTGGCCGTAGAAAGTGTCGGTCTGGTCGGGTTCGGCCCGAAGGAAACAAAGAGATCATGGCGCCGCGGTGCGTTTGTAGCAGGATGGAGGGAGGGGAGGCTGCGGCTGTTTGGAGAAACGGAGCCAATGTGTGGCTTTGATAGTGAACCAGGAGGGACAGTTTGTGTGTTAACACATCAGACACCGTGATAGGACTTCAGCGGTGTTAATACGCTCAGCTGTCAAATGATGCTACCGCGGAGAGAGCTTTTTGCGCACAGATTTGCGCTGTTTTCCCGTTAACGGCGCATTGAAACCACCAGCCGCGAAATTCCCATTTATTCGTGTAACTTACTCGACTTAATTCGATGTTTTCCAACTTAAGCGAATTATTTACGAATCCCCAGCTGCTCGTATCACCGCTGCCAAGTCGATAATTCTTCTGTTCTCGTTTTTCATTCATTTGGTCTTGACCAGAAATCGGCCATTGCGGGCCGTCGCGTTTGTGTGCGCGTTTAGAATATGAAGTCAGGCCCGGAGATTTAACTTAAATACACCTTGTATTCGTGTTTACATCAGATTGTGGTCGTTCGCTTATCTCCGGGGATGTGACCGGTGTGCGTTGAGGGGGCGGTGCCCGGCCATGTGTCTCTGCTGTCACACACACACACACACGGCATCCGAGTGATATTTGAAAAGCAGAGGGAGAAATGTGTAAAGCCAATCATGCGGCGGAGGGAAGCTACGCACAGTGTGAGATCACTGAGCTCACTGAGCAACACTCAGTCACTGCACGGCCTGAGATCAGCCAGGGATCAAGGCTTTAAAAGAAATCCAACTCATGTTAAAGATAAAAGTAACAAATCCCTCACTTTTCCTCTTATTCACAAACTAAAGAATAATGCAATTTATCGCTCAAAATGCTCTTATATGTAAGAGGTCTCTAAAACTGGTTAGATAATAATAGTAATAATGCATTAGTTAAAACTGTGCAGCTAAGGAAAAAGACATTTTAAGCAATTATTTGCTTTTGAGCATTTGATAGGGTGATAGACTTGTCTGTTTGGCGCTAAATTCTCCTTATTATGTGATAATATGATTATGTAACATAAGGTGGCTTTTCATTACAGACTGCTACAGCTGTCAAAATCATAGTTTCTTATAGGCGGAGCAGGCAGATGGAGTCTTTCATGTCTTTTTTGGACCTGGCACGTGTTCAATATTATTTCTTTTTTCACTTGGAAAAAGAGAAAACCAAAGATTGAATAGGTTTGCCTCATTTTGAGCCAAAGAAAACGTGTGTATATTGTAGTTTATGTTGTACTAAACTTTGACAGAAGCAGTCAGTGGCAGAAAATGGAACTGCTCATTCTGAATTTAGGTGTGTGACTACAATAAATACAGTGTGATCAGCCAAGAAAGAGTTTTCTCGCCTTTCATCTGCCCCTCAGCAGCAGTTCTCTGATATTTTCTCTGATTTTTGTCTCAAGTGCTCCACCACATAGCTGATCAAGAGCAGATGTTATTATCAAGTGCATGCAATCACGTTTTGTTTTGCACTGTACTGCTGTGATGCAGCATGCAACTTTCAACTTTTCTTTTACAATAGACTAGAACCAGGAAAATTTTTACTTGCTTAAACAGCAACTAATGTATGGGCATGAGGGGCAGTTCCCATCTTTTGAGGTTAGGCGAGCATTTCCTTAAGGTTAAAAATTAACATTAACCTGCAGGCCCCCTATGAAGATTTCATCCAATATGTGCAGTTTATTTTTCCGAAAAGAAACCTGAGGACAGTCATACCTGGTCCTAAATAGACCTGTGGATGATTAGACAAGAAAGTACATTGCATGTCATTTTTCCTGTGCCTCAGAGTTCACACTCCTTCTGCCCCAGAAAACATTTAATTTCCCCCCACATTATTAGAGCTAAAAGAGAGTCCACCTGGATCCACTTAACAGACAGAACCAAAACCAAGGATGATGCAGTGGGACCCCTTCTCACCTGATTACAGTGAACATAATTTAGTCTGCGTTTTGTAGGAACTAGGTAGAACTGTGAAGACCTCTAATCTGCAGCATTGGTTTTTAGTAAGATTTGCACACAACACTTAAACTGCATGTTCTTGTAATTTTATCACCAGAACACTGCATAGTTAAAGATTCCAGGGATGTTTTCCGTTGTTTTATTTATTATATATGTACACAACCGTTTTCTCTATATTTGTAGTGTGTTTTCTGTTTTGCTTCTGGCTTTTCTTTATATTTCTGTTGTGTTTGGTGGTTTCCTAAAGTCGCAGCACATAAACAGTTTGTGAGCCCGCTGCTACAGATGCTGCGGCCGCAACTCCACAAAAGTTCAGTTTTAACAACTTCTCCGTCCTCAGCTCAGCCAATGAAGATGGAGTCAGCAGCGGAGGCTCAGCAGGGGGCGGAGACTGCTGTGACTGAGACGGAGAACCAGCAGATCACTCCGGCACAGATCGCCACTTTGGCACAGGTAACAGATGACGTTAAGGCTCCCATCCCTACTTCCAGTCTGCACCTTTTGTACCTAGCTCAAACTCTGCAGGTTTGGGCTCATTTTGGTTGTAGAAAATGCTGTTCAATTCAATTCAGTTAAATTTTATTTATATAGCGCCGAATCACAACAAAAGTCATCTCAAGGAACTTTTCGTATAGAGCAGGTCTAGACCGTACTCTTTAGATTATTATAATTAAAGAGAGAGACCCAACAGATCCTGTTGAGGCTCAGGAAGTGCAGCTGGTTTCCAAACATTTTGAACAATGCCAGCTTTGAATGCCACAACTGTCTGGAAATAGTGCATTTTAAACCACACGTGACAGGTCGCATTGCTTTTGAATTTTCAGGTATCCATGACAACAGGTCACGCCTCAGCAACAGGTCCCACAGTAACGCTGGTCCAGCTTCCCAACGGACAGACAGTTCAGGTCCACGGTGTCATTCAGGCTGCACAGCCCTCTGTTATCCAGTCCCCACAGGTCCAAGCTGTACAGGTAAGACTCCTGTTTTTAGGTGTTTCATGTTCAGCCACAACATAAAGAACATCAAGTTAAAAGGGTTGTTTGATGTGTTTCTGTCTGCTTTGTTTGTTCCAGATCTCCACCATAGCAGAAAGTGAGGATTCACAGGAGTCAGTAGACAGTGTGACTGACTCTCAGAAACGCAGAGAGATTCTGTCACGACGCCCCTCATATAGGTAACTTGAATATATCAGTATGATGATTAATACAATGCTTAACACTAACAAAGAGTAAAAATTTGCATTTAGTTTTCATGTTTTGTTTAGTTACCTCACTTGCTTATAGACTATATAATCAGCTTTTCATTTCTCACCTCTGCCTTTTGCTTTCTGTAACTAGCAGATTTTTCAAGCTCTGCTTATTGCAGGGCACTGTAAACTATGATGATGCTCTTATTGCAGCAGAGAGTAACTCCCGTGGTTGTTTGTCCCAACAGGAAAATCCTGAATGACCTTTCATCTGACGCTCCGGCCGTCCCTCGTATCGAGGAGGAAAAGGCTGAGGAGGATTCATCTGCTGCGGCTGCCACGCCCGCAATTACCACCGTAACCGTCCCCACACCCATCTACCAGACCAGCAGCGGCCAATACAGTAGGTGAACAGTGGGGCTGTATCTGAGGCCACATGTTGATGTGTTTCAAACACCGTAGAGTTGGGGTGGTGAACTCCACCTGTCACACTCTGTTAAAACATCACATGTTGTGTCACAGTGTCAAACAGTAAAGCGTATTTTTTCTACTTAAATCACCACATGTTAAAATACTGAGGACTGCCTTTAATCAGATTTTGAAAATGCACTTGTTTAACGTGACACATGGAAAAAATCTGCATCGCGTTTACTGTAAAAGTTGATATTAGCAGCGTTGCACACGCCCGTGAAAACAAAGGTAAGCCTATAGAGACATACATTACCACAGTATATGTCATGCTATAAAGGATAGTTTAAAGCCAGTTTGATCAACTAACCACTGAGGAAAGTTGAACATTTTACAGCTGAGGAATCAGATTTTTATTATTATTATTTTTTTTTCAAAAGTTGATGAAGACCAAGCAAGAGAGAAAAAGAGAGTGAATACTGGATATTCATGTTCATCAGGTGCATAATAATGTTGCTCTGCGTCTGCTTTACAATGGTAATATGTGAAAGCTGTGTTTCTGTTTGCTTGTTTTGCAGTGCTGTTGCTCGCTAGTAAACAAAAACAGATAAATAAGTCTTCAGACACCTATTAAAGAGCTGTGGTGATGAATCTGGGCAATGTTTCAGACTGTTCTGTTACTGGCTTTCCAAGAGTGTAATTAGTGTTTTTCACTGAAGTAGCTATTTGTTTACTTAACAGTTGTCTGAGGGAGCATTTCTGTCGAACTGCATGAACAATTCAAGCAGGCTCATCATCAAAATGTGACATGGTGCACCATGTGTGAACAAGGTATAAGACATTAATGTAGACAGGCACATCTTAACATTGAGTTTCATCAAAATGTTCATGAATGAGTGATGGAGAACGCATTGTTTTTTGACTGCTCTGTGGCTTCCTACCCAAAGCACAAAATAAAATGTGACCATACCATAATCTGAACAAAGTCGTTTCATAGTTCCTCCTCATCATCCGTCCCTCTTTCCGCATATACAGTTGCGATCACACAGGGCGGGGCCATTCAGCTGGCTAATAACGGTACAGATGGAGTCCAGGGCCTTCAAACTCTGACCATGACCAACGCAGCAGCTGCCGCCCAGCCTGGAGCCACCATCCTCCAATATGCACAGACCAGCGACGGCCAGCAGATACTGGTTCCCAGCAACCAGGTTGTTGTCCAAGGTGAGGGTGGGGATCCATTATCTTTGAATATTTTATTATTATGGACCCTTGCAGAAAAAAAAAATTCCATCTGCTTTCTGCCATCTGCACCATTCAGCTGCCTCCGGTGACGTCCAGGCCTATCAGATCAGAGCAGCCCCTGCCAGCACCATCGCCCCCGGGGTGGTCATGGCCTCTTCTCCCGCCCTCCCAACCCAGGGTGCCACTGAGGAGGTGACCCGCAAACGGGAGGTCCGCCTCATGAAGAACAGGTATGAACGGAGGGGGAATCTGTGTCTTTGTGTATTGATAATGTTAATTTCCATCGGAAATTTCTCAGCATCCACAGCTGCTACCATCTGGAACAGTGACCAGAAATATGTGTCAGTGTTTACTGTATAAACCAGCCTAAAACATGGAGGCCTGGTGCACACTCACTGAGCACTTTATTAGGAACACCTGAACACCTAAACTCATACAGATACAGGTCGGGAGCTTCAGTTAATTTTCACATCCATCTATCTATCCTTAACATTAATCTAATATGAATCTTATCTTAGTTTCTCTGTGAGTATAAGCCCATTCAGTAAAGACTAGAAAGAAAAACATTAATAATAAATCAATTGACAGGATTTCCAAGTAGTGTTATTGATTATGAAATTAAATGCTGCTTGGTAATTGAATTTACCAAAATGAAATACACTCCTAAATTCACCCCAAAACCATGAAAACCAAACAAAAACACAAGTTGTGTCTTATCCTTCCCACAGAGAGGCGGCCCGTGAATGTCGCAGGAAGAAGAAGGAGTATGTAAAGTGTCTGGAGAACCGAGTGGCTGTCCTGGAGAACCAAAACAAGACACTAATTGAAGAACTTAAAGCTCTTAAAGACCTTTACTGCCATAAATCTGAGTAGTTCATGTCCTGAACACCAAGCTGGGCCAAGTAGCATTTCAGTTCCTTTCAAATACTTTGACTGTTCGATTCTGCCTGTCTGGCCTTCCAGTTTGCACATGACTGGCTCTCTCTGACGATGTCGTCCTAATTCAGCTCTGCTCATTCCCTTTCCTCAGTAGGCTGTCAGTATAATAAATTTAAAATGGCAAACAGTATAAATACATGATCTAGGTCTGACTATAGATGTTGGCAAAGTGCTAACTGAAAACTTTATAGTCTAAACAGTCTCTAGAATCCTGCGTATCGCCATTAAAACTATAAAATCAGCTGCTGACAACAATTAACATGTAGCTTCAAACACCTTTGTCAGTGAAGCTGTATCCTTTTGTCGTAGTTTGGCTAATCCTTCTAATTGAGCATGAGATTGAACTCATCGTGGTCATTGTAGAGATGCTTCACTAGAAAAGATTGACAACAAGGTCCAGTGAGCCCAAGAAAATATTATCCTTAATATTCTTTCAACAACAACCGCAACAAAAACACATCTCTCCATCTAACATGACTTCTCTAGTCTGGTCAAACAAAAACATGAACTTTCATCCTGCTGGTTCAGATGGTTCACTGCTAAGTTTGTCACCACTGCTAACCGCAGATCCTCAAGTACATTTTTTAGTTGTATGAAATTTAAACTGTTGTAAGGCTGATATTTCAATGGCCTCATTAGACCCCAGTGGAGCATTTGTTTACTACTGTTTGTAAGCAATAATCCATGATGAGTTGAGCTGTGTGAAGCATCACCATTGCTGCTATGGTTACCTGCAGTTTTATTTACCTTGCGCTCTGATTTAGAACAGCAGTTAAAACTGTGGGTGAGAACTACGTTTAAGGCGTCCTGTGGTTTTACAGACACCTGCCTAACACTCATGAAAGAATATTTTCTGTTGCCACGGTTGCTGCAGTACTGTTACATTCATGGTGCTGAGTTCAGTTTTAAACTCTATTTTGGCCACAACTACGACAGGAAGACTCAGCTTGTAAACAGAATTATAAAGATGATTTGCCTTTGATAACAATTGAATCCACTGAAATTGTGACATTAGTTGATGTTTTTGCCTGCTCTGTGCTACAGTGTGTTCAAAACATACTCAATTCTATAAAAGTTAAGACTCGGACCTGACCTTTCAGGCGGGCTCAGTCAGGTGCAGTTAAAGGCTTTGAATGAATGTGAATCTCTACTTGATCCACATCCTGACGTGAACCAACTTTTCAACAATGTGGCCACTTGTATCGGAGACTCTACAACTAATTGGGCACAAACAAGTAATTTTTTTTCTAATCGCTCTTAAAGATGCTACCAACTGCCGATAGTGAAGGAAGTGGAATTGTGTATGTCAGCAGACGGTGGATTGAGACAGTCGGGTCTGTTACAAAGGGACGTATTTTAATGTGATGTCACACTTCTCATTTCACTCGTGTTGTTTTTCTGCTTCTCCACATAGACGGTTGACAGAGCTGCTATTAAAATAAGATTTTGATAGCTTTGGCCATCATTTCTATTAGTTATGGTAACAATTTAATAATACTACATTAAGTCCAGTAGGTCAGCAACAAAAGGGGCCATTTTATCTTAACAAAATTAGATGGTTGTTGCAAACTTCACAGAACTACTTCTAGGTTTGCTTTGGCTGTACTTACTGTGGCTCTGTGCTCAAGTAGTTTTTCAAGGCAACGCCCAGTTTTACTGGACATTCACATGTGTTTGTGGTTTCAATTTGAAGATCCCGGTTGTACTGAAATCCACATTCATTAACACCGGAGACGCAGATGTTTTCCAGACCAAACTTGTCGAGCAGCATCTTGTTGTGCCAAAAGCCAACTATCAGTTTGTTGTCAAAGATGACCACCATGATCAAAATGATCATTTCAACATGTCATTTCATTTTTCAGTGTTTTCCAATATTGTGTCTGTTTTGCAATGTCTGTTAAATGGTGGTAAAGTATGGATTACAACAACCCGTGAGATTGCGGAGACATTTTTGAATATGCAGCAGATTGGATTATTCTACAGATGATATAGGCTACAATGAGTTTAACTCTAATGACCCATGGAAATGTGCATTCTGTTGAAAAGAGATCACTTTTGTTGGACTGTGGTTTTTTGAGAAGATACATGTACGTATTTGTCTGTTTATTTTTTATATTACTGTACATAGACTCTACAGCATGTGTAGACCTCATGTATTTCTGTTTATTTGATATGAAAAATGTTCTTATGGCTTGTATGAAACAACTTTGCATATTTGTAACATACATCAATGTATAATAGAAGATAATGTACGTGTGTATTCATGTAATCCACCAGGCCTACCACCATCATGGCAGCTAAGTGTATGAAAAAAAGGCCTTTGTTGGAGATGTTATATTTTGGAGTGCTGTACTGTTTAGGAACGAGAAGTGTTTTGTTTGTAGAGAAGAGTCTGTTGAGAGCAGTTGGGGTCAACAACTTATATCAGTTTCAAAATTAACTGTTTTGTTTGTGTGAAGACTGCACAGCAGAGCCCTCGGCGGCTTCACACTCAGCCACGTTTGTTTTTAACTGTAAATGTATTTTTTATCTCATAGACCTCAGCAGGAATGGCTCCATCAGTAATCTTTTTTTAAATATCTTCCACTTCATCAAATGAAAGCACAAATTTTCTTTCCACTGGAGCCCTTTGTTCTGTTTATTTTATTGTGCTTTGACTGCATTTGTTTTACTACATAGTTACATGAGATTTATTTTTTATTGACATCAGTTCCAGTGGTAAGATTTTCTGATATTAGCTCATTACAACTGGAAACTCACCTGTATCCTCACTGAGCAAAGATAAAAGTTCTAAGTTCTAAGTCTCAGTCATGAGCTGAGAAGAACTTTGGGGGCACTAATGGTGGCTATAATAATCAGTGTCCCTTCTAAAAAATGTTGTTTTTTAAATCATCAGTTCATGGTAGCTCTTCCAGTTTTATTTTTCTAGTTTTAAACATTTTTGATATTGCACAGTATACAGTCTGTCCTTGTAATGTATAGAGGATTAAAGGGTTGAACTGGCTAAAGAAATCACACAGCATCTCAGAAGGCCCTGAATGAATCCACCCACAACACATTAGCGTGTACTGTAGCTGTACATGTTGTCCCTGTTTCACCCCCCTCCTTCCTGTCACAGTGTGGTTTAGAGAATTCTGTGTGGAGACGTGAGAAAATGCAGCAGTAATGTTTTTGTAATGCATTTCAGGGGATGAAATGAAGTCTGACGAACCACACTTTGGCCCCTCGCTGATTGTTAAACTTTTTTTTAGAGGAGAGGAAGCAGCAAATCTGATACCTGTGCCATTACAATACCTGAGTTACTGAGATCCAAACTTTTTAAGTGTATTCAAAGAGAAACCATTTCCACCTGTTGTAATTCACACATCGAGTGCTGGTGCTGAAAAAAAAATAGTAATAATCTTTTTTTCTTTCTGTTGATTTGATATAGTGAGCTCAACTTTGTGATGTGATTACACAATATCTTTCCAACAATACCAACAGTGTTTTCTTTTCTGTGCCAGAATAGTTTTTACCCACGGGCCTCATTTGTGCATGAAACAGATTGATATTCTTGTGTGTAAAAGTATATATAGAGAGAATTTCTAGAACAGTAATAATAACATTTTTTCTAACTTTTAATGTGATCAGTTTGTATATTGCCACTTTTACAAGTTATCGAAGTGATCAAACAACATGCTGTGTATTGTACAGTATCTTGTAGGGACAAGATCACCCAATGATGCATTGCATACTGTTTGTTTCAACGTTATCACATTATAAAACTATACCAGCTCATTAATTGAAAGTGCTGTTACTCTGACATTACATCACTCTTTTGTAAACACTTGCTATGTCGCAATAAACTGCTCTTGAGGATTGTTATGTATTTAATTGTTAACTAATTCATCGTATTTGAGCACTCTATTCATGAACGACCTAGCTGAGCCGAGAAGGGGACATTTATAAATTACAAAATTTCCAGTTGCTCCGTGTTTTATTAAGGATAACTGCATGGTTTCTACTAATCTACTTACAAGCAAATTTTTAGCATCTCATCATTCCAACGAACATAAACGTGAGCGTCCACCAACTACAGCTGCCACAACGTTTTTATTGTGCTCCTAATACTTGTGTTGTTGTTAATAGCCTCATTACTGGTCCAGAGAGAATTCAGTGATATGGAGAGGAGAAAGAACAGATACAGTTTAAGTACAGGTGTAAAGTACATTTGCTTAAATACAAATACAATGGCTCCTTCTTAAAAGCTATAATAAGTAAGTACCATTTTGTAGAGCCAGGTCACATTAATAAACAGAGATTTAATTAAATCCAAACACTAAGACTGTAAAAGCACTCAAATGCAAGTGAAACTTGACTTTTACCAGTAAAATACACGAGGTATCCAAAGTAAGATACTCAATATGCAGAATGTCTCCCTGCATGTGTGATGTTGTTTTTTATTATAATGGACTATTACTGATTACATGTATGTGTAAGTAACATTCCATTGCTTAGTTAAAACTGCAACAATGCATCATTTTTTTTATAAAGTGGTCATATGTTTTGTAAGTACAATCTTTCTTTGCAAATTAACTAGTAACTACACTTGGCTGGCAGGTAATATACAATAGAAACACCTGTCCATATAACGCAATACAATTCAACAACACCGCAAACTGCATCCTCCAAAAATGATCATATTCATACAGTTAAACCAACACCTCTCTAAAACAATTTCAATAAAAACTGAACATTATATCTGTCACGAAGGAGGGTTTATTACAAGACTGTTTCGGTAGACTGCATTAGTTTTAGCTAAGTGTACCCGGTAAACTGACAACTGCATGTGCACCTGTCAGATAGAGATAAATGTATCCAAGTAAAAAGTACAAAATAACCCCCTTAAAATTTAGCAGTAAGACTGTAACTCTTTTTCTTACCAGTATGAATGTGTGGGAAACATTTGCAGCAGATGGATAAATGCTATCAGGCATTTCTAAATGTTTCATAAGCAAGGAGACGTAAAGAGAAATTTCAAGTATTACAACCATCTCTTGCCTCCCATCTCGCATATTGCATGGATGAGGAGGATGCGTTGATTGACAGGTAGGTAGCGCAATGGAGAACGGGCTTCAATTCTCACTGTCAAAAAAGGGTGTGGATCAGTGACGATACAAAAATAGCAGCGTTGTAAATACGTCTCATCGGTTTAAATCGTCTCCAACAGACAGCTCTTTCAACCAATGGGGGACTTTTATTTTTATTTTGCAGCCAATGGGAGTGAATGGGATTCCTGAGTGGGCGGGGCTAGGGCTTCTCCGTGCCAACGAGTGCCGTTTGTGAGCTCCGGCAACAGATGGCGGCGGTGGCGGGGAGGACATCTAGCTCAAATCTGATGGGGGTATAGGCATCGATGGAGGAGTCCGGACCAGCTACCAGAGTTGATTATTTAATGAAGACCCGGGAGGAGGCCTAGCCATTTCCACCTCGTTGAGAATTGCTTATCTATCGTCTTGGATTTTGCTCTTTTTACCTTGGTTCGCTACTTGGAGGCCGCAGAAGCCTCGGGATAGATTTGTCCATACACCGAGCCGAGTGCGAGAAGACATCTGTGTGATTGTTTGGAAAGTGTGCTAAAATGTATTTGCCAGAATTTTGCGTCTTAAAATAGTAATGTATTTATTTTGTGGCGTGAGTTGTGTTTACACGACAGACAAACGTGGAATTAATGTGGAGTAGTAGAAAGTTAAGTAGTTAGCTAGCTTCCGATGCTAGTTAGCTTCCTAGCAGCGAAACTCTTGCTTGTTGAATGAATGAATGAATGAATCGGCGACCACTTGCATTTAACTAGCAGCTGCTTGTTGATATTACAAGAGCACATCAAATATTTTACAAGGCGACACCCATTTTCCTCAACAGGGTGAGCCGGATAGTATATACCCACAAATGGACAGGAATGCGATTCCTGGGAGTTGGACAGCGGCGATTTAGCACACAAAGATAGTGTTGTGTTAATACTGCCCG
This sequence comes from Lates japonicus, assembly GCA_033238685.1. Taxonomy (NCBI): domain Eukaryota; kingdom Metazoa; phylum Chordata; class Actinopteri; family Centropomidae; genus Lates; species Lates japonicus. Next base: position 608,348 of record BRZM01000102.1, on the reverse strand, counting down.
TAGCCTGGTAATGTTTATGAGGCTGGGGGAGGCAGACTTTAGCTAGCTACAAATATTTGCACTACTCGGACTTGGCTGTAACAGTGTGAAGCTTGCACTCGGTTTGGAATGGGGAACACGGTGTCATGCTGCGTCTCTCCCGAGTCGAGCCCCAAACTACCTTCGAGACAACCGGCAGAGCGGCTGGAGGAGTTCCAGACCAGCACCGAAGTCAGCGATGACAACACCGTGCCCTACCTGCAGCATATCAGCGACAGAGAGGTCCCTGATGGTAGGTGTCTACCTGATACCCGGCACACCTGTGATGATTAGACAACTGAAACTTGATTTTCCCTCAGTGTATTTGTTTTGTTTGTTTACAGGGAGGTTCTCGCCTTAAAACAGTCACTGTTATAATGAACAAGGAACTTCATGTGACTCCCAAGCACACATTAAATTTATCCACCACCCACACCCAGCTCCACACACAAGTTCATTCTTTAACGTAACAATACACAACCATTTTTACATCCTGTCTTTCACATCTGCTGGGAAAATGCAGCCACAGACGCCCTCTCCAGTTATTGCCAAGTTGCCAGACTTGTTTACTGCCGTCCCGCTGCCAGCAGTACACTGGTGATGATGATGACATTGTTGGCACCCTTTAGCTGGGCACTGCATCATATTGATCACACTGGCGTCATATTACCAAGTCAGACATTAACAATGAAAACAAACCACTCATCTTCTTGGCGCCACATTAACCACTCAGAAATTAGCAATAAAAACAAGCCCTTCATCATTATTGGCAATTCTTCCACCTAGCTCAGTTTTATTTTCATGGCTTAGGGAAGTGGGGATGGGGGATGAATAAAGTACAAATGGAGAGAGATTATTATTATTATTAAACATTATTATTTTAACAAGCTTATGTACCTGCAAACAAACAGCATTTTGAAATGGGCTTTTCAGTGACATTAAGGTCACATCACTGTGCCCACTAACAGAGAGCGCAAGTGTAAACTTCATGCTGTGATACAGGCCCCCGACTGATCAGGAGAGCATCTCACATGCAGACCTGAGCTCAGCCCTCATGTCGCCACTGCACATTGACTCCCAGGCATGCACAGTGTTCATTCCATTCATGTTGTTGTGGACTACTACAGCGTATGAGTGGAGTCTGGTGAGACCAGCTGTTGGCAGGGTGAGGGTCAGACCCAGTCCAGCAGTCCTATCTACATTCCTCGTGTCTCCTCTTGCTGTCCTCACTTCACAAATGCTGCCATCACCTAATCCCTTGTCTTTTATGTAATGTGCTGTCTGAACAGATTTGGATGAAGAACACAGTTCTCTAAGTCAGGCTTGTGTATGAACCAGTGCTCTCTTTGAGTTTCTGTTGCTTGAACTTACAGTTCTATCTGTAAAATATCTTGATATTCACTACAGTTTTAAACTAATCATACTACACATTGCCCTCTGTGCAGTCTCAAATAAATAAAACCTTTCCATGGGCTGTTTGTAGTGTAGTGTTTTTACCAACCTTAGTAATGTGATTTTTATGCACATTTGTAATAATATAAAGCCTTGAGATGATACTTGATCACTCCATGTTTTTTTTGGGGGGGGGGGGGACAAGAGACTTACTTCAATGACATTTGAAATGAAACAGTTGTTAAGAGTTGTTGCAGCAAAAAGTGAATAATTGTGGAACAGGGGCCTTGTTTTATACACAATCTACTAGTCAATCCACAAATTACCATGTATTTGTCTCAAGTTTTGTTTGTTACCAGATCTCTCAGTCAGCCCACAGACATAATCAGACAATATTTTCCTGTGATTCTCTCAAATCTGTTCTGCAGCCACGTTCACTTCCTGTTTTGTCTCAGAACTATTTGTTGTTTGATTGGTTTACGCATAAAACTTGGGATTCATGTTACAGTATTTCCTCACGTTGGATACGGAATTACACAGTGTGTTCTCACCAGTATGTTTGATGTGTCAGCTAATGACTTTGTTTTTCTCTGTTGTTTTGTTGACAGATTGCCAGTTGAATGCACTCACATGCACTTTTGTTTTCGCAGAGCTGGCCTTGGAGTCGAACCCATCGGACCACGCCCGAGCGAGCACCATCTTCCTTAGCAAGTCTCAGACAGACGGTGAGAAATCCTAACGTGACACACACACACACACACACTCAGCAGTGAGTCACATCTGAAACACGTGATGTAGGATTAGATTATTGTGGTATGTTTTCAGGGACTTTGGTGTTAGTTCTGAACTATACGTTTTGATATTCGTGCAAGTGTCTTATTTTTAGCCGAGGGCCTGTTTTAATAGTTGTGGCAATCCTAGAAATGGTGTTGAAATGTTCATCATTTGCTCCATTGTGGAGCTTGATGGAGTTGGGAGTGCATCACACACCCACTGGAGCCACAGGCATCTCTAACAGTCAAGTTAATGAGTGATTAAAACAAGTCTTTTTTTTTAATATTCAAGACTGCTGTAGACTTCAGTCGACTGCAAGCAAATCACCAAAATGTTTCAGTTGTAATACTGCATTTAATGCACACTTCTTTACAAGGTGCAGTGAACAGTAGTTTGTACTGAACACTGATTTCTGCTCCTAACTTGGCTTTGTTGACCATTTTTCTTCTTTCACAGTACGAGACAAGAGGAAAAGCAACCATATAAATCATATCAGTCATGTAAGTGTCAAAATCTAAATGAACTGATTTAACAGTGTGGCCCAAAAGTCTGAGACATGTTATACAGGATTGCCCAAACTGGTCTCAGACTTTTGGACTCCACTGTATTTGTCTTTACTGACCTGAGGATGATTAGCCAAGTCAGATTTTTAACCCTCGTGTTGTCCTCTGGGTCAAAGTGACCCGGTGGCCGACAATGTACCTTTGTGTGTGTGTGTGTGGGGGGGGCGGCAGTTCTCTTTGGTTTTTGAATAATAGTAAGAAGAAAAAAGTATACAGAATACGAAGGGCAACGGGAGGGTTAAAGGCACTAAGGCACTAGGTTAAAGGCGGATGTATCTGAAAGCTTTACATTTGTCTGTTTTGTACCAAAATCCAGGATGTTACATATTCAGTGTTGATCCAGTAAGTTTTGCAACAAAAGCTGTTCAGTAATTCCCAGTAATCAGAATATTTTTTCTTTGTTTTGCGTTTTTACCAAAACAATCACAGAAATATCACATCTTATATGACAAGTGACGGCATAGTGGCATCATAAATCTGAGAGTGAAGGTAGTTTTTGCTTCCAACATTTTCGTTTTATACTCCAGTAACCAAGGGTTGTGATTAAAGCACTTGTCTTCACAATTTTTACTTGATGGAGAACTGATTTAGTTTTTAATTTTAAGCGTTGACCTCATCAACACGTCATCATTTTCTTGCCATTCTTTGTGGCATTCTTCTTGCTCTGGCACACAACAGATGATGTCGTCCTATTTTTAACCCCACCTACAAAGCTCTGATTGTCTTGGTTCAAACTGTGGAAACACCTGTCAATGAGCATAACATCATACCTTTTAATTATCAATTCAAACATCTGGAACCAGTCTAAAGAAACACAGCCATTTAAACTTCCTGTCCCAAGTTGTTTGTTGATTGTGCGATTTCAATGTCTCAAGGTATCTCCTGGTCCACTGTCAAAGAAATACAGCTCCTGTTCCACAATCTTCATAGACGACAGCACCGTCAGCCAGCCAAACCTCAAAAGCACAATCAAATGGTGAGAGAATTTCACACATACACTCAAAAACACCGTGCTGTGTTGTCAAAAAGTCTCTCCTTTCACATGAGGAAATCCTGTTGCATCACAGCATGGTAATCCTACAGTAATACTAAATGGATGCGTGACTAAAACAGATGTTCTTACGCCTAATTTAGGACATATTTTAGTGAATCTGGATAATCACATTTCATCAGGATTATCTCAGTGTGTTTTTAATGAAGCCTCCTTGCTGAATCTGTGTAAATGTTTTGGTATAAGCTCTGACACACAGGCACGGTATACTATTCTCCCGTTGGGATTGTTTTCATTGAAGCTATAAACTGGAAAAAATAATCAACAGTTTGTCTTTTCTCTCATTTCACTCTCCGTCTCCAGTGTGACATTAGCAATATACTACCACATCAAAAACAGGTAAGTTTACATCCTTAATTTGATCTTTATTATGTAATATGTATCACTTTATATTGTGTTAACAGATGTGTTGTTTGTTGTTTAGGGATTCAGACAGGTCACTGGACATCTTTGATGAGAAGTTGCACCCCTTATCAGTGAGTATGTTGAAACTCAGTATCAGTGACTTTTGCCAGTCACTTGCCAATCAGTGAAGCAGAGTCATTCCTTTAAGCCTTTAAGACTTGATTCATCAAATCATTTGTCTGTTACTTAGTCCATCTGTCCAACCAGTCAGTCAGCCTGTCCTTACTTTCATCCATGTAAAACGTAGCAGTGTCGTAATACAGAACTTGAGTCTGTGATTTTTCAGCAGTGTATTTGGCCTCAGGGGCCATCCATATCACTATGTGATAACCAGTTAAAGAAAAAAGCTGAAGAGCAGCGGTCAGTAATGAATCATTAAAACAGGATATGAGTCACCTGGCCTTTGAAAAAAAAAAAAGAAAAAATAGTCCTGTCTCATCCTCATTGGTTTCTATTTTAGTTGTAGACTTGTGATAAAGAGGCATCAGTGGTGTCTCATTCAACAGTGAAGTAGCCACATAGCTAACCTCACAGCTTTTATTTTTGAGGGCTTCTCCAAACTGAAGATAACAGTGAAATTATATATCACAGGGGCCTTACATTATTCTTGCTTCCCTCCATTGTGTGTGTGTGTGTGTGCGTGCGTGTGTGTGTTCATCCCATACAGAGAGAGCCAGTGCCAGATGACTACTCCCGTTTAGACCCAGAACACAAACTGATCTACCGCTTTGTCAGGACGCTCTTCAGTGCTGCACAGCTCACAGCAGAATGTGCCATCGTTACACTTGTAAGTGGTGGTCTCTGTAATTCCCTGGTACTTTTTGATATAAAATGAGCCCAGTTTTATTAGCACTATGTGTTGGTACAAATGTAAAGCACTTTTAAATATGCTCTTTTCTGTAATGTCTTGGAAATTCATGCCATTGCCCTGAAATTTAAAAGACATGACTGAAATGGGATTTAATAATTGTTCAGTCTCATTTGTTTGCGTTGTTAAATACTGTGATATTGGATTGACTGGTCCGCAGAGGCGATAACGTCACTAAAGAACTAAAGCGATACATAGCAGTTGAGTGCCTGTGTGATGATCCGGATAACACAACTGTATGTCACAGTAGACCTAAATAATATTACATAATGGGCTTTTATTTTCACTATTAGTCCAATATTGGCTGGTTACTACTTTTAAACTGTCATTTGTTTGAGCAATAACTTGATCTCAGGCGTTATACTACATTTATTGGCGGTTAAGTGGTACCACACTCAAAATTATGACTATTAAAATGACAATAGGTGCTGTGGTCTAGTTTCTACTCAAGACAAAAGAATGAAATGATGACACCTTATGGGTTTGAGTTAATGTTACTACAAGAGGCTTGTTGCCTGGCTACTAATTACTGTCAGTTTGGGAGGAAACTTTGACTTTCTGTGAACTTGGTGGGACTATGTATTACAACACTAAATATTTGGAAAGGTTTTTCTCTCCTGTACCACTGCTCCATTTAGCCAACATGTCTTACCAAAACAGTTTTACAGATCCTGGAGCTGTAAGTTCTGTGACATACAACGCTAAAAATTAGTGGGTTGACTTGCTGCAACATGTAATGTAGTCATAATCCAGTGTAACCTGGCGAGGGAGTGCTCAAGGAATTATCTAGGACTCTACCTTAAAACCTTGTCCCGTTCTGAATTAACTTTCTTCTTCCTCTAGGTGTACCTGGAGCCTGCTGACTCATGGAACGGATATCTGCCTGCCAACTGGGCACAGCCATTTCTGGGAGCCATCTTGCTGGCCTCCAAGGTGAGAGATGACCAAGAGCTGTGTGGAATATCGACTACAGATCCTTAAGGACATCTGTGGAGGACATGTGAGTTGATTGTCGTTGGGTGGAGGATGATGGACATAAACAAGAATCGCTGGTTTCAAGTGTCTGGCATGTGGACAAGGAGACCTGATTGAAAAAAGCTGAAGGGTTAAAACGGCAGCCTCCCTCTCTCTCTGTTGCGTTGAAACAGCGGTGTCTGCTACAGTTGTACCATGGGAATATATGATATGCGGTAGCCACTGGTGCACTGTCTGATTCCTATAACATAACTTCAAGGCCGATATCTTTATTCACCTGCGCGTATCAAGTGTCTGTTCTCATTGTAGAGATCTGTGGTCTCTATTCAAATGATCAAGCGGCATTAAGTTTGCACCTACTTGTGCTGATGATGTGGTATGTTGGCATCACTGGATCATACACTCCAGTGCTCACGTGTTTTACAGCAGAGTGTGAGCGGGAAACACAGCTATTTAAACTTCTGTCCTAAAGTTGTTTGTTGATTGTGCTACTTTGTCTGTCTCATACCCCTGGTCCATTGCTGCAAGCCATAAGCTCCTGTTCCACACCCCATAGACGCATAGTAATCCGCTAGCCAGCCAAACCTCAAAAGCAGCCAATCAAATGGGTGAGGAATTATGACAGTGATCAAACACGTATGTGTTGTCAAAAGCCCTCTTCATATGAGGGAAACTGTCGTGAATGTTATATTAGTAATCTCACAGTACATTGTGTTTGACATGGACTAAAGCTGTATGTTCTTACGCCTAATTTAGACATATATTTTAGTGAATCTGGATAAATCACATTTCATCAGGATTATCTCAGTGCGTGTTTTCAATGAAGCCTCCTTGCGGACTGTAAATGTTTGGTATAAGCTCTGACACACAGGCACGGTATACTATTCTCCCGTTGGGATTGTTTTCATTGACTATAAACTGGAAAATAATCAACAGTTTGTCTTTTCTCTCATTTCACTCTCCGTCTCCAGTGTGACATTAGCAATATACTACCACATCAAAAACAGGTGATTTACATCCTTAAAATTTGATCTTTATTATGTAATATGTATCACTTTATATTGTGTGTTATGGATGTATTTGTTTGTTGTTTGAGAGTTCAGACAGGTCACTGGACATCTTTGATGAAGTTGCACCCATATCAGTGGTATGTTTGAAACTCAGTATCAGTGACTTTTTGTGATCCTTGCCAATCAGTGAAGCAAGAGTCATTCCTTTAAGCCTTTAAGACTTGAGTTCATCAAATCATTTGTCTGTTACTTAGTCCATCTGTCAACCAGTCAGTCAGCCTGTCATACTTTCATCCATGTAAAAGCGTAGCAGTGTCGTAATACAGAACTTGAGTCTGTGATTTTTCAGCAGTGTATTTGGCCTCGAGGGGCCATCCATGTCACTGTGATAACCAGTTAAAAGAAAAGCTGAAAGCGGCGGTCAATGTGAATCATTTAAAACAGGATGTAGGTCACCTGGCCTTTGAAAAAAAAAAAGAAAAAAGTCCTGTCTCATCCTCATTGGGTTTCTATTTTGATTGTAGACATTAAGAGGCATCGGTGTCTCTGTTCCAACAGTGAAGTAGCCATAGCCCCTCCAGCTTTTTTATTTTGAGGCTTCTCCAAACTGAAGATAACAGTATAATTATATATCACAGGGCCTTACATTATTCTTGCTTCCCTCCATTGTGTGTGTGTGTGTGCGTGCGTGCGTGTGTATTCATCCCATGAAACCAGTACTGAATGTCTCCGTTTAGACCCAGGCAAACTGATCTACGCTTTGTCAGGGCTCTTCAGTGCTACAGCTCCACAGCAGAATGTACCATCGTTACACTTGTAAGTGGTGGTCTCTGTAATTTACATTACTTTTGATATAAATGAGCCCAGTTTATTAGCACTATGTTGGTACAAATGTAAGCACTTTTAAATACTCTTTTCTGTAATGTCTTGGAAATTCATGCCATTGCCATGAAATGTAACAAGACATTACTGAAATTAGGTTTAGTAAAGGTATTGTTCAGTCATTTGTTTGCGTTGTTAAATACTGTGATATTGGATTGACTGGTCACCAGGGCAGTAACATCCACACCCCAAAGAACACAAACGATACAGCAATTTGAGTGCCTGTGTGATGATCGAGATAACACAGCTGTTATATCACAGTAGGGCCACAAATATTATTACAATGGGCTTTTGTTGTTTCATATTGGGTCGTATTGATAGTTACTAACACCCCAAACTGTCATTTGTTTTGGAAGCAATAACTTGATTCTCTCAGAGCGTTATACTACATTTATTGGCAGTTCTTGTGGTACACACTCAAGAACCTTGTGACTAGTAAAATGACAGCCAAATTGCTGGTCTAGTTTCTATCAAAAGACAAAAGAATGAAATGAGTGACCATGCTTATGGGTTTGAGTTAATGTTACTACAAAACATTTGCCTGGCTGCTAGTGCTGTCAGTTTGGGAGGGAAACTTTGACTTTCTGTAGACTTGGTGGGACTAATAACGTTACCTTTCAAATGTTGGAAAGGTTTTGCCCTCTCTATCTTCATAACTCAAATTAGCCAACATATCTTACAAAACAGTTTTACAGATCCCTGAGCTGTAAATTCTGTGACATATGTATTGCCCCTAAAATTAGGTGTGGGTTGACTTGCTGCAACATGTCTTAGTCATAGTCCAGTGTTAACCTGGCAGAAATTAGCAGGGAATTTATAAGGACTCTGCAAAACTTGTCGTTCTGAATAACTTTCTTCTTCCTCTGGGGTGTACCTGGAGCGCCTGCTGACCTCGCTGGGCTGGATATCTGCCCTGCCAACTGGGCGCATTGTTCTGGGAGCCATCTTGCTGGCCTCCCAAGGTCTGGGATGTCCAGGCTGTGTGGAATGTAGACTGCCAGATCCTTAAGGACATCACTGTGGAGGGACATGTGAGTTGATTTGAAAATGGATGGGTGGAGGATGATGGACATGGAAACAGAATCGCTGGTTTCAGAGTGTCTGTGGACAAGGGGCAAGTTGAAAAAACTGAAGAGGTGTTAAAAGAGCAGCAGCCTCCCTCTCTCCTGTTTACGTTGGCTCTTGAGAATTGTCCTGCCTGATTGTACCATAGGAATATGATATGCAGTGGCCACTGGTGCACACTGTCTGATTCTAACATAACTGAAACCCCGTGTCTTTATTCTGCACCAGCGTGTCAAGTGTCCTCATTCTCATTAACAGAATCTATGGTCTCTGATCAAACGTCCAAGAGCGACAGGTTGCACCTGCGCAGCCACTGATGATGTAGCTGTTGGCATCACTGGATCACTTGCTCAGTGCTCATACAGTGTTTTTACAACAGAGTGTGAGCGGATCCTGGAGAGAGGGCAGACCGTTGTAAGTTGCTATGAATATGGCTGCCATGAGGTATTTGGATCTCAGGCTCCAGATACTTAAGATCCATAAAAGGAGATTCTAACAAATACAACAGGGGTTTGTTTTCACCCCCACCCAATAAAAGAAATTTAACAACAAAGATGCGCTTAAAGCAGACAGAAGAAAGTGCTGGGATAGATGGAAAGCTGTAGCATGTTTGCTGTTGCTCTGTTTAATAAAGAGGACCGCAGGCTGCACTTGGAGCACCTAGGCTTTTCCTACAATTGCTTTTCTTCTGTGTGTGTGAGAGAGAAAGAGGTTGAAAGTGCCTCCTTGTTTTTTGTGATTTGGAAAGGTCCGTGCTCTGCCCCCATGTGTGCTCTCTGTCCGTGAGCAACCCTTATCTCTCTCTGACTCTCTCTTTCCTCTCATATACGTCTGACCTGCTCTCTCTCTCCGCGATGTTTTCGTTGCTGCCATTGAAGTGTCTTTGTGAGCCTGGTCGGGTCTGGATGGAGGGATGGGAAGAAGAGTAGAGAGAGAAACAGAGAGAAATGGAGGGGAGGGTCTCAAGTGCTCTCACTGCTTCTACATAATGGCCTAGGCTCTCGCCCACTCCATTAGTTGCCCTGGGAGACCAGACATCACACACACACTCACGCAGCACCTTTGCTGACCAACAAAGCATCCTGGATGCTGTCTCGTTGACGACCACCTCCCTTAGCTTTTCTCATGGCTGTGATGATGAAGGGGAAGGATGTTGGAGGTTGTAGTCTGGAAAGCTGTGATGCTCCAGCTGGGTGCTTGCAGAGACATATTGGATTACCTGCAAGTGTGTGTGTGTGTGTGTGTGTGCTTGTGTGCGAAAAGAGATTTGATTTCACCTCCATAAGCACCTCCCATGTTAAATTTGTAGTTAATACACTAATAACAAATAACAAATGAGGTTAAAACCACTGTTGAAAATGTATAAATTAAATAGAGATAGTTTCTTCTTCTACATTGAATAGCTGTCAAGAGTTCACTATGTCCCTTTTTATCAAAGCTGTGAGGTCTGAACACGAACACAGTCAACGCCGTCCACCTGTGACATGATTTCAGTTTTAATTTATTATGTTTTAATTGAAATTACTACATTAATTACTACTTTTTGACAGTTGTTTTATTAAGTATTTACTATTTGCAGCAGTGTTTCTTTTAAAAATCTCTAAGAAGTTGCTTAATTTTTCTAAACAATTAAGCAGAAAAACCCAGGATTGTTAAAATAATTGTCATAAGTCACAATTAAAACTGAAACTGAGAGATTTATTTTACAGCCTTTGGAGCACCTCTTGTCTCTCTGAATAACAGGGTGTAGCTGTAGATGTGGTTCAGTTGAGCTTGAAGGTTGGACATGGTTTGCTGAGATTTGAATTTTGGAGCTTGCTTGGGCAATGCACCACCTGAGAAAAGGACTTAAGTGGTCTTCTCCAACCATTAACATATTTGTAGGTTTCTTAATTTTATTTGTCTGAATCGAAATATTTTGTGAGGAAATATGTGGAAACAGTCTTTCAATCTAACCCTTTTTCTTGATAAATTATTACGGCAACTGGATTCAATTGCAGGCTCCTGCTAGTAATGCAGGGACTGGGTGAAACTGTTCATTTTGTCATTGCAAGATTACAAAATTTTATAAAGTTGTATATATTGCTTAATAGGGTACTGGCCATCTGTGTATTTTTATGATTGTTTACCTGAACCTTCATGCATCTATTCACTCTCTCTGTGACCCCCCCCCCCCCCCCCCCCCACCTACCTCCACCCCTGTAGGAATGAGATGGAGCGTCACTTCCTGGAGCTCCTCCAGTTTAATATCAACGTGCCAGCCAGTGTCTATGCCAAGTACTACTTTGATCTACGGCAACTGGCTGATGACAACAACCTCAGCTTCCCCCTGGAGCCTCTCAACAACCAGCGTGCCCAGAAACTAGAGGTGAGCTGCCCTCCTCAGACCCTGACCAGTCATTTCTGGTCTTTAAGGTGGTTTCATTATAATCTGTATTATTTACCTCTCTGCTCTCTTTTTGTACTGCCTCTGACCTCAGATCAGAAGCTGTCTTGGTGAAGGTGGTGGCTACTTCAGGTTCCCAAGTGAAAAGAAAATGTCTGTTTATTTTAGCAACTGTTGTCCAGTTGGTGAATTTGAGTCTGTGGGTTTATGCTGTTTGAAAAGGGCGAATTGAACCACCAGGTCACGTTTGAAGGCATTTCTTGATTCTTGAGTTGAAACACCTCTGGTTACATAATAACGTATTTACTTTTTCAATAACTGTGTTTGTGTGTTTTTCCCAGGCCATTTCAAGACTATGTGAGGACAAGTATAAGGACCTGAGCCGAGCGGCAATGAGACGATCCTTTAGCGCGGACAACCTGATAGGTATACGACGCTCCAATGCTGTGCTCTCATAGGCCAGACTGCTGCCACCTGCCCTCTGATTTCCAAAGCCCAGCTAACCCACAGCCAGCCCCGGACAACACGGCCATCTCACGGGGTCAACACAGCCACATCAGGCAGGATTCAGGCTTGAAATGCATAACAGCTGTAGAGCTGCATGATTATGAAAACTAAAACTTTACCATACAACCATTGATTTTTTACAAATCCCTTATTTATTTCTCGAATGTCCCCTGATTTCCACAGGACTGGCTCTGATGCAGTCGATCTCTAAGGTGTAGTCCTGAGCTTGTCAAAAAAAAGTGTTTTAATTATTCCATATCAGCTTAAAGGATGAGACTGGTGTTTATTTTATCATTTACCAAATCCCATAAAAAGACCAGAACCTACCATACGTTAGCCCGTCTGTATACACCCCGACTTCCCTACCTGTCTGTGGCAACTCATGGGTAACAAATATAACCACTGATTCCTAAAGAGAAACTTTCTGAAACCGCTGTTGTTGTAGTGTTTATCCAACGTTACTCAAACAGGAGGAAACATTTCGACATTTGTTGGGGGACTATTTAAAACAGTTGATTAATACACATTTGTTGTTGTCGAGAGTATCTCTGGAGGCAGAAAGGTGTAATGTTGGAACATATCACCCAGTTCAGCAGTGTGGCCTGTTGGTGTGTTTTTAATAGTTTAATTACAGTTGAGCTGTATGGCACAGAGGAATAAAATCTCGTGCTTTGGCTACACACACAGTCCTCCTTCCTTTAGTTTATTGCTGGTTTTGGTCTTTTCCTGGGAAGAAAAGAAATATAGAATATGACCAGACTTATTCTTTTTAATAGGCACAACAAATGCAAAATGCTCTTTCTTGTAAATTAGAATTAATACCAAAAGTTACTTTTGAGGGTGTAAATCAAACTTGTTTACTGTTCATACCAGTGGTGTTGCATTCTGTTTGAGTAAACGATCTACCCATTTGGATTTAGCATACAGCATGTCTCAGATGAGAAGTATTAAACTATAAATATTCTACGGGAGTTGGCTGAAGCACACACACCTTCAGTCAGCTGTTGCCTGTTGTGTTTGTGTGTCAGGGTATCAGGAGTGCCAATCTGGGATCAGTTTCACTTTTCAGATACACTACAGTTGGTCAAATGGGACCGATTTGACAGATTCAGAGTCAGTATTGCTACAAAGTGGCTTGATAAAGAAGTGACGTTGACATAATGACATAATGTCGGTTCAGTATTGTGCCCCTTAAAATCCTACCCTCCTGACCCCTGCATCAAAGAGCCGGTCGGCAGATTACCAAGAACCCCCCTGCTTGTCCCAGGCCCCGACCAGAGCTTTGAACGAACTACATAGATACTGAGGGGAAATAAGAGACTGATGGATACTCCCCTCCTTTTTGCTTACTATGTAGGCCACTAGCTGTGAAGTTTGTCTTGTTTTTAATTGAAAAAAAAGGAGAAAAAAAAACATTTGCAGATGGAGTATTTTAAATAAACACTAATCATGTAACAAAGATGTGTCGTGGTAATTGCAAATTGTGTTGTATGTACGACCTGTGACTTTCAGAACTAAATTTAGTGTGACAGTTGTGTAGGCCGTCTTCCTTCAACTAGACGGCGTGACCGGATCGGGAGCCTCACCAGCTCGGGTGAACTGTTCCTCGGACAAAATGTAAGTGTTTGTATAATGATGGCTATCTTCTGTTTATCATTTTGAAATGGAAGAAAGAAACCAGAGAATCCCACACTGTGGATGATGCTTTGGTCAGACGGCTGCTGACAGTCATACAGCCAACTCTCCAGTGACTTTCTTATCATCCAAACACACCTTACAGCACAGGTCACTTCCAGGTGTAGCTACATGAATGTGCCCTGAGCCAGTAGCTTAGTTTTCACTTTAATGGCATTACAATGTGAAATTTCCAGTGACTTTCTAAATGTAGTTTTGTAGGGGGCATTTGTAACATTGGAGAAAGTCCTCCTCCTGCTGTAGCTGCAGTTTTTCCCATGTTGGATAAATACAAATTATGACCATAAAGCTCTTTTGCAGAGACAACATTAATTTGTCAGCTGTCAGAGATTGCACCATACTTCAGGCATATGGTGTAAGTCAATGAGTGCGACTTAATAATGAAAGTATTGGATTTTTAAAAGATAATTCCCTCGTTGTAATGCAGTTCTGAAATGACCAAAAACAGCAACTAGCATTTTGTTACGTTCAATTCTAGGATTGATCTCCCCTCCCTCAAAATGACTATATCACAATAAGAGCTGATTATGCAATATAAAGTTACAAATGCTTTGATAGAAGAGTTTGTCGCCCACTTGCCCTCTGCTGTTTTACTTTCCTGTGCAAATTCTTAAAATATAGATATCCAGAACATGTACGCTACTTTTGTAGTTTAATCAGTGATGATTAAACTAGAATTTACCGCTCATCATAGAGTAAACCATAGATATTAGGGAATGAGTGAATGACTGCCGTGTTGCACTGTATTCTGGTCTATGAGGCTACTGTCAGACAGGGGTTTAAAGATGGAGGATGGTGCTACAAGCCGGTGACCACCAGTGTGACTTCACGTGCCCAGAAAGCAGCAACACGCTTGAGGAGAACAGGAACATGAAGAAGGTAAGACTTTGTTGAATCTAAGAACAAAGTTTTTCAGTTCAATTTAAAACCCTGAGACGGTAAATGATAGAATAAAGGACCCTCTTTTAGAGAGGAGACAAACTGATGATTTTACATCATAATTGAGCCACTTTAAGTCCAGTTATTAAACAAATTCAAATGTAGTTCAAATATAAACTGATAGACTGGTGCACATGTCTTTATTCTTGCACACTTGAGCCATTAAAACTAGAACAAACAGTTGTGCTCTTCAGTAAAAACCAACACTCACACAGTACATTATACCAGATATATAGACACATATGTGAGACATGCACCAAACTTGAGATAGACTCATTTTAATTCCACAATGTGAACCAAAATCTACAATTATATCTTTTTAGGGGGTGAAAGCAGATTTACATTTTAACAAATAAACCTAAATGTCAGGGTTTAAAAAAAAACAAACACATCACCATCATTCACCATCATTCACACAATCACATTCCCTCACAAATCAGACTAATAAATTAGACATATCATCTATCATGTGGACACACAGTAGTTTAAAAGGAACACAACTGACCAACAACACTGAAAATATCACAAAACATCACAGCAGAAAACAAAAAGCCTTTTTGTTTGTTGAATACACAACCTGTAATGCTGTGACTGCACTGAACTCTGCGGGACAGCCTCTCTTTCTGTAGTTTGTCAGTTTCCAGTAACGTTAAAGGGCAGAAAGGAGAGGTAGGGAGGGAGGTTCCTTCAGATCATGTTGTCAAGACATGATGCACATAAGACCACAGATCTCTACTGATAACATTTTGTTGTGTAGAATAACGACAGAGAAGAACTTTGTTGTTATGTTTAACTGTAGAGATTTACATGTTTAAAGGGTGTAATTAAAAAGAGGCATCTTCCAAATGCTTCAGACGTTTCATGATTATTTATGTGCTTGTTCATGCTGTAAATTATCAAAACCTATGACAAATGTTCAAAGTTTCATAGTGCTTATTTTGTCCAAAATATTTAATTTACAATGATTTAAGAATCAGAGAAAAGCAGCAAAACCTCACACAAGGAAAAATAAAAAATAAATTAACCTGGTTTTAATTGCTATTATCAATCAGTTGGTTGATTTCTCTTCCTCTTAATCATTTGGTTTATAAAAGATCAGAAAACTGTGGAAATGACAGTCACATTTTTCCAGATACCAAAGTGATGTCTACAAATTGCTTGTTTTTTCCAAAACAGTCCAAAACTAAACAAATATTCAGATTACAGCCTTATAAAAATGCAAATGAAGCTCATCCTTCCTTCATTTTTGAAATCTTTGACCCTGACATCCGTCTGTTTAGAATCGTTGCAGAGCAGTGGTTCTCAAAGTGAGGTCCAGGGACCTCTGAGAGTCACTGAGATGGTATCAGCAAGACCACAGCACAAATGTCAAAATCTTTTTTTTATCAGTGTTTTAAATTGATCATGTAAGAGAATAACTATTCCAACAGCAGAATTGCAACTGCAACCACCATTTTTTGAATGTCATACCTTTTCAGACGGTTTTAGTACATCTTGCTTAACTGAAGGTCTGTGGTCTCATGTTGATCTGGACCCTGGTCTGAGCAGTTCCACTGTGGACCAGCAGGTGGTGGTAAAGGCCCTGGTCAGTTTCATCCTGCAGCTTTAACCTGATCACTGCCTGTTCACATGACATTAACCAAACTATGACAAGAGTTCAGGGTCATCCATTATAACGACTTTTTCTCAGCGGAGACACAAAACACACTCAAAGTCACACTCATTGACATGCAACAGCACATTTATGTACACCTTTATACATTTCATGTCAGACGTGGTTTGTTCCTCTAGTGTCCAACACTTCGCTTGTGGCAGTACAACCAAACATATCACACTATACACCTACTTTTCTTCCTTTTTTTTTACAGCACATTTGTACAATATTTACATAAATAAATATGTTTTTCTCTCTCAGTGCACAGGATAAAGCAGATAGGAAGAAGCATGTGTGATTCTATTATGGTTCCATGTAACTCTGGTCTCCACGGTTTAGAAAAGCAGTGTGATCTCTCCTTTAAATATTCTGAGTCTAATTAAAATTTTCCCTTTTTTACTAGAGCTGATATTCAGAGTACAAAGATCTACAAGCACACAGTCCTGCACCCACGTGTCCAGAGAAGTGACTGTACAGAGTGTACGAACATCCTGTTAAAACGAGTCACTGTGCCGATGGGTTCATATATGAGATGGGGCAGATTTATGATAGATCCCTGATGTCAGCCCAGTTCCAGTATGTCCCGTTAAAGCAGTACTGGCATCACTGTACATGGAGGGTGGCGCAGTGGCTTTCTGCGGCCAGCAGGGGCAGCAACGAGCCACAAACCTCCTCCAGGACTCAAGGGTTTTTCCTGACCAAATCCAGACTCCTGAGGTGATGCCCACCACCAAGGACATGAAGTACTTGAGCATAAAGACGGCATAGTCTGGGCCCAGGCCCGAGCGCTGGCGCTCAGTCAGGCAGGAGCAGGCCAACGCTCGCTCCCAGCCCGGCCGGTAGTGCTGCTCATAGACCAGGCAGGCCACCACGATGGTGGCGGGGACGGTGTACAGCACAGTGAAGAGCCCGATACGGATCATCAGCCGCTCCAGTTTGTCTGTCTTGGTGCCACCTTGCTTGATGATGCTCCTGATGCGGAAGAGAGACACAAAACCGGCGAGTAAGAAAAGTGAGCCGGTGAAGAGGTAAACCACAAGAGGTGCAAGTACAAATCCCCTCAGATTCTCAAGACTCTGGTTCCCCACGTAGCAGATTCCAGCCACAGGGTCCCCGTCCACAGAGCTGAGAGCCAGAACCACAATGGACTTGATGCTGGGGATGAGCCAGGCGGCGAGGTGGAAATACTGAGAGTATCCTGCGATGGCCTCACTGCCCCACTTCATCCCTGCAGCCAGAAACCAGGTAAAGGACAGCACCACCCACCAGATGGAGCTGGCCATGCCAAAGAAATATACCAACAAGAAGACAAGGGTGCAGAGAGCTGGGCCAGTGGTGTCATAGAGGATGTGCAGTTGGTCGCCAGCACCATTGTTGCTACTGGCACCGCATGCCACTTGCTCATGACCTGCCACCAGGCGGATGATGTAACCCAAAGAGACGAAGAGGTAGCAGGTGGCCAGGAAGATGATCGGCCTCTCTGGGTACTTGAAGCGCTCCATGTCAATGAGGAAGGTAGCGACAGTGGTCAGGGTAGAGATGAAGCACAGCACTGACCACAGTCCCACCCAGAAGCTGGTGAAGGCGTGTTCGTCAGCTGAGAAGTAGGGCTGGTGGCAGGGCTGGGCACAGTTGGGCAGGGGGCCAGTCTGGACCCGGCCATACAAGGTGTGGGACTCCCTCTTGATGGGGACCAGAGGGTCTCGACAGCGAC
The DNA here is from genome assembly GCA_033238685.1 of Lates japonicus. NCBI lineage: Eukaryota > Metazoa > Chordata > Actinopteri > Centropomidae > Lates > Lates japonicus. Next base: position 590,450 of record BRZM01000102.1, on the reverse strand, counting down.
ACTCCCTGTCACACTGCGGGGGGCTTGGGGGTCTGGTCCGGCCTTTAGGGGTGGGCTTAGGAAACGGAGGAGCCAGGGTGGTGGTCTCGCTGCTGTTCTGGTCCATGCACAGGGTCTCATCACCCAGCTGGGGCAGCTGCTCACAGCTCATCCTCTCAGGCCACTCGAAGCCGTACAGACTCATCAGAGGGGAGCAGCCACGTTTGGCCCGTTCACACACAGAGCGGCAGGGCGGCAGTGGCTTGCGGTAGTCCGGGAGGCAGATTGGAGTGTACATGCTGCACAGGAAGAAGAGCAGGTCCGGAGAACAGCGGATCCGGACCAGGGGCCAGAACTGGTGCACCTCCAACCCCACCTCCTCCTGGGTGTCATGGTTGAACTGATTGGGCATGTAGGTCAGGTTGTACCCGATGCCCCTGCACATGGGCACAGTTATGGGCTCACACACCAGATCCTTGGAGGCTCCTGACGTGAGACCCGGACACCTGAACAACAGCAGAAGCAGCACGAGGGGCCGCGAGAACACGGGGCTGCAAGGCGCGTGCCTCACCGTCGATGCCATATAGAAAATAAATATTAAAATGGTTGATTTTAGACAAGAAAAATAAAATAAGAATAGCGAAGGAAGGGGGGTAGTCAGCTTATTTTAATTCATGACTTCATCTCGGAAACTTTCTTCCTCTGCTGGATAAATCGGCACCAGAGTTTCATTCTGCTCCTTTCAGCCTCTTAATGATTAAAACAAAAAAATCCAGTTTGTCCAAGTCCACAAAGCGTCAGGCGAGTCTCTGCTGTCAATCATTCACCAGGGCTCCCGCAATCATTATGGAGAAAGTTCATCTCCGGTGGTCACGTTTCAATAAATTTAACAGCCCTGTAACGTTTTTACCAGCCCGGTCTGTTCCCGACAGGTCGCGAACACCAGAAAAAGTCGCATCATGAGACCCACGTTTGGCGGGAAAGAGTCAAATCTGTTCAGGAAAATGTGACTGAAACAAAACGTTTGAAAAAGTCTTCAGTCTCTGGGTCCGGAGCCCGGTGCGTAAAATCCAGTCGACGTCTCCTCTCGGTCGGTTTATTCCTTCGGTAACATGAAAACAGCTTTCAAGTACATGTTTGCTGTTTTTTCTTCTCAAAGTTTCACACGTGACTGAAACACAATGAAAAACGATAATAATCCCAAGTGTCCTTCAGAGTAAAAACTTAGACGCAGCAGCAGCGCGCGGCAGCGCTCACTCAGCCCCAGGACGGAATAAAGTCCCCGTGAAGCTGCAGCCGCTCCTCATCACGCTCAGGGACTGCTGCGTTCAATGCCTGTCGGAAATATTACACACTAGCTTCAGTGAGTATGAGGATCAAAATCACGTTAAAGTAAACCCCATTTATGGAAAAATGGTTGCGTAATTTGATGTATAACAACATGCAGTCAGTTTAGCCAAGAAAGATAAGCCATTATGCATATTTGATCACATGTTTTGTCTCTCTATGTTTAATTGATTATTAAATCATAGACTAATTCAACTCAAGTAAAGTTTATGTGTATAAAGAGCTTTACGTAAGGCAACAAAATACAGCTAAAGACAAAATGATGGGAAACATAAGATAAAGTGGAATTTTAAAAAAACGGACGAAAATTAAAGCAATTAAAAAAAAAAAGAAATAAACAAAATTAAAACCAGACAAAAATAATAGATCATATAGTATATTCTCGGGTCAGTGCTGTAAAGGAACGAATCTGGGGTATACATTTTAGATTTCTTATTATTTTATATTATGTTATTTTATATTATATTGACAATCTTTATTGATGCACAATTTGGACAGTTAGTCAATTATTAAGCTTTTTGGTGAGTAATTTTCTTCCTGTTGTTTTAACACTAGTTGTCAGATTCATTTACAGTATAAGTATATAGTTAAAATTAGGTCCACCTCAACTATCTGCACCATGTCAATAATAAACCAATATTAATCTCTGATATACAATGATGTATCACTCTGAAAGTAGCATTTCTACAGAATGAGTAATTTAACTTTTCATACTTTAGGTATATTTGGTGTTAATTGTATAAACATTTATAGATTAGCATATATTTAGATTTATTTATTTATTTTTACTCAAGTAAAAGATCAGACTCCTTTAAACACTGTAATTCATTTCAGGTTTCAGGTATAATCCTAAAACCTCTCTGCCCTAATCTGGATTTGTTATTAAGAAACATAGTACACAAGTCTAAAGTGTGAACTTCCTGATTTGTTTCTTTCCTCTTTATTCTGCTGCTCAGAGAAGCCGGATTTCTAAAAGCAGCATCTGTGAAACTGAGTCCATGTTGTGATCATCCCCCGTCCGACAGCACCTGAACGCATCAGAGAGTTGTATTTATGACTTCCTGCATTAGGAGGTAGGAGTTTACCAGGGAAGCTTAAAGGTATCAGATGATGGATGAGGTCGCTCCACCCACTGACACTTCAACCAAACAATCACACACAAAACAATTATTCACAACATAAACACCCACAGTTATTTACTCGGTTTGCTCCTGTTCTCAGAGTTTCATGTTGTATTTCTCTGTTTTCATGAATGTTCTTCGCTCATTACTTGATTATTTTCCTCACTCTGCCATAGTTCATAAATTTCCTCTCTGACGAGTCCAATATGTATATTTCACATCATGTGTCATGAAAAGCAAATTATTTCCACGACATTCCAATCAGAACTCTCTACAGTTTCATCTTTGTGTAGCAGAGTTAACTCAGATACTCAGGGACAATATCTTTAAAACCACTACAGTCAAAACCAACAGTTAAAGCGCAGTCCTTTTAAAAGCTGCTGTCATTTAAAATCTGATAAGCAGCGACAATGTTTGCTCTGTATGTAGTCAGTGTTTCTACTGTCAGACAGGCGGCTGCTTTCTTTACCTCTTATCACTCTGTAGTTTACTGTATCCAGCAGGTCTCGCTCTGAAATCTGTATATATGTGTTATACAGTATGTACAAGAAAGGTAGTTGAAAACCACACAGATATCTATATATTGAAGTCAATATTAAAACCTCCTTATCAGTCACTGTTCAATATGAAAACCTTCAAAGAAAAAAAACATGTTTTTATGTAAGAGTTTTTTAAAAATTTTTTTTACATTTCCATCATTTTCATAAAGACATTGTCACAGAGACAATTTTACACAATATGAAAGCTGAGTATCCGTCGCAATATGAAAACATAAAAATGTGCTAATGATGTGTGAACACAAGCAGCTGCACAAGAACGACTGTAAATAAAATACAGTCTAAAACTGGCAAAGGTTTTTATTTAAATACGGACATATTTGATCAAATGTGTAAACGAGATCATGAATATGATCAGACATTTGAGGTCAAACTTTCAGTACCTGACTTGGAGCTACAGGTTCACACCAATTAACTACAGGTGGTGTGTGTGGAGACAGAGAGAATAAACACTGATGTCTGAATACAACTCAATCAAAATGATTGGAAACAGTCTGTGGCAATCTTATGACTCTATTTCTCTCTCCCTATAGACACACACACACACAGCTGTATCCCACATCGGACAAAGGTCACAACGCTCTCTGGGAGACAAAGGTCTCACAGGGTGTGTTTGTGTGTGTGTTTGATGGTGAAGGTGTGTGTGCACAGCATATCAGCCAAGACAAGTCTCTCTCGGTCTGTTTCACCTCCACTCAGGTTACTTTGATAAATGAAAGCAAACAGTGAGGAGTTCATGTGTAAAGCCTGGATGGCATCAATCTGTCATGTGTGCTCACACACACACGTGTGATTACCTGTGGTGATTTTCCCCGTTTGACTAAGACTTAAGCGAGAACACAAGGAGACATAACCTGCATCACTGGCTGATCAGGTAACCATGGGATACACAAACACACACACACACACACACACAAATCTGCACTTCTATATTAATCAATTGCCATATTGATCCATCTAGTCTGTTACCTCGACCTTCTAATTCTAACCCTAAAACCAAGTCTTAACCCTTGAAGACCAAATGTCCTCAAAGCTTGTCTCATCATTTTCCGACAGGGTCTGACTTGTAGTGTCCAGTCTGCTCAGAGGACGTATTCTGACCTCATGTATTGTTAACGCAACAATGGCTGAAAGTCTTGACAGTCAAAACCACCTGCTCCCGGCAAGAAACCACATTCAGCGGCAGAGAAAACTTACAAATAGCCTCCTTAAATAAAAGAGTTAGTTAGTGTAGTAGAGTGTTTAACAGCTAAAGACCCAGATAATTCCCTCAGGAGTTGGTAGAGAATAAGCAGAGCAAAAAGAGAGGCATTATGGGACTTAAACTCATATTAGGGCCAAAATACCACTCCAAATCAGTGATAATGTTGTTAGAAGTCTAAATGATTGAAACTGTTTGCTAACTAGCTCACTTTATAAGCTTAAAATGATGTGTCAGTATTGTGTTCGTAACTTGTTTCCGCTGCCCCCCAGTGGCCAAAATTTCGGGGTTAACTACTAACGATTAGACCAAATGGTTTTGGAGCCTCCACCATCATTTTTAAAGGACCAGCTGAGAGTTTGTCAGCCTTGGCATTAGGACCTATGGGGTCAGCTGATTCTCAAAAAAATAGAGGAATAAAAGTATGAGTATAAAGTAACAAAAAAAATGGAAATACTAAAGTCCAAGTACTTCAAAATGTGCAAGTCGACTGAAGGGGCAACCCCTAAACCTTCAGTCTGAACACACCTCTTTACTGACAAATGATGTAACTTTACTATAGAACATTTGGCAAAAATGTACTGAAGGTTGTGTTCTGAGTGAGGTGATCCATCACACTGAACAAACATACGTCTGCTGTTGTAGTCAGATTTATGTTATTTTCTGTATTTTTGTGTGGTGATGTGTAACTCAGACTTCTTGAATTAATCTGAATGCTGTAAGGGGGTGAGTGTTTTTATAGAATTTAAAAAAATGTTTAAAAATGTCATGTCATATCATTACGCATTGTTTGGATTATGCAGAATTGAGTTTTGTTATTGTTACTGGTGAGCAGGATGTGAGAGCTACACTGTACAGTATTTATATACTAGTTTCAGGGACGTGCTAAAACTGATGTGAACACATGAGTAATTAGTAAATGTCTATCACTTGTAGTTGTACAGATGACACGTCAGCTACAGCAGATATTATACATACCATGAGCTTAGTATTAAACGCTGACAAGTAGGAAGCTCATACATAAGTGTTAGGGTCAAGTCTATTTCTGTTGTCTTGTGTTGAAACTGGAGCATTTATATGTTTGATTTTTTTTTTCTGTATTTGCAGAATAAATGCAGTGTTTGTTTTCTGGCCTTCAACTTCACTGTTCTGGTTCACTCTCAAAGCATTGTGTTTAGCTCCACAGGCTCTAAAATCCCTCTGTCCATGACCTGCTCAGCTGCAAACGGACAGACAGGCACAGTTAGAGAGCAGCTGGTGAACACAGTGGAGCATTTAGCAGCTGGAGAGTCGGGTATTTCCCGCAGAAGATGGTGGAGACCAAAAACAGAGCTAAACAATTAGATTCATCAGTTGGAGACAAACACCACTCCACATGAATCATCATATTGCTCTGTAACTGCCGCTTGAGTTAATAAGTTGCTAAGAAGTTTGCCATTTTAAATGAGAGACTAACAACTAGTTTTTGCGTGTCTTAGCTGCAGTACACTGACGACCCTCGGCCACAGTAAAATCAAGACAATGACCCACCAGTACTTTGACACAGGTGTATGAAAGACACATCCAAACAGGACACAACAGGTAACTAAAGGGACAGAGGACAAAACACTACTGCACTTATAATAGGCCCCAGCTATGCCCCTGACAATGGACAATAAAAGGACATACCACCGGCTTAAAACTAAGACAACCTTTAGATGGATTGTTATACTGAAAACTAATGTATTATATTATTGGAACATAATGATGATGTGTAGGCTACATCATTTTATGAATCGGTAGGTAGCTTGCAAAGAAAATCTTGTTCGATCTTAATCTTTGATTGTGAATGAAAACTCGAGCTGAAATTGGAGCTGAATGACAGATGAGTTCAGATGTCTCAGTCTTTATTACAAGCTGTATGTCGAGGGACAAAATGATGAGCAGTGCAATGACAACAAGTGGACCAGAGGAGTGCCACACCACATTTCTGAAGACGTCTGGGCTGATATATTACCAGGGATCACAACACTTTTCTCTACCTTACACACAACTACTTACAAACCTGTGTGTGTGAAGACTCAAACCTGACCACAGTCAAATGTTCTTACCTAATTAATGTTATGTATATCTTGTCCTTTCTTTTGTGTAACTCACCCTTACTTTGGACAGTATTCCATCCATCCATCCATTATCTATACCGCTTATCCGTTAAGGGTCGCGGGGGAGCTGGAGCCTATCCCAGCTGTCATTGGGCGAGAGGCAGGGTACACCCTGTACAGATCGCCAGTCCATTGCAGGGCCACCATATACAGACAAATGACCACTCACACTCACATTCACACCTATGGCCAATTTAGAGTCACCAATTAACCTAATGTGCATGTCTTTGGACAGTGGGAGGAAGCCCACGCAGGCACAACAAAACCCCAGGCTCAAACCGGGGCTCAAACCCGGAACCTTCTTGCTGTGAGGTGACAGTCTATAAGATTGGTTGATATCCACCATCAGTCATAATTTGGGTTCAACAGCAGACTTATACATATATAATCTATGAATTTTTAAAAAAGGAAAACATGACAGCCAAAAACATGTTCCTACAATGGTGAAGATAATTTGCACAGTCATCATTGTCACACCCAACTCATGACTATTAAATGTAATTTTCCTCATTATTGTCACAGTTTAGCCCTATTGCTTTACAAACATTTTTACTTAAAAAAACAACTAAAAAAAAAAAAAAATTTAAGTTTAAGTTTAATGAGATGTTGGAACTACACTAAATCATTCCTGAGGTTTTCTTTAATTATTATTCTCCATTTCACACTCACGCAGGACATTTCTATTATTTTCATTATGAAATGGGATTTTAAAAAAATCCCTGAAGGACATGATCAGAACTCTGGTTTATAGCAGGAGGTGGTGTCTTTATTAAGTCTCTCAAAGAAAGGTTGTGACTTACTTCTGCTCAGATGAATCTGACCCAGATGGGAAGAGGAGCAGAGAGTGGAGGACAAAACAGAGGTGGAGAATAGTTTCTCACTAATGGGATACTTGAAGCTGCACCGGCAACCGAAGTGTCAGTCCAACAGAGAGAGAAACATCACTCAAAAGGGAGACAGTGATTCTCCTCCAACCTGTGCTCCAACAGCGTTTGAATCAGGATTAAAGGATTAAAGGACTCTGTATGAAAAAAACATATCTGTAAATCAATATCGTCCACCTTAGATGTGGGTGAATATTGCACTGGATATCTGCATGGTCATTTCTGATGATGAGACTGTCCTCCTGCTGGGAGCACTGGGACCAGGGAGTGTACAATACTGAAGACCAAAGCTTATTTTTAGTGTGTCTATCCAGATCTGGGCCTTCAGATATTGTTTAACTCATTTATTTTTCTGTTTATTTTTAAACAACACTAGCTTTGCCTCAGATGGAGAAATTTTGTTCCACGATAAATGCTCAGTCTTGTTTCACTGGCATAATGATTTGTTCAGAATAATATTCTTGTGGAAATGCTAAAAAAAAATTGGCCCAAATTAGTTATTATTAGTAGCTTCAATCCAAGAAATATCATTGTCAGCTTTCAAAAGCCCATTTGAGAAAACCCCGGCTGGACCCCCTGCTCCTCATCCTTTCTCTGAATGCTCTTTGTCTGAACTGGTTGAAAAAGTTCTCTGCAGTAGAGGAGAGGAGGGCCAGGTCGCCCATTGTTGCAGGACAATAGTCCTACATGTCTCAGAATATAAACGGGTAGATTTCCTGGTGTTTTTTTTTTTTTCCTTCAGAATTTGTTAAATCTGGAAACATGTTTCCCAAAAGCAAACAACAGGAACATCTTACTCCACTATTTCACCTGCATTCTATTCAATACAATTTTTCTTCATTAACAAATCATTTTCTGTTGTTAGTGAGCGCAGAAACATTTGTGGGGTGTTTTTTTTTTTTTTTGGGAGAGAACTGTATTACATTTTGTCCTTTTTACTTGCTATTTCCATCTAGCCTTTGTAATTTGTTTGGTTTTGTAATTTTTTTTTTCTCCTACAGAAGTCCAGATATTGGTAGTTATGAATAAGTCACTGTCTTTGCAGCAGTGTAGCTGCTCCTGAGCTTTAGAAATCCTTTTAGACTAAGTGCCTGCGCCTGAATATAGGGATTGATGCAACAAATAAGCATGAGCTTTAGGAATAAGACCCTCTCTGTCCGTGAGACTCCATCATTTTCCATCTAACAGCAATCTCACAGCCTCCTTCCCTTGACTCATGCACTCAGGTGTCTCTCTGTCCTGCCAGTCTTGCCTGTTTCCTGCTTTATTTTGATCATACCATCTTCTAGTGATGACTAAATTATGATTAGGTTTAAGGATGTGCAGTGCTTTCATCTGTCTAGTGCGTTGTTTAATACTGCTCCCCCCTAACCCCTCTCGAACCGCCCCCCCCCCCCCCCCCCCCCCCCCCAGACACACACAACACAATAGCCGTCTACCTCGCCTCACTCACCGGCTATTGAAGAACAGAGCGGCTGCTTGGTCCCCATGGAAACGCCGCACGTGTATGTGTGTGTTCAGTAAATGTTTCTACCTCGCTGAGATGAACTTGAGCACGCACAAAAACGACAAGACATTTTAAAAAAATATATATATATGCAAATAATCTGCTTTCCTCTAAAGCAACATGTGTACCGCTGCATTGTGAATCTTTATATGACTTTTGGTTTAATGGAGGGGATAATTAAAACACTGGCACAAGGGAGTGGTAATGTACAGATGTATCACTGCTCAGAAAAAAGCATTACTGTGTGGGGCTTGATGCTCATTATACAGCGGTTGGGTGGATACAAAATAACCAACCTCACCATAAATGTCAGATCGTCAAATCAATCAAAAGGGCTTAACCTCTGTATAGTGACCTTTTTTTTTTTTTTTTGAGATCTTGCACTCAGCCCTGTGTTGTCAAACCTGGCAGAACTTTCTAAAAGTTAAAGTCAGTTCTCAAAGTAGAGAAGTTTGCGTAGTTTCAGGGTTTATTCAAATATCATAGCTTGTCTGCTGCGCAATCAGACAGCGTTTGCAATTCTCTCTCAAATGTCTTTTAGTTGGAAGCACACTCTGAGCTGCCCCCACCAAACTTTAACAACAAATATATATCACTTTTAGAAAAATGTCCCATAATTTCTATCTAAGTACTCTCCACCAGTGGTGTGTATTATAAATAAACTGCATCGTGCGCTGTATAATGTACAAGCGTTACGCGGAACCTTTGTCACGAAGCTGAGTTTCATTCGTCGGCTTTTACGCTGACGGACTGTGAAATGACATAATGGTAAACACAGTAAGGTGAGTCTCGGTTTCTGTCTTTCAGCTTGTGCGCGACAGCAGTTTGACGGTTACACAAAAACCAGTCCAGGTCCACGACTGCGTGGTTTTAATCAGACGCAGCGACCGGTTTTTAGTGTGGTGTTAAAACGGCACCGTTGAAGGAGAAAGAGAGAGAGAGGGAGAGATGCTAGCTTTAGCTGCTAGCTGACTAGCCCCGGCTCACTTCACATCAGCCGGGGATAAAAACAGGCCTTCACTGGCGAGCTGTCAGAACAGGTTTATTTTATACATTTTATACACAAATGCGTGATGTTTGTGTGTTTGTATGTCAGCACACACAGCAGGTGAATGTGGCTAACCGGCAGGCTGACCGTGGTTTCACCTCTGTTTACTGCTCAGGTGCTGTGTGTTTATAGCCGCTGGAGCAGAGGCCACACACACACACATGCACACGCGCGCACGCACTGTGGTTGTTTATGCTTCCTTAAACTCGAGTGACTTCATTGTGTTTCGTTTGTTAAAGGACTTAAAAACAAAATAATCAGATCAGTGAGGTGATGCGTTCAAAGTCTCCATGTAAGCTAAATGTTGGGCTGTGTTCAAGTTTGTCATTCCAGCTGCAAAAACATAAAAAAACATCCACATTGAAATAAAAGTTGAGTTAGATGAAACACAGCCTGTACTCAGTGTAGTAAAAAAACAACATAGAAACACAGATACGTGGATGAATCAGCAATAAAACATGTACAAGGTTTATAGGTTTCTAGACCATCTGTTGCAGGACTCCTTGTTCTTCTTGTCCCCGATGGTAGTTCTTTGTATGTTTGGGGTCGTTGTCACGATATAGGATAAATTAGGGGTCGATCAGAGACCTCCCTGACTGCACTGCATGATGGAGAAGAATATTAACATGTAAAACTTAAATTAATCAACCTAAACATAATTATATATTACATATCTCTATGAAGTTGCAAGAAAATGTGTGAGTGTTTATGTTACCTCTCTAACTAATGAACTAATTAATAGTAAATTAAGTTTACTTAAGCAATAAATTACACACAGGGTGCAGAGTTTAGGAGGAAATACACATGTTGATGTTTTCTGCGTGCGAGCTGTGAGTTTGTCTTTCCAGGATGGACAGACCTCAGTGAAAGTGCACTAATGTACATTTATTTTAGGTATCCGTTGTCATACAAATGTCTTTTCAAGCTGGACATCACAGTCCACACGGTGCTCCTGTTTTGTGTTTTGTGTCTCAGACTTCTGAGCATTTACCAGTGAAATAACAGAATTATTACAGTTGTAAATGGTAAATAAAATTCCAAAAACATGCACCTGAACAGCATTAAAAATGAAACGCTGATCAGATATTTAATGTGTCAGAGTTAGTGCCTGATGAAAGAGGATGTTTTCTTTTATGTACAGTACATTTTCCATTAAATAAACAGAGAACTCGTCATTCCAAATGAGGAAAAGTAACTCCATGAAAAAACAATTGGATATGTTTTGTTTCTGTTTTGATAGTGGCGAGAGAAAATAATTTTTGTCCGTTCCAGTGATTTGGCTTTTTTCCTTGTCATGTTTTCAGAAATCATCATTTCAAAGAGAATAGGCTGTTGCTTTGGTCTTGAGTTACGTCATCACTGATCAAAAGTACTCTAATCTGTGCTTTCCCAGCTAATGTTACATTACTGTATTGGCTTGACAGCATGTGTGAGTCAACAGGAGTTCAGTGGGAAGATTTATGGGTGACTAACATTGATGACAGTGCTCAGTTAGGTCAGAGCTGTATCTGCAGGCAGATGATTTCAGAGTCGATGTCCGCTAATGATCGCACAGGCTGTTCATTAAATAAAAGCTGGTCAGTGATCAACAATATGTCATCTAGGTCGTAGTACAGCTTTTATTCAATTCTCACTTTTGTTTTCTGTCATTTCTTTTGTTTATCATCTATGGAATTACATGGGAAATACATTTTAGATAGAGGTAAAAAGTGACTTAAATAGAATTTGATTCTTTGACATTGCAAAAAAAAAAAAAAAAAAATCAGTTGACTGGCTCAGCAGCTTCATTGTACTGTTGGTACAGTTTAAGAGTACAAAATGCCTCGTCGCTCTGCAGCAGCTGATAAAGAGAAAGAGTGCTAAACTCACTGTCATATGTGCAATATATCCTGTTTTGTACCTCCGACAAATTATCATAGGTAAATTGTGAATATTCAGCATGTGGGACAGCTGACTAGAAATTGAATTGCAGTGATGTAATGGCCTTTAAATAATTGATAGGTGGAGAAAAGTAAAAGAGGCTGCGCTTTGGAAGAGAGGAAAATCAATGAGAATGAGAGAGCACATACGAGAAAGAAAGAGGTACAGAGAGACAGAGAGACAGAGGAGTGGAGGGAATCAGGAGAGACAGGCAGTCAGGCAGATGGATGGGAACCCCACCCTGGCCTGTTTCCTCTCTGCCTGCTCAGCCCAGTGATAAGCAGCCGGGGAGGAAGTCAAGTATTATTTCATCAGGACATATGAGGGAGGATGATCGTTTCTGTTTGCTGAGGAAGAATTAGTGAAGCTTCAGTGTGATGAAGATGTTGTCGGTGGGTACGTACTTTGATGCTTAAACTTGTTAAACTTGAGGCTTCAAAATCCTCTTATGTGACTCTCCTTGTAACAAAGGCTCAGTTTCAAATTTAAGACACGAGTTGGTTTTATGTACAAAGTAATCACAGTATTTTATTTTTTTTTCTGTCAGCTGTGTTTCCACTCTGTGTTTTTTGGCATGCTTCCTCTTTACTACTTCCTCATTCTCTCTTCCCTTTGTTACAGTCAAGCCACAACCAGTCTCCATCCGATGACCTCACAGCCACCTGACACGCCAAAACAGCACCGATAATAAAGCTCTGAACATTTCAGACAGGGCAGAGGGATTCTACCATTTTTGTAGCCCAAAGCGTGTGTGTCGCCCGGACTGGCTTGATTTGGAGAGTCCCAGGCTGCTGCCAGTCTTGTTTAGCTCTGGTATTAGCCCCCCCCCCCCCAACAGGTAGAGACAGCATTGAAAAGGAAGACTGTAACCCTGGATGAAGGCCCTGTCCTGAGGCAGGGAACACGACTTGGCTTTAGACAGCAGTTTGTGAAGCCTGCATGCTGCTGGGATCTTCTCCACCCCTTCTTCGCTTGTTAACACATGTGAAAAACTTGCATTTGTCCAGCTGACAGCTAGTTTGCTTTGTTGGACATGTGGATGCTGCCAACAGAGATTGTGCACCCATTTTGGAAAACTATCTAGTGGTGAGATTTCCAGCTCAGGGTTAGACCCAGCCATGGAGGGTCTTGAGCAGCTTGACATGGTGGGCGATATCAGCCCGGCCTTGGAGGCAACAGAGGACTTTATCCACTGCATGGATGGGATACAAGGCCAAGGTCCGAGCCAGACTCAAACAGGGAGCGTCCAGCCTCCCAGGCAGCCCAAGCAGCTGCAGGAGGTGTCCAGTGCTGCGTTGGGAAAGCTGAGTTCCAGCGGTGTATGGAGCCTGCTGGCCGGAGAGCAGCCGGAGGTGGGGCCCCTGGGCCTGGCCTGGGCTGACAACTTCAGCGTCTTAGGCCTGGGGATGGGCTTGCGGCACGGCAAGAGAAGCCGGGCGCGCTCCACCAACGACCTGGCGGCCCACAGCAAGGACTGCACCAACAACACCGCCAACTCCTCATCCCACTCAGCCTTCAAGAAGGGACACAATCGGTCCAGATCTGATGTGAACTACCGGCCCTCTGCTTTCACTGACAATGGACTTCCCGCTGTGGACTGCAACACCCTGAAGAACATGATCCTCAACCACCAGCAGGAGGGTGAGTTGACATCCGCAGTGTGAGTCTGATGTTGAGAGTGGTTGTTATGAATTTATGAGTTCAAATGTTTCAGGTCTCATGAGACAAAACAAGCAGTTTCAAGATGTCCACTACTCTCTGTGAAAATTCGATGGTATCTTTTCAGTTTGTTTTATAGATGAAATGATTTATTGAAAAAAAAAAAAGCACTGTGGAAGGATAGACCTTAACATGGCCATGTTTACATCTGGTCAAAGATTATTTTTCACATCCTACAATATATATGCCTATTTCCGTTATTGAGATAATAGAAACTAGTGCTTTGCCAGAGATTGCAATTCATAGTGAGTTTCCTTCAAGTCAAGTCAAGTCAAGTCAAGTTAACATACACAGGCTAAAATCACATTATCTGTGGTTATATCAAGCCATTACCGTAATGTAATTAAAGTAAGTAGTCCTTCTTCCTGGCAGTATTTGATTTTCACATTTTTATAATGTAAAATCACATATGCAGTGATATAAGGTTTTTTCTGCATTGCCTGTCTCTACTGGAAAGTATCAAATATTTAAGGAGCGTTAGAGGTCCTCACAGTTCCAAAGTGTTAGATCCAAAATTCAGATTTAGCGTGCATGTTTTTTACACAGGCTACCGATTTCCTGAAACATTTTCTACTGGTGATTGTGACATAACACGTCATCTGAGTCATATGGGGACACATTCACCAGCTTGAGAAAGCAATAATGATAGAAGATGATGATAACTTGAAATGACACAGCTGTGCTATGACAGTCAGTATTCAGGCAGAGAGCTCCACACACACGCACACGTACACACACACACGCACGCACACCATTTGTTTGTGTGTTTTGGCCATCTGAAGGCCTAAGGAGATCCTAAGGGATCCTGAGGGATAATAGCCTGTAATCCTGTCAGCAAATGGACTCAAATGAGGCGAGAGAAGAGGCAACCCAATTACGCGGCCCCTGATACTGGCAGGATTATTTAGTATTAGCATATGTGTGAAAAGGCATCAGGTTATTTAGTTTGGCTCGATGTGTATTGAAAGGAGAGAAGTAGGAAAAGGACGGTAATAAGCAGAAGGCAGAGTGATTTGGCTCAGCCTCGCTATGTCTCTTCATTCACACTGGAAAAAAAAGTGGCCTGTTTGCCTTTCCATTAGTGACAGCTGGGGATGTTTAGATGGTAAATGGAAATGATGATTATTATTATATACACAATATACATGTGTATATGAGACCAAACAGTCTTTATGGTTAGCTGTTATTAAAGCTCTCTCGTGCCTTTTATCAGTGCCTACTGAACTCTGTGAGCGGCATTCATCTGTTTATTAATAATACTAATACTAATACTAATAATAATGTAGGTCTGTTTTTGGTTGCACATTTCCAAGAAAGCATCAGTAATTTTATATTCATCATGCACGAGCTTTTGCCGGCAGCTTTTAATGTGAAACTCCACCTGTTAATCAAACTGAGTAATGTCTGTAATATCTATAATCTGGAGCTGATGCACCAGACTCCAGTTAATTAGCCAGTACTAGTCCTCTGGATGATAAAGAATAATAACTTGATGATAAAGTATAATAACGTAAAATTCACTGATGTTACTCGTGCTGTAGCAGTTATTTGAATCAATCAAATTAACAAAACATTAATCACCAGACATTTAGATAAATACTTAATTGTTAAAGCCAGATTTATAGAATGTCAAACTGAATATCTCTATGTTTTGAGCAGAATACTCTGTGAGAGGGTACCCTGTGTGAAATAAATGCTTGGTGCTCTGGTAATTATGGCATTTTTCACTATTTTCTGATATTTTTAAGACGAAACAATGAAGAGTTAATTGAAAATAATGTGCAGCCCCCAAGCAAGAAGAAAAAATGATTGTTTTAAAGAAAAAAATTGTGAGTTATATGTATTAAGTAGACATAAACATCCATACAGATAAAATGGCAACAAAAGAGGCAGTGACTTTGTATGAGACCTCTCAGCTGCACGTGTTCTGTACGTAAACCTGGAGATGAGCTGAAGCCTACAAAGACACATATGAAGTGGTCAGTCTTTGACATAAACCATACGACTGACTAAATACACAAGCCAACATGCTGAATAATGGGTTAGTAACAACTGCGGTTCTGCAGATCCTATGAGAACACCACTTGCTGCATGTTCCTGCACCAAAAACAAACCCGGATGGCAACCACTTCAACTTCATTTCAGCTGTGGTCGTAGTGTGTGTCCTCGCCTTTAAGGTTGCATCTAGTTCATACGCATCCTTCTGCTGACTCGTGCATTCATGCTTCCTCTGCATTTCAATGGATGAATCACGCTCATCCGTTAATGTGTGTCAACAATTAGATGTTGAGGCATTTTTTCCATTTGTCTGTTTCTTGTGTCAGAATGCATTGTAACACGTCATTGGTGACACACTTCCCTTTTCCTCCAAATTCTGACCTTACTCAACTTGGGGATTTACCACTGTACTTAGCGTTAAAAAGGCCTTAAAAAGTCTTACATTTATTTTGCTGGACCTGAAGAAACCCTGAATATAGATGGATGGTAGATGGATGGTGTACTGATCTGTGTCTTCTATATTTGTTATCCAGGTAGCCACTGCAGTCTGTTGGACTTGAAACGGCTTGTTTTTATGACTGGCTGTCTGATCAGCAGATGAGGTTGCTTGATTGAGGGCGGCGGCACTGGAGAGTTAGTTTGCAGCACTGAGAGAAAAGTGCTAATTCTAGTTGAAGGCTTACATGTGTATATTAGACTATTACTGGAGTGCAATGTCAAAACCTACCAGGTGGAGATGAAGGCTAATTGAACAGAGCAGTTTTCCTTGCCACAATGCCTGATTCTTATCTCGGCTCTCCCAAGCGTGAACGCCGCCAATCGGCCAGACTTGATTTCTGCTAAACTTATTTGCATATTCATTTGTTCCTTTAGCAAAAGGTTTGTTAGCATGCAGAGTCTGAGACGTAGAGCGACACCGTGTCCGCTGCTGTTTTGATAAGATTGATGAGGCAGTTAACAGGAGCTGTGACTGATTTAGCTTTTCCTTTTCCCTCCTTGAGTGATTCAGCATGTGAAAGAAACAAAATGCAATGTCTGTGACTGAGACCGCTTCTGGTCAGTTTAAAATTAAATCAGTTTCTAAGAATCCCTGAGGGGGGAGCGTATAAACCTGTCTGCCCAGGAAGCATTGATATTAAGATTTAAGATCAAAATATGTCTAAATTTAGATGTGTAAAACTGAGCTAAATCTGATTGAAAAGTGGAAGCTTTTAGACATCTAAGTGACATTTAAAGTTTTCAACAAGTATTTTGGTGTGAAGCAGGTCCAAACTACATGTTGAAATGTAGATGAAACTGATTGTATGAAGCCCACATGTCTAAAAAACAAATATTATGTTAGTTAGTTAGTTACTTTATTGTCCCATGGGGAAATTCATTTTCACAGCTGTACAGGCAGGGAGACACCATAGCACACACCCACACATATAACACACTACAGTCATTTGTGACAAAGTACAGATATCAATTTCAGACCATTATCACATATTGTTCAGAGTATTAATGGCTGTGGGGATTAAACTGTTTTTAAAACGTACTCTGTTGTATCTGATGGACCTGTATCGTCGACCAGAGGGTAACAGGGAGAAGCAATGGTGCAGTGGGTTATCACCTCTCACTTTTTTCTGCCCTGTCTGAGGACATAAATATCTATCTGTCTGTCAGTAGTTTCATACTGTACCTCGTTCTGTGGAGCAGGTGCCCCTCTCTCTTCCTTTTTCTTTGTTGAGATTTGAGATCGAAACAGGAACTTTTAGAAATGATGAAATCTTTGTCAGAGTTTGGTTTTACTGGGCTTAAGTTCCCATATATTCACCCACAGGTCAGTGGTGTGCGGTAAAGTTTGTTTTTGGAAAGGATTTGGAAGCCTGCTAAATTGTTGATTTGACCTCTGAATGCACTTTAAAAGGTGCATACAGAGGTCTGCAGGTGTTTGTTGCCACCATCTTAATAAAAACTGTTGTACTGACAGGCTCTTTTCCTTTTGCTCTTGATTGTGATGTAGGTTTTTAAAGATTATTTTTAAAACATCAGCAGGCTGACACTGGCTTATTTCAGATACATCAGTATAGGCAAATATGGTAGCTATGCAAGAAGAATTTGCAGTGCAGTAAAATGCATAGGCTGCATTTTTATGTACAACTGTTCAAAATTTTGATTTTGATGGTAAAGTTGATTTCTCAAATGTGAAATATCTTAAATCCAGCATATCTATTGCAAAATGTCTGTTTTGTGTGAAACGTATATTTGCATCCGGCACCAATCATCATCATTGGTTTTATCTTTTATCTTCACAAACTAATTTTCATGCCTGGTATTGCAGGTGGTGAAGTTTTGCATTGTTGGTTGTTTTACCTAAAAGTAGTGTACATGCTTTTGACATTTTCTTTCAGCAGTATGCTTACATTTCTATAATTAAAAGTAAAAAACACTGATTCAAAATAGTGGAAAGAAAAGAAAATGTTATAGATAACAAATAAGGGTGTTCCATGTATCTACGTGTTGTAATATATTGTGTGTAAAAGGGATAGGTTTGCAGTTGGTTGTCATCTGACCATATTTTTTAAGCATTTTTCTGGCTGGGCGGTTCTAACTCATAATAAAGGCTGCCCCAGTTTCGTATCCTAGCCGAGGTCGTGCCTGTTGACTACCTGAGTCTGAACCCTCCTTAATCAAGGAGAAAACACACCATTATCACAGGAGAAGGAGAGTCAAACAAACCTCCTGAGCAGCAGATTGTGATAGATCGGAGAGGAAAAGCCAAAATACATAGGGTGTGCCTCCGGTCTTTAGATTAGGACAGTGGGGCAGTTTGCCTAGTGGCCTCTTTAACAATACGTTTTCTTCCTATCCCTTGTGACAAGAAACGTTGTCAGAGACGCCCACATGGAGTGCTATCTCTGACCAGAATACCAACACTCAAGAGCTCTGAGCTGCAGGCCTCTGATAAGCTACCTTATGTAGGAAACTGGCTTGTGTAGATTGTAGTTCCTAAGACTAATCAGAGGTATAAGGATATAGGTGAATCAGGGAAAGACGCTGAATGAGCAAACCAAGAGGACAAAGGATGTAGTTCATTACTATAGATTTAGACTTGGTGTCAAAAAATATAACTCAAGCTACTGAAGCACATTATTAAAGGAATACTACACAGAAAATGTCTTTTTGAGTGTCAACCACACTCTGCCTGTTGGATAGTAGCTTGGTTTCACAGTCATGACAAAAAGCAAAAAGAAGCATCTCAGAGTATAAAACACTTAAACATTTGTCCATGTTACATTGTTGTAGTCTTGAGGCCCTGCTGGAAGACATTTGGCAATTTACTGGCTAAGCAATGTTTATTAGGAACATGTGGATCAATGGGTTTAGAAGAGGATGGTGCAGGAGTGGTTTGAGAAGCTTGCCTGGACATGTGACTCTCATTATGGTTTGGTTTGGCTTAAGATGCTGGTGGAAAGAGCAGTGAACTGTGCAAAGCCGGCATTAACGAGACTGAAAAGGTTGGGCTTAAAGACACATCAGCTGCTGTTATAACAAATCTTATCGCAGGTTAATTTCTGGACAACCAGCCTCAAGAAAAACAATTGTTTATATATGGCACCTGGTTATTATCTTAAAATTCAAGAAATATGTCTCCTAGGCTGTTAAATTGTTTTTTTTTACATGGCATATTTAACCAGTTCAGTTTGTGTGAGCAATTTAAGTTCCGTAAGTTGATTTTCCATACTATATGGATGGAGTGAAAAATGTAAGCAGTATGTAGGTAGGAAATAATGTTGATGAATCTTTAATACTCAGAAGCTTTCTGTGGTTTTGAGTGTTGTTTGTCACAATTGTCAAAACTGCAGTGGGAATGTGTTTATTCATAGTAAAACTGAGTAGTGTCTCAGTTGTGGTTAGCCTGAACACTCACCTGTTCCTCACCTGCGTTTTCCCCTTTCCTCTGTATCTCTATCCAGCTGATAAAAGCAGCAGTAGCAGTGTGGTGAAGCAGGGTGAGATGGAGCAGCGCGAGGGGCCCCGGGGCCGCTGGACACCCTGCCACGTAGAGTTGACGCCATGTGAGCTCCGGCTGTACACTCTGGACAGCAGCGCCAACCGCCAGCTTGGCACCGCCTACTCTCTGTCACACTGCCAGAGCGTCATCTCACCAGCACCCTGCAGCCAGCCCGGCCAGATCACCCAGCCCGCCGATCAACGCACGCTACAGGCTTTGTTTTTCAACAGCACGCGTCTCCAGCTGAGGGTGGCCAGCCAATGGGAGGCCATGGAGTGGAGGCGGCTGATGTGGGAAAAGGTGCAGGCAGCCAGACCTGTGAGGCAGGAGAATCGCCAGCGCAAGGCCGGAGTGGAAAACCAGAAGGTCGCCAAGTTTCCTGCTCCCATGTCACCCTCCTCGTCGCCCTCTCCGTCGGGGCTTGACACTAGGCCTGATGGTGAGAGCAACACCCCCACTTCAGCAGAGGCCTCACTCTCTCTTCAGACTAATTCTGGCATCTTGAGCAGACCCACCACCCTTCCTCTGTTCACCCAGCGCTGCCAGGATGTCCTCAAAGCTGGTCTGCTCCACCAGCTGATGGACCAGAACAACTGGCTGGCCTTCACCTTCGTCCTGACGAGATCTGCTCTCCAAGCCTTCCCCACTGAGGGCCGGGGGTCTGTGTCCCAGCCTGTCCACCAGTACTCCCTGGCATCATGCTTGGCTGTGCAGCACGATCAGGAACCAGAGAACGGAGAGCCGTGGACGGATGGAAGGGAACGTTTCCAGGTAGTTTTCCCCAAAGAGGTGCTCCGACTTCGGGCAGATGATTATCTTAAGGCCCAGGAATGGGTGGAGACCCTGCGAGAGGCAGCAGGAGCACAGAGGCCTGCACAAGAAGAAGGGGGGGAATCGGGGGAAGGAGCTCCAGGCCTCCAAGGAGTGCTGCTGAGATCCAAACCGTCTCGCGAGAGGAGGCAGCGGGAAGCCCAGAGAGCCAAGAGGCAGTCAGTCACCACCAGTTTCCTCAGTATTCTCACCTGTCTGGCTGTGGAGAAGGGACTCACAGCTCAGAGCTTCAGATGTGCAGGTGAGTGGCCTTCTCTCTGTCACACACACACCTATGCCTAATTATGTGCACTGTGGTCACATGATTCCAACACAGATTTATTTTTATTTTAGCATGGCATCCACAGTTACAAGACACCTCAGCTAATTGGCTCCCAAGACAAATTTTCTTACTGGGTTTGTTTGTATGAGGCTGAAACAGTTACTTGTACCTTCACCCTCTAACCCTGCTGATTTGCTTATATTCCTGCTTAGTGCAATTAATTAGTTTTAATCTGTGCAGAAAAAATTGAGAGCCCTCATATAACCCCCCCCCCCCCCCCCCCCAAAAAAAGTTTTCCATACACAGAGGAAAGTGCTGTAAAATGATAAAACACGAATGATACCTGAACACCATACGTGTTCCTACGTATTTGTTGGCAGACCTTTGTGAACACTACTGACAGAAGTGCACCTGTCCACATCATATAGAAATAAACTTCCCAGTGTTTAACACAAAAGTCTGACATGTGACAATATCTGTCATATCTGTCTGTCAAATGTCAGGCTACAGTGAGCTCCCTGTTACCTTGACCTAGTGAGCTTTTAAGGTGCTGGTGCATTAGTTTTGTTACCATTTGACCGACCCAAGCTAGCTGTTTTCTTTGTGCTAAGTTAAGCTAACTGGCATAAGCGTGATATTAATCTTCATATCCAACTCTCTGCAAGAAAGTGAATATATAATACAATAAATATAATTCCTACAATATTCCTTTGAGGCATTGCATATGATATAAAGCCAGAAACGGTCTCAGGTTGTAAGATTATTTAAATAAATACTATATATATATATGAAGGAAGCTGTCTCTTTGTATTCATCTGCCTTTTCCTGTCAGGGGTTTGGATGTTTTTCAGTGTTTAGTCTTCACCCTTTTTCATATCCAGGACCATTACAGCCTGTCTCCTCCTCTATTATTATTCCTGTTAGTCTCCATACCAGGCCCTTGGACAGCCCCATAAATGGCAGGCGGTGCTTTTACTCTCCCTGGGTGTGAAACGTGGGCTTCCTCCCTCTCTCCTAGGAGGGCTTTGAATAATAACCGCTCACCTCCCTTTTTATTTGTAACAACTGGCTTATTAATGCAGGGCTGTTTGAAAGGCCAGCTGAAACAGGAACAAGGACAGAGGCCGTCTGGGGGCAACTGATGATAATTGGTAGGCTTAAAGCACCGGAGGAGAGGAAAAATGGATGAATGAATGAATGAATGAGAGCAAATGAAAGCGGTGTGGGGATGCTGCAGTGGTCAGGCCTGATCGTAGTTGTTTGATTAAAAGGGTTTCTGGGTAGAACTGGATGTGAGGGACAGCTGGATACGTCCAATTTCTATACAGAGCACACCTCAGCTCACTCAGTCAGTTTATTTCCCTCCTTTCCCTCTTTTTCTTTCTTTTTCCTTTCACCAGTTCATTCATACTCACAGCTTTTCCCTCTTTTTGTCTCCTTCTGCCTCCCCCTGTTTTATTTGACTGTATCCCTCCTCAGTCTCCTGCAGCACCATTTACACCATTTAAATCCAATACCTTAAGACTGTATTCTAAATCCACAAGGTGTTCTTAGAGGTGTTGTTTAAAAAAAACCAAAACATTTATAGCTTTCATTTAATGTTTTTTTTTTCTGTTGGGAAATTGGTCTTAAAGTCTTACTCTCACCAGCTTTACAATGAGAATCTTACATTTGACTCTAGACAACTTATCTCCCTTGTTACTGCTTTTCTATCCAATGCCCTCTCCTTTCCTTGGTAGCGTGCCAGATTTTTTTTTACATTACACTTCAGTTATTCTGTGCTCAATGAATAGACGTAGCCTCTAGCACACTGTCAGAAGTAACACTGAAGAGGCAGACTGATATATTGGGTCAGTGCTCGGGTCAGCTCACCAACACACTTTATGTTCGGTTCCGCTTTTCATTCACCACGTCAGTACATTATGTATAGAATTTAAACAAGGTTCTAGCAGTCCTTTACAAGGTTTTAGTGGTCATTGACAAGGTTCTCAGCAATGCTAAGGATATTTTAGTGGTCAGTGACAAGGTTCTAGAGGTCCTTTAGGTTGTTGTACTGGTATTTAAAAAGTTTAAAGTGGTCACTGAAGAGGTTCTATGGATGGTTTTAGGAGGTTTTAGTACTCATTCAGGGTTCTAGTGGTCCTTTAGGAGGTTTTATTGGTCAGTGAAAAGGTTCTAGAGGTGTTCTTGTGGAACGAAAGGCCAAACCACAACAAAAGTTTACCGTTTTATTCAAAGACCATTGCCATGTAAACAGGTCCTAGTATTCTGTTATGATTACATTTCTAAATTTGGTATTCAGTTGCTGATTTAACTCAAACTGTTACGGCAGTGATTTGCCTCCATTGCTTTATTCTTAGCACAGTAGTCGAGTCACTGGTAAATCAATCTGAACTTGAAGCTTTGGCTGTTGTCTGTTTTTGATGAATATTTGCAAAACTGGACTGCTTTACAAAGTTTGGCATGGCTGTTGGTTGGATTAAGGTCTTGAAGAAGAAAAAGGGGAACATTTACACAAACAGAATACTGTCTGACCTGCAGACCATCTGTGGTAAACACTATTTACTAATTTCCTGTGCGGATTAATAAAGTATCTATCTAATCTAATCTAATCTTCATCAGAGGCATTCATCCTCTGTTGTTAACCTGAGTGCATATCTGATTATTCATATATGAAGCCATTAATCTAAACAGGATCTCTTGATGGTGGCGCCCGCAATGCCTGACGTTCAGCACTTTAGTTTTGTCTGATTTCTCTTTGAACTTGTTTCAAGTCTGCCCTTTGCATATGCATGCTACATCCATCTATACATATCGACTGATTTGTTATTTAACATCAAAATGTAAAATGTATTCAACTAATTACACATGGGAATTGCTGCGTTTCTGATTCCTTTTGAAGGAAACGGTTTGTGTTCGTTTGAAGACCGTGACTCCCCCTCACCCCTTCACCACACACGCTTTGTGCAGAGTGTGTCCTCAGGTTTGGTGACCCCTGTCGTTGCACTGGAGCACATTCTCAGGCCCCCGACAGACCATGTGAATCTGTTGGATACTGCGGTGGGCAGGGGGTGTCGAGGAAATAGGAGGTGGGCTTACATCAAAAGATAGACAGGTTCTCTCTCTCCCCAACTCACACTCACTATCTTACTCATAGTACTCTCCATTTGTGCACATTTTCATTCGAGTGTTTGGTGGGTGTGAATGAGACACATCAAAGCTCAGGCCTTGCTCGTCTTTTCAGTTTTAATTCACAAGCGTGTACATAACTCACACACACACTCAGAGGTGTGGTGGTTTGAACCAGCGGCGGGCAGATGAAAGCATGAGCCCTTTTTTTGCCCCGATGTCATTTCTCTCTCTCTCTCTCTCTCTCCCCCTCTCCCTCTCTCTCTGTCTCTCTCCCTCTCTCTCTCTCACCCCAGGGAGGTCAAAGTGACCCTCTCTCACTACAGAGAGCCGCAGTACAATCGGTAGACCTTTGAGCTACGTTTGAATTCCTATTCATCTTTCCCTCTGTCCCTCTTTCTCTTGGTCCCTGAAACACCCATAAAAGATCAGAGACGAGTAGAGGAAGCAGTTGTTACTCTGTGCTGATAATGGAGAAAGTACTGAGCAGCACAAAGTATTAATAGCTACTCATAGTAGATGTATATTGGCTGAAAACGGGGGAAAAAGTAATGGTAGCAAACTCTTAAAATTCAGAAAATAGTTTAATATTTGTATTTGGTACAAAGTGGTTGAGGCAGTGCTTTTACTTAATGGTTATAATTTAAAAAAACAACCAGCGCCCAGTCACTATTTGCACATCACCTAGGTTACCTGATCAGTCTGTACATGTGATATCATCAGTTTCCAAATTGTCTTTGGATCCAGTATTACATGTGTAACTTTGAGTACAAAACAGGTGTGGTGGCCAACTTGTGAGCTACTTGTAAATCCCACGTGAATGTTCCTGCAGTGTCATCTGTTCTGAGGTTGTTTTGCTACTTGTTGAGCTTTTGGTCAGGATCAGATTTACATGCTTGGTGTTATTTCTTCTTCCAAAGTCCCACATCATCTGTTCAGACTTTATTGCTCGTCTTACTGAGCAGAGCACATTATAGACCGTGTGTCTGTGTGGGTGTGTTCTCTTCTTGTGCTCCTCATGATATAGAATTTGAGGTTAAGGTTAAAGATTGTTATTTAGCTTTTTTCAAGTGTTTTCAGGCTGCGTACGTATGTGTCTTTGTTCCTCTGGTCCCAGCAGCAGCAGACCAAATTTGAGGCCACAGCTGGCCTGAACGCCGGCCTGGTGGTCAGCTGTTTCCTCGAAGTGACACAGTGTTTCTCTGACTGTTGACCATCCCCTCTGCCTGCTGGCTCCTAACCAGTGGACTGTGGTTTGTTGAAAGAGCATCCACCCCAACAACAGCATGAGCTCACTGCTGTAATTAGCCTACCTAGATCTGAGTTACACATATGTATTCGATCATGGCTCCCACAGTAAGATAAGACTTTGTTGTTGTCGTTTTTCCATCTTATCCACAAGCAATGGTTTCAACCAAAGAGAAAACAAACATCTATTGTTTCAACTTTGGAAAGGAGTGACAGCGGATGCTGATAATTCATTGATCACAGCCATGTTTGGCACACGGGTCTTCAATAAAGTTTTTAGGGATGCAGTGAACATGACAGAAAGCAGTCAGTATGTGAGCGGCCACACCAAATCTGGAGGTGGTCCAGAGGTGGACTTGTATCCGCCTCAGTGCATCATTCAGTCTATTCCTCTTTCTTTTGGTCAGATAAAGCAGGAATCCAGCTCTCAGCCCTGATTAGACCATTGTCTTTCCCAGACGTCAGATTCTTGTCTATGAATGAAAAGTAACTGGACAGACTTTATTGTCTGCCTTTATCTGAACTTGTTTGATCTTGTGCTTCAATTCTTTCTCTCCTCCGATCCTCCAATAGTCTTTTTTTTTTCTACTTCTCCCCTTTTTCAGTCTACGTTGTTTCTTGTGTTGGAGCACCACCGGCAAACAGGCTGACACACGCCCCTCTTCCTCAGTCATTCTTCTTTTCTGTTTTCAGTAGCTTTCCGTGCCTCTGTTTTCTAAAACCCAGATAAAAATCTCCTGTGTCTTTTCTTCTCTACCTCTCTTGACTTGCTTGTTTTCCTCCAGGCCCCATGTCCTCCCAGATCGTGTGGATAAGGGACACCTGTTGCAGTGCTGTGGCATTCAACTGCTTGTGTGTGAGAGAGAACGTAGACCAGGTCCGGGTGTTTGGGTGAAGAATGAACTTTAAAGAGCCTGGCAGACAAAGCAGACAGTGGGGCAGCGATCAGTCTGAATAGAGCAGAGGATCTGTTGCTCTTTTACAAAACGCTTCTGTCTTGAAGTCTGCTGTTGTGACTACCGGAGGAACCAAGACTCTGTTTTCTAAGGGATTACTTCAGATGACTCTGGCAGGCAGATTCTGGCAGATTTGGATATTAATATTAGTAGAGGATGCACTAAATGTGAACTGTCAGTAAAATGTTGCACAAAGTTTTGGACATCATTAAAAACATGTCTGTTGTAATACTGAAGGGCAGACGTGTGCTTTCAGGAGTTTGAGGGTAGGAGCGAAAATCTGATGGGCTTCTTCTAAAAAAAACAAAGTTAGGTTATTGCTATTTTGTGCAGCAAATGACACATCGTGATGAAACTGCTCATCATGAATTTGGTCATCACAGCCTAAAGATATAAAGATGGATCATTTACTGTAACCAGACCTTTAACCACAGAAGTACAGCATGCCAAGACTTTAAGACTTAAATATAGTTTTAGTCACCAAATGCCTTTGGTAACCGAAATTGGTGACTGGGTGACAAAGTGTTTATAGCTGTACCTAAAGGCCAAACTGAAAAGTAGGGTGAAAAGCCAGCTATCATATAGCTGTTATACAGTAGTTGTATAGCTGAATATAGATAATGGATAGATGGATAAACAGGCGATTAGATTTTTCCTTTTTTGGCCCTGAGTAGTGTATGTAGACTGTGAAGCCAGGATCCTGTTGGGCAGTGTACAGCCTTCTACAAAATCAACCAATCAGAAGATTAGGATGTATTAGCATGTATAAAGACGACCGGGGCTTTCTGCCTGAAAGATAAAACTGAGGGATCTGGATCTGAAAAAGAAGAGATAACTTCTAGAACATTTTTCTAGAACATTAATTATAACACATAGAAACACAAAAAACTGTTATTTAACACCATAAACTGAATGAGTGATGCTGTTATTTTAACATTTTAGTGTCACTCATCTGTGGAGAATGTGGATCTTACCCTAGACCCTTGATCAGAATAAAGTTCTCCATCTAAGAATTTCTCTGAAATTCTCTAATCAGTGCAATAAAAAAATGTTTGTCACAGTTTCTGTGGGTCAAGAAACAACATATTTCCTTATTGGGGTCAGAGTTCCTTTTAAACTTAGACTATCTTGTTTATTATCACCAGGTTTATTCGGCTGGATTAGTGTGGTATTTAGTGAGGGGCAATAAACTGACACATATTAACACCAAGTTGATTGCTTCACAACCTTTGAGTTCTCCTGATCTCAGCTCTTCCCTGCCTCCTCCAGC
The DNA here is from genome assembly GCA_033238685.1 of Lates japonicus. NCBI lineage: Eukaryota > Metazoa > Chordata > Actinopteri > Centropomidae > Lates > Lates japonicus. Next base: position 563,335 of record BRZM01000102.1, on the reverse strand, counting down.
AGTGTTGATAACAAGAGCTAACTGAATAGATGCATGATATCTGAGATAATAATTTGTTCCACATTAAAATGGGAGATTTTTTGCCTTTGATTTGAATCCCACCTTTGACACTTAAAAGTTTAAGCGATTTCCTCGTGATTACAGACACCCAAAACCCAATACCTTAAATGTGTCATTAAGATGTAAGCATACACACACATTTACCCAATGACTTTCTCCCCAGGTTGTCAGCGTCCAGTCGGTCTGTCCAGAGGGAAGGCAAAGGTCTGCTACTACAGTGGCTGGTACTACTGCCAGAGCTGCCATCAGGACAACTCCTTCCTCATCCCTGCTCGCCTGCTGCACAACTGGGACACCAGCAAGCACAAGGTCGGAAAGCATGCGCACACTTACAACAATGTGAAAGCACACATCATCTCAACATACATACAACATTTAAAGTGTGCAGTTTCTTATTCTTAGAGTCTAGAACATCAGTACAGTCTTTCAGTGTCTTGAAAGCACTGTGAAGCATATCAGCATTAGATTAAAGATTGACAAGTTTTGCAGCACCTCTGAAGCTCATTAATTAACACTTTATATTGTTTAACTTGTACAACAACCAGAAGCTTTTGTATGGGCTCTTAGCCCCTCACCATCCATTACAATGGAACATAGAACTTGTCTGGAATTATCTCTAATGTGGTGTAGTGATCCTGGTGTGCTCTGATGTGCTCGTCCAGGTGTCGAAACAGGCCAAAGAATTCCTGGAGTTTGTGTATGAGGAGCCTCTGCTTGATGTCCAGCAGCTCAACCCATGTCTGTATGAGCACTGTGAACCTCTCAGCACTGTGCTACGTCTCCGTCAGCAGCTACAGTCACTGCGGGCCTACCTGTTCAGCTGCCGGGCGACTGTTGCCGAGGACCTCCGACGGAGGTAGGTTGTTCTGTGAAGTTGCCTTTTTTGACTCATGCAAACCATCATCATGGGTTGCCTAAGGTTGTAGGCAGCTCATTTTTTTCCCCCTTGTTTTGCAGTATTTTGGTTTTGTAGGTTCCTCATGTAAGGGACCACAGAGCTAAAACACAGAACACTACAGATCGACTGAACACAAAAATAAGAAATTAGTGAAATCGTTACCATAACGAGGACACATACGCATACTGGCACCTAAATATAAAACTCCGATATAACATTTAGGAGGAAAAACATTTGTGCAATATTAAGGTCTTTGCATTAAAAAGTGTCTTGTGAACATGATACTGATACTGCCATCCTGAGTTTCTTTTCATTCCTAAGTCTACCTGTTTTTTTGAAATCTGTGTGAACTGACCCTTTAAAAAAACACTTGAAGAACAATGGGCTTTGGGGCAGCACTAACAGTAAACATGGAGATATCCAGCAGTCTAAAGTTGTTTTCTTTGCACAGGAGACATCAGCTATTATTTTTATGTTTAACATTAACAGCTTGTGTCATCAGTCACGATGGCAGACGAACTTTCATCTTCAGCTATATTTATACCGACAGATATTGCTTTCTCTACATAACCAGTCTGTATGCGGGTGTTTATGTATGTCACAGGTGCATGTGTATGCTCATAACTTTTATCTGCATGCATTCCTGCGCACATAAAAGATGCGTGTCTGTGTGTATATGTTCGTGTGTGTGATGGACGGGGGTGGGGGGCCTGACTGTTTATCTGAGTCCCACAATGAAAGCCTCGTCTGTGGGCTGATGGACGCTTTCCTTGCCCAGTCAGGTGCTAATACACCTCCTGGTCTGATGCGACCCCATGTCTAAGCGAAATCTTCCCTCAGCCAACAGACTGGAATCTAATTCATATTCTATCATGATCGTTTACAAAACCCAAAATCTCACTAGCTTACCACTGGTGTTTAACTATACTAGACAGAGCTACGATCTGGCCCAGTTATTCAGAGTAGGCATTGTTTCAAACTATTCTTTACTAACAGACAAAGACTAAAATATCAAAGACTACAGATCATCGGTGCTTCTTGTACTGGCGTCTGGTCCTGTAACTTAACTTTAGATGGGTAATGGCAACAGGGCGACTGTGGAAGTGTTTGTGGTAAAGTATAAGGAAAAGCAAATATGTCCTATAGTATAGTTCAAGCCCATATTTCTTATTATGACATGAGCTGTTTTAAATGCTGACACTATTCAGTTAAACACCTCATAAAAGCAAATTCTCAGGGTCCAATGACAGTCCAGCTCATTTATTGGGGACAACAATAATGAATAGATGATCAAAGAAACTTCTTTTGGATAGCTAGTGGATATCTAAACATGGATGTAACAACTGTAAACATTAACAGTTTTTCAATGCCTCACTATTCATTGCGGCTTCCAAACCAAAACTACCAGTGTTTTCTCAATGTAAAACCCTATAACTATTGGTCCCTGTTGTTGCGAGCAGAAACAGAGCTGAGAGCAGTATGTGGCGTTCTCTAACACTTCTGTCCCGATAGCTAGTGCCGGCTAGTGCCACATATTACTTCAAACCTGCAGGATTGATGAGGGCCATAGCGCCCCTGGTGTCGATCCAGCTTTCGGAGATATGAAGAGACTCTGTTGCTGCGGACTGGATATGGACATGGAGGCACTGAAGGCTGTAAGACCTGGGGCCATAAATACAGTGTCTCTAACTTCTCAGTGAGGTTTACATCTTGGTGATAACATGTGCAAGACCTAAGATTTTATTTATTTTATGGCAACAGTCATTGAAGACGCGTTGAAGTCTAGTAGGATGGTGTGTTTTGTGATGAATGAGTGGTCCTGATATCCATGTCTTTATGATCAGAGGTTTGCTGCAATGTAACAAGGAGGGAATGTGTCTCCAATGGGGTTTAAGCTGTCTCTGGCTGACTCTCTCTGTAACCAAACAAACTCTTTAAGGATATAAATATACGCTTGATGGCTACATGCATGATAATTTCGTATGAATGTTGGTGATATTTGCTTTTTAGAACAACTGTTTCTTTTTTCTCCTTTTTCATGCTCTGGGATATTCTTATTGTATTGGTATTGAGTGTTTCCCGTCCAGGTCACTAATACACTCTGTCTGATGGGCCATGTCTAAAGCGAATCTTCCACCTCAGCAAACAGACTGACAATCTAATTCATATTCTATCATGATCGCCATAAAACCCAAATCTCCTCGCTACTAATTATGAGTATTTAACTATGTAAATAATTTAGATCTGCTGATTATTCAGAGTAACAGTGACATTGTTTCAACTATTCTTTCTTAACAGACAAAAGACTAAAATGTCAAAGACTACAAATGTCAGATGCCACCCATGCTATGTCAGTCTAACTACTTTAGATAGGTAATGGCAAATTTATATTACTAATGAAGTGTTTGTGCAGTATAAGGAAAAGCAAGTATGTTCATAGTATGATTCAGGCCCCATGTTTCATTATTCTCAGCACTGTCAGCTGTTTAAATGCCGACACCAGTTTAAAGTTAAAACACACTCATAAAAACAAATTCAAGAGGTCAATGACAATCCAAAGCTCATTGTTAAGGACAACAACAATAATGAATGAATGAAGGGAAAATCTAGAAGCTCACTGAATGTTAGTGGATATCAACATGAGATGTTTTAACTGGGAAGCATTAACAGTTTTAATGTTCACTATTAATTTTTTTTTCACGCTCAAAACTAAAAACCACTGGTATTTTTTATCAGCCTTGAAAACCCATATTAGTAGTCCCCTGGCTGCAGAGCAGAGCAGAGCAGAGCAGTATCGGATCGCTCTCTGTTTACTTCTGTCCCATTAGCTAGTGCCGGCCAGCCCCGCCACTTCCAAACACTGCAGGATTGATGAGGGCCATGGCGTAAAACCTCCCTGGTCATCAGTCTATTTCAGGGGGAATATAGAAGAGAGATGTCTGTTGTTTCATGGACGGAGAGCCATGGACATGAGGCACTGAAGGTTGTAAGATTTGCTGCAATAGGCCATGTAAACACAGTGTTTTCTAATCATCAGAGGTTTACATCTTTGGTGATAATACGACTACAAACAGTTTTCTCGTTATTTATGGCAACAGTCAGTGAAGGTGTGAATTGATCTCAGTGGCAGGTATCAGTTTGTGGATGAATGAGGTCGCCCTGATATCCATATCTTTATTATGATCAGAGGTTTGCTGTAATGTAACAAGGAGGGAATGTGTCTCAATAGGTTTGCTGTCTCTATTGACTCTCTCTGTAACCAAACAAACTCTTTAAAGGATATTAAATATGCATTTGATGGCTACATGCATGATAATTTCATGCGTAGATGTTGGGGTGATATTTGCTTTTTAGAACAACTGTTTTTCTCCTTTTCATGTACTCGGGATATTCTTTATTGTAGCTATATTGAGGTGTATATGTATTCTTGTTCGTTGACAGTATGAGGACATACTGTACCCTGTTTTGGCTTTGCAGAATAGTCTTTGTCTCTGTATAGTTTCCTTGATTTGCTAATCCATTAAACAAAATGTTATTCAAACTATCATTCAAAAACACATAAATAGCACTCATCTAGCTTCTATTTCTCATCACTTCTTTCCACTACTGGAGCATGCTAAGCAGCTAGCCCAGGCCAACCGGATCCTGCCTTGTCACTTACATACGAGTCACTGCAGCGCCCAGTCTGTTCTCTCAGTCCAACATGAGAGGATGTATGAAGCAGAGCTGCTCAGAGGGGGGATTCAAGAAAACTAAAGAGTCAGTGGCTTTAGACACACACTAGATGGTTTCAGTGATGGTTGTTTAGAAACATATTGGTCAGCCACAACATTATGACCACTGTGGGTAACATTCATTTGGACGCTACTTTGTTTACCACCCATCTAACAGGTTGTCACAAAACCGTTATCATTCTTTCCAATGCAACAACACCCTGAAACAGCCTCCACCACATCACAACACTGTTTAAAATGTCTCGAGGAACATGACAGAGCCCAAGTTGCTGCTGACCTGTTCCAAACTCCTCAGATCCCAAATTGATTCATACCCAGGACCTCGCCTAATATTGCATAGAATCCCCCTCATACTGGCAAACAGCTCTGACCTGTTGGGGCTTGACATGATCTCTGAAGATTCCTGTAGATCTTTTGGGTCCTGTGGTTTATGGATGGGGCTCCATCGATCTGGATTTGTTCTGGATCACACATATGTTGGGTCAGATTGGGATCTGTGTGGTCGAGGCCAGATCAGCACCGCGGGCTCTTTGTCGTTCCTCAGAGATATTTTCAAGCAGTTTTTGTGGTGTGGTGGGAGCAAGCATTTAGAGGCCCCTGATATTGTATCATGTTGCTTGGGGGGTGTCATTCAAAACAATGTTTAAGTAAGGTACATCAAAGTAATACGAATGAAGGACCCATGGTTCCTTAGTTAGAACATTATTTTAACAAGATGATGAATGTTATTCACTCGGCCGTCATACCAATGTTATGGCTGATCGATATGTAGTAGCAAAAGCAGAGTAAAGAACAGCAAAGTTAAGAAGTAGTGGCTTTTTGTAACCATTAGAAAAAGTTATAGAAATTGCAAAGTAGTAAAGATACACCAGATCAGATTTTTCTTTGTATTACAGAGTACTAATACTTGTGATTCAAAACATGGTCCTTATCTACCTCCTGTATGTGAGGGTTGACAAGTGATTCAAACATTAACGCTCCAAACCTGCAACTTCCTAAAAGTTGTGTCGACACTTTTCTGACACTGTGTCAACACATATTGAATGTTACAATACTTAACAAAGATAAGATTTATTGGAGAGATATTGTTTCGGTTTGTGTTAGATTATAATGTGTTACTTTGTCCATCCTCTGCACACACGTTTGCAGGACTTCCTACATGTGTTGGTCTGCACACACACTTCATCAGGTCAAACCCTCCTTTGGTAAACAATCATAATCTCTGAGTGATAACAGAATTTTAATGAAAGGTGTGTCTTCTGGAGTGGATAGAGCATTGAGGATAGCAAAATAAAACATGGAATTAAATGCTATCAGGTCTTGCACAAATATTGTCAGTTGTCAGCATGTGTGTGCGTTTGCATACATGTGTGGACCTGTGTATCTTCTGTTTGCAATCTAATCCTAAAATGTGTTAGTTCTCAAGTGCTTTTATCAAGATCAGCACACACTTTAAAGGTGTGTTCATCTGGGTGCTGCTCCACACAGTCAACAAGGAGTCTCTGTGTGTGTGTGTGTGTGTTTGATTATTGGACCAGAGTGTGTGTGTGTGTGTGTGTGTTGTCGTCTTATGATTGCTGATGTGGTAACCGTTGGTAACGTGCCAAACAGAATAGTTTATCAGTGGTGCTTATCACCACGAGGTGTCTGGATCTCACACACACATGAATACACACATGAATATACACACATACTTGTGTTTTGGTGACACTCATCACAGCTTAGACAGGATTTAACGTGGTGCCATCCATCTTAGTGGTCTGAGAGGAGGCCTCACAGACACACACACATACACTTCACAAGAACTCTCCTGTCTGTTTTTTGTCACCTAACATTAGAAGATGGAAAGCTATGACTGACTATGTATTAGTTTAGCATAAGAGACTGAAAAGGCTGATGGTTGAACATTAAATCATTGTTGTGCTCATATTTAACTACAGTGTGTGGTCATTGTTCCATATTTATTTGTTTGTACATTATTTCAAAACAACAAATTTAAGCCTCTACTTCCTTTCAGTTTGCTCTTACAGTTTGTGGGTAAACGGAGTCAGATTTAAGAAAAAATAAACTTGACACCACTTTAGTCTCAACATTAACAGTCTGGTGCTGTTTGCTGAAGTTGGTGGTAGCACACAGGGACTCAATGGGGGTGGCACGTAGGTGCAGTGGTTAGCACTGTCGTCTCACAGCAAGAATGTTCCGGTTTCTGTGTGGAGTTTGCATGTTCTTCCTGTGCCTGCGCGGGTTCTCTCTGGGTACTCCGGCTTCTCCCCACCGTTCAAAGACATGTACGTTAGGTTAATCTGTGACTCTAAATTGTCTGTAGGTGTGAGTGTGAATGGTTGTTCGTCTATATGTGTTGACCATGTGATGGACTGGCAATCCGTACAGGATGTACCCCGCCTCTTGCCCAGTGTCAGCCGGGTTAGGCTCCAGCCTCCCTGTGACTCTTAATAAGCGGTATAGATAAGTGATGGATTGATAATGAAGACAATGCACATCCTCATGTGTAAAACTGTATTTAATTATCATTCATTACAAATAAAGCAGTAATCTGTTTGGGATGGACAATTAAGTTCATTCTATTCTATTCTTGATTATTTATATTACAGCACTGAAGTAGCACAGTCTCCTTACCGTTCCACCTTGACCTTGACCTTTTTTGTTGGTAAAGGAATCTGGGAATTCTGGTTATTATATTAACTACAGTTGAAGGATTATATGTTGTGGGATTTAAAAAATATTTGCCTAATACACAGATGATGTTTGTCTTATGTGTGCTCGCAGTTAACTGGCAATCGCTGCCACACCAGCAGAATTTTTATTTCTTATCAGCATCTCATCAAACTCATGACCTGCCTCTCAGAGGATGATGCGTTCAAACTTTTTCTTTGTGTGTCTTTTTACAGGATCTTCCCCAGGGAATACCTGCTACAACATATCCACCTGTACTCCATGGCAGATCTGCAGCAGGTATATACACACACACACACACACACACACATATACAGTACATACAGTACCAGTGGCATTCACATCATGAACTCAACCTGGTCAGAGCTTGTTCTGGCCATGTTTAAGCTTATTTAAACTTCAATGTGAGATGGTTGTAGCTTAGTTCCAGATCTCCAGTTTGCCGCCCACATCTCCTCAGTGATTAAACTACATCTGGTTTGGATGTCTACATGGCTATTTTGCTGGTTAGAAAAACGACCACAGCCTTAAATTGGCAACATTTTCAAGCTGCATCAGGTGAGAACATCTCACATATAGTGACAGTTATTTGCTAGCTTGTAGATACATGAGGCATCATTGTTAAAAAAAAATTTAATAGTCATCAGCAAGCCAGACCATGTACTCTTTACCATGAACACACACATTGTAGTTAATTATGACTCGGTTGCATGTGGACCGCCCTGCTGCTGGAAATAACGACTATAGGACCAAATGTATATTAATCCGCGGCTGAAAATAGTCCCCAACAAACGCACTGTTCTGCCTTACAAAGCCAGAGCAGAGCAGTAACTACAGAAACTAACTTAACTTAGGCTGGTTAGCTTTCTTCCCATTACAATTTAAATTTGCCCATTGCATTGTATTTTAAGAAACTAAGAAAACTGAAATTGGCTGAGATTTTGGAGCATTGAAAGAGATTTTTAGATTCCAAAAAAAACAGAGAAAAGTTGGTAAATTAGCATGCTGCTGCTGTGTGGATGTCGATGAATAATTTCTGTGGTACGCTGATGGTAAGGTAACTCACCAAATATGGAGTTTTGCTTTTGTAGGGCAGCATTTCGTTCTGTAACATTTGCTGAAATTACTGAGCCTTTTTCAGAATCAAAGAATTCATTTGTGACCTTACACCTTCACTGTGAACGAGTGGGCCACGAGCCACAGAAGAGTAGACGGACTAACATGTTGGTTTTGGTCTTTTCATGGGTTTTGTTGACAAAAAGAAAAATATAGAAAAATAGAATAATGCTTGTTTTATCCTTTTAGTAAACACAACCTCTCCTTTGTGTTTTTTGGCATGTGTCCACGTCATGACATAGGTAAGAGCAGGTAATACCCTCTGTTTAAAACTGGGTTAGCTCTTTCAAGTGTCCTGGAGAACAATGGTCTCAGTGGAAAGAATGCATAACTGGTGTTGTGTAAACCTCATCATTTTTTCTTATCAAATGTTAATACCAGCCACACCTCCCCCCTCTGGTTTAATATCAGTTATGAGGAGAAATCAGTTTGCAGAATTGAAATGTTTTCAGTTTCATATGAAAGTAGAGAAAGTCTTTTTTTTCTTAACAGAGATCATAAAAGAAACACACTCCTTTCTGCCTTTCAGTGGTTCAGTATCTAGTCGTTGAACTGAGTTTTGTGGTGGTGGTGTGTGTGTGTGTGTGTGGGGGGGGGGGGCACAAATGACTGAAAAGTTCTTTTGTTTGTCATTATGTTCATTATGTTGTACCCTGCCCCATTTTTTTTCATCCCTCCCTGACTCAGAGCTTGGCCACAGACTCTCACAGTGAAAGAGATTGGACCCCCAGCCTCTGTCCTCCCCCCCCCACCCCCCCTCCCCACTCTGTGTCTCTCTGCTTCACTAATTGGTCACATTCAGAATCAACAGGCAGGAAAAACAAAGCGTGACATCCCACCATTTTTCCCTCCATCCCCTCGGCCTCACACACACACACTCAGTGCGCACACGTCTCTTCGCTGTCTTTCCCTCCTAAACTCTGTGATTTAGCTCATAAACCCCAAACTGGTGACTCAGTACTAATTTTAACAGTAGTTGTCTTTAGCAGAGTCTGTACAGCTCCCCCCCCCCCATCCCCTCTAAACCCCCCATCTCTCCCCCTCTCCTGGAGATTCTCAAGCACTCTGCCCCTTAATTGGTTTTCCATATTAACAAGCTTGTTTCTTTTGATTCACCTCCTGAATAAAATTACGCTCTTAATCAAGATGGCTTTTTTTGTTCAAGCTCAGAGGTCAGTGAAGGCTGAGCTCCCCCCGGCTGAACCCCCTGGACCACACTAGTCTATTCACCTCCCGACAAATAGCCTCCACCCATATCCCCTATTAGGAACCAGGTCATTTTGGAGAAACCATATGTGTTTGTTTAAGGACACTCTGCCCTTTTCCTCTGCTGGTTTGAAGGATTGTCTCTAGGGTTTTGTGTGAGGACTAAAGTAGTAGGAAAGTAGATGTGTGGGGTTGTGTGTGTGTGTGTGTGTGTGCCGCAAGCTTCCCACAGCGACACCCTGGCATTCCCTCTATGCCCGGCATGCCTCTCCACTCGCACTTGTCCAGACACACAGAGGCCTCTTAAGTAAATGTTAAAAGTTCTAAGAGAGATCTCCACATGGCCTTTAGTTCAGGTAGAGCTCTGAGCTGAACGCTGAGCTGTATCACAAGGTCAGATGGGATTCTTCACAGGGATATTGGGCAACAAATAGTAATAGACATAAATAAGAATAATCATATAGATATTAAAGCATTCCCTGAACCTAGAGGGACCTCTTAGTGTAATGTTGTAGCTGCTGAGGATATGTATCTGTCTGTCACGGCCACAGAGAGGGCACACGCAGGACCCCAACATGCAGACACTGACAACCAGTGTACATCAAGTCTTCTATGTGTGAGGAGAGGGTGTCACACAAACAGAGTTCACCCTGGTCTTTGCAGCCATGTAATCCCAGCTGGCTTCCTACTTTCTCAATGGAGCTGTGGTAGTCTGTGTGTGTGAGAGAGAGAGGGGAAGAGAGAGGGGAAGAGAGAGAGAGAGAGAGAGAGAGGGCAGGGCAGGCGAACGGCTGTTAAACAGCAGTTTTAGGGGATTAGGAGGTTCTGGAGCACAAAGACTCGGCGTGGAGCAGAGAAAGAGGTTGAATGGGAGTGGGGGTGGGGATGGGGGGGGGGTTAAAGAGGATGGATGGAGGGAGAGGAGGTGAAGTGTGTGTGTGTGAGTGTGTGTGTGTGTGTTGGAGGGGGGGATTTGGAGGGAAAGAGGGTAAATGATGTGAATATATCTGGAAGGTTTGTCCTGTCCTGTAGCTTGCTCCAGAGTCATACTGCGATCATGGTCCTGTCAGTAGTTATTTCACATCAGTTTCATTGTTTCATGCTGCTGTCTGACATGCTCAAGCACTGAATGACAGGACGTCAAATGGAGCTGTACCCGACTCAGAACTCAGTTGAATCAGATTTGGCTTCAGTGCAAAGATTTGTTTTTTGGTCACAGCTCAGTTATGAAATCCTATCGCACCGCAGAGTGTTTCTCCTGCCGGGCTGCCGACAGCGTTGTCGGTCCGTGTTAACTCACCATAATACCAGTAGTTTCTGTGTGTATTGTGACGGGCCTGCAGTTCTCAGCAGGTAGAACTCACCTGACGCAGCTGAGGGTATCAGAGCGACCAACGGAAACGAGTCGCTCTGCGCTGCCTCACCTGGTTGTAAAGTCTTGACACACTGTTCCATTCCACACTCTGTGTGTGAACTGAGAGGCAGCTAAGAAAAAGTGTTACAAATTGTCAAGTCACATCAAATCGAATCAGGGTTTTCCTGACTGATACATAAAGTTGGCGACTTTTAGGAGGCCTGACGTTAAGTTTGGACTGAAATCCTGTTTGCTCAGTGATATATGTAAAACATTTAGTTGAATATGCATTTATTTGTTCCATGCAGTTAACATGAAACTTTAAAGAGACAGTACAGGGGAGGTTATCACTGTGATGTGAGGGTGTCTAACCTCTTTTGCCCCATGTCGCTCCACAAGAAGAAAAATAGTTTTTATTGACTGATCTGAGAAGAATCTCAGCAACACCTTAAAATTGGCTCATTACTTTATTAAACTGACGTAATTTTTTTTTCATGCATAAAAGATGGTGATTGAAATAATACATTTATTAAGACAGAAGTCAGTATGACCGGGCTGACCCTGAACACCCATCAGAGCACTGAGAGATCTGCCAGCGGTCTGGCTTGCCGGTCCACCCAGACACTCAGAACAGCCATCAATATTTGGCTTCATTCTCGTCTTTGTTGGACGTGGGCGAGCGTACAAATTAAAAAGGGTTGAAGTTGGAAGTACTGGTCTGAATGATTGTCCCAGTGTGACCCTGCTGGCCAGGGCTGCTTTGGTGCAGCTAATAAAAGGGTCACTGGATATTTATAGCGAGCAGTAACGGCTTTTAAGAAAATTGAGGAAAAGATTTTGTGAAATTGGAGAAAGAAATGTAAGGGGGAAAAAAACCAATTCAGTGTTTATCATGAAAAATTACATCCTGGCTTCGTACACTTAGAAGAAACCAGATTTGATTTACTTGTTGTGTTCTTTATATCGCCCTTCCCTGCTTTTCATCTGTCCATTTACTTCTGTCACTCTCCATCCGTCTTTCTGTGCCTCCCTCCATCTTTCCCAGTGTCCCTTCAGAGTACCAGGCAGCCACCAGAGCTGTGCTGCCAGTCGTTTGATTCTGCCCAGTCCAATTATAGAGAGCCTTAATTACTGAGGCTGTCAGCCTCCATCAGGAGAGCCATTTGTCATGTGGACTGGGCTGGACCGGACTGAGCAGGTCTGCATAGGTTTAGTGTAGGCTGTCCTGGGCGGAGGAGGGGGGTACATATATCTATCACTGTTTGCCTGGAGACATTTTTTATCTGCAAAAACTGTAAAACATCCCATATGCACTAAGATATTTGTTTTTTTGGAGCAAATTATGCGTGTTCAGTTGTTTCAGTTCCAACAGCCTCACTGAACAAATTCTGGTGTGAGATGATCGTCTGTAACAATAGTTATGTTTCATCAGTGCTGCTTAGGTTTTGAACATACTTATTTATTTTTTAAACTTGTCAATCATTCCAATGTTTTTCACAACGATTGAAGAAATAAGTTGATCTAAAGTTTTCTTGTTACTCACCAAAGCTCATTGTATGCACCTTTGATCTCTAACAAAGGTTTTGAGTGCATTTCTGTCCTTATCAAACATTTGCCACGCTAACTACTTTTTTACACATTGTGAAATTTACATTGTTAAAATCCATGTTTATTAGCTTTACGCCCTCTTTTTCCCTGCATTTGTAGGTTGATTAGTGGAATAGTGTGAAATCATTGACATGCATCACGTCACCTGTGTGCACAAGAACTGCTCCACAGCATTACCACAGGTCTCCACACGGTACCTTTACACTAGGAGCTGGAGTCAGGACATGGTTAGCCTAGCTGACTGAAAACGGGGGGGGGGGGACAGCTGCAATATTTAAATCACCCTAAAACCACCAATTGTCCCTTTTACATTAGCGAGTAACATCTGTCTAGTTAATGTAATTCTCACTCGACGTGGAAGCTGCTGTAATGGTTGTTGGTCTCTGTTTTTGTAGACATTTTTCATGCTTTTTTCCCCCATGGGTAGCTAGCTGTGGAGAAAGCATTATGACATCTCATTTTTTTTTATCCAACCTACAAAACTGATTGAATGATTGCTTCTACAAAACCATCTGACCTATTTGAATTGCTTAACAAAACTCATCTTGGTTGAGATTTTGAGGTCTGGACTGATATTTGGACGCTGGCAAAGTGTGTTGCTTGTTTTCTGGCAAACAACATAAACTGAATAACTGGTGGTTGTAGCCCTGATCTGTTTTACCGTAAATGTTAAGTCAAGCAACAGCTACTGGAATAAGTCCTGTTTTTTGTGAGATATTGGTCTATATATCAGTCTAATGTTTGAGACTGATAATTTGATATTCTGTATTGTACATAAGGGTGCAGTGTGGGTTGTTCATGTAAAAGCCTTCAGTAGAGGCCACTCATCTCAGTGCAAAGTGCAGCAGTCTTTAGCCGTGGTGTATAATTTACTGTAAACAGGATCAGTATACCTCCTCAGTGTGCTGTGTTTCCTCTCTCCATCTCATGTCCTCCTCTTCTCCCCTCGTCCTCGTTGTCTAACAAACAGCATGAAGGAGGTTATAATTGGGAGGTCCAGAGCTCTGCCAGGTGGAACCACTTGTATCTGAATACAGGCTCTCGCTCTCTCAAGACCTCTCTTGTATATTGTATCTGTGCCACTCTTTCTCTTACTTGATACTCTCTTTCTCTCTTACATTCTCTCTCTCTTTCTTAAATGCACACTCTCATTATGCTCATGGCTCTGACTGCATTATTAACATGATACGACAAAGCTTTGTGTCCATATTTTGTTTTTATTCCTGAAAGATTCTGCACAGCTTTTCTTTTCACTAACTCTGTTCCTCTGTGAGTCATCCACTGTCTATTCAGTACAATACAACTCCAGGCCCCCCACCACTAACCCCCCACCCCACCCCCACCCTCTGTTCTTTAAGGAACTTGCCAAGCGTCGCTATTAAAAGGCATTCACCTCATTTACTGTCCTCCTCCAGTTTCCTTTCCTCCTGTTTTCTTGTCTTTCCTCCAAGCCAGAGGATAACACCTTCTTGTCGTAATATTAAAGTCAGTCTTTAAATGAAGTGGTGGAAGGAATACTCAGAATTTTTACGTAGGTAAAAGAGGCAATAGATTAGTACAGGAATACTTTTGTCAAGTAGAACTCCTGCATTCCAAATTTTACTTAAGTGTTAGCATCAAAATATGTTTAAAGTGTCAAAAGTAAAAGAACTCATCATGCAGAATGGTCCAGACTAGTTTGTATTATATTATTGGACTGTAATTATTGATGCAATGTTTATATCACTTTAATGTTGCAGCTGTTAAAGTCAGACCTGATTTATGACTCATTTAACTGGAAATTGCTACAGAGTTAAGGAGATCCTGCTAAAAAGGAGTATAAACTTCTGCTGAGGAAGGCTAAAACTGCAAACTGCATTCCTTGATTGGTGTTTCACTTAGCAAATATTTCACAAATCTGAGGTACAAAAACAATTTTAATGATAAAATCAAACCTAACTAATCTAAAACCTAATTTATCTTGCACAGTGTATACTCTTGTTCCTGCAATGGGATTGGAAGTTTATGTGCATGCTATCTAAGCATTGGTAGTTTGGGTTTTATCACAGAGATAATGTTAGTATGAAAGTACAATTATTTTCAACCTGACTGTTTGAGTTCATGAGTAAATGAACACATTAAACCACTGTTTCCACACAGGTGTGCAGTCTGCCAGTCAAAGTCTAATACCTGTGTTGGGAACATTACATTTTTAATTCTTTGTCGTCGTTCTTGACCTTGTCGTTTATTCTCGTTCTCTTCTTCTTAAACCCTCATCCCCTTTCCTCCTCCCTCCTCACCCTCCAGGTGATAGATGGAAAACTGGCTCCCTTCCTGTCCAAGGTGATCAAGTTTGCCAGCTCCCACGTTTTCAGCTGCAGTTTGTGTCGAGAGAAAGGCTTCATCTGCGAGCTCTGCCACAATGGACAGGTCATCTACCCTTTCCAGGAGAACGCCACCAAAAGGTACAGACACATTTATAGAAATCTGGACTCACTGCCAATTTTAGATATGACTGATTTAGGGTAGACGTTAGATTACAAGGCTCTGAAGAAGGTACGTCACGTCTCATGACCAATCAGCACGTACATGTTTTTTTCATTGTGTTAGCAGACTTCGCTGGAGATACGATCCTGGTACTGTTACATAGCTGTCACTGGCTGTGTGGGGTCTGTAATTATTATATTCATATAAAGTAGCTGCAGCTGCCTGGTTTCTGTTGTCCTTGCTACTATGATTCCATTTCATCTTAGCATGTGTACAGATCCTAGACTTATAGTCACAGTAAGCAAATTTCTTTACATTTTACTAACTTCCTCTAGCTAAAGCAGAACCTTTCAGACTTAAACTGAGCCTTTTCAGGCAAAAACACACAAATTGAACCTTTTCAGGTATGTACATTCATGAGATGGAGTCAAACTGTGAGAGTTTTTCTGCCCAATTTGAGATATTTTTAACTCAAGTACACTGTTATTTACTGCCTAGATCGAAGCCATGTGTTTTACAACCTTTAAAATTGATTTCATGTTTGGTCTACCTTGAGAAATTGTCTTGTACTTAGAAGTTTCTGAAGAGGTTCTTCAGGAGGCAGTGAGCTGTATGAAGGACCTTTTTTTGAGAGTGTGCCTAAGAGCAAAGCACCTGTGTAAAAAACACATCATGTACTTTTGAATATTTCTCTGGAGAGAAGACTGAATGCTCACTTTCCTCCATAATAACCCTCCAGGACCACAGTAAAACTCACAGGGGTGTGAGGATATAAACTCATACCAAATCAGAAGTTATATATAAGCTGGATTTATTTTCATTCCTGTCCCTCAGGTTGAGTATGATTTTGTGTTTGGACATGATCAGTGCTTGAATACTCCTGTACTGTATTTGTGAAGACCAATATCAGTTTGAGACCCTGTTTTTGGTTGTTTTTGTAGTTAAAGATTTTGTTCTGTTAATTTATGTATGTCCCACATTCCTCTGCCCCACAGACAGTTTTGATTTTATTTGACCAGAGTAAACAGAGAAAAGATACAAAGAGGAGAATTTGAACTTACAGAGCCCTTTATTATGCACTACCAAAAGCATACAGAGATTCTCAGCTACATACAGTGCATTCAGACCCCTGTCAATGCTTAAAAAAACATAATGATGAAGCCAAAACAAAATATGGATTTGGCAGTAGCTGATATGAAGTCAGTGTGTACGTACCTTTTTTTTTCTTGACTGAATAAATATAGAGACAGAGAGAAAGAAAGAAAGACAGACAGAGAGAGAGGGGACCTCTGCCCTTCACCTTCAGAAACATCAGACAGATGTGTGACAGACCAGAGATGGTGTCAGAAGTTTGTCATGATCTGGTGGCAAAAAGAAATGTATGGAAAGTGTATTGTTATTTTACAGTCACCAACAATCATCTGTCAACAATGTGACTCAGGCGTCACAATTAATTCTCAGCAGACTTGATGAACTTAGTCCAGAAATCATCAGATAACATGAATGACACAGACAAAATGTTCTTACTAATGGCAGATCAAGCAGCTGAACCAACCTCTGAATAATATTTTGGGTGGTGGAAGAAACCGTTTTACTGATCAGATTGGTAAATAAGACTGAATTAAAACAGTAGTTAGTTAATTTCTCACATTGGCGTTTAGTTTTTATTTGTCGTTGTGTTACTGGTGTAAGTGTGAAACTTGGTGACTGACCTGTGTGGGTGCTGCTGTTGTGTGTCTGCAGGTGCGACGGCTGTGGCGCCGTCTTCCACGCCGAGTGTCGACAGAAAGCTCAGCCGTGTCCTCGCTGCGTTCGCCGAGAGCTCCACCACAAGAGGCCGTCCTCCTTCTGGTCACCTGATGACGACAGCCCCGGGTGTTTTCACCTGCCCTACCAAGACACCTGAGAGACAAACACACACACACACACACAATAACAGTTCGGGCACTGGACAAAGTGCCTGCTTCCTGATTTGTGTGTTTCCAGGACAAGTTCTGTGACCGTTTTGGCCTAAAGATGAGCTCGTGTTTACCTGCTAACACACACACCTGAGCAGGGAGACAACCAACTGAAGAACTGCTGCATCAGGCTTTACAGACTGAACCACTTGTATTTTGTAGTCAAACATCTTCACACATGTCAAGAGTCATCCTTGGCCATCCTCATTCCTTCACCACATCACTACCTTCCACTTATTTCTTATCCAAGGAGTTAAACATGTCAAATCACAGCTGATGAACTGGGCAACTTCAAACTGATCGCTGGAATATTTTGGTGGTTTATTCCACATGCCCTTAAAGTCATGCTCCAGTTTAGTGATGAAACAGTTTGTCAATGGACAGAAAATTTATGTTGGCGATCAATTCATTGATCACTGAAAAGGCAAAAAACATTCTGTGGTTCCAAGATTTGCTCCTTTTCTTGTTTGTTAAGTAAAATATGGAAATTGAAAGTGTCGCCTCAGCCTCTGGGAATGTGTTGTCTTCGTTTACCGACTAAACTTAAGGAAAAAAAGGGATGAATCTGCAATTAAGGTTATCGTCAGCTGCAGGCCTGCTCATGTTGAAGTGATACATGTGGCCGTAAAATGTTTGTAGTTCAGCTCTCTACAGAGAACAGTAGCTGTTGTCAACTTGGATTCACGTCAGTTACGACAATAGAATCAAATATTAAAGGGCGGGTTCACATTTTTTTCCAAGTCTGACTTAAACCAGTAATTGTGTGCTCATGTGAGCACTGAGAAGGGTTTTGGTTTCTGTTCATAATGCCCAATGAAGGACCTGTTTTCTGAAGTCGGTATGAGGTTTCAACAGTCTTAATCAAGTCATATTTTATATTCAAAAGTGTTTTTAGTGTAAATTCTCTGTCACACACTGTCAAGGGAACCTAAGAAGGGACCTAACTGTGGAAGACATCCTGCTGATTTGTCTAAGTGCTGACTGAAGTCTCATATTTACTTCCCATCCATGTGTGTTTATATGCATTTTCAATTAGAACATTAAAAAAAACTACAGTGGAAAAGCAGGAAATTCGAAAAAAAAAAAAAAAATCTAAATATTGCAATGTTTTGACTCTTGGCTGAGGTCTGTGTGTAACCTTCCTCATATTAACACACGAGTCAAACAAATTCATGTTTCTCACCTTTTTGAGGTTTGACAGGAGCGTCCTTATATTTAATCATGTTGCTGCACCTTCTTCTCCTGCAGCAGTTTAGTGGCACCTGACCTCCGCCTCGACAAACCAGCTCCTAATATTCACAGAACAGTAGTGGATGGAAACATGCATTAATTCACATTCTCGTCAACATTCAGAGTTTTTTAGTTTGATGGGCATTTTAACTGTGCTGTGACGTATTAGAGGTGAAGCAATGTATAAAATCAAAGGTCATCAATAAGTAAAAAAAGTCATTGGTTAAAGCCCCAGTAACTTTACTATTCAGTGGTCAGACACATTCCCGTAGACTAAAGTGTGTGATCACTGCTCAGATTTTATCTAAGACCCACGTTAGCATGACAGGATTCCAACATAAGCCGTGTATTTAGCCATATTTTGGAGGAAATAAATGTTTGAAAAAATACAACTGTGCTGCGAGGATGGTTTTATAAACTCCTATGGGGTGGGGCGGCGACTAACAGTCTAAATCCAAACTGACCATGGCTGCTCTCGTATGAAAAAGCAAAATACAAACATTTTACAGGTCGAATTCCTGAGGGAAATGTGTGATTAGATGTTTGGGATTTAACTGGAACCATTAAACCAAATAATCATTAAATACTTTTAAATGATAAATCCCTCTGTCCTTTCTCTCTCCGTCCTTTATCACATCTCATTCTCCTTTTCCTTCAAGTTATTTAACCTGTAGATGTGGAATGAAAGACTTCTGTTAACTCACTCATTTTATCAGTGTTCCTTTATGTAAATGTAAAACGTAAACAGACTTTAATTTAAAAAGGACTCTGTCACTCTATCGGTCTTCACTGTACAATAACAGGGGCAATAATATACTGTAAAATCTTTCATTGTTGCCTTTTCCCTCCTCTCTTCCTCTGTGATTCTACTTCCTGTTGTGCTTTATTCATGCAGAATCTATCAAACATGATAGCAGCTTTAGCTTTTAGTATCTCTATGCAACCTAGACGGCCTTTATAACCCACTGCTTTCATGTGTAAAGGTCTGGAGGCACTTTTCTTTACGTTTAGTTTTTGTCGCAGCCGCTGTTTTTCCATCCAGTTTTAAGGAAGTTTACAGTCAAAAATGTTTCAAATGGATTTCTGTGTGACACAAAAAAACTGAACCTGAAAGGACAATGAATTTCCAAACTTGATTACATTTCTACATTTATTCTTAGCCTAATGTTTTTGATTGTCAGCAGTATTTATATTTATGCAGTTTGAACATGAAAATGTGAAAAACAGGTGACACTTAACATGAAGCCTACTTATTAATTTTTTTGTTTTTTGTTTTCACTGTTATTTATTTTTCAGATTCAAGAAATGAAATATGTTGTACCTTCAATGTTGCTGCAAACTCTGATTTTATTTGTGTCTGCTAATTCACGGCTCCAGCTAACGGTGGATGTTTTGGATGGAAATGTAGCTGCTTCTGTTTTCCGTTAAACTGGTCTCATATTCATTTCACTGTTAATTGTTTGTGGTAAAATCCACTCAGACTTATTCTCCTCTTCTTTTTTTTTTCATCTTTTCAAGCCATAAATGAACTTGTAAGGGAACGCCCAGCACCAGTTACTGGTGTATTTGGGAATCTGTATTTTTTCAGACTGACAGTTATTCATGTTTATGAAGTGTGTAGGAAAGTGTAGACTGAAACTAAGTAACCCAGTAGTTTAAAACATGGCTAGAGAAGTGCACTGATGTCAGCTGAATCAAATTAAGTTTTATTTTTACTTTGTTTTGAAGGTGAAACCTGCAGCCCTGTCAGGTGATACTGAAAATGAAGTGTTTACGTTTTTGTTGTCTGATTGTGCCTGCTGCATAAAAAAACTAGTGAAAAAGGTAGTGAAGCGTTCGGTAAAATATTTTTGATATATGTTTGTGTGTATGTCAGGAATTTTTTTTCTTTTTCTTTTTTTCTTTTTCATTCATTTCTTTTTCTTTTTATATTTGTGCACACAGATTACAGTTCTGTTTTTCTTTAAGTCAGTAATTACAGTTTGCTATACTGGGCTTTGTGGATCTACTTTCTATACGACGCACGTTGACAGAGACCGTCGGTCTGGAAATAAAAGAGATGACCAAACCTGAACCTGGATCAAGCCCAAAGCTTTACACAACAAAACAGCCTGAACCTGATAGATCCTGCCAAAGTATCTGATCTCAGGCATCTTATCTCAGATTACTAACGCCAGAGGATGAATTGTTGTGAAACAAACTGTTACCATGCAAATTATGTTTTAGGGATGTAAATGTTATTTAATTGGTAATTACATGGTACTAATTATTTTACCAAACTGAAGAACATACTGTACCAACTTCCTGTTGACCAGAGATGGCATGAATCTGTGTGCACAAATGACCAAAACCTTACAGTGTAGTCTGCCTGACTTGTGGAAGTGATCACTTTAAAATGTTTATCAGTTTCATTACTTGTCTTGCACAGTCTGTCTATTCATCCATACAACATGGAAATGCAAGTCTGTGTTTAAGTTTTGTTTTTTTTGTCTTTCATTTCAGTGTGGATTGAGAAGTCTAAATTTGAACTTCTGTATGTGTTCCAGCTGGGTTTTTTTTTCCAGATAATTTTATAGCTAGTGACAACACACAGTTCTGACAAAACGTTAAAATCTTAGCATTAGTATTTTCAGGATGAGTACATCGGCGTGTGTTTACAGATGAGTACAGGACAGGAAGTGTTGTTTTTTTTTTTTTAAATGTCGCAGGCACATTATGATCATCACAACGTCTTTTACTTGACATGCCTGGAAAATAATATATTGTACAGTATTTAAGTAGAGTAACTGGAAACTCTTCTCTCTATTGCACTTTTTAAGTTTTTTTGTTTTTTTATTTATTTTTTGTTTTATCATTGTTTTGTTTCATCACAGACAAACTCTTATGCAACTATAGGGAGTTGATTTTTGGATTTGATCAGCCCTTCCTCATGTCTGGTTTAGTTCAAATTTATTTGCTAGCCACTGATGCCAATAAAAACAAACTTCTTAAAAGTGAAACTGTTTGAATCCTGTGTGAAGAAAAGTTTTATATCGTTTTGGTTTTTTATGTCTTGTTTTGCAGGTTTATTTTAGTTAAATAGTTGTGGAATTACTGGAAGTGATGTTTGCATGCATGTATTTTAGAGCAGGAGTGACTTGAAAAGTTTTAAAAAGTATTAATGTTGGAACCTTCTTATTTTTTTCACCGTAAAACTGGATCGTGATGAACTTGAGCTGACAACAACGCACTCTCTGTCAGCAGATGGAGTTTTTGCAGTGGTCATGAAACTGTAGTTATAAGATCAAAAATGAACTTAAGCCTTAACATGGACAGGAGGTCCTTACAATGCTTGGGAAAAACCTAAATGAGCATTGACAATTCAGTGACAACTGGGCAAACTCCATCTGCTACATTTGCTACTCTGTTCAGTCACTTTTAATAAGCCTGTAGGCGTCATGCAGACGGACAAGAGGACAAATCTCTACCAAGAAAGTAAATCACTTACCTTTGCAATGACTGTTAAAACAGGCTAGATGTTCATTGGCATTCATTTCAACCAATAACACTGAATGCAGCAGCAGGCCTGGTCTTAGCTCCTCATTTACACATCTGTAACAAAAGAAAACCAATCTGTTAGAATAACACCATCACTGATGCGCAAGTATGTTTAAAGGAGCAGTCTGTAAGTTTTCTGTGCTGCTGAACATGGTGGTGATACTGTACTGTGTTTACAATACAAGAGGTTTAGAATAGATCCTCTGAGAAGACTGGATGCCACAGCAAGGCACATTCGGAAAGTAACAAGACGGACTGGGACTAGCTAGTTAGCATGCTTAACTTCAGTAGAAGAACAGAGGTGATAGAAATAGAAGCAAAACACAGTTGATGCGGTTTTCCACCTATGGAGACAGCTGTTGGCGAGTAAAGGAATAAAGTTTGATGCTGAAGTCACAACCTTTTCTTCTAAACAGCTGCTAATGCTAATGTTGGCTATGTAGCGATAGTAAAATGCACACATTTTTACATTAGAATTTTTAGGCCATCTTCCACCACTGATCATATCACAAGACGTTCCTCAACAGATGAAGTTTTCCTAACTGTCATGGAAGTTAAGTGGTTATGTTTGCATCTGTGCACTTTGAGGGCTACTTCTCAAACCACAACAAAAAGTCAACAAATAAACTCCCATGTGCCAAGGAAGGTTGTTCGATATGATGGAAACCTCCAGAACAGCCACTAAATGGGCCTTGCAGTGAGACTGTTTTGTCAGCTACTGGTTCCAAGATCAAGAATGAACTTCCAAACGAGTTCAGTGTTTGCTGAGATGACATAAGAAAACTTGTCAGTTTGCAGCTGAGCTGAGAAAGAAACTGTTCCATGTGAATAAAGGTGCATGTTAACCTGCCCAAGTGAATATGCATATTGTCTGAGAGAGAACAGAGCTCAGAGGCTGAAGCGTTTGCCTGTGATGTATGTCGAGCAGCGGGGCAAATTGAAGCTGAGTGTCGACCGCGCTTAATTGTCATCGCCAATTAGTGCATTGTGGGACGGCCACAATGGATCAACTGTAGCGAGTAGAATGAAGTTCTTTGTGCTTCTCCAGTGGCCCGCGGACCAGTCAAGACTCATTTAGGGCCTGAACAACGACAGGGCAGAAATGCCAATGAAAATGAAAACAAAAGACAGTTTAAGGAGGAAAAGAGGACGGAGGAAAGAAAAAGAGAGGAGGGGGAGGAGGTAGAGGGAAGGACTGGGCCTCTGCTCTCCCAAACATGAGAGGACACACACACACACACACACACACACACACTGACATTTAGTGAGCTGCTACACAAAAGCTCGCAGGGCCCCAGTGTTCCCAGTGACCTGGTTGCTCAGAAGCTCGTTTGGCCATGTCGACGCTTTCAGCAGGTTTGAGCGGAGCAGATTGTCTGTGTGTTTTTGTCAGAGTTAAAGGGTAGATCCACTGTTTTTCTATTCAAATCCTTAAAATCAGTTGTAATTAAGCATAAAACAACTTCCTAACCAGGCTTTCAAAGAATCCAAACAGGGAGTCACTGAGGAACTTAAATTATTTAAGTCATGATCCCAGATTCCTCCAGAAGAACCACAACAAGTAGCTGCCAACCAAACTCCGAAGACAAGTCATAAAGTTCCATGTTTTACTTGTCCATTTAACTGTTCAGATGTCTGTTCTACAAACTGTCTCTCTCTACATGTTACATTATTAATTCATTATGTTTTGTCTGTTTAGTCTAAATATGAAACTCCATGTCCATGGCATTAAACCTAAATTCCCAAATATTACCAAGATCATACTCTCTGTGTGCTCAGTGGTCTCCCGGCCCTGCTCTCAGGATAATCTGTCATGTTTATTGTTGTTCAACTGAAACAAAGGAACTCAGTCAATTACTCGATTAGACTATCAACAGAAAATCATCCATCACCAATTTTAACAACTGATTAATCGTTTGTGCGATTTATCGAGCAAAAATGACAAACATCTGCTACTGTCAACTAAACAGCTTTGGGTTCCGGCTGAACAGATACAAGACAATTTGAAAGTGACACCTAGGGGTTATTTTTTTCATGGTTCTCAAAGCAGACGATTAATAAGTAACATAAAAGACTGATGAATTACTGTGAAAAAAAAGAATCCCTGGTTGCAGCCACAGGGAAGGGTTAGGAAAATGAAAGTTAAGACATTAAACTAAAATCCAAATAGTAACAACAGTAAATGATTTGTGAGAGATTGAATCAATTACAGTTCGACACTCAGTGTTATTAATAGAAAGACAAATGTGTGTGTGCAGCAGGACAGAGGCTTGTACTTTAACACCTGAGCCAACATGGAGGAGAATAAAACCAGAGGAAACAGGTGTTGTCTCTTAACAGGCTTTGACACTTTGACAACTCTCACATCTCTGGACTGAAACAGACAGTAGTTTAGTTTTTGTGCTAATTTATAAGTGTTTCATTTTACCATTAGCAGGTGACCACAGGAAGTTGATGAATAAAAAAACACACGTGTGAGCAGAATGTTGTTTGATATAAATACAGCAATTTCAGATTTATCTGGATCATTGTTGGTGGGTGTGTGTGTGTGTGTGTGTGTGTGCAGCCCTGGCACCACACGTTTCATTCACACCTAATGATCGCAGCCTCTCACCGGCAGTCATCTCTCCTCCCAGACCAAATCCAATTACTGGGGACAATAGAAACCAGCTCCAGGCTCAGGACTCCATCAGCTCCTCTGTGCTCCTGCTCCCTGCTCCGAGACTCCTGCTGGACCCCTAATCATGTCGAGGGTCCACAAGGGCCACAGAGTACACCTGTACACACACACACACACACACACACACACAGAGAGAGAGATATGAGTACAAAGAGAAACACATCTCAACCTCAAATGCAAACAAATCAAAGTCAAAAACAAACATGCTCATGACAGTCAACAAAAAGATACAAGCAAATATAAATAAGAATATATCATGCACAACCAAGCAAAGATGCAGTAACAAGAAAACACAATAAAGCATAATAAAATAACAAAGGCAAATATTAAAACAATCAAGCAAATACAAATACAGTCACAAATAAAACAACACAAGCAAAGATGCAAACAGAAATACACTGAAACACATGTAAACATGACACTGAATGCTGCTATCTACAACACACTAAATTCAATATTTATCAATAAATATTAAGAGGCCTTTCCTATTCTGTGCAACACACAAACTCATTTTACAGCACTACATGGTTCACTTTCCAATAGCGCCATCCAGCGGCCTATACGTGGAACAGCAGCAGTTTATTCACAATGGACCAGGAAAAAAAAAAAAAAACTCAGAAACCCTCCAACAGAACTTCAGCGCTTGAGGGTTCATTCACTGACCTTGGAAACAGCAGCTCACGTAAAAAAAAAAAAAATCTCACATCAAGGTTCATTTAGTAGCAGCTCTATCTTGATGACAACATAGACAATTAGGTCCTCAAAAGATTTATTTTCTCTCAAATTATTATTACTATTATTGTTGTTTCCGTGAAACAGTGAAATAATTGACAGATTCCACGTTGACACGATGATTTCTGGGATTTTGGAGGGATAATTTACAGTCTACTTTCACAGCCCTGGAAGCAGGTAGAATACATCCACGAGACAAACAGCCCTGAGGTGAACAGTACACTCCTGTGCCTCGTGCCCAGAGACGGGTGGACCGAGGACAAGATGTTAGCCAATGAAACATACACGGACGGCTAAAGCTAATGTACAAACTGACAGTTTTAACTCTTAAAACATAGCACATGGTCGCTCCAAAGCCCATTCTCTGTCAAATGACAGCTTTAAAAGTTCAGGCCATTATAGTGAAAGGTGCGTAGCCCAAACACTAGCACTTGTTTAGCTAGCAACCGACGCCTAGCTAGCTAAACAAGCTAAGGTTAGCTTACCGTGTAAGTTTTTATGCTAGCTGTTAATCGGATCTGAGGTCATTTAAATAGCTATCGAGTCAACACAGATGCCGGTACGGTAGCTACATTACATTATATTACACGCACCTTTAAACAGAAACACAGGAATGAGTTACATCCATCTGTTGCAGAGGAGGAAAATGGAGGGACGGCCAGTAAACAGGACGGCTAAAAGGGCGGCATGTGTTATTTATGGTACATTTGTGCTCTGAAACGCACTGATGCAAGCTAACTGGAAACTTTCACCTGCTGCTACGTGCGGCACCTGACGTCGCGTTTACCTGTCGGTCATGCGCAGAGGGGAGGAAGGGGCGTTCAGGTGTAGTCCGCAATTATTTCGGCTCCGGTTTTAACTTTACAACAATATATTTTACTTTTTCGTACCACAGTGCACGAATTAATTTATTAAACGCATTGTTTCCCTTCTCAAGAGTGTTTCAGTGGAAGGTTGGTGGCACACGTTATGGAGAGAACAGAGAAGAAGGAGGAGAAAATTTCGGGATACTGTATTTCACTGAAGGGTTAGACGTGGTGAAAAAAGAAAAACTGTCAAGAAATAGCAGAACAGTTTCTTGTCATAAACTGTTCTGATACAATGGTGTTTTTTGGAAAAAAAAATCTGATATTAAATCAAGCTTCATGTCAAAGTTGGCTTCATTTCTTCATTTATTAAGTGTAATAAATTATTTTTCCCTTTCAAATAATTTGATATATGTGTAGAATTTTTACAGATAATAAACTGTATGCATCGTGGAACCTTTAAGTACCAGGATATACACTTTTTTCCTTTTTTTTTTTTTTTTTTTTAACCATGCGATTGTCCTCTACTTACAGACCACTAACAACTGTTTCTCATCAACACTGCACTTTCATTGGCTGATATTTCTTATATCAATCAATCATCAATATCATCTTGTTTTGTAGGTAAGGAAAGAAGTCTGATTTAGAGGTTTGTAGTGAAAACTATGATTTGATTAAAAAACAAAAAAAACAAAAAAACAAAAAACAATGTATTACAAGAAACAAGGGTGTTGTTTTATATATAATACAAAACAAGAGTACCAGCCCCTCTGACCCAGGTGCAACACCCTCTGAGCTGGTCACCAACACAGACACCAGCTTAAACCAGCAAGTCACCAGCATACACCAGCAAAAACCACCAACATAAACTGGTCACCAGCCAAAACCGGCAAAGATTGTTCCTCTAAGCTGAGGCCTGTACTATGAAGAGAGGTTAACGGCTTATCAGGGTAACTTCAGCAGTAACTCAGTGACGCTGGGTTTAACTTCCGGATTAACCTGTACTATAAAAGGTGGATAGGTTTTACCCAAAGTCCACTGCCATAGCAATCTACACTGCGTCTCTGCACTGCTCCACATTTGGAAGACCCAATCAATGTTGGCGTAAGGCTCACTGCACAACATGGGATTGTTTAAAGACCGAAAGTCTCAATAAAAAAAGAAAAGATTTTTTTTTTATTAATGAAGTATTTATTTCTTTGCATTGCTTTCCTAAAAATCAAAAAGAAAAATACCGGAGACCTCACTTAAATCAGAGTTGGTTAAACTCAGAAAGTAATAAACACTAAACTTAAAGTTTTAAACAATAAATACTGAAGTGAAACGAAGAAACCCGTTCTGGTAACTAACTGGAACTAGATTGACCAGAACACAAAAATTAAATTGAATTAAAATAAAAAAGTAATGATTCATACAAAGCTAAAATTAACTGTGGTGGGGTTTGTTCAGTGATGATCAGTGAACTGAAGTCAACAGTGTCTGAGCGTTGAGTCACCTGAGTTGATCAGACTCAGCAGGAACAGATGGTCTGAAGGTTTCTCTAATTTACTCTGCTGCTGTTATTAAACCTTTCACACAGTGACACAGACATGTTTTAATAAAATCAGGTTTAAATGTGAAAAATACTTTGTTTCCTGACTTTGCTGTGAAGTGGATGCAGTGCTCAGCAGAACTGACTGTAGCTGCTGACTCAGACTGTCCTCAGATCAGTATGAATGAAGGCCTTTAGGTTTTCTCCTGAGCAGCTGGATGATGCTGGTCTGTGGTTTTGTTTTGGACAGAGATGCAGGAAGCAGACAGAAGAATATTTCTCCCTGCAGCTGTACTGAATGTCGATGTCGTCCTATTTTGAGATTATTTGTTGCTGACCGGATCAAAACCTGTAGGGATTGTAATCTAATACTCTGTATTGTTTTCTCAGTTTGTATTTAACTGAAAACAGGAAACAGAGCTACAACACAGATGATCTAAGGCAAAAAATTGTAACTAATGCTCCAGTAATAAACATATTCAGTAAGTATACAGCCACATGTGTCAATATACAAATCTTCACTGAATCAAAGTGGGGAAGATTTTCATTTCCAGCACAGAGAACACAGGCACACCTCCAAATTAAACCTCTTCTCTGACATGACTGTTGTTGCACTGATGTAATCAGCGCTGTGGAAACATACATTAGACTGAATGAATGTGAACCAGCACAGTACAGGCATCCCTGATTCATGTTTAGAGAGTTTTGAGGTTTTTAACAAATGTTCTTAAACAAAGGAGAACTACAGATATTGTTGGTGTCAGACAGAAACAGCCTGATACACACCGTTCCTACTTTACATTAACTTCCGCTCCATTGAAGGGCATCAGTGCTCCTCACAGAGAGGAGCCATCAGAGTTGAACTGGCCTGTGATCCTTTTCTTTGCATCGAGTCGATCACCACTCGAGCTTTGTCCGCCCTGCTCGCTGTTCCAGCTAAATCCATTTCAACATCAGTTATCACCCCATGCTTATCCAGCAGTGTATGTAGGACAGGTTCAAACACTCTGCTAATAAACTGTGTCTGAACAGACTTTAGCTCCGTGATGGACCAGGACCAGGGTCACGACCTGAACAAGAGAAGTACCTGTGTTCAGTAAATGACAGAAATGACAAGAACAGGACCAAAGTGAAAATGCTGCTGCTGAGTTTAAACTAAACCCACAGAGCAGCAGCAGCTCTGGCTGACTGATGATGATTTTCATTAGCAATCTGTTGATTATTTTATCTGTTAATAGACTGGTCTATAAATGTCAAATATAGTTGAAAACACACACACACACACACACACACACAAACACACACACACACACACACACACCTATCACAGTTTTCCAGAGTCTAGTGACATCTTGAAATGTCTTGTTTTGTTCAACCATCAGTCAAAAAACTCAAAGAGATTCAGTAAAGAAAGGCTTTGGGTTTTTGGACTCAAAATAGTTGACAACTGATTTTCTGTCAACGGAGAAATTGATAGATGGTTTGAGCTCTGCTCTGTTCAGATCTGGTTTCCAGTTCTGTCTCCATCTAGTGGCTGAAAGAGACAACTACACTCTGACCAGCTGACAACCAGTGCTGTGTTTTTCGTCCTGTTACACTTGGTTAGGTTTTAAAGAAAAGATTTGAACATCAACTTTTTTGGGACTTATAGAATAAGAATAATAAAAACCTGCACCCTCATTTGAAACATGTGAGCAGCAACAGTCAATGTGTGGAAGCAGATCTCAGACCAGTCCTCTGTTAATAAGCTCAGTGATCTGCTGTCTGATGTGACTGACCTTCTGTTCCTGAGTCGATGGCTGGTAACTGCTCCACCAGATTGTTCCTGTTGATATTTCTTAAAGCTCTCTCCAACACTGCCACAGCTCCAATTAATCCATATTTCTGCACCATCAGATCCACGGTGTGCCTTCGACAGCTGCCTCTCTTTGATGGGTGGGATGTTGTTCACTGTTTCGTATTTGAGGAACCACTTGAAGTTCTCAAAGTCTTCATCTCTCAGATCGTCCAGGATGTTTTTGAGGTCTATCTTCATCTTGGCGTCCTGGTAAAATCAGAGCATGTTGTCAGTCTGAGGGACAGTTAGAAACCAGCTGTGTTCGTGTCTCTGCTCTGTTGGTGTTTCTACTGGGTCTTACAGGTTTGGCCCCAGTTGTTTTACTCTCTGTGAAACTAAGAGGATCTTCAGTAAACGCAGTGTCAACCACAGGTCTACTCAATACTTGTTCTGGATCTTTCTATCACATCACACAGTCCTCCTCAGATGCAGTTTGCCCAGTTGTCATGGAAACAAACTGACATTTTCTAAAGAGAAGTCCTATTGGCTTAAAAGTGGAGAATGAAAGTCTGAATCTGCCTCGACCAGGTGGGTATAGAGGAGAGAAATGGGAAAGAGAGGAGAAAGAGGGAGAGACAGGGAGAGAGAAGAGAGAGAGAAGTTTCTACCTGTCTGCCTCTAATGTTCAACAAACCCATCAGTCTGTGATTCTGATGACTGTATGAAGAGTTTTGAGAAACACAGAGAAATCCCAGCTCACATGGTGTATGAAATAATATCAATAAACAGCTTCTATAAGGTTAATGTTATTATGCTCAAGTCAGTAAGTATAGGGGGAATTAATGATAAAGTGTGAACTGTTGTGGATCAGTTTGTGTACCGTGTTTATAAATAGTACTACTAATGATATCACTGAGTGACTGGAAGGGAGGACCAATCTCTGACAAATTACAGCACTTCAACCTAAAAATAAAGAATAAAGCATGTGACTTTAGGAGACAAAGTTCTAGATTGAAACCATTCAACGTTTCATCATCTGTTCAGAGCTGAAGAAGGTTTAGAACATAGAAATTTAGAAAATGGAAACTCCAAACACCTGAACCCAAGAGGATGCAGGTTAAAAACAGTCAAATACACAAAGGTAAAAACAGCTCTTATTAACATTTTCACCTCATGCAGCGATGAAGACATTTAACAAACATGGTGAATTTGGTCTGAATATCTTAGTCACCTCACTTTATAGTTGTGTTGAACAAGAAAATGTTGAATATATATTTGTTAATGTCAGTGTGGAAAAAAGTCTGACGTGATTTCAACAGTGAAGGATTTTTCTTGTTCTACTAGATTTGAAATCTGTACCTCAACATTGCTCTGCCAGTCACTGGACTAAACCACTGAAGAAGAAAACTGACTTTACCACTAAGATACTCAGTGTGGCTCAGTATAATATCAGCCTGATGTCTGCAGTTTAGAGTCAACACAACTTTTGCATCATATTAATCTCAGCACAGAACTAAAACGTGGTGTCTGACCTCAGAGTCTCCAGTCTACAGTCTGGACTCTGCTGAAAACCACAGAGCTCCTTCACTCCTGAATCCTGCAGGTCGTTTTGACTCCAGTTCTCTCAGATAGGATTAGGTTAGACTTCAGAGCTGAGACCAGAGAAGAACAGCTGATCTCTGACAACCTGTCGGACTTCAATCTGAATAAAAAGAGAAAAAATGTGGATAAATAATTAAATAATTTATATTCCACTCAGATAAGTACAGACTCTGAAAGGCAACACAAACACATCACTTTGTCCCAGGATACTGGGGTTTGTATTCCATTTTATTTACCAGTCTCCTGGGTCAAAGTCCTGTGTTTGATCATCCACCATGACCTGCTTTTACCTGACTTTATTCCTACTTATATTACCTCAGCTGACCTCCAAAAGCCTCTTCCTCCAAAAGTCTTCTTGAGGCTCAGCCTTCTACAGACATTATTCAAATGTCAGCACATTCATACACCTATTCATGTTAACACAGATTCATAACATGCTGCTAACACTTGACTGACTGACTTGACTGGCCTCAAAATTGTAGTTTTTACTATTTTCCACCTGCCCCATTTTCTCATGTTTAGCTAACAAGGTTTCACTTTCTCCTGTATTATGGAGCACTGTAGGCCAATGAAATAATTGTCTGCAACAAAAATCGTATGGGTGTGTTGGTATGAATGTCAGAGTGTGGTGTGTGTATATGTGTATTGGAAAATTGGTGTGTATGTGTTTATGTGAACAGTTAGAGAAGTAGAAAGTTAAATTTACCAGTTGTAAATTTAAGATAGAAGATCTTCAACAGTGACAGTAAACTTACCTCAGAGTCTCCAGTCTACAGTTTGGACTCTTCACAAGATCAGACAGCTCTTTTACATCTGAATCTTTTACATTAGGTCCAGTTCTCTCAGATGGGAGGGGTAGGACTTCAGAGCTGAGACCAGAGAAGAACAGCTGATCTCTGACAAACTGCAGTTTATCAGTCTGAATAAAGAATAAAGCCTGTAGATAAATGTAAATGGTGACAATACTGGCATCTCTCCATTAGCGAGCCTTCATCAATGAGCCTGGTCTCACTCCCACTTCATGTTTCCAATTTCAGGCAGTATGATTTATTATCTCTATCTTGCTCATAGAGGTGAAATGACCCGAACAGGTAAAGTAACCTATCCAGGTGTGAGAAGTGTGTTGGTTTTCTTTAGCCTTGCCTCAAAATAGACTTACCCACAAGCAGAGGTGGGAATCTCTAGGCACCTCATGATTTGATTTGATTACAATTTAGAGGGCTGCAATGTGCTGATAAAACAATGTTGATTAATAACATTAATAACACTTTCTTCAGTGATTCCATGACTTCAATTTTGGTGGAGTGTCGAGATCTTCCAGATGGGATGTTGTATCCTGGCTCCAAAGTGCGCAACATAGTGCAAAAGCCCAGTAGAGTATTGGCGTCGCCAATCCCCTTTACATATGTACCCCAGTATAAATGAGCATATAATTTTCAACAACAATAAATATTCATAATTGCATTAATCCAGATAATACATGCATACTGATGGGAAAAGAATAGATGTATTTCTATGCAAACATGCAGCAAGAGTGTTAACTCCAAATAGAAGCTATAGCCTATGCACCCATTCTGTAGTTCAGTGCATGCCACTGTGTCACTTGAGCAGCAGGTGAACTGTGGAGCTAGAACAGTGAACAATGTTTACATTTTCAGTTTGGGTTTTATTTTCAATGCCAAATCTTAATGTCACTGTTGTGGTAGAGACAGACAACGGCCAAAACCAACTTAACTTGATTTGGGATTTGTACCAATAGAGTTATTACAAATCTAACTTAGTCTTAGTTAGTCTTTCTCTCACCTTTTCTCTTCTTTTTATCTCTCCCTCTTGCCTCAACTACGCATCACCACTGTCTCCACTTGTCAACACTGCAGCAGCGACGATGATTTTCCCGTGGCAGGCTGCAGCTACAAAATGTGTATAGTGCTGTAGACACTGTACAGACAGTGTTGGCGCCTTGTTCATAGCTCACTTATGAGATCCTACAGCACCACGGAGTGTTTCACCTGCTGGAGTGCTGCCACTGTCAGCCCGTTTTAACTTGCCATAGTTCCCACTTCAGCTGTGTGTGTTCCCGCAACGGGCATGCATCTCTCAGCAGAGAGATCTCACCTGACACTGGTGCTGAGAGTAGAGCGGTCAACAGCAAAGCGTCACTCTGCCCTGCCTAGCACTGTACTCCAAGATAAGTGTTATTCTCTTTGAAATATTCTCCATTGCACTAAAATTAATCAGTATTAATGAAATTCTAAAAAAAAACCAAAAAAAAAAAAAAAACATTGTTTATTTACATTGCACAGGGGCTTAAGAGCCACGTGTGGCTCCAGAGCTCTAGTCAGAAGCAACAAGCTGTGTCTGGGACAATTAATGCAAGTATAAATTGATTATACAGTATTAGATTCAGTTGTGGAGTAAAGATCCACACTAGTGAACTGACCTTAGAGTCTCCAGTCTACAGTCTGGACTCTCCAGAAAGCTACATAGCTCCTTCACTCCTGAGTCATACAGGTCATTGTGGCTCAGGTCCAGTTCTCTCAGATGGGAGGGGTTGGACTTCAGAGCTGAGACCAGAGAAGAACAGCTGATCTCTGACAAACTGCAGAGACTCAACCTGAATAAAGAAGAAAAATTTTTGATAATCCAATCAAATGTCCTAATCAATGAGTTTTTCTCTAAAATGAGTACAGTGACTTTGTCCTTCTCCTATTGTGGATCATCATAATGTCAGCCTTCTACAGACATCATCCAAATGTCAGTAAAACATTCATACACCTATTTATGTCAACACAGATTCATAACATGCTGCTGCGCTCAGTCAGGATCAATATCATAACAGACATGTTTGACTAAAATCCTGTTCAATATTTAATTCATTGCATGACATGAAGGAGAGTTTACATTTTTGTCTTAAAACAACAGTTAAATGTCATATGTAGATTAAAGAGCAATTGGTGGCAGTAATCCTTCCTGCTTCCTTGTTCCACTGTTCCCATTTGTTCCAATATGTTATCAACTGTTTTCTCGAAAGCATTCTGAATTACACTAAACTGTATCAAAGATACTATACAAATACACTTTGATTGACTGAGTGTAAATCAAAAAGAAAGTATTTCATACAACTGTTCAGACATTTGGAAAGACAAATCCTGAAAATTCATTAACCAAAAATGTTAAATTTCAGTCAATCACATGAATTAAAACAAAACAAAATAAAACTCACCTCAGAGTCTCCAGTCTACAGTGTGGACTCTGCAGTCCAGCAGAAACCAGGTTCACTCC
The DNA here is from genome assembly GCA_033238685.1 of Lates japonicus. Lineage (NCBI taxonomy): Eukaryota > Metazoa > Chordata > Actinopteri > Centropomidae > Lates > Lates japonicus. Next base: position 529,064 of record BRZM01000102.1, on the reverse strand, counting down.
TGAATCCTTCAGGTATTTGTTGTCACTCAGGTCCAGTTCTCTCAGATGGGAGGAGTTAGACTTCAGAGCTGAGGCCACCACTTCACAGTGAGTCTCTGAGACTTCACAACCACCAAGTCTGTCAGGACATATATATATTGCAGAACATGTTATTATGAAAGAGAACACTTTAAAGTGACTTGAAGGATCTGATTACAAAGAGTTGGACATGTCCTTTGACCCCAGGATATTTTTACTGAGTTCAGCTCAGAGAATAATGACAGTTGGTAAAGATCATCTCTCTTTGCCTGCTGCTGCTGTTAGGTTCAAGTTGATCGATTGAAAAATGTAGTAATTGTTTCAAAGGGAAACAGAAATCAAATAGTTTGAGAATATTTGATCTGTATTTAAACTAAATATTCAAATGCGCAGATGACTGAATACGGTCAATATTCTTCTCTAAGCATCTGAAAAACATAATCAGCACAAAAAACATTTACTGAACCAATCAGGTTGAATTATTCTCAACAAGAAGTCATCAGAAAGATGTTAACAAGGTATCTGCATCAAAACCATCACAGTGAACTCTGGTGTGTGTAGGACCCTTAAAAAGTCTTGTGTATTCATGAGACCTCTGTGTATTTCCTGCTGCTGTCCTTCTCCACATCGACAAAACAGAACTCTGTGAGTTTCTCTCTGTGACTGGAGGGGAAGAAAATACTTCCCTGTTAAAATTAAGTTTAATTCATAAGTGATTAAAAGCATCATTGCTCAGTTCAATACACTCAGGGGTTTTGACCAGTAGTTTCCAGCAGCTAATGTCAAAGTTAGCAAACATTAGATATTGTAGTTTGACATTATTGAATCAGACTGATGATGTGAAGAGTATGCTCGCTCTCTCTTGCCACAGCAGCTTCAGCAAAAGCTATACACTCTTTTTAAAAGAGTCATTTGCATAAACAAGTTCAGAAAACACTTTAAAGTCATAAAAATTATAAAAACATATTTTAATATAATACATATATTAATATATATCTTAATATTATAAATCCATTTGAGATAATAATAAAAATAAAGTCCAAATCATAAAAAGTGTGTTATGTAAAGTGTGTAAAGTAGACCTGTTAATTGAAACTGGGGTTTTTATTCTTCTTTTGCTGAATGGCTCAGACACATCACAATAGTAGCATGAAGAGTAACAGTGGTAACAGAATGTCTGATTATAGCAATTGTCAAACATTGCACTCACCAAGCCTTCCTGCAGTTCCTCACAGCTGGGATCAGTCTCAGTCATCCCTCCCCTGATGTGTTGTATTTCTCCAGGTCCAACTCATCCAGAACCTCATCTGATATCTGCAGCATGTAGGCCAGAGCTGAGCACTGGATCTCAGAGAGTGCCTTCTGTGATCTGTTCTCTGATTTCATGAACTCTTGGATTTTCTGATGAACTGAGTCGTCGTTCATCTCCGTCAGACAGTGGAAGAGGTTGATGCTTCCATCAGGAGAAATACTGGACATATCTACCCTCTTCAGGATGTTGATTACTCTCTGGATGATTTCTGGACTGTTGTCTGTCTGACCCAACAGGCCTCCTAAGAGTCCCTGTTTGGACTCCAGAGAGAGGCCATGAAGGAAATGAACAAACAGGTCCAGATGTCCATTTTTACTTTGAAGAGATTTTTTTACTGACTGATCTGAATGAAAGTTTAGCTTCAGTGTTCCCTGTATTAATGTACCTGCATTACCTGAGCAGAGCTCCTCCCCTCTCCCTTTAGGGGAGGAGAGGAGCAGTCACATGACTACATGCAATCACATGACTGCATTTGAGAAAATGTGTACATTACACACATCAGCTTCTTATATGAATAGAAAAGATTAGAACTGACAACATTGAGTTATAATAACAAGTGTATTGAATCAAATTCATCAAGAACTCCTGCAAATTGTCAATCACTTGTACTCACTTTGTTTACAACTGCAGTCCTCAAACTTTCATCAAGTAAAATTAATATAGATTTTAAAAAAAACAAACCTGGTACTATATATAAAAAATGTTCCTGTTGGACCAAAGCTGTTGACTTTCTGCTGCACTAAGACACTATTCTCTGTAGTTTACGATAAGCAAGATCCTCTAGTGGCCAATGGAATAAAAACATTGAAAATATGTCAATAAGCTGCTGATTTTGTGCTAGAAACCACCAAAATAAGAAAAGAATGCTGCTGAGATGAAGAATTGGTCCTCATATCACAGACAAGATGTCAAAACAGATATTATTTGGGTAAAGTGACCACATTTGAGATCTATTAACAGTACTAGGAAAGAAATTAACATTATTTTAGTAATTTTATTAATAATGACAAATGCAAATATAAAAAAAAATTGAAGGGGCTAAACTGCATCATTCTCATACTGTCACAGCTTACTAATTGTTAGTAACAGCTGTGCTTTTGATAGCACCGCGAGCCAAAATGTTTGTTTTGGTGAAGCCATTCTCATTGTCACCACCAGAGGGGAGCATGACACCAATTTAATGCACACAGTAGTAGGAGCTGTTGGTATAATCGAAATACACATCTCAATCATTTAACATAAAAATACTTTTAGTATTTGAAGAGTTTTGAAGAGATAAACCAAAAAACAAGTTTGGCACACATAATGACTTAAAACAATGCAATGGCAAGGACTTGTAGGTTTCCTGTCATGAGCTTTATTGTATCAAATAGTGGGAACACTTAATTAAACCCTGCTACAATATTCTCCACCACACAACTGAGAATGATCAAAAATAAATAAATAAATAAATAAAAACACCTATTACATTTATACCAGCAACAGCATTACCTTATTTAAAGAAAACACATGCAGAAATATACTCTGGTAGTTCATTTTCTATCTGACCACATATACACTAAGGGGAGGTATGAGTAGGAATGAGTTTGCACTGATTCTTCTTCTTTTGAAGCCTTAAAATGGAAAATATCACATATAATCTGACATGATTTTCCTGGTCTTCTCTCATGGAACCAGAACATGTCACAGGTCAGAAAGACAGGCTGTTTTTTTTTTGTTTGTTTGTTTGTTTGTTGTTGTTGTTTTTTTTGCCTCCCCAGATGGTGGCGCTGTAGAGCTGCGTAAACTGTCTGACCATGTGCTCCTCAGTCTCTGCCTCCTCTCCTCCTCCTCCCCAGCGCTGCTGGTGTGTCATCACACAGATATGTGGCGTTTATCAAGGCAATTCCTTTTATAATCCTCCTGATGCTCGTTGCCTGTGTTTTATCTGTTTAATAGCATTTTACTGCGACACACCATAAAAAACACCCTTTTTATTGTGACACCAAACACATTGTTTGGGGAGTTGACCCTGCCTGGGTAATGAACAGCAGTGATTTTGCTGCCAGTAAAAAAAAAAAAAGAAAGAAAAAAAAAACAGAAGGGGAGGAGGGTGGGGGGGCAATTTTAACCCAGAGAGGAGAGGAGGAATATTTTACAGGAGGGGGGAGGAAACCTGTTCTCCACTTCCCATTAGAGGTTTCAAAACTGCAGATTTTTAATTCTTTTTCGGGGTAGTCTTCCATTAGTCAAAATTCATGTAAATATGTGAGGAAAATGCAATTGCTTTAAAGGCATTTTCCAAGTCTTGAAGGAGTTCCCAGAGGTGCTGAGTACTTGTTGGCTGCTTTGCCTTCACTCTGTGGTGCAACTCATTCCAAACTATCTCAGTTTGGTTTAGGTCGGTTGATTGTGGAGGCCAGAAGCCTGTACTATGAAGCAGAATTTGCGGTTAGCGAGGTAACTTCAGGTAAATCGCCACAATAACTTATGCTAAGCGGCTAATCTGCTCCGGGGTAGGTTAACTTCAGAGGATATCAGATCAAAACCTGTCAACAGCCCAACTACTGATCAATCAGATCACTGGAAAACCGGCGTCATCTTTTCTTGAGGATCCTGACAGGGACAGAGTTTACAATAAGAGTTTCATCATGGTGTTTGATGATTTTTGCAATGGCACTTGAGGATACATTCAAAGTTCATGAAATTTTGACGTTGAGTAATGATGGACTGTTGTTTCTCTTTACATAGTTGAGTAGTAGGGTTCTTGCCATGTTATGCCATGTTATGGCAAGAGCCCTGCATATGCACAATACAACTAATGGTCTCAAAGACACTAAGAAGGCAAGAAATTCAACAAATCAAATAAACCAACATTTACTTCTTGCTTCATTTTGTTGCCGCTTAGCTCTTAGAACTAAATCTGGGCACTGCTTAGAAGGTGATGCCTAATCCAGTTCCAGGTATTTTCAGGGATTTCTGGCAGTGCTATCAGTCGTATTTGGTCAAGCAGATGAGTCATCACATCACAACCATAACAACAGTAATCACCATTTTACTTCTCAGTCCATATCAACATGGACAAACAATGCTTCAAAAAGAAAGGACAATGAAGGATGGTTGTTGGCTATCAGGGGAAGAGATGACCAGTCAGAGGGAGATTCATCAGGCCCAAAGATACACAGGGACTCAACACACAGCCAAAAAGTTATAGAAAGATGACACAAGATTATGGAAAGATGATATTAGTGCGCGCAGTGGAGCATTCAGAAAAACCATGAAGTGGATTTAGGCAGTTCAGTTCTCATAAACTGAAAATCTTAACATGAACTTCAATTTACTCATCACAAGGAGTAGTAGGCCTACAGATGATAACGCACTCTGTGGCTCTAAAAGGAGCTTTGCAAAGATTGAATAACATCAGGATCTGGTGAATGACACTATCCGAAGTAACCCTGGAGTGTTCCTGCATGCATTTTTCCTTTCAGGATACTATATTCAGTTACAGATCATAACACCAGGTGTAAATGCAGTAATACTGTCCATTACTGCTGTGACAGCTTGGTGTCATCATTTCCATGGCTGTTGGTGTATAGTTATAATATAACATATAATTTGGATCTTGTAGAAGAAGAGAGCTGATACAAGAGCCAACAGGTGAGCATTCCACTGCCAACCTGATATTTCACAACATGTTTTTCATTTTCTACTGAATTCTAACCCCTGCTGCTCCGTTTCACAAACACCTGGAGTGTTTCTGTCACTCGCACAAGAAACTGTGAAAGGTTACCTTTCTGGCAAGATTTTGTCTGGGAGTATAATCAGTGTGGTTCAGAATGTACAAGCATTTTATTTTTGTTCAAATCATTTTAAAAAATAAAGACAGAATGCAAATGACTGTGAAAGTAAGAGTTATAGGACAACGACTTGTTAAGATGGATAAGTAGTAGATTTTTGACCAAAAGAGGAGTGAATATTTTAATGAGGGAGGGGGGAGTGTGTTCTCCATGTAGAAATAACACTGATTCCACATGCACACACACAGACAGAGAGAGAGAGAATCAATAGAGGCATTTGGTCTATTATCATAAATACACACAGTGTGTGTGTGTGTGTGTGTGTGTGTGTGTGTGTGTGTGTGAAGAATGGTGTTTTTATCTCCAGATGGTTGACTGAGACTTGGCTGGTTGGTACAGAGTCAGAGAGAAAAGCAGGCAGAAGGCGTCTTTTCTACTTGAGCTCGACTAAATATGTGTGTGTGTGTGTGTGTGTGTGTTACTGTGTACCATGTCTGCCAACCTGCCTGTCTGTGTGTGTGTACATGTGTGTGTGTGTGATTGACCTTGAGAAAGGAGGCTCAGTTGGAGGAGAGAGGGATGAGAAGCCTACCTCCCCCGTTCACCCCCCCTTACCCCCCGCTGTGCCCCCCCCCCCGGGTAAAGGACGACTGGCTTCTCATTCTCCGTCTGTCCTCTCTTTTCCTCTTCTTTCTCCTGTTATCTTTTTCTCTTCTCTCTTCTCTGCGTTCCCCTCTTCTCGTTCCATGTGCCTGTTCCCTATTTTCACCCCCTTTTCTTACCTCTTCCCATTTTTCTCCTTATTTCCTCTCATCTTCCCCCCGTCCCCAGATGGTAGCTGTGGGGGCTGCGTAAACTGTCTGACCATGTGCTCCTCCAGTCTCTGCCTCCTCCTCCTCCTCCTCCCCATTGCTGCTGGTGTCATCACACAGATATGTGGCGTTTATCGAGGCTGATTCCTTTTATATAATCCTCTGATGCCGTTGCCTGTGTTTTATCTGTTTTGTCGCATTTACTGCGACACACCATAAAAACCCTTTTATTTGTGACACAAACACATTGTTTGGGGTTATTTCTGGTGACAGACATGTTGATTTTGCTGCCAGTAAAAAAAAAAGAAAAAACAGAAGGGTGGGGCAATTTAGCAGAGAGGAGAGGAGGAATATTTTACAGGAGGAGAAACCTGTTCTCACTTCCATTAGAACAAAACTGCAGATTTTAAAGATTTCTTTTTCAGGGTGATGCCATTGGTCAAATTCATGTAAGTATGTGAGGAAAAGTAATTTGCTTTGAGAGCATTTTCAAGAATGAAAGGAGTTCCCAGAGGTGCTGGTACTTGTTGGCTCTTTGCCTTCACTCTGTGGTGCAACTCATTTCCAAACTATCTCAGTTTGGTTTAGGTCGGTTGATTATGAAGTTGAAGCCTGTACTATCGAGCAGATTTCTTGATTAGCGGGGTAACTGAGTAAATACATACAATAACCATAACCTGGCGGTAATCTGCTCAGGGTAGGTTAACTTCAGAGATATCAGATCAAAACCTGTCCAACAGCCCAACTGCACAGTCAATCAGATCCTTTTAGGCCGTCATCTTTTCTTGAGGATCCTGACAGGGACAGAGTTTACAATAAGAGTTTCATCATGGTGTTTGATGATTTTTGCAATGGCACTTGAGGATACATTCCGGTTCATGAAATTTTTTGACGTTGAGTAATGATGGACTGTTGTTTCTCTTTACATAGTTGATGGTAGGGTTCTTGCCATGTTATGCCATGTTATGGCAAAAGGCCACTGCACTCACACAATACAATAATGGTCTCAAAGAAGACCACTAGAAGGCAAAAGAGATTCATCAAATAAACCAACATTTACTTCTTGCTTCATTTGTTGCCGCTTAGCTCTTAGAACTAAATCTGGGCACTGTAGAAGGTGATGCCTAATCCCGGTTCCAGGTATTTTCCAGAGTTTCTGGCAGTATATCAGTCGTATTTAATCAAACAGATGGGTCATCACATCTAACCATAACAACTTATTGTCCTTGTTTTACTTCCTCAGTCCATATCAGCATGGACAAGCAATGCTTCAAAAAGAAAGGACAATGAAGAGGATGGTTGTTGGCTATCAGGGAAGAGATGACCAGTCAGAGGAAGGATTCATCAGGCCCAAAAGATACACAGGGACTCAACACACAGCTAAAAGAAGTTATAGAAAGATGACACAAGATTGGAAGATGATATTAGTGCGCGCAGTGGAGCGATGGAAAACCATGAAGTGGATTTGGGCAGTTCGAGAAAGTTCTCATAAACTGAAAATCTTAACATGAACTTCAATTTACTCATCACAAGAGTAGTAGGCCTACAGATGATACTTGCATACTTGAAACCTAAAAGAAACTTGCAAAGATTGAATAACATCAGGATCTGGTGAATGACACTATAAAGTAACCCTGGAGTGTTTCTGCATGCATTTTCCTTTCAGGATACTATATTCAGATTCACAAGATCCTTAACACCGGGGTCTTAGTGATAATACTCCATTACTGCTGTGACAGCTTGGTGTCATCATTTCCATGGCTGTTGGTGTATAGTTGTAATATAACATATAATTTGGATCTTATGAAGAAAGCTGATAGAGCCAACAGGTAAAACATTCACACCAACCTGATATTTCACAACATGTTTTTCATTTTTCTACTGAATTCTAACCCTGCTCCGTTTCCTACAAACACCTGGAGTCTTTCTGTCACTTTCACTGAAACTGTGAAAGTTACCTTTCTACAACTGAATTTGTCTGGGAGTATAATCAGTGTGGTTCAGAATGTACCGAAGCATTTTTATTTTGTTCAAATCATTTGCAAAAAATAAAGACAGAATGCAAATGACTGTGAAGTAAGAGTTATAGGACAACGACTGTTAAGATGGATAATTTTGACCAAAAGAGTGAATCTTTTAATGAGGGGAGGGTGTGTTCTCCGCAAGAAATAACACTGATTCCACATGCACACACAGACAGAGAGAGAATCAATAGAGAGCATTTGGTCATATCCTTAAATACACACAGTGTGTGTGTGTGTGTGTATAATAATAATAATATGTGTGTGTGTGTGTGTGTGTGTGTGTGTGTGTGTGTGTGAAAAATGGGTATTTTTATCTTCAGATGGTTGACTGAGACTTAGCTGGTTGGTACAGAGTCAGAGAGAGAAAAGCAGAGCAGAAGAGAGCGTCTTTTCTACTTGACTCGACTAAATATAATGACGTATTGTTGTGTGTGTGGCATTACTATGTACCATGTCTGCCAACCTGCCTGTCATATTGTGTACATGTGTGTGTGTGATTGACCTTGAAAGGGAAACAAAGTTGGAGAGAGAGGATGAAGCCTACCTCCCATTCACCCACCTCCACCCCCATGTACTGCCCCGGGTAAGGACTGGCTACTCATTCTCCGTCTGTCCTCTCTTTTCCTCTTCTTTCTCCTGTTATCTTTTCTCTTCTCCTACTTCTCTAAGTTTCTCTTCTGGATTCCATGTGCCTGTTCCTATTTTCCTTCTTACCCCTCTTCCATTTTTCTCCTTATTTCCTCTCATCTTCCCCCCGTCTTTTTACATCCTCTCCTTTCTCTTTCTCTCCTTGTTTCTCGCTCTTGTTCCTTCCCTCATCTCTTCTATCTTCTTTTTCTGTGTCTCCTCCCCTTATTTCCTCTCTTCTCCTCTTTTCTCATGTGCTTTCCTCTCCTTTCCCATCGTTTCCATATCTCCTCTCCTTTCATGTCCTTGTTTAATCTTCTCTCCTCTAGTCCTCTCCTCTCCTCTCCTCTCCAGCAGCCAAGGTGCCCTGCATGAAAGAGAAGAAAAGAAAAATGTGTCTAAAGAAAAGGAGAGCAGGGAATCAAATGCCAAACTAGAACCCCTTTGAGAAGCTTTGGAGACGGCAGGATGTCCGGGGGGTAATTTAAAAAACCATGGTCAAAGAGAAGGTGTGACAGTCTATCTGTGATATGCTTCATATTCACAAAGAGTCTGGAAACAGCTCTTTGATTCCTTCTCAACACTTGTATCAGCATGTTTCAGTGTGTTTCAGACTTGTATTTTCTCTCATATGATTTGATTTTGTTCTGGTGGCCTTTCAAATAAAGCCATAGATGTTGATTACTCACAGCACATCTGTCTGCTGCTTCACATTCTCTGTTTAGTCACTGATGGAAGTACACGTACAGTAACTTGCCTTAATTTGAATGCTTGTCAGCATTTTTTTTTTTTTTTACAGACAAATGGAGGCACTGCTCACAGCATTTCTTTCATTCAGAACAACACTGAAACAGTTCAGCATGTGGCCACTGGTAGCCCTTAAAAAGGCATTGAATTTTAGGGTCCTGACAAACTAACCTCAAGGAATGAAGAAAAGAAGAAAGGCTGACTGAACGCCTCATGTCTTCAATTGTTTTTCTGTGATCAATTTTTTATTGCGTTTTCTCAGAAGCCAAACAGAGCAAAACAAACAGAAAAAAGACAACAAAACACTCCAACAAACCAAACAGTATTATCTGAGAGCATTGTAAAAGCCTGATAGTAAAACAACTCTCTCTCTCTCTAACATCCCTTCAGTCACAGTTTGATAGGCACTCTTCAGCATAGAGTAAAAGAAGATGTTTCGGTACAATCAGTTTGACTGCTTCATCTATCTTTTCCTTGTTTCCACTGTGACCTTTAAGGAGACACAAGAAGCAGCGAGACCTTTATCAGTGGACTGTGTCCTTATCTCATAATTTTCCACTTTGTCTATTTTAAAATTTGCTATGAATTCACTAAGTAGACTGGTGCTCCCTCTTGTGTGAAAAGCTGTTATATCCCATTCACTGTGGAAATAGCTCATCATTATGATATGATATCAGATCTTAAGAAAGTTCAGGAATTTTAAGTGGTCCATGGAGGAGATTTATGAGTTGAAGATAGTTTGTGAAAGAAATTCACTAAACCCTGTTTCCTTTAGTTACTGTTACAGCACATCTGCTGTTCAGAAGGACAGCAAAGTCTGATACAACAGGTCCATAATTTTTTTCTAAATAACAACTGCCACTAGCAGAGTTCATTTGAAAACCCAGACTCTTTTCAAGATGAGAACCTGTCAAAAGGGTTGTAGAAATGCATTTGATGGCTACATCCATGACAACATGCCTGCAGACATGAAGACATGGAGAAAAGGAGGCATTGATCTTCTGTTACAGGGTAGATGATGGCTGTTTACTATGACAATACATTCAGTTACTTGGACATACAAAACAATAAAAATAATAATTTATGGTTTAAAGTCAATAGTTATGCTTCACGTTTACCTGGCAAAAAGTATACCCCAGACAGGTCATGCAAACAAACTGAGCATGATGTCAACTGAATTTTTCAAATCCTGTTCAGTTCACCAGTTTAGTATTACTTACCATGAAGCATGCTATAAATTAACTTGACTAATATCTACATCACTGAGTCAGGCACACTCCATTTGCTAAACAGAAATCTAGATAGAATGAGTTTACATTGGTTTTCCATGTCTTACATCCCTGATGACTATATTCATGCAACTTTATTACTGCTTTGCACAGAGAGGAAGCAGGCATCTCAATTCTCTGTCTGTACATCTTAGTTTAATGTCTGGGCAGAGCAGCTCCTCATTTCCTCTGTGCAGAGACTGAGCGCATGCAGAGAAGGAGTGGGAGGTGAAAGGAGGCGAGCAGCGGAGGCCTTAGCAGGGCTATTTTTATGAGCCACATAATAAAGATATGGAGATGAAGCATCTATATGCTACCTGAGGACCTTCTCTCTGCTCCCAGTCTGGCCCAACAACCTCTTCCCTTGTTTCTGCTCTCCAGCTTCCGTGGAGGATAGAGAGAACAGGCTGAGATGAATGAGAGTAATAACCCCCACTGTCAGGAGGAAGAGAGCAGTGGGGAGGGTCATGATGGTACAAACACCAGAGCAAAAGCTTGCAGGTCTACGGTTCTATTTTTACTACGGCACAAGGGGTGGAGGAGGGGGAGGAGGAAAGAGGGATGGAGGGAGGGAAGAGGAAGTATGAAAATGTGAATTCTGCATTATTCATGAACCCGGTGGAGGAGCATGGACGGCGGCAGAGACACCTTTCAGAACCTGAGCATACACAGACATGTATTGTTTGACACTGACAATGTATTATGTCAGAGAGCATCCTCATAAGTACGTATATATATATATGTATACATATATTATCATGAGGATGCTCTCTGACATAATACATTCCCCAGTCGGTAACATTAAAGGGCAGTCTCACTGATTTTACACATTAAAGCTCCACTAATTACACATTAACAACAAATCACAAGTGTAATGGGAAAGAGGTCACTCACAGTGACAAAGCCACAGAGAATTATCACCAGCTCTGCAACTCTTTTAGCTCCAGCAGCAGCAGGCAGCTGTTTTCAGAAAGCAAGCTTGGATAAACCCTATGTACACCGCCTGCCCAGAGCAAAATCACTGATCACCTAGGTGGTGCAGAAAGTGGAGCATTTAACAACTAAAGAACTCAGTATTTTTCTCAGGAGTTGGTGGAGACTAAACCAGATTTAAAAAGAGAATGAACATTGGACTTGAACACTTTTGGGTAGCAACATTCAAGTTCTTCTGCCCCAACGAGGCTAGACTTTACTAAATGCAGCTTTAAAGTCAGTTAGCTAGTTGGAGGCATAATATCCTTCATGTAGCTTTAGAGAGAGCTTTGCCAAGTTGTAGAAAAAAACCCTAGTAGACTATATTATATCTCAGGTTGGGGTTGTAAACTACAAATTTACACAGCTAGTTAGCTTAGCTTCTACAAACACACCTCCATTTCTTCTTTCCCTCTGAAAATAAGTGAATACAGTGATGTAGTGCGTTTCTACCCACACACCCTCTAATATTTTTTACAACACTCTTGTCATTTCAGTGCCACAGAGTGAGTACTGGTGAGGTTTAAGCAGAGTTTCCAGGATTATGCGTTTTCTGTAAAATGTAGTTTGATGAGAGTGAAAGCTATGGTAGATACCAGACCTGGTGATATGGCAGCTTTAAAGCTATACTATGTATTGGAAGTGCATTGGCAATATTAAGCAATTGGTAATTAGAGTTTAGATAATGTCTTAATAGGATATCACAAGTCAATCAGTTGATTTTGTAATTAAATAAAGTAAAAAAAACTTAAAGTAAATTATGGTTGTTCATCATTGCTTAAAAGCAGTTTTGCTTGTTTGTACCTCATCCAGATATTTTGATATGTGTCTTTGCCTATGAACAGTTCGTCTTGGGTCACATATGAATCTCATATTTCACAGCAAGTTTATGGATTTATTCACATTCATATCTGATACTCTGATATCCTTGTGTGTCTTTGAATCACTGTCCTGCACTGTGTGTGTTTGTTCATGGATGGCATATTATTTACATGGATGAGTGACCTTCACGGGGTCGTGTCACGCTCAGTGAAACCCTCTGTGCTGTAACTGTGCACAGTTTTCAGCCCTGTACTTGCTCTTCCAGACTGGCACCAGTATCATGTTTCCTCACGATGAAGTTTTAAGAATCACAACAGTTTTACGTTACACACTAAAGCCTTACAAACTCACAGGACAGTGAGGTTCAGCAGTGGGTCTGTGGTATAAATAGGTCTGCCTGCTTATGTGATGGGATGGGATGTATTTAATATCTTGAAGATGCCATGAAAATAACATAGGACAGCACTGATGTATTGGTATGTATGTATAGGTTGTGAATTTTGATTTTAGTCCACAAGAGTTTCTGAAATCTGACACTTTATGTGTTAATCAGTAGAACAGTTGAACTGTCTTCTGGGGATGTAACGGTATCATCAATTTCACAATACTGTGTAACAAAAGTGTCTCAGTACCGTCATGGACTTGGATGGTACCAAACGATAGGTCAATACTGTAGTTTTGTTACAGCCGTGGTGGAAATGAGAACTACAGTGACCATTCTCCCATGTGTGCCCATCATCCTTTGCACTCCGCTTGCTCCCTCTTCAAATCTGGTAGATGCCAGTGTTGGAGGCGAGGGAGAACAGAGTGAGACGAAGCCTTTGAAATTGGGGATGAGCTTTTTTAGATCAGAGGTGTGGAATCATTCCGGTTTCCCCGTGTCATGAAATGAGAGATTGAGAACTGTTTTTTGTACTTTACTATCCAATTGACAGTTTTTTGCATTTTAAAATTAATTCCATCATTTAATTTTTTTTCCAAGTCCTCAATCGTCTTTTAAAAAAAAATATAGCAATAAATATCATATTGTGCAGTTGTTATCGAAGTATTATCGTATCGTGAGATTTTGATATCGTTACGTCCTTACTGTCTTGACATGAGTCAGATACAGTGGGGTCATGGCCTGGTACCATTACAACTGTTCAACACATACATGATCAGTGGTGACAAACATGTATCTGTTTACTCCCATGTTACAGAAGATAAACTGACACTCATACAGTGAAACATTCAGACCTGTGACTGTGTTTTTATGGTTGCATAATTCCATCAAACAGAAAGATTCTGAATATCTTGTGCATCATTTCAGACACGTTTGCTCAACATTCAGCCGGATGTATTTCGCGCATTTGGAAACTTTAGTGTTGGTTTGAACAGTTTTGAACGGAAGATGTGTGTCTGGCAGAGGTTAAGTGCTTAATTAATCCCAACTAAATGAGGCATTAACATGATTTTATGAGTGGTAATAAACCAGTGAAAGACACTTTTCAAATTTTACCTTTACACCTTCTGAAATTCCTCTTCAACTGTTTCCACTGCTTGTCCACTCATGCTCCAGCTGGCACAGAGTTATTACACTGTAATGGGACTTTTCATTACCTGTGATTCATTGGGGACCATGGTGAAACTGTGGCGTCGTGCCACCTGTGCCCTCACCTCTCCGCTCAGCTCAGTTCACGTCCATTCGACCCCGGGACCTGAGCCGACAGAGCAGCGGTGTCCTGCAGAGACACAGAAGACAGAGAGACAGAGACTGAGGCGGAGACAGAGGAGAGATAAACAGAGAGAGAGTGTAATCTATCTGCAGCCATTCGGCTGCTGGACAGGATGCTGCTGCTGTAACATCCTTAATCTGACTGGCAAGGACTGATGCTGATCTGACAGCTCCTGCTGATGTACTGTGGCGAGAAGTGATAGGACACACGCACACATGCACACACACACACACACACACACACACATACACGCAATCATCATCATCATTCTTGTCTTGTTGCAGTGGTGCCCCCAAATCCCAAAGACCTGATTCAGGACTTGGGGATATTGTACTAAAATCCAGGCATGTCATTAATACGTAGCTGATTGCTGCTGTACCGTGGCTGAAATTGTTTGTTTTTTTTCCCCCAATATGTTTTAAAGTTCCAAAATAAGTGTCTTACAATTCAAAGACCTACAGTTAATACAAATTATAATAATAAAAAAACAACCAAAAGAAAGGAAAAAAAGAAAAGAAAAACCAAGAACAGACATAAACAAATAAAAGTGACAGCAATAATCACAACCAGGTAACTGAACAATATTTGACATTATTTTGTTATAGTTATTATATCCATTACTCTTAGCCATTCATCTTTCAGATATACATATTGCTACTGAAGTCCAGTCCCTTGCAAACTCAACAAGAGTCTCTTCCTCTGACCATTTTTGTAGTATTACAAGACATGCAGCATACAAAGGAAATCTGAGAATGTACATGTATCCACAGTTTCAACTTGGGCTGAAAAATTTTAATTTGCGGGCATGACCATATAAGATGGCTATGTGTACCACAGTGCCGTATTTTTAAAAACTGGGGTATTGAGGGTCTGCATTCAAACCTTCACTTCACATATATACTGTACACACACACACACACACACACACACACACACACACACACACACACACATATATATATATATATATATATATGATAAATATTCTACTGTTGGATTATTGTTATTATTGTTATTATTAATTCAATGACTTGTCAGGGAAGAACTACTTTTGATTGGGTGGTTTATGTGTTTTGATTATAAACCTAATAATTAATAAATAAATAATTATAATATCTATATAATGTCATTTACAGTAGCTATTAGGGGTGGGATGAGATCTTGTGCCACAAGATCTCGCGATATTAAAACATGACGATATGTCTCGTTAGGTGACAAGCTCTCTCACGAGATAGTATCCAGCTGCAACTAGAATGACCGCAGAAATTATGGTGCATTCCAGTTGTACTTGGAAGTCAGAATTTCTGAGTTCCTAGTCTTTCCTAGTGAACTGGAACGTCCCATGAATAGTTGGATTTCCAACTGGGAAAGTTGGAGAAACCCCACCAACCCCTATATAAGAATTAAAGATGGCTGCTACTCAAAACAAACAAACAAACAAAAAAAAAAACAATACACATTATTCTGACTGACTGATAATTAAAAGCATGGTGAATTAATCAATTCATCAGTCACTCAAAGTATTTCATGAGGGGAAAAATTATTTCATGGTTTGTACAGGGATTCTTAGCTGTGTGTCACTAATTAAACAGTGAGAATACGTCCAGGAAATAAAACTAACTGACTGTATAATGAAGCTAATGAGCTTCAAAAGAAGAGATTCCAGTCCCAGGTGATCACACACACACACATACACACACACACACGTACAGTGGGGGGCGGTGGCGGCTGGGGTGTTTCAGTGACACTGCTCTTGAGCTGGTGTTCTTGGGACTTAAATGCTCTTTCACCTCTCCAACCTTTAGGACCCCCCCACCCCCTCACGTGTGACTACAGTTCTGATGTTAAGGTGCCATTGTCCAGTGTTGTGCACCTGCTCTGCACCTGCTCACTGACGACAGTATCATCATTACCGGTCTGGAAAAATGCAGCGGAGCAGATCATCAAAGCAGTGAAAAGACACTTAAGGCGACTCAGTCATTTGTTTCCCTCGTCTTTCTGTCAGACCACTTCTCTGCTGTTGTATGAAGGCAACAAACCGCTGACCCTCTGTTTGTCATCTAATGTCTTCCCCTCAGAAGAGAGAGAGAGTGAGAGAGAGAGAGTGAGAGAGAGAGGGAGAGAGAGAGAGAGAGAGAGAGAGAGAGAGAGGGAAAAAAAATTGAATCTTGAATTTTCATGATGGGCTTCTCTTTAATTTCGGCAGAATAAAACCAAACTCAGCTGGGCCTTGACTCTGGTTGCTATAGTAACAAGATACACCAGGTTGATGATAAGCTCAAAACAAAAAAAGTGTTGTTCGACCAAGTCGTTCCAAATTTGTGGTGGCAGTTTGGGTTTGGCTCCTCCATGTTTAGTTTGGAAAGATGACTTTCTTATTTTAACTGTGGGGGATATAGTGTTATTGTGTGTGTGTGTGTGTGTGTGTGTGTGTGTGTGCGTGTGCCAACTGATGGCACAGTCAGTGCTCAGATGGAGCTGAGCTCTTCCTCACAGCATGTCTGAATTTAACAAAAAAATCAAATGTTCAGGTGTGGAAACAAGACTCATTATTGTTCATAAATCTATTATGAGACTGGTCTGTTCTGAACACATGACATTCCCCAGGTATATAGAGGGGTTTCCTTATCTAAATACAGGGTCTAAGGATGTATAGAGTGTTGGATGCTGTACAGATTTTAGAGGCAAATTTGTGATTCATGATATTAGGCTATATAAAGAAAACTTGACTTGTAGGGACTACTTTTATTTGGTTTTAGGTTTAATTAGCAACCTCTCCTTTCATCCAGCCGCTCCACTGTTTCCCTGCCTGAAGATGTGTTCTTGTGAGAAGCTGATTAGCTGCAAATGTGGCAGTGAGACACATGTTCTCCAGGAGAAATCGAGCTGTGGAAATCAGGATTCTCTAATCTTCCACCCTGCTCATAGAAACCTGGTTTGTCATTTGTCACATGACATTAAAGACCTCAGGTCACAGGAGGACGCTGACTGTAACCAGGTTGCTCACAGTAAGTGAATGCTAATGCTATTAAACGCAGGTTGCCTTTATCCATCCACAATCAGGTCCTTCATAGTCCTGGAGGCTGGGTCGAATTTTCAGTCTTCACTAAAGAGCACAAAACGTAAAACAAGTCACATGCCTAACTAGTCTATGGCATAAATAAAGGATGAGGCGACTGTGTTTGTCTGACGGTTGCATGTAAGAAAATATCACTATCAAATTTTTTTTGTTAGTATACTGATAACGTTACATAAAGCAGAGACACACACAAAAAATGATGCTTAATCAGTACTGACAGTCCCACAGCCTTCCCAGCCACACCATACAGCACCACAGGATCTTTGCAGAAGATTATTTCTGAACGCTCTCTGGATATAACTATTTAAGTTAAATAAAGGAAAACAGAAATGTCCTTTAAAGAAAAACTCCACTTGAACCCCAGAAAATATTAATTCATTATGTTTGCCCAAAGACAAATTTCAACATTTCTGCACAACAAGCTGACTTGTTGTGCACTGATTAAAAGACTGAGAGTTATCAAAAATTAATTCGGAAATAATTTAATTTTAATACCACCAACCAGGTTCCATTTCTTCTGCAGAATTAGGTGACTAAAATTATGGATCGATAAACAAACACCTAATAGAATATACATGAGAAAGAAGACACCATAACAAACATAGTATACAGTATCTATATAGCACAATGGACACTTTAAAAATCATGTATTATTGATGACACCAAGGGCACTAACAATATTTTAAGAAACTATAAAAATATAGCACAGACACTATATAAATACTAAAAGCAAGATGGTGGCAGTGTACAGCAGCTAAAATTATCTGGGTGGAATCAGACACGGTGTTAAAAAATAAGCCGCGGTGCCAGTATTTTTGGGCTGAGTGTGCAGTGTGCAGCCATTGGCTGCATCCATGCCAACATTATGAGGTGATTGTTCCACTGTATAGCGTTGTGTGGCTCAGGATCACTGTACAGAACACTTAACACTTCAACCAGAGGAAAACCATGAATAAGAGACCATTCATCGATAGCAGAGAGTGAGGAAGGGAGACGGGCTTGCCTTGGTAAATCAGTCCGAACTGCTGTGCAGTGAGACGAAAGAGAGAGAAATAGGGGTTGCCACGAGATAATGTCTCTTCTGTCTCTCTCTCTCGCTTCTCTCTCCCCTCAATCTGTGCATGCACTTGAATAATTTAAAGCTTTACAGCACAGCCAGCTGATAAAGTCAACCAAACTATTAGAAGTGCCGAGACAGAGGGAGACGATGGTAGAAACACCACTGCTGGATATTTGACTCCTGTGACAAGCAGAACATGCAGCCACCATGCTCTACACAAAGAAGACCATTTCCTAGATTACCGTTGTAGATAAACTGTGGGTCAGTTACCTGATTACATCTCTACCATCATTTGGGCACATGCTGCTGATGCTTTTTAGTTTATGTTTGAGCTGCGGTTCACATGCGCAGGTGTGTTTCTCCTCTAGAAACTTGCAGTAGAGCTATTTCCTATAGGACAGTATAATGCAAAGCCGCACGCGACAAACACCTTCACTGCCTGTTGCGCTCTTTACATTTTAAATACACATCTCAAAAAGGCTAAATAATAATCAGGGAAACGCAATATTGGACAGTAATAATATTTCTCCTCACATTCCTCAGGTATAAATCTAAAATGTTAATAGAGTTTTTAGGAGTCGTGTTCAAAGAATCTAAATGATCAAGACACTCAATTTTTCTACAACAGAGCAAAAGACCTCATTTGTATTGTGTTGTACTGTTTCTTTAATTCTTATTTTGAATGTTTGGACCCTTTTGGTAAAATTGCAACTTTTAGTTTCGCTAACACTTCATGTTATTGTCTATCATTCATTTTATACTGCATAGTTATTTTTAATTATTAAAAGGTGGTTGGATAGCTTTGAAAGCCCATCGCCCCTCCTCACACCTCATCAAACAATTTGGACACCCACACCCTCCCGCAGGCCTGGAACCGCCTCAGCTCTGTTATTTGTTATAACCATTGTCATGTGACAGCCAGCTGTCCTATGGAACTTTGGCCCCATATATACTTTGAGGGACTATTTGGACTCTGATTTGGTAATTTACCTTAATTTACTATCAGAATTTTGAAGTTGTGTTTATTTAAACTCCAGTCAACTGGGCAAAGTAATTATTTTGATGGAGTAATAATCTTTATGTTTTATTCCAAACATTCCACCATTATGTCCTTTCTACCAACTAGTCTTTGGTCATGAAAAACTCCCACACAAACGCCTAAAAATCCATGACAGAATACAGCTGCCTAAAGCTCCAAACATTACTGAAAGGAAACCAGTTTTCTTCAAAGAAGCTTGGAAATCACTTTTCCCAGCTTAAGTCTGCTATGCATGCTCACTGTGTGTTTGTGAGGAGAGAGAGAGAGACATTGGTAAAGGAAGCAGGAGGAAGAGACTGGGATAAGGACAGAGATTAGCGGTGATAGTACAGGCTAATGTGTTTGACCTCCTGAGTGGCTGTAAGCAGAAGATAAGCTAAAGACTTGATTGTCTGTGGACCTTCGTAGACACTGCTGTAATTAGTTAATCTATCTGAACATAAACACACAAGTTACGCAGAGACCACTTTCTCTTGCCCTCTAGGTGAACCCCAGGAGTCCAGACTCCTGGGACTCTGACCACTGTAAAGAGCCTCTGGGGTCCTCAGAGAAGGACTTTAGTTTTTCCTCCTCAATAATTACTGGCACATTCAAGCTATGTATTTAAACAGAACAAACAGTGTTTTGCAAAACACAGAAGCATTAGCATAAAAAAAAAAAAAAAAAAAAAAAAAAAAAAACCTGCTCAGGAGAAAACACTGACCCAATCTCAAAGCTGTGCTTAAAACTCAGGAAGACAGAGTCACAACTAATCAGGGTTCCCACCTCCAAAATTCCGGCAGAGCTGCATGAGTTTGCAGCTCGAAACGACCCAGCACACCAGGAAACCAACAGCAGAAAAACACACCTGTCCAAGAGCAACACAGTGGGAGCTCATGGTTCTTTTATTCATCACAAACACTCACAAGGGCAGCAAAACAAACTCCACCGCAGGCGCCGTTTCACAAAAGAATAATATACCATTAATAGTTAATAAACCGCCCAGTAGACCAAGAATGTCTGGTATCAAACTCACCCCCCGACCTTCTGGTTGTAGAGCATTCGTGGTTTAAAAGCAGACGCTGCCTGTCCAAATGTTTTGTTTGTTAACTTTCGCACAGGAGCTTTTTACTGATTCTGCATCAGGTATCTGCAGCCATTCTATTCTCAAATACTGACACATGACGTACACAAAGGTTTACGGGGGTTACGATGAAGTTTCAGGGACAGCATCACAGTCACAGTAGCTACAGAGAGAGGGTGAAGACAACATGAAGAGAGACTCAGTTATCCTTTCCTTTTCAGTACACACAGGATTTACCAAAACATGTAATAAAAGTTGGACCTCCACAGTAACTATGGGAATATAATTTACGGACATGGGCTGAGATCTACCTCAGGCATCCACAGCAGAACTGCTGTTAACCACATGCATCAAACACAAACTTAGCTATAACACTGGAGCCTTTTTATTGACCATTAGCTGCTGTGACTACAGGCAATGTCTCAAAGTCCTGCCCAAATTCTGGACAAATCCTGGTTGCGAACTTGCTTACTTTGATTGATATCTTCTTAAAACTCTGAGTCAGATGGCAAAAAAGTAAAAAAGTCAAGTCCCAAACATCTTCAATAAAAACAGCAACACAACAGTGTAGACATACTCAAAATTTTACTTTTGACTTATATTTGATGTTTTTGTGAAGCCAAGTTTAACATTAAAAAATATGTAGAATGGGCTTGGATTATAGTAAATGATGCAATAATGTGAACATCGTTTTAATTAAATTTCTCTCTGGGAGAGAGAGAGAGAGAGTCTCATCTCTTAGCCTGTGATAATACATTTATTTGTTGTTTGTATTATTAGTCTGAGTCCACAAAGTAACTAATAACTTAAGCTGAAGTATAAAGTAGCAGGGAATGGAAATACTCAAGTTATGTACAAGTACTTCAAAATTGTCCTTAAGCACACTAGTTGAGAAAAAACACTTCCACCACTGATTTTCCTGGTTCCTGAAGCTGGTTTCTCTATGAACAAATCCCACATTGATCACTTACACAGCCACTGATTTTTTTCTTGTTGTGACTTTCAAACAAGGAAGCTGTTAAGCTTTACTGCTAAAATAATATTCAGGGAGACAAGCAGGTAGACCCTTGTGTCTCATGGAACATGCTTACACCTAAATCAGTATTCTCACAAAGAGGACTTTTCTTACCTTTGGAGCAGATCATCCTCATGCAGTTAGCTGAGTTCTTATAGGAGACAACCTCAAATTGTTTGTTGTAGTCACACATGGGAAGACAGTAGATAGTTAATTTGGCTTTTTAGTGTGTTAACATTATTCCTGTTTGTTAAACTGCTTCACCTGTTTATGTGTAAATCAACAATTGCTTGGGAAAAAGCAATGAACATTCAGTAGAGCACTTTCCAAAGGTTAAAACATTTTGAAGTTGTCCACCTGACTTCAGTGAGCCAATAAGGAATGGAAGTCCAACCCCTGAGGTGTGTCTAGGGAGTGGCCATGTGCAGCCAGGCTTACACTTAATCTGATTGGCTGCCCTCAAATCCAGACTCATGAATTACACCTGGCTGGGTTAGAGTTGTGACCATCTGATGAACTTGACAGACCTGTAATTAACATTACTGTTA
The DNA here is from genome assembly GCA_033238685.1 of Lates japonicus. Taxonomy (NCBI): domain Eukaryota; kingdom Metazoa; phylum Chordata; class Actinopteri; family Centropomidae; genus Lates; species Lates japonicus. The sequence goes on along the minus strand of BRZM01000102.1, from coordinate 507,167 downwards.
TTTTTTAAATATATCATCCATCACCTTTCCTAAGCATAAACCATGTGTTTTAGTTAAGCATACCTGAACCATACTTAATTCACCATAACCAATATTAACCAATAACCAAGATCTGTTATCCAGGATCAGATGTTATGAGTAGATGTTGTGGAAAGCAAGAAAGAAATACATTTCAGAAAAGTGTCAGTGTGTAGCTCACTGGATAAAAGAAGACTTATTTGCATTAAATTTTGCTGGTATCACATTTTTTCTTTTCAGTCAACGAGTCATTTTAGAGCTGCAGTTGTGATATTTTTCCTCTGTTAGTACAAAACAGCATTATATATAGGCAGTAGTGGACAGTGTGGCCTAAGAGTCACTTGCATGAGCTGACATGGGCCATCTGGGAGATAACTATAGAATAAGCTATGGGGCAGTTCACCACATTTTTGTTTATTTCTGCTGTTAAGGAAAGCTGATGGTTGCTGTTTTTGTAAACACTTACCAACACTACACCGACTAATGCTGCTGAATAAGATTATAAACAGCTCACTCGCCTTCCTTCTCCACCTCTGACAAGAAGTGAATAAGCTTGCAAAACTTCAAAATGCCCACACTAATCAGCATTGTGAATTCCCATTTTCTAGCCAGCACAGCCCACTGCTGAGAAACGATAAAAATCCTCTGCGCTGGCTTTGCTGCAATGTCTTCATCCGGCATCATAAGTGCTTGCTCTGTAAGCAAAGAAAACATAAGCATATGTGGAAATGCAAAGTCTGTATTTACAGAAATGCCAGAAGACCAGTGAGGGTGATTTAAACCAGAGGAATGAATATTAAGTCTGTCCTTCCAGAGAAATACAATCACAATTTGGACCCTTTTAATTAGTTAATTAGCCATTTCTATGTAAGAGGACAAACTTACAGAGAAGATATGCTGTATATGAACTCCTTTTCTTCCACTTAATTGATCCCCAATTAGCCATTAATTATTTGATTACCTCATTTAGCCTGCGTGTCTCGGTTTGTATGTCAGCTCAGTCAGTGACAAGTTAGCTCTAATTAAAGACCAGGACAGTCTCAGCAGCCGTGGAGAAGCCATTTACAGGCAGGGGAGAGCCATAGATATTCATGAGATTGTTTTAATTTGTAATAAAGACTTAAATTACCAGCAGTGTTGAGAATATGAGCCGTTTTGTTGCAGTTATGTGTTGGTGGTTCTCTGCACGTCTGTGCTCTTGCCAGTGGCCGGACAGGGTGTGTCCATCTGCCTTAAATGGCCATTACAGAGGAATAATACGCCACCATGTTACTGATAATTAAAATCATCGGGGTGGTTTCAGTCATTTTCTGGAAGGTTATATTCAGAGCCTGCCTTGTTTAAAGTGAAGGGATGCAAGTGGGATGTTGGTACCATTTGCGTCTGTCCTGCTACTTTGCAGGATAGACTCAGAATTTTAGATTAATACAACATGTCATATGTAGGAAAACACAGAACAGAACCCATAGCCCTCCTAGCCTTGAAAAATCTGACCCAGAGGGTTTTGATGTGAGCTCAGACACTGCCTGCTGAGAAAAAGCTTTTCCAAATAACAGAACAAACAACTAGAGAGCCATGACCAGATTCTACCATTTATTACACATATTACATTCTTAAATAAAAATGCTCCACTTAACAGTTCTTGCATAGATATCTTACAATACCAATTTAGAAAAGAATTATGAAACAGACCAGTAACAAAAATAAATTTTCTTCTTCCTTAATAAAGAACATTACCATACTAACATCATATAATACAAATAATATTTTAAACACTTTGTACAGCAAAAAATTGTAAGAGAACTCAAAATAAAAAAATAAAATAAAAAAACAAAACTCAACAGATGTGACAGTGACAGAGGAGAGGAAGGCGGGTGAGAGTGATGGTTTATGGACTGAAGGTTGATATGAAAAGGTATCAGGGTTACAGAGCCCCTGTAGGACACAGGTGAGACCATGACCATCAGGACCATGTTTTCTACATGTCCATTCATCCCAGAAAACATACAGCTGTGTGGTTTCAGTTGACTATGGACACACACTAGATATAATGGTGCTAAATTACCAGCTTTCACTACATGATGACACTGGATCAGTAACTTCACTCAATATGAAGAATGAGGATTGGCACCAAAAGCCTTTCCGTGTCTCCACCAGGTTTCTGTCACAGTAAGCGTGGATCCTGATGCTTAAAATTTCTTTTCCTGTCCAATCTGGGTCTTATTTTGTCTTATTTATCATTCCTGTTGATTACAGTAATATGTTATGCATCACCATCCCCAAACCTCACCTCCAGGAGCTAAGCTAAACTTATATCGAAAATCTCAATTTTAACCAAAATGTACAAAAACTTTTGTTTGGCACTTTAAAGATTTAAGATTTAAAGTTGTCTTGATCTCTGAAAAGCAGTCAGTGAGCAGCAACGTGTTGTCTTAATCAATAAGAATGATGAACAGAAGGATTAAAATAAGACCCACATTGTAAGGGAAAAAAAACAAACTAACTTCACGGTATAAAAGAACTTTTTGACCTGTTGAGAGGTAACTGTTCCCATAAATGAGTCTCCATAAAACAAAAATTAATCTTTCTATCTGTCTGTAGGTGTAGGTGGACATTAAATTGTAGCTCTCAGTAAACTGACTGCACACATGTCTAAATATTTTCCAGGCATGTTGGGAAAAGCAGAAAATGTCTTGATTTAGTGTAGCTTGTTTTGTTGCACAGGAACCAGGACAATTTAATCACTATATCAAATAATGCCAGATCCCACCAGTAATAGGTTTAACTTTGTAAACCTATTACTGGAGATCAAGAGATTATTAGGGATTGATATGATACTGTATGACAGAGACATGAGTTTTGTACCATAGATAGTCAGACATTTTTGGTACCAATCCTCTTTTCACATAAAGAGATTAAACAATGGGCCAACTCCAAAAGATTGTTCTTTAACTAAAAGAACTAAACAAGAAAGCATCAGGCATCAGGACTGAGTAGTTAAACTGGCCAGAGATGGAAAAGCACCGACAAGGATGGGTCGACTGAAGTTAAGCAAACTGAAGACGTTTGGCCGGCAAGGTGGAAAAGTTATTGCAGTCTCACCAAAGAACTGCTTGGAGCACCCAAGCTGCATAGCTCTTGAGAATACTGTATCTAAAGACTATCAGCATGTTGGGCCCCAGAGGGCTCTGATGGTTGCGGTTTCGGTGGAGTGGGTACGGTGTGGGTGAGGTGAAACATACAGACACAAGGAGAGGGGTAAAGACCTGTGAATCTCTTATATACTGACACATCAAGCATGGACAAACACAGTAGTTACAGACAGACACTCCGGGATGCCACTGATACCAAGAAAGTTCAACCAAGTCACAGCATGACTGAGTGTAAAGTACAATATATTCCCCCAGAATAAGAGTGATGAAACAAGGCATTTCACTGGAAGGTTAAGTAGATATGTCAGTCTGATGGCAAGTGGACCTATAGTAAATGGTTCTTGGTGACAAAATGCATCCTGGACGTGTAACAAATGTTAAGTGGATATTTGACAGAGTGCTCCAACAGACTATGCTAGCAGTGCGCGCACATGGAGAGTGCAATAGCTAAGTATGATCATGTAGTGCAATGTTTGCGAGAACTAAAGCAGATCTATAGAAATGCTGAAATGTCTGAGACAGTGCTGTCGCCACATACGGTTAATTTCACACAGAGCGGTCTGTATGCAAGATCTCACGCTATTTACAAAAGCTGCCAGAAGTAACAATCCTTCTTCAGGGTGATAAGGTGGAAAACTCTGGAAACTGAAGCGTGGTCCCTCAAAGGACTATGTCCAAATAACAGGGAGGTCTAAAGGCTGTTTTCACACTGGGTCTGTTGGTTTCAATCCGAAGCACTGAAGAACTGGTTTAAACTTAAAATTAATGTGAATTATCTCATGTTGGTGAAAAAAGCCCTCAACCGCTGGCATTTTTCTGTAACGCTTATTTGTCCTGTGCCATCAAGTTGATGCTGTTGCATGTTAATGCTCATACATCTAATTTCTTCCTAACGTTGCAAGAATGGCAGTAATAATGTTATCATGACATGCACACAAGTTTTGTGTTGTGGGGTATGAATTGCTTTCTGGCTGCTCACCTGGAGCTGATTTCAGATCACCGATTTCAGATAGACTTGTGTACGGTTTCTTCTTATGCACCTTTTGGAAAGTTTGTAAAAATTGCTCATACTACCAAGTTTCCAGGGAAACGTTCCCACATTTGGACAATCCCACCAGTGTGAAAACACCTTTAGTTAGTCCCAAAGGGTACAGTTTCCTCTTGATGTGCTCTAAACTCTGACCCTTTCATGTATGTCAATGGGAAACTTGCTTTAAGTTGGTAATGTTGAACACTGGTTCAGTCCAGTCCACCTTCCACTCTGACATATGAGACTTGACGGTGCTATTTGCAGTGTGCTAAGAAGCTAATTTAAACTAAAGCTACTTCACTCCTGCTTAAGCTGCTAGCGCCACTATACCGGGCACCCTATAAGACCATGAGAACATTATTTTACATTTGTGAACAATGAGTTCGGCTCCAGCTGACAGTGGACAAGAGACTAAGAATGATACGAAGCATGAAGAGTCGGAGTGTACCGGTAATTAAGATTTAATGGGACAAGCATGTAAGGAAAACAATCCCTCTCCTTCCACCTTCCATCCATCACTAATTTTCTGCATCTCTGCCTCTCGGCTCGTTCCTCTACATCTACTACATTCACAGCAGTTAACTTGCAAATATGCAAATCTTTGGGCAAAATGTGTAAAGTGTGCATTCAGCATTCCTGCAGCCGATAGTGCATGGACAACTGCTGTGGACAGAGAGGGAGAGATGGGGTGAGGATGGAGGGATGGAGGGAAACAAGAATGGCACTTAAACTGGGAAGGAAGAGGGAGGGTTGGGGGACATAGAGTGGAATAAATATCTGATGGGACTTTGCAGATAAATGGTAATTTATTTTATCTGTAATACATGAGAGAAAATGCAGGGGCCGATTTAAGGGTTTGGATGTTCATGTGGGTAAATGATCTTTAAACTTTTCTTTCATCAGAGGTTAGTCTGTTTGACAAACATCTCACTGTCTCCTGGCATTTCTCTGTGCTAATGGGTACGGACCGCTGGAGCTGGTCCGGCTCAAGGTCCCTTTTGTTTTTTCTTTCCCAGACCACTCAGTTTCCCCATGACCCAGAGCTATCTCATTAGCTGAACTGCAACTAGAGAAGAGGACCCGGGAGTGCTAATGCTAATCAGGGCTGTGGGACGGCAGCTAGCCAGCCTGGAGGAGCCTGAGAGATGACAGGAGACCCGGAGCGACACTGTGACAGAAAACCTGCTTCAACTGGCTGAGAGACATGAAGGGAACTAAATGTGAATTCGTATCAGAAGTGACTTTGAGATCTGTCACATGTCAGAAGGAATTTTAATTAAAGAGAATAGAAACTATGAGGTGTCTTTGCTGCCAGCACAATGGTTTTAACTGAGCATTTTAAAATTTCTACTCTAAAATGGGAAATGATATCCCATGATTACATAGGTTGGGGCACAACTGTTGAGAATGTTATCACAAAAAAACAACAGAAATGTGCTCAAAGTGATGCGTTTCTTTTAGAGTGTACTTAAGGCTCATCTTATTCACTGTTTATCAATTTTCACCCAAATATTTGTTCATGTTTAAAAGGAGCAGATCAATCCAACTTCAATTTTAAGTCACCATTCATGTAAAAGTTTGCTTCCAGCTGCAAGAAAGCTCTGATCCCCTCAGCTTTCTGTAAATTAGATCCTCTTTGGGGATTAGCAGCTTAGAAAATGCGTTTTGTAATACAAAGTAACAATTGAGGACAAAATGCAAATGAGCTGCTGATTTTGCGTCTGACTTCATTTATGTATGAAATGATTAAACGACAGTGTTTGAGCTGTAAATGGTCTCTTTAAGATCCAATCTGGAAACTTGTATTATCATTATTATTTCACCGGTTTTTTAATAATCAGAACAAATCCTGAGATTTTGAGGAAGGAGGAAAAGAAACAAAATAAAATGAGCCATTAGTGTCCTTAAGAAAACTGTGATTTCAATTAATCTGTTAGGGAAGAGTCTGACTTTAATATGAAGTGCAAGTTTGCATCTCTTTGACTGAAGTCATCGAGCCCCATGACTTGTATGAATGTGTGAACAAATGAAGGGTCAGAACGAAAACCTAATAAAAACATCATAAGCCATTGCTTTGATTAAAAGCATTTTCCAAATGTATCAACCAACATTTCTCCCACATGGTTGCACACATGTTCAGCAGTTAAAAATCTGTTAAACCAACCACTTTGCTGAATCACTGCCTGCCTCACAGTATGCCTAATGGGACAGATACACACACACACACACACACACACACACACACACACACACACACACACACGTCCTCTTCCTTCACACCTTATACATTTAGCTGTGTGTGCTGCAGCTGTAACAAAAAAAAAAGCTTACGATCTGACGGTTGCTGACAAACTGATTTCCAGGTTATATCGCTGTTGGTTTTAGCCAGTTTAGTAATTTCTCCAGGATATTTCCATTGATTGATTGGAGAGTGGATGTAATAATTCAGATTTTTCTTTGTCTGAGGTGATGGATTCACCTTCATGACTTTCAAATTCACTGTACATGAGGCAGGATAGAAAGGTCTCTGAGGATTATTCACATTCCCTTTGTTTTTGCTGAAAACACTGGCTCATACTCTCAGCTGTAACCAACAACGTAACCAGAGTCTCAGAAGTAAAAAAAAAAAAAAAAAAAAACGCTGATTAAATGAGAGGCACAAACTGGAGCGAGGGATATGTGGGTGATTGTTGGAATTGAGAACAAGCTGATTTCTCACTTCAGAGGATTTGGACTCGTTTGTTACCTCCAGCTGAGAGCTAAGATACTCTTCTACTAAACAACAGTTGCTAAATTCCTACTGTGAAAAAAGATTTGGGAGCAGAACATATAATTCCAGGAAGAGTGTGCATGTGTGTGTTCATGAGCTGGTGTGTGTGTGCGTGTGTGTGTGTGTGTGTGTGTGTGTTTGCAATAAAGCCTGCCATGCAGTGTTTTGTTTTCCAACTCTGTTCATTAGTTTAATAATTATTTTCCTAAATCTTATTAGTCTTATCTCAAGAAGAGCCGTGAGCAAAGAAACTGCAGTGTAAGTGTGTGTGTGTGTTTGTTCTGTATGTAATGTGTAGACCGAGACAGCATTGTTTTTGTTTTGTATTTTTTCCAAGTCTTTTTATGATTTTTTTTCTTTGTGTTTCTTTTTTTTTCCATATTTTTCCGCTGTAGAAAAAAAAGCACAGATAACATTGAAAAAAAGTCAGTGCAGTCAATGGTTACGAAAACAGGCAAATTTGACCGGGACGGTGTAACCGTGTCTGTTCGGCACCACCACACAGAGGTTGGTTGGCGTCTTTAGTCCCACGTGTAAAACCAAAAAGCAGCTCTTCAGCATCTTTCCTCGCCGTGCAGTGCTGCCAGGGAGACGAGATCTGTGAGAGTCTGTGAAAGAGCTCCGGGATGATTTTCAGAATCAACAAAAAGCAGAAAACAAAACACAAAAAACAACAAAAAAACAAACAGGTTTCCAGTTTTTCGCAAGTCCTCCGTCTGACTCTGGTGGTGTGTGAGTCCATGGAGGGTCATGCCTGGGTTTCTGATTTTCAGCTGGACTGAATCACCGGCCAGAAAGAGCAGCACAAAAAACCGAAGACCTCTCTGCTCTCTTCTTTTATTTTTGCCCACAAAAAAAATCCCAAATCAGTTTTTCTGAGAGTTGGTGCGATTCTGTTTTTTGTTCATCCTCTGGTTGCTTACTGACCGCAGAAACAGAGTCAGTGCACATGGGGATTAAAAGACCAACAACGCTCTCCTTCTCATCCCACACATTCTGTTGAAGTCATCTTAGATTTTCAGTTTTTTTTTCTCAAACACAATTCAGTGAGTTTTAAGACATTTTCTCCAAGAGAGAAAAGAACAAAGTGTCATTCTTTGTAATAACAACAAGAAGAATTATTGTCCTCTAAGTAGAAAAAAAGAGAAAGTGTCGCTGCGCATTTCTGTCAGATGGCCTGTGGAGGCGGCAGGCGTCTCGGTGAAGGTGAGAGATGCAAACACCCACTGAAGGAGAGCCTGAGAGCTGCAGCAGCACCCGCTGACCGAGGTCCCATGGGTGCACCAAAACACCCAGCGTCTGAGCCCTGGGTTCGATTGTCAGCCATGCTATAAGTCAATTCTGTACAGTCTCTCTCCTGCAGATTTTGGCATTGTTGTTTTCTTCACATAGATTACTGGAGCTGACTGCGGCAGGTGATGGTTTCTTATGTTCCGTGTATGAAAAACATTAAAAAAACAAAGAAAAGAAGTTGAGTATTTGATTTCAGAAGCCGGCAAAGCACTAACAACTGACTATATGGATATTTAAAATTTTCCCACTGAACCATCTCCTCACCCAAAGTGACTTTATGGTTTAAACACACTGAATATAGAGAAAGAAAAGAGGTGGCGTAATGTTTCATCAAGCGAGTTAAGTATATGTTGGTTTGGCAGTGTCCAAGCCCCCAGAGCTACGTGAGAGCAGCTGGGGGTCACCGGGATGATGCATTCAAAGACAGGTGTGTGGATATTTTTTTACTATTGCAAGTGTGTGAATGTGTAATTTCAAAGAAAAACAACAATCTAGCTACTCCTCGTTTTCCTCCAATCCCCGTCTTAGGCCCTCCCGTCAAGGCCCTCTCAGATGGATGCACTGCCCTGCGGGCGTCATGGCCGCCGACTGCTTTTTGGACGGGGTAAACGAGGCGGGCGGTTGGTAGCTCGACTGCCCATCCCTCTCTCCTCCTATCTCTCCTCCTCCTCCTCTTCCTCCTCTTGCTTCTTCTCCTCTCCTACTCCTCTTCTGTTCGCCCTCAGATGTGCCTCTTCATGTGCAGGGCCAGGTGGTCCGACCGAGAGAAACACCTGCAGAGAGAGACAGAGAAACCTTGTCAGGAATATTCATCTAACATCCCAAATGTGCATGGTATATGTAGGCAAAATACAGGAAATGACAAATGTAAAGACAAAACTGTATCACTGTGTGGAAACTGAATCACAGCAGCAGAGAAGAAAAACAAGATCACATACCACTGACAATGGAAAGATGTGTGCCAAGGCGCAATTAATCCCATTTTATTACAGATTTGCACAAAATAACCGTAATGTGTCAGGTTGGCAAGTGTTGCAGCACAGTGCCACAAGCTCTGTATCTTAGCTGTGAGTGAGTCACACTCCCAGGCCGCCTTAAATCCCCACTGGCTCAGTGTATTTCTTGGGAACTCTCCATAATCCCAGGCCCCTTGAACTTCCCACTGGCAATGTGTATTTGCTGGAAATGCTCCACGCTTCCAGCCCTGTCTCTGTGTGTTTGCTGGGAATACTTGGAGCCCCCCCCAAATCAATCCACCGTGTGCTCTGGTGTTGTTCTGAAGGTGGTGGGGGCTTCAACATTTACACCGAGTTGGTATTCTGTTTGTTTGTTGGATGGCTTTGAATAGAAGGCATGCTAACTTCAGCTAAAGCCAACTCAACCAGAGTGACTCCACCTCACCGGAGTAAGTCCCACAGGACATATCTCTCAAAAATGACCTTTGAGTTATCTAACAAGTGGTAATATGTCAAATTGGTAGATAAGGAGTTAGTTTCTACAGGTGCCAAAGATGTTTCTGTAGAGCCATGTTTAACTGAATGAATGCAGCTCACCGGAAAAGCTTGATATTATGTCACCATGAAGACAGACAGAGACCGGAAGAATAAACCAGAGCTCACACCGTAACACACAAATGTAGTTATGTCGAGGACTACAGAGATTTGAAACACTTCATTTTAGAGCTACAGTGAACTACAGTCACAGTCTGACACTTGAATACGGCCCAATTCAGACTCAGTGTTTCCCCAAATACGACTAAAACACCACCATAAATCACAGCCAAGACCTTCACAGCTCTGCGCTGGAGGACTGAGCGCAGGAAAATACTGCTGTAGAAACTAATTAGATATGTATTGTGAACATGGACACTAATGCAGACAGGCTGCCAGTGCTTTCTGATGCCGGGCCATTTAACTCAGCAGTGACTGCACCTGCTATGAGAGAGATATAAAACCAGGTGCTGATGATGTATAATATAAGATTCACAATATCATGTTATGTCTTCACAATGGAGTATTTTAATTTTATTAGCCTACACCACTGTGAAGACATTAGAGCTGAACATGCACGATAAAATGAATCACAAATGATGTGACTAAAGGAGAGGCAAAACAAAATGTGGGAGAGAATAATACGAGAAATTAAAAATTCAATTTGCCAGAGGCTTTATTCATTATTAATTAGTCAAGGCTATTCTTTGTGTGTGTGTGTGTGTGTGCATTCAGACAGGCTGTTGTTCTATCCAGATACAAGCAGACAGAGCCAAACACTCAAGTTTGCCACGCTGCAGCAGAATGTGCTGCCTCTCTCATGCTTCATTCTCTTAACGTCAGTCTTTAGATTCTGCAGGAACTTAATTCAAAGTACAGCACAGAAAAAAGCAATCCAAAGAGGCCTATAGAAATGTTCAAGGACTCATGCAAATTCAGCTGAAAAGCAATCAGACACCCTCCTGTGCATTGAGCTATAAGTACCATGTTCTGATATATTTTGCAAATGCTGATGTTCGGTTTGATAACGGATGCTACTGAGCTAACACAACTGGTGTACATCAGCTGTTGTTTAATTCCTCACCTCCGCCTCCTTCTGATGATGGTTTAAAACTGAAAGTCAAAACTGAAACTGTTAAAACTGAAAAATAAAAGTGAAAACTTAGAACAGCAGATATACTTCTGTCATTGTCTGGGGGGGACTTTATTCCTTATAAAAATACCACTGCCCGCAAACAGACTGGCTGTACTGACGGGAGGCTTGCTGGAAGAGAAATACAAATAGTACTGATTGGATTCTGAGAAAAGTACTGGTACATGAAACCAACACCATCTGATCCAAAAATATGCCAACAAAATTTACTGAAAAGACCCAAAGAAGATGTCAGCTGTATTCGGTGAAAGTGCAAACCCGCTGCTTCCTGCTGGGTGTTATTAAATTCTCCTGATGATTTCTGAAGTCAAGCCATCACTCCTCACTTTTATCACTCTTTCGCCTCTCTTCCTGTCTGAGATGCGTTGAGATGTTGATGTGAATTAACCTGAAAATGTGTCATTTTCTCTTCCTCCAACTACCTAGCAATTTCCATTCCTGAAAACAGATCTTTTTAAATGTGCTGTCACTGCAATCATTTATTTTAAATGTCAGTGTAACCGATTACACAATACATGTGACTCTCTCCTTAAAATATCTAGCTATAATTCACCTCGGCTAATGGATTAAATCAACAGTCCTCAATCATATCACTGTTTTATGGGCTAATACACATTCTAGGTTGAAATAAACAAACTGCCATTATTACTGCAGTGTCATCTCATTTGCAGAGGGAGGTAGATTCAGCTAACTCCTGCTGTTTGGGCAGAATATCAGCGCAAACAGAACTGTGCCGTGTGGACAGAATCCCCTTTTGACATGCAAATTCATCTACGTTTCCAGATTTCAGAGTGTTACTGTCAACACGATGTGAATGTACAGTTGAACTTTGCTCTCTGTCGTCTGCAGTCTCCCCTCAGCCCTCAGCTGGCCATGTGGTACCTACTGAGCACCTTCACCAATCTGTGTGTGTGTGTGTGTGGTTGGACAGATGGCCATGCCAGTTACTGTGTCAGTGTTGGGGGGGGTAGCCAGACCAGCTGGTACACGCCCCCCACCCCCCAATCTCTTCCTCAATCTCCTCCTCTAAACTCTCCCTTCTCCTCCTCACTTCTTTTTTGTCCTCCTCCTCCTCCTCCTCTCTCCTCCTCCTTCCAGCTCCATGGAAACATCAGGGGGTCCCCGCTTGATTAGGCAGGATTAATGACAGACTGACTGCCGTGTGTGTATGTGTGTGTGTGTGTGTGTGTGTGTGTGTGTGTGTGTTTCCCCCAGGAGAAACACTGTCAGATTGAACAGTCTATCTAATGTTAACCTCTCCATGGCTGCCACTTTTTGCCATTCTCATGTTAATATTTGTTGAGCTCCGCCCACCACAGATGTGTGTGTGTGTGTGTGTACTGTAAAAACTGAGGGGTATCCTGGCCATGTTAACCATGTTTCCATTTATCTTAAAGGGAAAATCTGGAAACAGATTTTCTACATAAACAATGAATCTACTTCCTCTTTGGTAGCACCAGAATCTGTGTAAGCTCTGGCCCTAAATACTACAGCACCCATAAGCCCAAGCGGCCGTTGCTGTAGAGGAGACACCAGACAGAGGCCAAATCTGAGCTGTAATAAATACAGGATACTAATTTGCTGTAACTAGGAACAAAACAAAGAGTTATCTTTAGCTTCAGATTGACGTTACTAACACATGCAACAGAACTGAACCCCCTTGGGAAATGTAGTTTACTTCTTTCTGTGCATTTTGATGTTCAGTGCCTTTAAACCTTTATCAAGGAGGAAGATAACCTCAAACACAGATGTTCATCAAATCAGGAGATTTTTATGCCCATCCAAGTTGCGAAGAGCTCCAACTGTTAGCCACCCACACAGGACCGTTACCTTAGAAAACCTGGACACTCAAAATAACTTCCTCACTTTTTTGTGCAGACTTTGAAGTAGACAGGGCCTCGATTGTGACACAGCTTATGTCTGTGTTGTGTATCCAAGTGTGTCGTTGTTACGTGTGGATGGTTAAATGTTAATGTGAGTCAATATGACTTCGCATCTAGATGTTCTGTGTGCATGTGCGTGTTGTGTCTCTACATACTGTATTGTGTGTGTGTGTGTGTGTGTGTGTATTGTGCCAGAAAGGAGCTAATACAGTCCCAGCTCTCAGCCGGGATTAGAAGCTTCCAGCAGGTTTCTGGAGGGTTTAATGTCTAAAACCCAAACTATAGGGAACCCACAACAGCCAATTACACTGTCTCTAGGGCAAAAGTGTGTGTGTGTGTGTCTGCACTACCTTTCCGGACCACACACACACACACAAAGTGTATGTTAAAATGGAGTTGGCATCTGGTGCCACTCAATTAGCTGCGACCAGTCTGCCAATAGCCAGAATCCATTTAACTGCCAGCAGAGGGGCATGAGTAAGCACATACACATACAAACAAACACAAACACACGCACACACACACACACACACACACACACTCTCTCTCTCTCCACCTTGAGGACCAAACACCAAACAGAGACGATGTTGACTCTCAGCAGACTCACGAAGACGTCCCTGGCTTTTGTCCACGAGGTGATTTAGTTTGAAACACACACCCCCTCATCTACTTTCTACCTTGGTTTCCACCAAGGTCAAACTGCGTCAGACGTGAGTCGGCCTAAAAATGCTTTGACATAAGATCAATGAGTAGAATCTTCCACCACGGACCACGTAACATAGCTAGAAAGCGAATCATTTTCCAGTCTGTGTCTAAACAGAAGCAAAACAACATTTGTCTTACATGCTTTCCTGTGGCTGCCACGTGATGTGAATCCATTAGGAAGTAAGACAATCCCCTTCCTCATCACTGAATTAACTACCTACACTATAAGATACAGTCCTCCTGTACACAGATGCTGAATGAGGAAAATGTTTCTAGGAAAATCCATGCGTCCCTTCTAAACTTCAAATCGACTCATTTGCAGAATTTTGTCTCTAAACTGTTTATCTAAGGGATTTGATTTCCTTCTGCATAAGAGAAGAGATGTGAAACGTGTTGATCATTTCTCTGTCTGTGAATGCCACGTGAGATGCATGTAGAGCAAGGCTGAATGAAAACTGCTGTTTTATTTATCATTTGTCAGAGCCTCTGAGTGACTCCCTGCTGTGCTGGATGTATTACCAAGACATGTACAAAGGCAGAAAAAAAATATTGGTTGTACTGTGATTCTGTTGCCAACTGTTGTTTCCATCATTCTGTTGATTTGAATGTGAGGCATGGAAGAGTTTTGCAAGAGAAAACTCATTTACAAGCTTGTCTCTTCTCTTACCAGATATCAGTTTGATCATTTTTGGTTTCTGGGGGGCTCAGCACAGTGGGTGGGGGCTCTGCCAAGAGTTTAGCCTATGGTCTGTAAGCAGGAGGAAATTGTTGGCCAAGCTCTTATTTATGTTGTGTTTTACACACTAACTGTACAAACTGAAAACGAGACACTGTGGCCTAATGACCAGTCACTCACTGAAGTTATTTACTGACCAAGAAGAGTCAAAGAACAAATTCAGAAAAATCTTGTACAGAGAAGTTTCTCTACTTCTGAACAACACTCAGATGATTCTTGAACACAAGAGCTTGGTAACTCACAATATGTGTTCTGCTCTGCTTGTCTTTGCTAAGCTATAGGCTAAACACAGCCTGGTCTTATTTCTGTGATGGAAACCCAGAAATAAAAATGCTATCAATCCTCTCATCTAGCTTCTACGTCACAGCCAACTATTGCATTTCCCACAATCTTTGAGCATTTACTCAAGTATTTATTCAGCTAAATGGCTGTCCAAGTAAAAAAAAAAAGAAAGGAAGAAAGACTTCAGAAACTGAATCTACAACAATTCACTGCTTAAAACTCTGCAGTTTCCGTTTCTAAAATTTGAGGATTTGCAGCAGCTTCTCTCTTTTAAAAAATAGAATATCTTTATGCTTCAGACTGTTAGACAAAACAAGAAATCTGAAGATGTCACATTGGGCTTCGAGAAGTTGTGGTCATCTTCTTTCACTTTTTTTCTGACATTTTTTAAAGATTTTAAAGATGTAATTAGTCAACCTTTTTTTTAACTCTACATATTTGGACTAATAACATTAATGACGTACCCTAAAACTGAAGCAGGTAAATGGATTGAGCTGTCATTCATTTTATTATTTACGCCTGTGCTTTTCCTTCTGTGTCTGCTGTGAAAAAGACTCAAATATGTGATGCACTGGCTGACCTCAGTCCTGTGTCCTGTATTAATGACTTGACAAGAGGTAAACAGTTTTTTTTTTTGAAGTTCTGTTTTTTCTATTCTATTTGAAACACAGGTCTTGGCAGATAAAGGGCACCGGTGCCCTGAAAATATAAAGTATACTGTATGTTTGTCATTGTTTCTGAGTACAGCAGTCGTCTGCCTGCATGTGTGTGTGTGTGTGTTTACCTGTCGCAGTGGTTGCACTTGAATGGCTTCGCTCCGGTGTGTTTGCGGTAGTGTCGTGTCAACTCATCACTGCGGGCAAAACGCCATTCGCAGCCCTCCCAGGAGCACTTATAGGGCTTCTCACCTGAGAGGGGGAGGGGGAGAGAGAGAGAGAGAGAGGAGGTGTCACATTTTATTACAATTTCTACATCTAATTTCACACGTCTAAACTACAGCTGTTCACTAATATAGGTTACCACCCCTGGCTTTTTTCAAACCCAAACACACACACACAGAAACAAGACACACACACAGACATGCACACACACACACACACCCACACCCACACACAGACAGCCCAGGGACCAGACAGGCAGACCAGTTTTAACACAACAGCCATTTCAATGAGCCAATACACTCAATTAGCTGTAAATGAAGTCTTTCAGCACTGCGGCGTGTTAATTCATAATCCCAAATTCACCCTGAAATGAATCTCATTTTGTTCCCTCTATCACCAACCTTCTGCCCCCCCACACCTGCCCACACACACACACACACACACACACACACACACACACACACACACACACACACACACACACACACACCCTGAGGTGCTGAGATCTGAAATGTAAATGAAGTTTCACCCCCCAGTTCACCAGATGGGAGAAGAGATGCTCTATTGTTCTCAGCCTGTAGTTATCTCTCCGTGGTAGAAAGCCTTCCAGCTGTGTGTGTGTGTGTGTGTGTGTGTGTGTGTGTAATGTGTAGGAGCAGACTGTCTTCAGATGTCTGACTGTGTAAATGCCTGTATGCCGGTGTGTTCCTGTGTGTGTGTGTGTGTATATGTGTGTGTGTGTGTGGTCAGCAGATAAAGCAGCAAATCTCTTCGCATACACCACCACAAAAAAAATAAAAAAAAATAAATCAATACAACTGATAATGAGAAGAATAAAAAAATAAAACACTTTCCTTTATTAAGTGTAATTAAGTTACAAGATCTGAACCCGAAGGTGTGTTATGACTGGAGCTGGGCTAAAAAAGGCAACGAAGCCACTGCACAGCAACTGATTAGAGAGAAATATAATTTTATTCTCCTTCTCTACCATCATAAAGTTAAACAGTAGACTCTGAGGAGGTCAAACTTACAGCAACACCTTGACCCCAATGACCCCTCACGCAGAGGTCTCATTTAAATGAAAACTCAGTCAGGGTTTATCTACTGCACACACTGTGCAAACCCCTAGTGTAGCACTGTGTGTGTGTGTGTGAACTGGGGGGTGGTAACTATAATTGGGGTCTTAATGACTCTTAATGGGGAGTAATACAGCAGCTTACAGTCAGTTAGCCAGATGTCCCAGCAGCCTCTCCACTGCCATCACAGCACACACCAATCTTTGTGAGGAGACAAGCACAAACACACACCAAAACCACAGCAAAGTGGAGCTAATGTGAGAACTGAAGCATTTCACAATATGGTGGAAACATGTTAGGATGCAATAGAAAAACAGGTGCTCACGAGTGTGTCCGTTATTATGGGCATCTTGAATTTGCACATTCAAAACACACAATGAAATTTCTCTTCTGTGAGTTTTGCTCTCTAAATGCAATGCTACGCTGAAATAAAAGTGGTGGCCACCAGCTCCTCAGTTTGTCAGTGATCCATACACTCTGGTGTTGGGCTCACTGACAGCTGTTGTCCTGACAAATAACCAAACTGGGATTGACAATGTGGTCATCATCTTGTTGTGCCAGAGCCAGAAAAGCAGCAACAGCTACATTTAAACTGCAATTCTCTCTTCAAATGATGGAAAGGTTAATTGTAGTAGTTAGTTTCAAACCACAGCTGGAGTGACTGAGCTGATGTTTTTGCGAACAGAAATAGTGTAACCATCTATCCATTATCTGTATGGTGGGACTGGAGCCTATCCCAGCTGACACTGGGTGAGAGGCGGGGTACACCCTGGACAGATCGCCAGTCCATCGCAGGGCGAAACAGAGTATCCCTCTTTAAAAAGTATGTGATCTTTTTGAAAATATTCTAATGAACTAGTTGAAGAAAACAGAAATTTTCATTATCTTTCATTCTGTTTACCCATGAGTCACATAGCAGTCACACCGCAGGGCAAAATTTCACCATCACATACCAACAGGACTACTAAACATGAGGTTGAGTTTCTGAACTTTAATTTAGCCATCAAGCCAGAATAACCCGACCAGAACCTTCACAGGTGCAGAGCGGCTCTGAGAGCAAGGTGATGCAATGACAAGTAAAAGATGATGTGCTACAGGAACATCCAACTGTGAATGATGCCCTCTTCCCCTGTATTTCCCCCCTGTCTCTTTGAACGCTGTCATCTGTCATCCACAGACACACTGGGCTGTGTCTGCTGGGTGACGTGGTTGTTGTCGGACTAAATGAATTCCAGATCACGAGCTGTGCTTTACAAGATTTGCATATTCAAATTCTCCAGTCAAATCACGTGCAGTTGGTTGCTGATTTCCAGGACAGGGATTTGGGTTTTGTTTGCGTCTCACCATTGTGCATTTTTTGGAAACAGGCCTTCTTCTGCCAGTGTCTGATCTGTTTGTGGACAATCCTGGACAGAGGACAGAAGAGAGAGTATCCTGACGTTTAGTGAAGTCTCACCTCTCCTAGCTACTGTAGCTTCTGTTGCTTTTTGTCATTAGGGTCACTTTCAGTCTTTTATTTTTGATTTTATACATTGAAGTCTGTTTACAGGTCTGGGGGAGCACTAATGCGTGTGTGAACAAGGCTGTATTTTTTGGCAGCCCTAAAGTGGGATGGGGCTGGAGACAACACACACCCCTACACTTACCCACTCCTGAAGATATTCACATGCAGGATTTTTCTTTAGTAGGTGTTTTGGATTTTGACGAAAATTCTCACTAGTGAGCTTTTTAGATCTGTCCTCTACTCATCATCTCAGCTTAAGACATTAGGCCGCACTAGCAAAACTCAAATGAAACTCCCACAGAACTGTGAGAGTGGTCAAGTTGCATTGTGGATAATGTAGGCACCACAGGCTTTGGGTGATGACTTGCAAGTACAAGAAGTGAGTACCTAAGAGGTTTCTGTGTGTTCAGGAAGAACTTAGAACATTATTAAGTTACTGCTCCTTCACATTAACTGGAACCAACAGTAGTGTTTCAGACCCCCATTGGAGGAAAACAACTGACTTGGTAGAAACTCTGACAGAGACTGAAGAGACTTCATCTACCAGCTAGGGCACAATTAATTAAATATTGATCGCGATCATGATTTGGGCTTCCTGCAATCAAATGAATCTAATCGTCTGAGATATTGATGTTTTAAACACACGCTCCGCTAACAGAAAACTCTGCTGCATATCTTATCAAGTGCTCCCTAAACAGCCAGCCACCCTGCAGCAGCAGTTCAAAGAAGAAGAGTAACAACAGAGAGCAGATGGACAAGACAAAAAATCAAATGACTGGAGCAGAAGGTGAAGAGCTAGTCTCTCGAAACGAATGGTCATCTGTTTTATGGAAGTATTTTGGATTTATGGTGAGTGATGTTAAACAAGAATAAATCATATACGAAGAGTGCACCACATACACCACATACTGCAGGAGGATGAACACATGAAAGCCAAGGGACGTCTCTAACGTTTTCTTACTGCATGTCTACCGTAATTTCCGGACTATTGAGCGCACCTGAATATAAGCCGCACCCACTAAATGTAAAAAGAAAAAAAAATTGTACATATATAGGCCGCACTTGTCTATAAGCCGCAGGTGTCTACGTTGTAACATGAGATATTTACACATTCACGCTGCCGTCTCCAACGTCTCACCATCGATTCATTGATGCCAAGCTTACGTGCAGCAGCTCTATTTCCTTTTTCGACAGCCAGATCAATTGCCTTTAACTTAAAAGCTGCATCATATGCATTTCTTCATGGGTTTTCCATGATGAGGGTGTGTGCATTAAGCGCAAAATGACTGATCTGAAGAATTTAGTGTGAGTGCGTTTGATCTAATTCGAACAGTTTCATTGGTCCACTGTGACCTGTTTGGTAATTTCATTGGTTTGATGTGACGAGGCTAAATGTTTTGGCGGCATGAAGTTCATCAGCCCGTAAAAATCTATAAATTAGCCGCATCATTGTTTAAGCCGCAAGGTTCAAAGCGTGTGAAAAAAGTAGCGGCTTATAGTCCGGAAATTACGGTACTCGTTTTCCAACATGCTGTCTCCACCCAGCTCCCAAACACATCTCCCAAGAATGCAGTCACATTTCATCTGGTCAGAGGTCTGTGTCCGAATGAACAGTGAGTGACAACAGGTCTGTTCTTAAAAGTTTTGGTACAATTTTATTAACTTTTTGCTTCTGGGAGATGAACTGTGACCAGCCTGAAACTAGCAGAAAGAAAGAACCTGTGCTCTTTTAATTTAAATGTGAAAGAACAATAAAAAAAGATTTTGTCCCTAAAATCAATGAAAAATAATTGTCATCTCAATATTTACTGAAATACTGATACAGCAGAGGCCACATTATCACTGTGACCAGGACCACAACAGAGGTGGATGGACGGCCAGTAGGGTCTGATTTTGATTTTGAGACCAACAGAAAATTATAAAAACCTTTTTCTTCTTCTCCTTTTGTAAATATAATAAGCAACATTTTGTGATAAAGATATTTTACACTTGAACAATAAACTTTACTGTTAAAGATGACAGTAACAGTAAATATAATATTTAAAAAACAAAAGAAACTGAACTCTGAATTTTATTTGAGAAAGTCAAACTACATAAATTGCTGTCACTAAAAATATTGTTATTTCTCATTTGCAGACACTGCTGCCAGTGTAACTATGACAAGGTACTGGTCTGCTGATGTGTTGGTTGGGCTTTAATGGTCAAGATTCTCTGTTCCTGCTATTTCTAATTCACCTCAACTATGGTAGTTAAGGTATAACAGGAAGTTCCATATTTCTGTGAAGGCCCACAGTCCTCTGGTGCAGCTGTGAAAAATGTGAGTGATTTTACAGCAGAAAAATGTGAGTGATTTTACTTCAGATCACTTCTAGTTCTGTTAAGAGTCACAAATCATCCATGTTGAATCTTCAGGGGAAGTATCTGTATGTGTGAATCCTCCTACTCACTTGACAGAGTCCTCCTCACTCATGACTGAAGATAGGACCAGTATTTTCAACATACAATAGCAAACCACTTGGCAGCTTATCCTCTGGGCCTGCTGGAGAAATGCTACACTCCCAACCTGCATGTGTGTGTGTGTGTGTGTGATATGGGGTATGAGTGGGGGCCGCAGGTGCCAGACAGGCGGCCGTTTCACACCCGTCTTCTGTAATTGGCCAGAGCACCCCATCTTCCTTCAATAGAACCCCCCCCCACACACACACACAGACACACACACACACACACACTTCTAAACACACACACACACACACACACAGAGTGTTGGTGGAATGAAGCAAGGCCAGCTCGGGCCTGACGCCACAGCTACCATGACGCCAGCCAATTATAGCACGGCAAGGCAAGGATGCGTGATAAAGTCACCTAGCAACTGAGAGAAAAGAGAGAAAAGGGGGGGTGAGTAAGGGGTGGAGGGTGAGAGGGTGAGAGAGAGAGAGAGAGAGAGAGAGAAAGAGAGAGAGAGAGAGATTAACAGGCATGGACAATCCACCAGGCACCAACCAATTATGGAAGAGTGTGATGCAGTTGCTTGGCAACCCAAACTGAATGAGCAGGAGGAAGAGAGAGAGAGAAAGAGAGAGAGAGCAGGTTGGAGGTTGGAGTCAGTGGGTGTAGAGGAGTATGGAGGTATTTGTGTGTGTGGAGTTCTGGGGTTAAAACAGGGCTTTTTCCTGAATCCCCATGAAGCTGGTGGTGGTGCCTATTGAATGTGGGGTCAGGGTGGGGGTTGAGCTCAGACTCCAGCTGGGGTGACCATGCCAGTGTTTTAACCCATGCACCATCCCATAATTATACAGCTACCAATCACAGATTTGTTATCTGTGATTGGTAGCTGTATAAAAGACTGAAAGTGACCCTAATGCATAACATATACATCTGAATATATATTTTGTGTCCACTGATTTCCAAAATCAATTGGCCCATTCTTAAAACTTACTCCACACAAACCATTGCAGTGTGACTGAAATCTGCATTCATTTTGATAAAATCATTGTCAGTGCAGACATGTTTGAACCCAGCAGTCACTGTTGTTTCTTAAATCCATGACTGTACCACAACCAGTTTCCTGAACCAAGGGGTTCCACAACCTTAACCGCATGTTTATTACCATTACCATGACAATGCAGCTCTGGTAACACATGTTACTCGTATGGGTTGAACCTGAGGGGAGGAAAAAGCAATATCTGGATGTCTATGGACATTTAGGTTGGAGGACCTGTTGGTATTGTATCAAAACACTGGTACACATCAGCTGTAGTAGTATCTGTTTTATTAAGGTTTTACTCATTTTTTTCTGGAAAAAAAGAGGTAAAATGGAAAAAAGGGTAAATATGTCTTCTCTAAGCATGTCTCTGATTTCTGTGATGAAAGCACATCATCCTATCGTTTCCTATGAGCTACAACATATGCACATTCAGATATTGTATCATGTTTGTTGGCAGTTGTAGAGGAAGTTGCTGAACGGAGATGACGCTCCCCCAAAAATTTCATTAAGTGCAGCTAATACTTTTGAAAGACAAGACTCTTATACTCCTTCCAAAACCACTTATCTGTTCTGCTATCCAGTGCCAAGTATGTAGTTAAGTATATTCTGTTGGACTGCTGCTTCAATAACAAGAAGGATACAGTTATCAGCCATCTACTGATTTAAGAGATTCAACCAGATCCAAGAGAGTAAAAAACATAACACCCAGAGAACCAAAAATCCCTGGCTCTGACTCAGAACAGCTCTGCCTGGGGACTTTAGAGATTTACTAGATTAATTTCTACATTTATTAATGTTACAACTCATCCCTAACGGAACATTTTCATTTGGGAAAATTAACCTGACTTCACAGCATAGCTGCAGCTGAGAGAAACAATTTTAGATATGAACAGAGAAATACCTACATAATGTGGAATAGCAGCACATGTACAGTATACTCCTGATGGACCTCTATAATGGTGTTTCTAATGGCCTCTGGTGTGCACTATGTGACAGTAAGTGTATTGATGCTGTGCAGGCTTTCTGCAGCTGCTCCTCCCTGTGTCTTGGCTACGTTAATCCCTCTGTACATGTATGTTCAATGATTTATGGTCATAATAACCCAAAAAGAGGATTAAGCTAATTAAACCACAGTACTGTGCTTGTAATGAACACATCGGGAGGGAATACACCGCCCCCACATTTATACACCACACACACAGAGTGTAGAAGCTGCAGTGTCTTCAGGGCGTCTTCTTTTTTAAAAGCCCATCGCTGGTTAGCATGACTCGACTGTAGAATCATCAGAAGATTAAAAGATACTGCAGCTAGCAGTCATGCTACCAGAAAGCTAGCTGCTCCATTCTGGATTAGCTATGATAAAGCTACAGCTGTGGGTGTCCCCCAGCCACGGTAGGTGATGCCCTGGAATGTAATGCTGTACTTAAAGCCATGCAATGGTTGCTGGGATCATATAAGCCTATAACACGCTGGATTAATGATGCCAAGGTTGCCAGTATTAATACAGAGGAGGTCTGCAGGGTATGTACAGTAATCCTGGTGAACACCAAGGAAACTGCTAACAGTGGAAGATGACAACTGGAGGCCATGAACCGTTCCAGATACTGTAAATGATGCTGTGGTTAAAGCTAAAGATGAATAATGCTAGCTTCAGGTGGTACAAGTGTGCACATGCCTCATGCTGCAGATAAGTGATGGGTTCAGCATCAGTAACTCAAAGATGTCCAACCCAGTAAGCATTTCGACTTGAAAACAGATTAATGGATTTCTAAGAATGTTCATATGAGTTGTACACTGGTTCCTGTCACTTTAAAAGTAGTGACAATAGTAAATCAAAGCAACCTCCAATATGAATGATTGTGTACATTTTCAGACAATTCGTGAAGTCTGTATTCTAAGGTTTTTGGTGATTTAGTTTACCACTGAGCGTGGTCTTTGGTTACCAGCAAAAAACACAGAAGACAACAGCCTGAAAACTCACATACCCTTCATTAATTTCATATATGGTCACCTGGCTCAACTATTGCTGCTTTAATAGAAATCGCTGCCATGGTCGATCAAATGAATGCCATATTTCTGCTGTTTATCTGCTGATTGTCACGACTCATGATAAAGTGATTGTTATTTGTGAAAAACTTGTTTAATACTGTAACCCACTGTGTAGTGTAAACATCTCCCTAGCCTTCATACTTATGGATCTGTTCCTCCATAATACCTCACCAGTGCCTGAAACATGAACACCCCTACTAAAAGAGCACTTTGTGTGTTTGTTGTTGTTGTTGGCTTTGAGTTCAGCTTATTCAGCGCAAACCGTGCATTCATCATAATCTGCCTCAGTCAAACTCATCTCCACACAAGTGTCTCCTTCAGCAACATGAAGCACGCCTGCACACTGCAGGAAGCTCACAGCTACCAGCCACTGGACACATTAGCCTGGTGTGTGTTCTGTCTGAGGGTCACTGACAGGACAGCTGTAGTTAGCAGCTAAAGCTGCACGTCAGACCCAGTTGGATACGGCTGAATTCACAAAGTCATTTACTACTAGTCTATCAATCATCAGGCAATTATTGAGGCAGGGCCTTTTGGCGCCGAGCTGGTAACAAGACTAATGAGGAAATTAATAAATCTAGAGGATGATCTGAAGAGAAGAAGAAGAAGGGAGGCCCTAATCTCTTTTAAAAAATATCAGATGTTTTCTATGTAGTTTTTTATAGAAGCTTGACCAGCTCACAGGGTGAGTTATATAAATGTGCTGGGTCTTAAACAAAGCTCCAGGTTTAAGCACATTACTTAAGTTACTACATCTTGTTTAACTACAATGCTGGCAAATGTAATTGGACAATGTTGGTTCTGAAGCCCAGCAAACTGACCCACAGACATCAGACACTTGGTATCTTCCTGCTGATGCTTTGCCTTGTACCAAGGCTTTTACCCATTCAGTCTTATCTTCAGTAGCAAAACATACGATCAGTTGGATTGAGGTAATGTGACTCACTTGGCCAACAAAGAAATTTACAATGTTGGCCATAAAACTCCTTGGTTGCCATATCTGTATGTTGCCCTGCTGCAGTGCTCTAAAACTGTGGGGCATGGGGTCCATTTCATGCGATCACAAATGACAGAACTGTCAAGTTTCTCAAATGATTGCTGCTCACAACTGCAGATAGACTTTAAAGTCCTACAGGTTTCCTGCATGTCCATGGGTAATAAACATGGTAAAATGTGTAAGAAAAAATCAAATGTTAGATCAAATCAGCCTGAGCTATACAAAGGGCTACGAGTCCTACAGCGTTCACCCAATATCAATGGTAATAACATCTAATTGTAGGTTAGAGTAAGCACTGTAACCTCATAATTACTGTTTCACTGAAAATCCAAAGTGCTAGAGTACAGAGCTGATATAGTTTAAAATGTTAGCATCTTGATATAAAATACTTAATAGTAGAGTGTAATGGAGGTCCTACCTGTGTGGGTCCTCTGATGTGCCTTCAGATGGGAACTCTTGGTGTAAACCTTCCTGCAGCCATTAAACTGGCACCGGTGGACTCTCTTCTTGTTCTCTGGTACATCTCCTGCCAGACTTCCTCCTCCCCCCTGCTCGCCGTCACTG
This sequence comes from Lates japonicus, assembly GCA_033238685.1. Classification (NCBI taxonomy): domain Eukaryota; kingdom Metazoa; phylum Chordata; class Actinopteri; family Centropomidae; genus Lates; species Lates japonicus. Next base: position 482,100 of record BRZM01000102.1, on the reverse strand, counting down.
AGGGTCCCTCCTCGGCTTGGTGGGGACGGTAGCGCTCGTGCTGCCACTAGCTTAGCGGCCCCTAACCCTACCTTCTTTGCCACAAATTTGAGTGTTAAGGTACCATCTGCCGTGGCAGTGAGTGTTTGTGTGGGTTTGATGAGGTGACGGCCAAGTTCTGGTGATGACGGTGGTGTTAGGGATGTAACGGCAGCGCTAAGCTGCGCAGCGCTGACTCCTCCAAGGACTGGCTCCTTGGTTGTGAGGGTTTCAGTCCCTGCTTCTGCTTGGGACTTGCTGGGGTTGGGCACCTGGAGGATCTTGGCCTGGACCTTGGGAAGGGTTACAAGTAGCGGAGGAGGGCTGGGCTGGTCAGGCAGGCTTGGGAGGAGGGGGTCCATCAAGTCTTCATCACTGTCACCACCCTGCATGAACGCCGGTGTTAAGAGACAATCCAGCTCCTCGTCAAAGAGCTCTGAGAGCCGCTTGGGCTCCGTCTGTAGATACCGCTCCAACTCTAGACATGTCTGCAAGACAAGGAAACACATAGACCCAGAGTCAGATGTAAATATACTTAACACATGTCAGCCCAGTATTTGTTTCAACTCCAGGTCTTTAGTTTCCCTGTTTAACACAAGTCAAATATAGAACACAGGTTTGTTCAGTCAGGCTTGTATCATCCGATAGACCATCAGTCATTCATGCGTCAGTGAACATGGATTCTAATTGGGCTACTTAACTACCAGCTGACTAGTAACATCCAATCAGATGCATACAGGTGTATAAAGAATGAAGGACAATGAGGTTGTTTGTTAATATCTTCCGGAACAACCTACATGGAGGTAAGTCCATGTGCAACAATCTCCCATGTCAAAGTCACACACCCATTCACCCTGAGAGGTTTTGTAGCAGTCAGACAATGTCCTATGACTTTCACCTTTGGTACTGAGCAAAAACTGTCATTGCTTGTACGAGTAAAAGAGGGCAGTTGTTGTTGTCTTCTGACATTGGGACATTCAGTTTTCCTCAGGCTGAGGACTTTGGAGAGAACCTGTTTACTGGTCTATTTAAATTCAAACACCCACTGTGGGCTTTATATTTCTCTGCATCTGTTGACCATGTCACCTGGCACACAGCAGTCCTGAGAGAGGAGGGATTTAGCCTGTGATTGATTGCTGCTGCCTGGCCGAGCTCTCCGGAGCCCTGAACTGTGGAAGCCTTGCCTGTTTCCCTCTGCTCACCCAAATCAACCAGCCATGGAAGTTATATCGCAAGATAAAGGAAGGAAGGAGCGTGAGGTGATGGAGGAAAAGTCACACAAAGAAAAAAAGGAGAAGGAAGGGAGATGAGGAGAATGAAACAGGGAAAGATACATGAGTATTTCAATAATTGTTGATTCAACCTTTATCCAGAGATAGCAGAAACATCTGTGCTTTTTTTTTTCTACTACACAGTTCTAGATTTTGGCAGCAGTACAGCATCACCACAGTTGTTGGTCTGCTGGCCTTCAGTGCCTTGGTCAAAGGCACCTGCCACATTACCTCAAGGGATTTGAGCCAGAAACCTTTCTGTCACTAACCTACTTTTCTAACCTTAAAGCTACCCCTCTTCTCACTAAACTTTTTTTGTTCTCTGTAAATCCTGCGCCCTCTCACTTAAACTACCAACTGCACTTCTGAAGTCTACAAAGGATAGTTTTGCTGATCCTGCTCCTGCAGCACTGTTTTTAAAAAAATCAAAATTCACTCTGCAACCATCTCACAAGGAAAATAAAGACACATTTGACATACAAGACACACAAAATGTAAACTAAAAACATGCTAAGTGCTATAAAAAGGTTGGAAAGTGTGCCTCTGATTGTTTAGATGGTGTCACATAGCTCTTTTACTCTTTCACAACAGATGTTTGAACATCAGATTTCAGTAGTGTTTTGTTTACAGACTGAACCTGCTAACACTGCAGAACAATTACATTCATCACTGAACCCACAAATAGCATGTTTTTTGTTTTATGAAGTTTCATTGTGCAGTAACAGTGCTGACCACTGGTCTAACCAACACCAGAGCAGGGTCCTGTTTCCCTGGAGAAACACCTGTCAGGTACCAGGATTTTAAATGTGTTTGCTTATGTGTGTCGCCATCATTAAGAGTATTTTAGTTGCTGAAACAAAGACGCCTTCTCTAAACGTCAGTAACCTTGAAATGTCATTACTACAGTAATCAGACCCGATCCATCAGCGCAGGGGGTTCAATACATGGATTAATCAGACAAACGGGATGCAGACTCCATCCCTGAATCATAGCAGAGAAATAACAAAATGACTGAATGCTATGAATTTCGTTCTCCGTCACTACACACAGTGAAACCTCAAATCAGTGGGAAAATGTTAAACCAAACTGGTCACATTAAGACAATATGTTCAAACACAGACAAGCAGATGATTCTGTAGGTTAGGCAGTGTTTAGAATATAGTTTTAAGAGGATTCTACAACCACATAATCTAACAATGGAAGAACACCAGAAAATTAGAGTGAACAGGATTTTATGGTATTCTGGGTTTAAAATCAAGTTGTATATATGACTAGAAATCTCATGAATCAAAGGAAAGTTCTCTGAAGAAATGATCTTAGAATCATGTGAAATCCTGAAACCTCACACTGAAGTAAACAAGTCCTGTGTTTATAACACTAGTGTGTGTGTTTTTGTCAGAAGACAGCAGGCCAGTCCACAGCTCTGTAACTGTCCACTCAGCACTTTCTTTAAAGCTACCTGGCTCCTAGCATAGTGCCTTAACTGTATCTGCTTGGAAAATGAACTTCCTCTTGTTTGGCAGCGGAATGTTCTCATCCTGATCCCTTGGCTCCTTCCACCTCTGTCATCGGAGCAAATTACAGCCACTATACAAAGGTTTTTTTCTTAGCTGCATCTGGTTGACTTGGTCCATTCAGACAGGCCAGCATTGGGGCTTTGCTCTGCTCAGTCTCAGTGACGAGACAGACGAAACCAACACATTTAGTCTGCACATCTGTTGAGTTGTGATAAGCTCAACTTCCCTCTCCCTCATTTTTTTCCTCCTTTCCCTTTAAAAGAATGCCCTTTTCCCTAAGGATTCTCATTTGCATATGAATATAAATCAAAGATGTTTTTACAGGGAGTTACAGTACTTCATAAGGAAACTTGAAAATGATAAGCAAGTATGTAAAGAAACAAAGACGATGCCCAGTTACAATGTCTTTTGTAAAGCTGATACAAGTGCTGTGAGGAAAACCTTCTGGTTCGGCTTTTGTCTAGACTGATGCAATCATTTGTTAGCGTTTGTATTTCAGTAATTGCCATGTGTAATACAATATCTAGATAGGTATGCTAAAGGGGGCTACTCTATCTCCTACTGTATCTCTTTTTTAAATTAAATCAGTCACTGCTAATGCATCTGGAAAGCAATACTGGAGATTATAAAACAGCCATCAGGTTATCCTTATTTCAAGACGACAGTGCTGCATGGTTTGGATAGCAGATTTTAATTATATCTTTGAGAAATCTTTGACTGTTGGTTCTGTGTAGGATTATGTCACATTATTATCGGTCAGTGCTGCTGGGAGTGAATCGTGGGTTTCAAAGAAACGCTGAAATCATTCTTATTGATTATATATGATATATGTATATTATGATGAAATGATTCAACATTACAACAGAGTCCAAGAAGCATCACATGCCCAACCAATCAGACAGACCCTTAAATAAATGTGATTTAATACAAATAACAGTCCTATGTCAGATATGACATGAATCTGACAATTCACAATTCAAGAGGAGTCTGTTTTGTCACATATAAGCTGGTAAATGCACTTTTATTTCAACAGCAACACTAATACAACCCAGGCTGGAAAAAGTGTGAAATTGTTTTTCTAAGGAGCCCCAGAAGGGACAAAAAGGAAAATATTTTTGAACACACAACAGACTGAAGATTCTATACAAAATGAGGATGTGATCATCAAGAGGAGAACTGTGATTTATCATTAGTGCCAGTTCTTGTCCCCAACTTGTTTTCGGGTATGTTAATGTTATAGGAGATGATGCTTTTATTCTGAAGGACTAAAGCTGTTGCTCACAGGACACAAACTAAATATTTCTTGAGCTACAGGGAAAATAAGATCAGTTCTCCCTTCTAAAACATTTATATTATCATTTATTATAATATATTTTTCTATTTCACTGTGTGTGTTATAAACATTATTCATCACCCTCAGACACAGCTACAGCCCCATTAGTTCTCTTTGATGCAGTAAATAGTTGCTTGAAACAACAGTGTGACACACCAATCATGCACTAAGATCTTCTGAGAATTGAAATCGCAAGCAATAAACCTGCAAGATCACTATTACGCACACTGTGTGGGTGCTTTAGCATTTCTCCTACTAAGCATCTGAGGCTTAATACTGCTCTGTGGCCTGAAGCCTTTTGTTCAAAAAGAATAACACTGTGATGTGTGATGTCTGAGAAGGAAGAGGTTCTAGTCTAAACTGTAGAGCTGCTGCTCCGCTGGTTTTCATGATGACTTCAAAACAACTGACAAACAAATGAAGGTATAATTGGAAGCTCTGCTCACACTGAGATTTGACTGCTGCATCACTGAATAGATTAGCTGTTTGCAGGCTGTTGCTATGGTGGTGTACTCTACTGGGACGTGTGTGAGGGTGTGTTTAGTGTTTGGTGTGTGAGCGGCCTATTATGGAGCTGAATGCTTGTTGTTTTCCTGAGCATTCATCTGCATCGTTGTGTATTTTAGTGCATTTCTGTGTGTTTTTTGCGTGAATATGTGTGTACGTTTTTCAGTCTGACTGTGTGTGTGTCTGTCCCTGGTGTGCTGCTAGAAAAGCGTGGCGTGTTGCTCTAACAGGCTTGTCCTCCATTAGGAGCTCAGCGCTGAGCTTAAAAATGGGAGGGAGGAGAGAGGAGGAAAGATGGACGTGCACACATACATCCACTGCACGCACGCACACACACGCACACTCTTTAAATTCTACTTGAATAGAGCTAAAAATGACATTAAGTGAGCCTCACTGCAGTACAGCTTTGCACCGAGCTTTGAATTTAACTTAAATTGCACCAAGCACAATTTGTGATATCAAACTGTACTACACTGTACATAGAGGTGTATCTGCTGTTTAGCCTACAGTCACTGATATAAATGGGGTGGACGAAATAATAGAAACACCAACACAATTCATCAGAAGCACCACAAACCGCAGCCTTTGCATCAAGTTGAATTGCACATGTTGTGAAAACAGTTTTACATCATAAATCATTCTGGAAGGAGGATCTAATACAGGACTGTTGTATTAGACTGCAATAGTTTTAGCTGTGTACTCTACTAAACTGACAAACTGGAGTGTCTATGTAGTGTAGTATACAGCAGTGCCTTCTGCCTTGGGCCAGTTACTGCATCTATAAACTTATATTTACTGACAGTAGGAAGCTGTCAGTCGATGCACAAGGACAGTTCATCATGACTTGGCCAGGAAACACACTGACATATCCTGCTGTGTGTGCGCGGTGCGTGTGTGTGTGTTCATGAATGAGACTGGGTGTGACTTAAGTCCGATTTGATGGAGAGAGGGAGGTGTAATCACTCTCTTTGATATTTCAAGGAGAGAGAAGAGACACAGAGAAGAAGCAGCAACAAAGGCATATTTAGACCGGTTTTTACTTTTTATAAGCTAACAAAATACAGTAAATACTATAAATAATATTTGAAAAGAATCATTAATAGATTTATTAAACAAATACCCACCAAACTCCTATACAGATGAATACTTGTACTTTCTTGGCTCAAAGGTGGCACTGAAAAGCAGATCTGTGTGCCCTCATTGGTCATGAAATCTACAGATGAATTAACAGCAGTAACTATAAGCCAAAGTTAAAATTGATGGGTGTTGAGACGCTTTGCAGCTGTGGTCACAAGAAATCACTGCAGCTGCTGTGAATCCAAACTGTCACTAGCTTCTGTCCTCATGAAGGAGCAAGATACAAACATTTGTAGAGTCACGCATTCTGAAATATTACTTTGCCAAGCAATTCTGACACATCCAGTTAAACAAGTATCAACGCATATTCATCTGGAGATGTGTTTCTATCCACTGAAGCCCAATATTTACTCTCTGCTTTTAGCCTAGTTTGGTCTACAGATCGGTTTATCAGAGCTGAAAACAGTGTCCTGAAGTTTTATCTGGAGCTTTTGCTTACAACTAAAAAGACTGTGCCACACAGTGTACAAACTAGACGAGCAAAACAATGAGTCAACAGGCTTAAAAGTAACATTATGTACATTATGCACATTATTTAAAAAGAGCATCAGTTTAAACTTTCTCACCTGATTTTATGTTCCTCGGGTACCAAACAGTTATTGTAGCTGCCAGATGAGTTCGCTTTTAGTCAACAGAGGGTCCCTAGGTGAAACTGGTCCCGCTACAGCAAGAGGAGAAAATTATACTTTTCCCATATGATGGTGACTCTCTGTGTCATAGAATTGCATTTCATGCAGCAGGAGAATTTGCCGTCTACAGTTCAGAGTCAGTCTCACAGCGCAAAGATAAAAGAGCAGTACAGCTTGACCACAAACTATCTGCTGTTTGATCATCTGCTGAGCAAACTCACAAAGCTGCATGCTGCTGGCCACACTCACTATTACATTAACATCTTGTGTTGTTTTTTTTTACCTGTTCTGGTCCTGGGGCAAGAAGATCTGCAGAGGATGTTGTGTGTGTTATGCTTTATATTTAGAATTAGGTCTCTGTTGATTGTATTTATTGTTTTGGCTGTACTTCTGGTTTATGCATATATTGAGGTTGAACCACTCCAGTTAGTCACTAGAGGGTATATAAGGAGGTTTGTGTGTTTCCATTTGATTGCTGTATTGTTCATCAAGCATTGTAGACATACATCTGTGCCTACACAAGTGGGATAAACAAGATTGACTTTGTGATCAAATTATACTGTGTAATTGGCTGACATCAAATGAATGAACAGAATTAGAAAACAAAAATTTTAAAAAAAAAAAATCAGAAATGTATTGAATGAACCTTGAGAACTGATTTTATATACAAATTTGTTTTCAGTAACAAAAAGAAGAGAGGGGAAAGAGAAAAAGGAGAAAGCCTCATGCTGTAATTGTCAAAAAGAACTTGACCCTTTGTCTCCACACACACACACACACACACACACACACACACACACACACACACACACACAGGCACGCACACACTCTCCAAAGGTTAATGTGATGCTAATGTGGCCTGTATTGAGAGGGCGATCATTATTTTCAGACCTTTGCTGCACATCTCACCTGTTTATAAAAACTGTTTGCAGAGAATGAACAAGCATTCACGTCCTTCCCACATAAAATATTCTGACATCCATAACCTCTACCCACTATCTTAATGTTGCAGTTGGGTCAGGTAGTGCATAAGGATTTCAGTACTTTTTTCTGCCAACCAATTGTATGGAGAGACCAAAACTAGCCATTAATTTATCCTTCAGTATCTGTGCAGCCAAAGCCTGATGCAGCCTTGGACTGCGGTGGTGCCACAGAACTCCACTGTTGTCCAACAACTACTAAAACACATGCAAGAGTCTGAGCATGCTCAGTGTCATCTTACTGACACAGAGCTACTGTCCACAGACCGGATGTGGAGTTGCAAAGTTGACGCTAACTAAACTGTACTGGCCATGTTAATCACAGTGTAATGTAATACTTTAATTCAATTATATTTTATAAGGTTCAAATTTTAAAATTGTGTTCATATAAAAGTCTATGAATGTTGACCTTATCTGCTATTAGAAATTGTATATACACATTGTATATATGCAAGTGAGATAGCTGCTGCTAACTGGTTGCTGCTCCACCTTACAGTGTTGCAGTGGGTGATGCCTTCAGGTAAAATCCCGACTTTTAAAACTTCTCTAACCACAACATCTGATTAATTTAACTGAATGAATCAGTACAATCAAGTAAAAACAGCTAATTATGATTATGTATAAAGTTAATTTTGTTTGTTCAACAATCAGGAAGGTGAGGGCAAACAGATTAACAATATGTGTTGTTTAATTTGAGTGAATTGAAATCAGTCTGCAACAACAGTTTCTACACTGGATGTTGTAAATCAAATTACTTTTGTTTCTGTGTTTTGTTGGTTCTGCTGACAAACGTGTATTACAAATGTCTTCAATGTGTGTGTGTGTGTTTGGGTTAGGTGTGTTAAGGTCATATGCCACAGCAGATTGCTGGTTTAATATAATTCAGTAAGTTTCTTTTGGAACAGATGAGCAACTTAAACAGCAGGTACTGTGAAGGCTCCAGGGTCACATGATCAACCAAGATAAATGTAGACTTAATGCAGACATATTCAGTCAGTCATATTCACTGACTGACATTCACTGACAGCATATTGAGTGTTTACAGTGTACAGATGTTAATCTTTCTTTTATTGGTTATTTTTTGCATCTAGTGACCTCATGTTTTGTGGGAGTGTGGTATTGTACAGACATAAAGATAAAAAAAATTTTTTTAAGTCTGTACAGGATGTAACTCCTGGTGATTCTGGGTGATGTCATAAACATGATGCTAACTTTGCAAAAACAGACAATGAGGCCATGGCAGTAAGAACAAATGAGGTGAAACCAACACACAGAGTTCAGAGGTTCTTACTGGCATTGTCTCATTTATGCACAACAGTTAAAGAAAAATGCAAGATGGAAACTTACTGTGGTTCCTTTGGAGTTGCAGCTTGGGAGTGTTCACTGCCAGAGATCACCTCTGTTACAATACAGCTGGGAAACGAAACAGAGAGTAAATAATGGAGACAGAGGCATAGAATTAGTCACTGACTGATTCATCTTTATTCCTTTACACTACAGCTCACTGAAAAAGAGCATCGGAATGGTTCAAACAATTTGATTTTCAAAGTTTGTGGAGATTGTATGCCTCAGTCAAAGATGGACATTTTATTTTCACGCACTCTTAAACCAATTCACATTTATAGCATGTCTAATACAGTTGTCACTGAAAGAACCCACTGGATAATTTTGCAAAATACTGTCAGCTGTGTTTGTGAATGTTTACTGCAGATACAATATGAGCACACAGAAACATCAAAGTGACTTGAACTAGTCGACTTTCATGAAATATTGTGGTCTTAATTTTTTTTTTTTTTAAAAGCCAATAATAATTAGTGCTCAGACAGACGATGTTAACGTTGGACTCTGACACGAAACATGTTCCCTGTACATATTTATTTTCCCACTTGCTACATAAAAAGTCCTCCATATCTGATCTTAATACTCCATCGCCTCTATGAAGCCTTTTCACTGTGTCATATCCTGGGAGGTATTGATTTATCCTGGTTCTAATTGCTATGCAACTGCCAACTGCTGCAGTGTTTGAGTTTTGCACTGGAAGATAAAAGACAACGGCCCTTGATTTGGGTTTTCTGCCTTAGGGCTATGAATCTGTTGACATTTTCTTCTCACTTAACCAGCCTTTAAGCACTGTTTCAACCTCAATTTTTTTTCACATGAATTGCCTGTCTGTCAGTTTTGTCAATTTCTGACTGGCACAAAATCTTTCATTTTTCATTTTTAATTATTTGTATTGTATTCTCGTACTCTCTTTACGGAGAATCATTCAGCCTGTAAGTAAAATTCCCAACTGTGTTCTTTAATTTCATGTAAGAAAAACTCACTGACTTTGGAGCAATCAAATTCAAAATCTAAGAAAGTCCTTATCAAAAATCAACTCTGCCTTTCTCCTAATGTAACTTTACTATTTCTAGATTGTGTCTACTGTATATTTTACATACTGCATTGTACATATGTCTGTTTTTTAAAGCTTGTTTTCTGATTAAAGCTTACCAAGACACTTACTATTCGTAGTCAGCGCCCTCTCCTGGCAGTCTTTATGCAAATCTTGTGTTTGTGTAATGTTTCTCATTAAATTGCACCCTCATTTGCTTAATATTATAATCTCTGTTTTGTGGGCATGTAATTGGATTGCTTTGATGTGTTTATGAATTTTTCAGATGGGAGAGAGGTAAGAGACCAGCAGTTATTACTGGAGTGTTTTATTGTGGGAGAGGACACTAATTGCTAACTAAGAGCCAGTTAGCGTTGGACGCTAATTGTGAGGAACAGTGGTGCTAGCAGGGGAACAGAAAACTAGGTTAAATCACGGCATAAATTGACTGAAGATAAATATGAGTAAAAAAAATGTACACGGCATGGTTGAGTTGAGTGCAGAAACCTGAGATAACTGGAAACCAGTTATACAGCTGCATTTGAAACTGAAGAAAAAGGTTTCGATATGACATGAAAGATCTACTGAACCTCAGCTGAAGAGTTAAACCATAAAACCTGAACAGAGCGGTCAGTGAAGATGTGGGAGATGGAGAAACATACAGGATGAGGAGGAACTGACAAAGAATGACATGAATACAGTGTCCATTTCACTGGTTGTCATTTGTCATATTGTTTGTCCTGATCTTATCTAGTAGGAGCTGGTCAGAGGGTCGATGGAGGGGAAATGAAAGGAAGAGATGGGACAATGAAAAGGAGAGTTGTTGTGCTGCTGATAACAGGGGACAAAGAATGATAACCCTTATCCCTGAAGTAGTTTGGTTTTGTTCCCCTCTGCGTTTGTATGCTAATCTCAATAAACTGACACCAAAGGAAAGCTCAGTCCACAGTCGGTGAAGCCAGAGGTTGGCGGGCAGGTACAACCACACAGTGAGAGAGAAACCGTGAGTGAGGAGTGGTTCAGGTAAAGCCTGCATCCTTTTTCTAACCCTCACAATCACTGTATTCACTGTATGACTTGTTTGTATGTGGTGCAGCTGAGAGGTTTAGCGATGACTGAATTCACTAGACCTTGCAACAAATCATTTAACCCAGTACTACCTGTACTGCGACAATGGCATAAGGCCCTCAAATTGTACAAATCCAGCATATTCATGGCTGAATGTCGGCAATCAGAAAGAGCTGCCAGCTCTGTAATTAGGCACATAATAAACAATAGCACTCCCACACTACTGGTGCACCGGTAAACCTGCTACACCTTACTGGTACCAGCTCCCCACTCTATGTTCACTGCTCGTATTGCTGATTATGTCTAGAGGGCCCAAGGCATGAATTCGAGCAGGTTTAGCCCTCTGACCTTCAGCCCTCTTAAGGAGGGCTGTCTCCTTCACAGCAGGAGCAGCCTGATATGGGACACGGCTGCAGACACTCTGTATCAGAACAGTCTTCATTATGATCTATTTTTCCCTGCAGCTTTGTTTCCCTCCTCAGGTCCTCTTTAGCAGGGAAGAAAGGGCTTCCCAGTGTTTATGTCCCTGGGGCTTCCAGCTGCGATGCTAACTCAGTGTTGACAAGCTATAGCTGAAGAATGCAGCCTCTCTAGTTACTTCTGCTGCAACTCAAAAGCTTAGCAACTTTGGGCTGTTTGTCTTATTCATCTTTGTTTTCCATGAATACATTTATAGAGCTGCTCATTTAGAGAAGAAAAAAAAAACACTCCTTTGTAACACCACCCCCAAAAAACCTTCACCTCACCTGACTTCTCCGAAATGAGAATTCAGGACTGTTGGACCCTGTGAACTGGCAGCGCAGAGGTGTTTTTCCAGGTTGGGAAAGTATAATTAGCATCGACATCAGAGGCTGTGAGGTGGCAGCTACTAAACTATAAAGACTACTGGGGTTCAAAGACTGCCTACATAAACAGATCTCTGGGAAGGAGGGTGTTGGGAGAGTTAGAGAGAATATTTGAGAGAGATTAGGTGAAGGAGAAAAAGGGCAAAGTTGCAAAACAAAACAAAACAAAAAAAAAAAAAGGAAAGAAAAAGAAAATCCCAGTGGTAGCACAGGAGAGCGGATGCTTTTCTGTCTCACATTCACTCATCCTTCCTCTCTATCTCTGCTACATCTTTAGCAGTTTAATCACTGTTTTTACATTTGAAAGTCTCATTATACAACTGAGTAAATTCATCTAAACAAACCCACTGTGTACTTAAAGGCACATTCAAGTTAAAATCAGGAAACATTATTCATAAAAACAAGACATGATCTGTGTTTTACCTTCTGGATGAAATCCTCCTGCTACTGCAAGCAGTTTGCTCAAGGCCTTGAGATACAATGTAGGTATTGTTTGTTGGCTTTAGCTGGCTACTCTGATGTCACTGGTTTCGTTACATGCAAGCAGCAGCTATAAAGCTGACAAAAATACAGGACAGGCTACAAACAAGGCAATTGGTACCCATTCATTCCCATACGTCAAAAACATTTTCTCTCTGACTTGTTTCATAGATTCTAAACTGAGATGACACCATACACCTCACCATCTTTTCTAGGGTGACCCTGTAGTTGAGGGGTTAAGATGCTGACCACAAATTGCGACATCCTTGGTTTGAATACCTTTGCTGCACGTCTCTTCTTCTTTACCTGTCAGCATTACTACAGTTCTGTACCCAACATTCTTAAGATAACTATCCATGGCAGCTCAATATTAAACAATTACAAATGACAGATTAGATAAAGAGCAGCAACTTTCTTGTCAAAAACATTAGCTAAATTTGTATTTCTTTCTCCTGCACTTTGTCTTAATAGACATGACAGCTGTACACGGCAGAGGGAGTGAGATGGAAGAGAACTAGGCTGCGGCCGAATAGTCAAAAAAAAAATCTCTTTTCCTAACCACTTTATCTTGACCTCGACGGAAAACGTCATGAGGTCAAGGAAAGACGCAAAAGAGAACTGATAAGGAATTAGGAATTATATATATATATATATATATATATATATATAATGGGGAGGAAGGCTACTGTCTGGAGGTGCTACCATAGACTCACTACTAGTGTGGTCACAGCAACCAAAACACACTCACAGCAGGTGAACCTCATGTATCCCACTGCCTTTAACTACAGACAACCATAGAGGGAACTCAGTCAGGGTGACTAGCCTCCCCAGCAGGCTGACACTCAACTACATAAGAGAAAGGAACTACAAAGAAGCACAGAAGCACTCAAAAACCAAATTACTCAAAAGAGGCAGCAGATGGTGATCTACAAAGTAACACAATGTAAGAAGAGAGTCATCCTCAATCTGCACATACAGCACAACAATTTAGCAGCTGTCCAAGCCCTGCTTATCACCATGGTATGAAAAGGGTTACACCCAGGATACCTCACTGGAATACCCTGGCAAAGAAGCTAAAACAGCACCCACAGTTAGCAATCCCATTATAATGCAGTTTTGTCCCTAAGACAAACAAAGTGGCAGGCTACGTACCTGTGCAGTACGAATGAGGAGACCTACAACCATGCCACGTGACAGGAGCAAGAGGAAGCCACAGAGCTAACAGGTGTATCCCTGGCTCTGATTGACAGGAGGAGCTAGTGGACAGGTAAGAGCTACGTTCAAGAGCAGTGAGGAGGAAGTGTTCCCCAGTGCATCCTACCACATCTTCCTTTGTAAACCATTAATGTTACGGGACTCAGTGTTTCTGGACTTATCTGAGAAAACTGATATTGATCTTCTAATCTTGCTATGAGCTCACCTTTCGCCTTTAAAATCCAGCAAACGAGCATATTTTGAAAAATGTCAGCGTTCTGAGAATGCAGCCTGTATGCGCAGTGGTGGGAGTGCTTGTATGTGCCTGCATGAAGCCACAGCAGCTGTGGGAAGAAAGTGGGATTAACAAAGCTGATTTAAAAGGATTAGAGGGTCCAACAGGAAACAGAGGACCACCAGGACACCTTCTGATGCACACACACACACATACAAATGTCAAGTATCCCATAATCCTTTTCAAGTGCTTTGCCACAAATTGTTTGTCCCCATATTCATTGGAATTCAATCCATAAAACAGCAATGCAGTTGACAGATATGAAGACAGAGGCTGAAGTGGTCAACAGACAAGGGGAGAGTGTAAGAGATTACTGTGGAGAACAAAGATAAAAAATCAATGTGACCTGAAATGGTGTTTATTATCGCAGGCAGAACAAGTGCTGCTAATGTGGTTCAGGAGACTGAAGATGCTGTGTAAAGGAACTGTTGCAATACCTCTCCCCAATGTGTTACTTTTTGTGTTGGGATGTTTTTCTTGGTTTGATCCAGTGCCTTGAGTTCCAGCTAAGGGAAATCATACGATAGTCTTCTTCTAACCTTGTGTTTGTCTCTTTCCAGTTTCAGCCAATGATAATGTCCCTGTGCACAAATCTGGGTCCATAAAGAAATGATTCTCCCACTTTGGTGTGGCTCATTTTGACCTCTGACTAATGCGCTTATGTCTGAATGGAAACACATCCCTGCAGCCTGGCGACAAGATCTGGATCTGGAACAAAAAAATTGTGAGAAAATGTGATTTTATAACAACTATGGATCAGCTGCTGGGAGCAAAGCCACAGATTTTTTTTTTTTAAATAAATGACTACATATATCATCTCTGTACTGTTATGTGTAGGTTATTTAACAGTGACACAGTAGCAGCTTGAGGACTTCACAATGACAGTAGCCACTTAGAGAAGAAAGACACACACAGCAGCTTTAAACCTAATTGTGCTGAGTGGCACACAAGGTGTTCACAGTGCACAAATACATACAAAGACCCCTACAGTTTTTCTGTTTTTCATTGTTTTTTTTGTTTTTTTTGCCATTTCTCAGTGAAAACAAACCAAAAAACTAAAAGATATCAAATATCTGCATCTTTTCATTCAACGCACTGTGGAGTCTTTTTCTCTACCTCCTGTGCCCTCCAAGATTCTGGTTGTCTCGTTTGTCCTTGACCACCGTGATAACGGCACCGTAATGCCGTCAACCAATCATGTTGGTTTTAACATCTGGTGCAGGAGTACACAGGTGAACCTGGAGCTCAAGCAAAACCCAGACTGCTGTTCAAGGTCAGTTACCGCTAGGTTTCTCCCTCCTTCAACAACAATCTGCGGCAAAAAAAAAAAAAAAGCATAAAGGATTTTGTTTTTTTAATTTTTAAAAAAAATCAACATAATTCTGTTTTTGTTTTAGTAGCTTTAATGGAGTCACTCGTCTCATGAAAACACACTGAAGCCAGTGAACATAATCTTGGGAACATTTATGTTTCCTCCAAAATATACTCAGTAAAAGCATTTCGAAGAAGGATGCAACAAATGAGTTGAACTATCAAGCAAAGTCAGTATGAATGTGTTTGTCATCATTTTGCAGAATGAATGGCATACTGATGTGAGGTGGGACTTGTTGTTGTCAAAAAGAAGAAATTCTTGAGAACTGAAAAGTGAGATCACCTCTCCTGCAGCTTGAAGCCACGCTGTAAATCACTCGAAAACCATCATTATTGATCTGTACATTCACCCACAAACACTCATGTACTCTCCTCACTGGCTAACTGCTGCTTGACAACTGGGGAGGCAGCGTGGAGAAGACTCCGAGGGTTGGGGGGGTGGGGTGTCTTCTCATTGCCATGGCTACAGGGACTGGGGATGACGGCAACAGCATTAATTATTTTACCATCAGGAGCGACCGAGGCTGATGCCTGGTGGGACGGCGGTAGAGGGCCAATAGTAATTAACCACTGTCTGCTCTCACGTGTCACTTCCTGTGCCTGGGGTGTGTTAGCAGGAGGTCGTGATGTTCTCCAGTAATTACTGCATGTTCAGTTTCTCATCTTTGCTCTCGTTGGTTTGATTGTTTGACTAAAGTGATCGGCAGTGAAACTGAGTGAACAGGTTTAGATGTCAGTTTTTGATTGGATTTTTTTTCTTTTCCCCATATTTTAGCACCTCGTTCTGTTTGTTCTAATGAGACAGAGTTAGCATCTCAATCCTTCTGCACCTGCACAGCTTGGCCTTGAGTGTGATTTCACATCACTCATGGATAATTTTATGGTGCTATTGTGGTGCCAAACCAAAATGAGTGAGCTGGCTGCGCATCATACTTCCATAGTCATTACTGCATTTCTGTGAGCGAGAGAGAGAGAGAGAAAGAAAGAGAGAGAGAGTGTGTGTGTTTGGTACTTGCAAACAAACACACACAGACATTATTTTCAAATTTCATACAACCCAAAACACGTAGAAAAAAAAACAGTACAGTACAGTTTCTGTATTTCAGGTGAGACTACCTGGTCCACAACTCTGAGGCAGCAAAGAGAAGCCATCTGCAACACACTTTAAAGGAATAGTTCGTAATTTTTGTAAAAATGCTCATTTTCTTTCTCGCCAACAGTTAAACCTCATACCACGCTTAGCTTAGCACAAAAACAATAAGCCTGGGTCTGTCCACAGGTAACAAAATTTGCCTGTCAGCACCTCTAAGGGTTGCTGACATGTTATATCTCAGTTGTGTAAGTCTGGTCCTTGGCTGGGCCACTCAAGGACAGTCAGAGACTTGTTCTGAGGACACTCCAGCACTCTACTTCTCTGCATTCATCCCTCCCTCAATTCTGACCAGTTTCCCTCTCCCTCTCTGTTTTCTGTCTCAGACCAAGACGTCGATGGATGTTGCTCTTTGAACGTTTTTGTCATTCTATTTTTCAGACTTCCTCAATTACCTCAACTTCCTTATTAGTCAAGCCGATCTTTATAGACCTGTGTTTTAAGAGGATTATGCAGGCAATCAGTCAGATTCCTTGTTTCCACCTTTTGAATGCACAGACGATGGAAAATATAAAGAAAGAAAATTCCTATTGAAGTCTGGAAATCATGAAGGGTCAAAAACTTGGTTTATGTTTTAGGTTATATGAACTATCAGGTCCAGTTTTTGCAGACTTTTCTGCAGGGTTGAGTTTTGAAACTGCACTAGTGGACGGAAAATTTGGGATTTGGTGCAGCATTAAAGCTCTCTAAAACAATCTGACATAATCAGGGAATACATCTTTAAGATTTGATGATGGGTTATGAGTCATTCTATGTGCGTGTGTGTATGAAACTGGTGGAAACTGTGTGTGTGTGCGCAAGTGCCTATACCCATCCATTTAAATGAAGCCACAGTATATTTTTAGATCTGATGTGATATGGTGCGATGACACTGGCATTTAAACTTTTTGTGCTCAGGAGGAGATTTTTCCTGTAAAGCGATGAGATCATTCCTCAAACAGAGAACTCTTGCTCTACTCTAACATGTTTTATTCAGAGATGACATCATGTTACTGGAAGCCTTTGCTTCCCTCTTCAATGAAGGTCATGTGAGACAGAAACAAGGCTGAGAGCAGAGAGGGAGTGTGTTGGTGCTGAAAAACAGCAACATTTCGGTTTCAAATCCTCTAAACTGCAGTTTTCTAGTTTGTGCTTCTGGTGATTTTCTCCAAACTTCTGTGAACCAGAAACCTTCTCACACACACTGTATCCACCCACACACAGACATACATGCACGCACACACTCACACATACCAGTTATGAGCTTCCCACATGGATAGACACAACATGAACACACATGCCCAGTTGCCCCCCTGAAACTCTCCGCTGTGCAGTCTGAAAGTTCCCAAACTGCTTTCCGCCTCCTCACCTCCTGTCTGTACTCCATCTCCATCTATCCCTCCATCTTCCTATCCGTCTCTCAATCCACCCATCCCTCATCTGTCCTCCTCTTTCTCCATAGTCTGTGAGTGAGGTGCTGGCATAAGAGTTTCCCTTGGCAATTAAAAAGTAGCAGAAAGCTCTGTTGTGACCTTTAGTGTGGTAGACAGGCAGATAGAAAGAGAGGAGAGAGGACTGATAAACATGAACACTCACACTTAGATCTGTACATATTTGCAAAAAAAAGTATATTTTAATTTTTGCTTGTGATACTGTTGGTACACGTAATGCTTTGAGTGATGGAAACAAGCATGTTGTCATGAACCCAGTTTGCCAGTGTTAATGTGTAACTTCTATTTGTTTCCATTCTGGTGAAAATCTGATTCAGTTGTTTCAAGACAACACGTATTTGTTAACAGCTCCTCACCTGGAAAACTGAGTTTAAAAAAATAGTGTGAAATCAGTAACAATCATTGGTTGTTTGGACAAAACAATAGTGGAGGGAAACATTTGGGGAAATATAAAAATAATGATTTTGGAGGGTTATCTTTGAACTTCAATATGGAGCCAAACGTTATGTTATTGAAAATTTGTAAAGTTCTGTTTACTTTTTTAATTCTTTAAAACTCTATCGGCTTAGTTGTAATGCCTTCAAAATAAAGAGAAAATTGTAGTATAATCATAGCACTTTGTTATTTATTTGTCCTTGAATGTATGCTAGATAAACATACCTTCCTCTACAGTGAAAACTGACAGTGGTTCATGTCCTCTGAGCTGTCCGCCAACACACTGAGGTGTTTAGATCAGGACACTGAACCGACTTTGTGAGCAGTTTCCTTATCTCTCCTCTCAGCCGCTCCTCTATCTGCTCTGCTCCATCTGTCATTCATTTGAATAAATGCCACAGGTATTTCACTTTTATTTTTTATATCACAGCCTGAATATCTGCCACAGGTCCTTTGGATTTTGTCTTCGTGTCTGAGCGCTCTGAGGAAGAGACTATCAAAACATGAAACGACCATCTGCTGCTCTGTGCCACACGTTTGGTGAATCCTTCACAGCCCTCTCTACACACGCCCAAAGTAAAAATACAGTACAGGTACATAATATAACTACATTTACAATTAACGTGCCACACGTTTTACCAGTTCCCCATCAAGTGTCTACATTACAAGTTGACAATAATCACCTTAAGTTCATGGCCTTAAAACACCATCAGTTTTGGTCGCTGACATTAGGCTGCCTCATTTTGGAAGAAGAAGCAAGTTCATCCCTCTAACCTTCAAGACTTCTGAGGGAGTCAGAGACTGAACTACAACAAGCTACTGCTGTCTTGCTACTTTGCAGTGGCTATGTGTTAAGAATTAAAAACACATCTGGTCATATGACTAAAGTAAATGTAATTATATTTGAGCTATAAGCTGGCAGACCGAGTATTCATCAGCCCAGTGGTGACATCTGCAGTGTCTGGTAGGATTCATCTATTAGATATCTGTGTGTGTGTGCGTGCCTGCTGTGATGGACCACGGGCTACAAAATCTGTCTTGTTGGAAGGATGGCTGGAGGTTAAAGAAGAATCTGAAACAGAAAGCTCTTTAATTCCATATGAGCCGAGGCATGGTATTATTTTTTTAATTTTTTTCCTCACAGTTTTCCCTCAGGACTTCACCATTGAAATCTGTGTGTGTGTGTGTGTGTGTGTGTGTGTGTGTGTGTGCAGCCACCTGCTGAGCTGCGCATAGAAAACTAGTCTGGGATTTTGGCGTCAATACTTCAGGGTCTGTCTGATAAGCTTGGCCTAAGGGGAGAAACCAAACCAAAATAACAACCCAGAGACAGAGAGAGCTTTACTGTCAAGGAAGAAAAAGCATGTCGAGGGACAAAGATGACAAGACAGCACAACACTACAAGTAAAGTTAGGCCCAGAATGAAATCAGAAAAAACTGCCAACTAAAAATAAAATTTGGAAATAAAATTTGACCCCTCAGTGCTGTGTTGCATTTCAGTTGCTTTATCTCCATCACAGCTCAGACCTCCACTTAAAGTGTGGTCAGTCTTTTCTCCGTCATGATTCGGAAATGCTCAACCTTTTTGTGTGTTTTTCAAGCATATTAAACACACAGTGAGAGACAAAGATGGTAAATGTGCTGCATTTATATAAAGCTTTTCAGGTCATATCGAACACACACAGCCCTTTTCTAACACAGACCAATGCTACATCAGTAGGAGTTTGGGGTTCAGTATCTTGCCTGAGGACACTTCAACATATGGACTAGAGGAGCTGGGATTTGAGCCACTGACCCTCTGATTAGTGAACGACCTGCTCCACCTCCCGAGCCACAGCCAGGAGTGGAGACATGGATATTGGCAAACTGGATTGTTTGATAAGTTAAGGGGAAGACTTGGCATGCATACAACAGCTCTCCTCTAATGAAAGTGTTGCTGTGGTTGCTGGGAATTATTTAGGATGAACAGCTATCCCTCCAAAGAGATGCTTACTGTGGCTCTGGTGAACTACAAAACAGAACTGAACTGACCTCTACAGATTTGAGACACATGGCCAGTGCTCCATGTATGAATTAACATCCCTTAATGAGAAACTGATAACATTTTAAATCTGCATGAATGGTCTTAAATATACTTTGGTAAAATATTACACATAGTTGTACTTTAACTACAGGACTACCATACTATAATATATTTATATTGTCTTTATGATGTTACTCATATCAGCTCCGCCAACGCAATTAGCTCCCTCAACATTAAAGAGACTGAACTGCTGCCAAAAAAAAAAAAAAAAACTGGCTTGACCAGGTCTACACATTAATTGTTTTACATGTGCTATATGTTTGGGGGATGCTCATTATCAACTGGCCCAAGGTATTGGTGAACAGAATATAATATAAACAAATAAACAAAAGAATAAAAAAAAAAAGGAGGACGCTAAAAACATCCTAAGGGCTGGACCTGGCTCCTGGCCTAAGATACCATGTCTTCTTGTTTTCACAACACCACCATATGTCATGCACTGGTCAGCTGATTGACCGATTCAGAATCAATTTACCTCATCAATCACGTACAGTCCCCTGGGGTCCTTGTAAAGCAGGTGGGTCAGGACAAGGATTCCTGAGTTGACCATGAGTCCTACTAATGTGTAGAAGTAAACGTGATTAAGAACCATAGTAACACTGTGTATCAACCAAGGCCTCAACAGTCAAAGTGAAACACTGTAGATTATAATAGTGGTCCAGGGCAGGTTGAATACCATTGGCTTCTGTGCAGGCATTCATATTAAGTTCATGCAGCTGTTGGTAGCAGACATGCTCAGTGTCCGATAAGATAAGCCTTGTTTTAAGCTTTTATTTCAGCCTTGATTTAAAAGACTAGGTTTGTTGAACAGCATAAAACTTGTTTAAACAAATAGTGGCATCATCACCACCAGGAGGGTCCAGTAGCTTGGCTCTATAAAAAGGCACCAAGTGATATTCAAGTTTATGCGACATTTAGGACTTAGCAGATCATGGTACACATGTACTCAAAAGGCACCTGAACTATCTGTGACCTCCATTTAGATGGGACTGATGGTAGGTGCAACTCAGCCCTGTTACTTTCTATTTTTTCTTTCAACAGAGCTGGGAACTCTGGCAGTATGACTTTAGCTGGCACACTTCGTCTTGTCTGTACGCTGCAGTATGTGTGATATGTCTGTCCATATTCACCAGATTCAGTGATCTAAGACAAAAAAAAAAAAAAAAAAAATGATTGAGAAATTACTTTAAGGTGGGTAATATAGAACTTGTTTTTTTTGTATTGCATCTTGCACATGTAAAGCTTGTGTCTGTAACTTTGTGGAATGGGCAAAATGAGGTGAAAATTTTGAACTCAACAGCTTTTAGTACCCTCTCCAAGCCCACCCTTCCCCAGTATCACACTATCTTTCATAATACAGATTTTTTTAACGTTCCTCTGTGACAAATTAAATATAACCAAAGAGACATGAACGGACCAGTTCATTGTGTTGTTTAAATTTCAGATGGGACATGGTGCTTGCCGCACTCATTGCTGGGTATGGCGCAGAGACAGGGCACAGATTGTGCCCATCTGCTGCCAGTTGCTAGGTGACCAAAGCGGGAGAATAAGGATTTGGGAAGTAGTTTAGCGATAGAGGATGTATTTGTCTTATATCTAAAAGAGAGTCTAATGTTATAAAGACTGTACAGTCTTCTGCTTGTAAGAGGTATGATAAGTAGAGCTTGATGACAGGTAGAGTCAAGCTCTAGTCTTGAGTCTAATTTCCCTCTATACCTGTTGTGTCCACACCAGATCCAAACTAATCAGGTTTCCTCAAACTTGTGTGTGGGAATTGGGCAAGTTGAGAACATTTTCAAAACCTGATAAGTTTCATACCTTCTCGTGATTTTCAAGCAGTCAATCATCTTGTTGAATTAGAGTCTGTCTTTGATTATTAGTCTCTCCATCACATATCAATAAAGTGTCTGCTGAAATACTTCTGCATTGGTTGTCATTTTATTTTGAAGGAAATGGTTTTGAACCAGTATCGACAAATTAAATATTCTACTGCTGAGAAGTTTCCTTGTGGTCCAGATTTCCAAGTTTTCTTCAATGTGTAATGACAACGACAAACATCCTTACCCCCCAAGTCAAGTCACTAATGCTGCCTACAGAGAGACTCCTGGGTCTGCATATATCTTGGACTTAGTCATACAGGCTTATGCTCCTTTTCAGCCACTGTGTTCCTCCAAGGATCGTTGTCTGATATTACCATCCTGGCTTTGTGGTTCCCCCATGGTGAAACCATCTCCCAAATAATATTAGACCAGGAACGTTCTCTCTATCTTCAAGAATCTGAAGACTCATTTCTTCTGAGAGCACCTCCTAACACCTCCTGTGAACATTTATCTCCTGCACTTTGTTTTACAGATTAAGATAATTTTGAAACTGCAGTGCACACAGGTAAACCATAGATAGTTACACTGAAATGTATTTCAGACTACAATGGGACAGCTGAGAACTATCATCAAGACTTTAAAGGATTAAACTGATATGAAGAAATTTTAATTTCATCTCAAAACAGGAGCTGCAGGTGACAGATATAATATATATTAGTTATTAATGCTTTCTGACCATGGTTCAGAGCCCACTGCTCTGTTTGTTTTGTTTATTTTTCTGTTTATGTATTTCATAATAAGAAACATATTTTAAAATAATAACAGAAAATTCCCTCAAAGGAAAAAAAAAAAAACACCCTGCACCATTGGACAGTCTTATTTGCTCTGTATCAATATACCCTCATATCCATTAATGGAACTAAATATAAGCCTTGTGACAATAAACCACCTCATTGTGCAACTCAGGCATGAAATATCAATGCAAACCTGCAACATAACACATAAAATGGGTAAATAATAACTGATAGTAATACTGATAATTACAACTTTTGGAGGTCAGGCCAGTAAAAATAGACCCATCAGCCCAACCAGGCCAGTGAAAAAATAAAGCTGAAAGCTGAATATTTAGAGAAATTAACATTATGTCATATTGCGAACTGTTTTGTGAATTTGAATTTGAGGGTTTCTTGAAGCACCTCAGATGAGGTCTATGAGTTTCAGATGGGATAAGGCACTTTTAGTTTTTACAGTGTTCTCTATAATGAACAGAAACCTAACCAAAGAGTGTGAATGTGCTGTAAAACCTAAACAATGTACTCACTACGACTGACCTCTTTAACATTATATAATGCAGCTGGATAACACCTCTAACTTTTATCTGTCTGTAACACAGCAATGAACTCTGTATATGATGTCAAAGTGGGTTGGTTTTAGTTGTACCGCTGTATGAGTGGGAACTTTGTGCAGAAACAGTAGGATGGTACCAAACCAGAGGTCACCTGTTGTGATGCTTAGAAAATGATAGAAACTGAAGAAGTGAACACACTAAAATGATTCAATCTGTGAAATGATTCATGATTCCCACCCTTACTTTAATCTACTTCAGTCCTGTGACTACCTAAGGATGGAGGGACAGGATGTGTGTTTTGGAAGGAGGGGTGATACTGAATAATTCAACTGTTCTACCCAAATTCTGTGGTGAAGCCAGGCAGAAAGAGGACAACATGCAGTGTGTGTGTGTGTGTGTGTGTGTGTGTGTGCGCGCACGCGTGCAGGGGCAGCAGAGAAGGTCAGACATATTGGGGGGGATTTAAATGGGATTTCTTTTCCTTCAGCCTTAAAAAGGTGCAGCAGAGACACAGCACTGAAACTGGGTCAAGGAAATGGGTGAAGGTGAATGTACCCCCACCCAAACACACACAGTGGAGGTCTGGAAGAAGCCCACAAACTGAGGAGGAGATCACACTGAAAATATTTTTTCTCTTTTTTAGTTAAAAACACTGTCAGTGTGATTTTTTTCCCCTCGCTTCAAGAGACTGGCACTCGTTTCTAGGCATATCCTGAACAGAAACAGAAACTTGACTGGTAGCCACCAGCAGAACAGACAAACGGAGTCTTGAATACTGAATATAACAATTAACAACTTGAGATGGATGTTTTTGCAGCTCAGCTCAGCCTAACAGCTGGTTACTCTTGTTCATTTTCAGCCTGTTTATGTGTGTCTCGTCTGCAATGTACAACACAGTAATGTAATATAGCATTTTCCCTGTTACCTAGCCGACAGTATCCATGGATGCAGTTAAACATGTCTGTGGGGCTTTCTCTTTGTGAGTCTGCTTTGTGATCTCAAAAAAAAAAGATGTTGAGATCACCTGGAAGCTAATGATGTTTACCCATGTTCTGTTGTAAATGTTCGTTTTTGTTAATGAAGAGACAGATCAGGCTTGAGAGGAAGCAGGGGACCAGAGGCAGTCAGGAGAAATAGTTTGATCCAGACCACTACATCAAACTCAACTCTCTCCTACTGGGCATTTATTTTGTCAGATGATTTGGGATTTGAGATGATAAAACAGTGATTTGCTTGATGTATCAGTGCAGCACAGCAGCACTTACAGGTAGCATCTATTAGCTGCAGTTAAATCACAGTTTTCATATCATGTGATTGTAAAAACAGAAAACGGAGTAAATGACAGAAACTAAATTGTGAGCTTTTCTGTATAAAAAGAGAGTTTGCGTTATCACAGAGGTTTAATCAGCTGAAGTTAATTGGCAGAGTGACTGTAATGTCCCACATCACCTCACTGCATATGTGTAACTGAAAACATAACTAAATATACAGCTATTTCTAAACATATATATATAACAACTGAACAAAGTTGGAGGTGTGGGCAGTAAATCAGAATAAATGAGCGCGCAAGGTATATTAAACTGCAGGTAGTGTTAGTAGAACAAATACATTTCAATACATACACACATATATATATATACAAATACAAATACAAATACATTTGAATATGAAGCGGATCATACACATCAAATTATTTAAATTAATCAATTATTTTAATTGAAGAGTTTACAGACTTACTAGCAGTTCTTTCAGGCTGTACTTGGGGTCAGTGATGCTTTGACCTAAATGCTAATCTCAGCATGCTAACATACTGACAACAACAATGCTAACATGCTTATGTTTAGCAGGTATAATGTTTACCATGTTCACCATCTTAGTTAAGTGTGTTAGCTTGCTAACAGTTGTGAGGCTTGTGTTTCCTCTACATCTAAAAATAAACCTTTTCTACAAACTGCCACCCAAAATGTCACCATCACTAAAACTACAGTTGTCTGGGAGTTGTTGTTCTTCTAGGTAACTGAACTCGTCACCGTAAACACTAAACTAACACTAAATCAGGTTATGTGTGTTTGTGCGTGGACCCTTGTATCTCTGCGTAGCTGTGTATCTATGCTTGTATGTGGGCATTTGTATGTATTTGCCTTTTATATGTGTGTGTATGTGTGTGAGACAGTGACAAATGGAAGCAGCCTCCAGTCCATCAGTGAAGTGGCTGCTGCTTTGTGTGGCTGATAATAGCTAACAATAATTGCTATGAGACTTAAAATGACTTGTAATTACATTGTGCATTTCATAACCGGGTCCTGAGCTCGTTACACCCCCAGATTTGTTTTTTTAGTCATGTTAACATCGTCACTTCTGTGGCACTGACAAACGACCCAGTCTGCAGAATACTCAGCATGGGCAGCGTCAGCACGAGGTCTAATTCAATTTAGTCCAAATTTGTTCTAGCGAGCTGCTCATTAAGTTGGAGGTTTGTTTGTCTTCAGAAAACATTAGCTGAAAGTAGATCTATACGCTGTAATTGAACTCCTGTGTAAACCAGGCGAACACAAACTCATCATTCAGTGTAATGACTTCCATCCATTTCACTGATAGTAATAGATAAGGCAAACAGGAGGGGACACTGGCATATGAAGATAATTAATGCCATCCCAGAAAACAGCATAGTGGTCAAAAACTCCTGCTGAACTGTACGTGTCATCGCTGCTCAGAGACTGAGTCCTTACACAAGCTTTTGTCTCCTCACCGAACAAATTCAATTAGGGAGCTCACAAGCTATTAAAAAGGTAATCTGTGAGATTCTCCTTTTTTTTCCGCTGATGGATTACATGTCCAAAACAAGTTTTTGGTCTCTGAAAGTTCAGAAGTAATGTAAAGTTTAGCAGAAATACCACAGTAACACTGTAATATGAACACAACATGGGTGAGGCGAACCATGTCTGTTTCACTGAAAAGAACAAGACTTCTTGTCATATTCATTATTATTAAAGAATTACAGTCAGACACAACTTCACCTTCTTGCAAGGTTTGTACAGGAGGGAGTCCTGTTATTCTCAATACTACAAGACCTACAGCTTTGATACTCCAGATTCTTTTTAGAGAATGATAAATAATTAAACAGCAAAATGGAAACATACATCATGTTGATGTCTTTTTAAATAACGACAGGCCTTGTAAAATAGCCATACCACACAACAATGACCTTTAGTGAATAAAGGTTTACTTTTTAGACCTTTCGCCTGAAACAGTCAAGCAGTTTCTTGGCTTCCAGTCTTTGTGCTAAGCTAGGCTAAACATGGCCTCATTTGTGAATTCATAATTCACCACTGATCAATATTCTCAATGAAGTCTCAGTGAGTTGAGTATTTCTTTATGATTGGTGGACGGATGTTACTCTCTGATTCTCTGCAGTGTTGGCTGCCAGGCTCTTGCTGCCACCTTCTGCCACCAGCATAAGGCCAGGTGACTTAACGTCAGGAATAAATTTAAATGCACATTAGGTTCAGCAACCGATCTCACATCATGTTGGCTGAGCATCAGGGTCTCCAGAATAGACTGGATGTCAGAAACAGCCATGGTCTTTTGCTAAACTTGATCATGTCATGCTGCATTGGAACAGGCCTAAAGTTCTCACAGAGCTGTGATTTGTTCTTTCTCTTTCACTGTTTTAATATTTGATATCACTATGAGGCAGTGACAGCTTAATAAATTAGAACAGTACATGTCTAATTGTGTTTTCTAACTGAGGACAGAACTTGCAAAACAAACTAAAGCCACCAGCAAGGTCCATTAATGTCTTCCTGTTAGAGTACTTCCTCTCTCGCTCTCTCTCTCTCTCTCTCAGGCAGCTGTGTGTCTGGTTGTATTGATCTCTGCTGCTGTCTGTGTCCATTAGTGGCCCAGGAGGCAGACTCTCTGTCTGTCTGAAGTGTGTGTGGGTCTGTATTGAGGTTTATCAGATACTCATCAAACACTGCAGCAGAGGACTCACATGGAAAATGTTATGATTATAATAGACTTATTGAGAAGCAATTTAAAGTAAACCTGAGTTTTGGTCGATATTTGTAAGTGTCATAACGGGGTTAGAATAAATTACTCAAACCCTGAAAATGTGAGATGCCATCATTTTAAGTTTAATCACATATTCGAGTAAAGGAAAAAAAAAAAGTCATTATGACATCATGACAATTTCAGCTACAGTTACAGGAACTGGTACGTATCTCCTCACTAAAACCTTCCACCTGACAGCGTGACAGATTACTATAACCATGAAAAAGAAACAGCTTTGTCACGCTGTGTGTGCCAGCTGGGAACTGTGAGATGAACTTGAATAGTTAGGAAAAACAAAACATGTTTATGGTAATGACTACACACACACAGCCCATAAAAGTTCATGACACTTCAGGCTCATGAGTCTGACAAAGCTCTTAGTGAAACCTGCTACTCTTGCCAAAGCTGATAAAAGATCCTGAGTTATATTCTTTTATGGTCTGACTGTGCGATCGCGACCACAAACATCTGTGGTCAGAAATTTCCACAAAAGCATTTTTATTGAGAGTGTTTTCAAGGATTTTAACCTTGGAGAGGAAATAGCAAAAAAAAAAAAAAAAGTAACTTTTACTCATTTGGTTTGGTTCAAAGAAAATAAACTCAATGAAGTTGGGGATATCCTTCCACAGCCCCTCATTTATTTAGTAGAATTTACTCTGCAAAGCCACAAACGTACAGTGTTTGTGTGAGTAAATGTATCTTACAAGTGGCTCACAGCCAGAAACAAGCGGCCTCCTTTAAGTGGACATGATGTTTTCCCTTGACCTAATATCACTTGTATCGACTAACTTGGCTATTTACTTGAAAGCAGCAGCAGTTTGTGTGTGTATGTGTGCATGTGTGTGTGTGAGAGTGTGTGTGTGTGTGTGTGAGAGAGAGAGAGTTAGATGCAGCACTTAAAACAGCAAATATTCAGAGCGGCTACAAGAGGCTCATTAAATTTTGATGCTCTCCTCTCTCTGCAGCTCTTGTCCAAGGTAATGGAGGCTAATTAGTACTCACACATACACAGCATCATTAATGAGGAGTAACAGGTGCTGTCCTATTGATTCAGATGACTCTCAGTGCTTTCTGGACCACAGGAAAAACACATTTGTGCTGAATGCCTGAACTGTGTCCACCAAGGAAGTTCTGTAATCGTCTGCAAGTAAAAAGCATATAAAGACATTCCCTCAAGGCCTTGTTCCACCACAGGAGTTTTAGGCACTGAGGAGTTTTACCAGAGTTTTAACAGCAGGAACGTATGCTCCAGTTTTCACTCCTGCAATCAACAAAGTCTCCATACCCGAGGTAGTGCTCTCAGGAACTGGAACATTTATTTAGACTTTGATCAAACTAGTTGTTGCTGTATCAATACTTGGGATTTAAACAAGGTGTTGCATTTAACTTCATCACATTTACCAAAGCCTATCCACCCAAACCAGCTCTCGGTGACTCCAGTGCAAATCAGAACACAATCCAGCCAGCGATTAGGTTTGTCATCTCAATGTAATTGTGAAAACAATTTAGTTGTATAAGAGTGTAATTTCTAAGAGACATTGTTGTTCAATAAGGTGTTACATTAAAGCAGAAAAACTCCCAGTAATCACTCTGCATTTCTTATTTAGCAGACAAGCATTAAATCATCTTTTAGAATCTCTCTCTGGCTCTGTATGCCTCCTTTCTAACATCCATTCACATGTCATAGCTCCACATCAGTAAATGAGAAAGAATCACACGTTGACTCTACCAGCAGCTGGTGTCACAGTGCAAGACTAACAAGTTAGCTGGATAACTGTGGTGTACAGTCTATAAAGAATAAATATGCACTAAACACAAGAACACCATACTGACACTGGGTAGAGCCTCAGTTCTTCATGGCATGGATTCCTCCAGATGTTGATGAAACTTTCCTCTGGAATTCTGCTCCATGTTGACGTGACTGCATCACATCATTTCTGCTGATCTCAGCTGCACATTCAAGCTGCCAATCTCCCAAAGGTGTTCTACTGGATTCAGATCTGGTGACTGGGGAGGTCACTGAAGGATCATGAAACCAGTTTGAGGCCATGTTTGCTTTTTGACTTGGTGCATTATCATGCTGGAAGTATTAGAAGATGGAAAACTTGAAAACATGGTTAGCTCAGACAGGCTGTGGCGTTCAAACCATGTCTGATTGGTATCAGGGGCCCACAGCGTGCAAAGAAAACATTTGCCACACCATTAAACCACCACCACTACCACCAGCAGCCTGGACAAGGCAGGTTGGATTTGTGGATTCATGCTGTTGAAGCCTGACGCTACCATCTGCTGCCTCAGCAGAAATCCAGATCCATCAGACCAGGCTACATGTTACTAGTCTTCAACTGTCCAGTTCTGGTGAGCCCGTGCCCACTGGAGCCTTGTTCTTGGCTGACAGGAGTGGAACCTGATGTGGTCCTCTGCTGTTGTAGGTCATCCAACTCAAGGTTGCTGAAGTGCGGCTCCAACCAGTCTGACCATGACCGCTAACCTCTCTCATCAACAAGGCATTTCCCTCCAAAGAACTGCTGCTCACTGGATGTGCATCCTGAATAAAAACTCTTGAGACTGTTGTGAGTGAAAATCCCACAAATAACAACAATCATACCACAGTCAGAGTCACGTTTTCAGACGATTCTCATGTTAGAAATTAACATGGGATGAGTTATTCACCAGCAGCAACACCACTGTACGGATATTAACTGATAAAGTTATGCATTGACACTAGAATAGATTTAAGGTAGAATCTGTGTACAGTGCAGCTCTCCCTGCTTGATCTTCTCTGCAGCTGCTTCATCTGTTTTTCTCTGTCTTTGAGTGAGAAGGTCTTGTCATCTGATTTGATAAAAGCATCCAGACAGCAGTTTCCCCATCTTTCATGTCTGCTCAGAGCGGCCAGACCTGAAACGTCCTGGTCAGGAAAACAGAAATCATTTTAGATCCTGTTTGACAACTTCTCAACAAAACTAGACGCATCTTTTCTTTCTTTCCCTCAGTCTTTCTCGTCTTCTGTCTCTCCTGTGTTCCTACCATCCTTCTCTAGGATTTTTATGTTTTTGCTGCCTGAGTTTTAGGAAGTCTCCATCTCCCATCCTGTAATTTTCTGTTGCAGCTTGCCGCAAAACTGGGATAAAACGTAGGGGCTGAGAAACAAAGCAGCAGGGGGATTTTAGGTTTAATACATTCTTTACTGGCCACATATTTACTTTCCTTTACCTTGAAAAATTATACTGTAGAGTCTTATTATGTGCATTATAGTTCTTATATAAGCTGTTTGAAACCACTGAAGTGAAAATCTAATCTTGAAGGGAGAACAAGGATCAGACAGTTTTATCACAGGATGTCATCACAGCTCAGAACTGAAGATCAATGAGTGGTGGCATCTTTTGCCTGAACTGACCTTTATGTTTATATAACCAAATACTTGAGGGTAAATACTGCACACGTTTGCAGCTGTTTTGATTAGTATTAAGTTGTGTGAGTCCATTATATGTTATGTAATTTTATCTTATTCTATGTTATTCTACATTTTTTGGAGGTTTGGTAGATGATTTTTTTTACCCAGCCATGTGATAGTGGAAAAAGTCTACTTTTTTTCCTCTCAAATTTTTATGCACTGGAAGCAACACCATGGCTCTTTACATCTTAACTTCATGTCTCATAATGATATTTAGTTAGTTAGGAAATGTTTTGTCCATAATGTAGGAGCATTTATTTAAAAAAAAAAAAAAAATCAACCACCAAATACTCCTGCAGCCAAACAAGTGAAACTATTCCCTCTTGTTTGATCCTGACTCTCTGATATTTGCCACCATCCAAAGACATGCAGGTCAAGTTTGAACCTCTTACCGGTTTGGAAATGTGATGTGTTGTGACAGGCGGGCAGGACTGACACAAACACAGAATTAAACCTTCTCACTCCACGGGAAGAATTCACTATTCTCATCCCTCCTTCTCCTTCTTTTGCTCTTCACTCTTGTCTCTCTTTTCCTCTAACTTCACTAAATTTGACCTGATCACGTTTCGCGGCTGAGCAGGTTGAATGGGTTTAGCTGTCTCTTCATTAGCCTCGCTAATCCAGGATTTAGTCCAAAGCCTCAACCAAGACTCCAAATTTCTAAACCCAGCAGAAAGAAGCCCCACCCCCACCTCAAAACTCCCTGTGCAGAGTTGTTCCATTCAGTGACGACGTGAATCTGAGCAGCACAGTCTAAATGTAAGACAGTAGACTAAACTCCAGAATAGTTTTGGTGAAGAGTTTTTAGCGTTGCACTTGTAGGCCATGAATGGACGTCATTTATACAGTGCTTTTATACCAAACTGTTTCATAATGTGCCTCCCTTTCTGCTGTCTGTCAAATCTGTCCAGTGAGGACATCTGCAGTGTTGGAGCTCTGCTGCACATGTCCATTACCCAGTGACCTTCATGTTAATGGATTTACCATGTTCATAGCCAGATGAAAAACCAGTCCGCTGTGTACAGGGACTGAGTGACTGCTGTTACATGCTATTTACACAATATATCCCCTGCCTGCAAAGTTTGAACACATCCTCAGTGTGTTTATGTTTGAGATCAGATGAGCATCTGCCCATCGTTGTCTCACTAATCCTCCCTCCCTTCCTCCATCTGTATCCTCTGTCTATTCATACTTCTTTCCTCAGCACTGGAATGGCCTATCAAGAGTTTTAAAGATGTCAGTTACAACCTCACATTATCGTTTTCCCCATCTACAATCATTTACTGTGCTTTGACTTCTTGAAGGTTTCACTGGAGTGAAAAGGACAGAGGAGGAGTGAGATAGTCAATGGCATTGAAGAAAGAGGAGTAATGAAAAGAGATGAATGGTTTATCTCTCTGTTTCAAATCAGGAAAAAACAGTTGAAGTCTGTGTCAGTGTGTGAGCTGTGGTAGTTAGGTACTTTTTCTCTAAATTACATCTTCCTTTTCTTTCACGTCTTAATTTCACCTCAGACACATGAATTCATGCATCCAGTTGTGATAAACAAACAGCAACCGTGTTTAGCTCCATAACTTGGCCTAACCTGTTATTTTTGTTTATTTACAGATTGATTTTCTTTCTGTGCCCTCATGAGAACAAGTCAACACTCCTGGGTATCACTGCAGTATTAATAGCGATATCATGTTTAGGCGACTGCTGGAAGTCAAGCCAGTTCTATTTATATTGCGGCAAATCACAAAATCTAGTTATCTAAAGGCACTTTTCATATCTTTATAATATTTACAGAGAGAGATCTAACAGTTCCCACCATGCGCAGAGGAGAACTTTCTTTTAAGAGGCAGAAACCTTGAGCAAGAACCTGACTTAGGGTGGGTGGCCATCTGCCTCGACCGGTTGGGTTGAGAACTGTAGCAGTGTGTGTTGAGCAGGGTCGTGGGAGCAGCAGGAAGCATGCCATCACAGATCAGACTTTACAGCTCCGGAGGCAGAAATACCTAAAGAAAGCGACAGGAGAAGAGATGGGAGATGAAAGAGAGCACAAAACTACAGGAAAGACAAAATGTTGAGTTAGTGACATGCATTTGTGGGATATGAACATGTACAGATAGAGAAGGAGAGAGGAGCTCAGTGTATCATGGGAAATCCTCCGGCGATCTAGGCCCATAGCAGCATAATTAGGGGATGGTTCAGGCCTGAGCCAGTCCTAACTATGAGCGTTATCAAAAAGTTAAGTTTAAAGCCTACTCTTAAAATTGTAGAGGGTGTTTCTGCCTCCTGGACCTAAACTGGGAGAAGGTTCCATAGTAGAGGAGCCTAATAGCTGAAGGCTCTGCCTCCCTATCTACTCTGGAAACTCTAGGAACCACTAATAAGCTGCATTCTGGGAGAAGAAACTGTAAGCTCTTTAAGATACGAAGAACTAATGCTGAATTTAATGAAAAGTCATTTTTAAAAAGTCTTTAAAAGTCTCAATTAAAACAAACAATGCTGAAAACACAATAACTGAAAATAATGAGTTGACTAACAATTAAAATGTTTGTGCCAAAATATTTAAACTAACTCAAAATCAGCTATTAAGCTGTTCACTTTTATGAATGGGAGCCATAACAATCAACCTTACATAACAATCAACTTCAGTGTACTGGAGAACCAAAACAATCAGTTAAAAGAGGCTAAAAGCTGTAGATGTTGATTGTCAGTGGGTTTGGAGTCATTGGAGTCTGGTATTAATATCACAAACATCACTACAGGCACTATGGAGTGTTCTCATCCATGGGAAGCTGTTTTGTCATTTTTTAGTAGTATTTTCACTATTATTATAGCCATTGAGTGCACACCTGACAGTCAGGACTTATTTTTACTTCTGTTCACCTCCCATTCATTTTTCCTTGTTTGTCCCCATCACTCTTCGCCACTCTGCACCTCTCTCTCTCTCTTCTTTTCTCTGGACCTCCCCAATCCTCCTCCTCCTCCTCCTCATCCTCTTCCTCACATCTGTCTCTCTCCTCTCTCTTCCCTCAGCAGCCTCTAACACGATTCAAGGTGACAAGTTCACATCGTCTTCTAGGGAGCCCTTCTCTCCTGACCTACTTTTACTGGCTGCTCCACTGCAGCACACTTGCAAACACACACATACAGAGAAAGGGAGAGAGAGAGAGAGAGTAAGGGAGGGAGAGAATCATCATTGAGAACACAGACTCAAATATACTGAATAACTATCTGTAACAGTAAAAACACTACACACTCATACACATATACACAACACAGCAGCCTCATACAAGCACGGTCTTGCTCAAAAAGACTCAATCTCTTTTTTTCTCGCTCTCACCCACTGATGCAGCGGAGACGGGTAAGAGCTCTAATAAACGTCATTTCACTTATTATGGTCGCCAGGATGAACACTACGTTGTTCTAATTCCAACTTGCAGTCTTGTGAATGCTTTGCATGCCTATGTGGCTTTCACATGTGTGGTATTCTGCACCTAGAATCGTTCATGTAAATCAAACTTTGCTAGAAATGGGAGTACAAGGATTTATAAATTGCCAATGCTATTTTTATTTTATTCAACTTCTTACCCTCTGCCACTCTACCCTAAAGGGAAATTTTAAATGGACTGGCGAACTATGGGAGTTAAATTGCACATGTACTGTATCTATCCACATGCAACCTGGTCTTATCGTCTGCCTACAATAACACAACTTTACACTGTTACATATGCATATGCCTGGCATATTACTGCCATATTTGGAGTTTAAAAGTTGCCACGCAGAATGTAAATTGAAGAGAATGGGCTTATATTTCCAGTCACTGGGATCATTTTCCAACAGAAACACTTTGTCTTGAAAATACACAAGCACAGAAGTACCCAACATGACATCTAAGTGCCAAATTGCTGGCTCTACATTTCTGACTGGTGATCCAATAGTAATATAAAACTCATCACATCCACAAATCCCAGAAATTTGTTTTATCACTAAATAATTATTTCATACAAAAAGCTTACGGGATAAAAAAAATTGGCAAGGCTTATTTTACTTCGCTTGACCCTCATTGGCTTCACTTACTACTATACTATTGGGACCTAAATGATGAGCTAAAAATAAGAACTCATAAATGTGCTTAAGTGCTAAACTATGAAGAACAAATGTGCTGCAAGTTTAAAAAAACAAACTGATATTAATAACAATTTGTTCTCTAACAAGAATCACAACAACAGATTCTAACTTTGTTGTGTGAAACCAAAAATTGAGATCAGATTTGCAGAAAAGCATGAATCCAACCCAAAACAAGCTGAGGTAAATGTATGCTTCTCTGAAAACATCCTACTACTCCAATGAAATGCCTACACAGCAGGGCAGGGTGCCCCAGGATGGCAGGGCAGAAAATGCATTTGGCGTTTACTGGTTGGCAACAGCAGACACACAACTGCCAGTCTGCAGCAAAATGGGGCAACCAGGCTAAACCCTGCTGGCGGCGGGATATGGTGAGGGCGCGGTGACCTGGGATCTGGATGTTGAATAGCACCGTGATTCATTGGCAGCAATGTCGATTAGGCGACACCTTCATCTTTATTTGATATGAGGCCAAGGAGGTGGAGGCAGGAGAATGGAAGGAAGAAACAGGAGGAGAGAGGAAAAGAGAAGAAACTAAAATTACAATGGATACTCTGAATCCAGACACTGGGAAGACTCTGAGAGTAGAAAGTGAATGGGTAAGTTAGTTTGAGAAAAGCACTTGACCTAAGCACTCCAGTTCCTCAGCAACTCAAGTATAGGCCACATACAGGACTGTGGTTGAACAGAGAAGCCACATGACTAACAAGCAAGGTTGTGGTTTTACTTAAGCTTCCATTGTAAATACATACAAACATGTCATCAGTAATTAACAGAGACACCCGTGAGTTGTTTACTTTGTCTATATCAAACTGATCCTGTGGAACCATACAGACTCTAATGTTTCATTACATACCACATTTCAAAGAGTATTTTTATTGGAAACAAAACTGTGTATTAATCAGAATGTAACTTCAGAGGTTACTATGATTGCTTACAAAGTCAGCAGAAAGAAAATGCTGCTCACTGGATGGTTTTGGTTTTGCGCCATTCAGGTTGAAATGTAGGGTGTTGTGTGTGAAACATTCAGGCAGCCATACAGTAACAATCATGCCATGGTCAGAGTCTGTGAAATCCTGTTTCCTCATCCTGATGTTTGATGTGAACATTCTAAAAGGTCGTGTCACCCGGAAAATCCGAAAATCCTTATTAATACACCCCAGCACCTGTAGCTGTAAGTGAACTGCAGCCTCGTCCTATTGTAATGTCACGTACTCCAGTCCAAAAAGTGAGCGGTGAGCATCCATAAAGTTCTTGCGAACCCTGTCAGTCTCTTTACCAGCCCTTCAACCTTGCATTTGGTTGTGCACCCAGTTGCAATGCGACTATGGTGATAACGTTACCGAGCAAACGAAAGCAGTGTCAGGTAGCTGTAATTTGGCACAGACTGCAAGGATCTGCGTTGTGTAATGAAATAATTATCAAATAGCTTGTTGGTTTTGGCCATGGGAGTTTGATGAAATAGCAGGCATTATCCACATCACAGTAATTTGCTACCAACTAGTCCATGTTAGCAGGCAAGCAATGTCTGCATTAGCCTTCATACAGTATCACAATAAATTTCACAGGCTTTGCAGTATTACTATTCAATGGAGAGCCAGCTTGGGGCCGAGGAGGTTCCATCTATGAATCAAATGCCCACAACTGATGTTGACCTAGTTTTAGTCCAATTCATGTTTGGCCAAATGAGCTCCATGAAGTGTCCAAAAAGTGTTGTTTATTCTTGTAGTTTGTTGCAGTACTTCCTGTATAGGGCCATTGGACTCCATTCCAAAAGCTAATGACCTTTATATCGATTGCTGCAATTCTTCCACACAGTACAACGGCTGAAGGTCCTGATCTGTATATTTACAGTTTTACCCCAGCTGCCCTGCTGCCACACTGACTGACTGATTGGATGAACTGCATGAATTCGTGAACATCAGTCAATTGATCCATTAGATTCTGACATGCTGTTAGTATTTTTGGTGGGATGTGAACAGTGAACAATGACTAACCAGGTAAGTGCAACATTATTTTCATCACTGATCATCTATTTTTTACTTTTTAATTGCGAGCAGAGTGGGATCACTATAATCAGAATAGATACTGAGCTCATTTTTGCATTTGCTTATTTGCTGGACTGTTTGTGCAGTCCATGTTGATTCAACAGATGAGCGTGGCACCCCAGTTGCACAGCCTGATTCTTTCTTTGATAACACCACACACAGCAAGGTGCCAGCAGGTGTATCAACCCATCAAAATTAAATCGCGTTATCGACATTTCTTCATTACCACGCTTTGTTCACAAACATTTTCCTGCTCTCTGGCTTCATGAGGTGTTGATTCTAATGATGTTTTCATCTTGATGAACTTGGACAAAGTGGCTGGTAAGCACACACACCCTCACAAACGGTGAAACATTTTTAAGCCTGTGGTCGTGTCTTAGCTTTCTTGCATTGTATAAGTAGTCGCATCAGCCAACCAGCAGCCTT
This sequence comes from Lates japonicus, assembly GCA_033238685.1. NCBI lineage: Eukaryota > Metazoa > Chordata > Actinopteri > Centropomidae > Lates > Lates japonicus. Next base: position 444,715 of record BRZM01000102.1, on the reverse strand, counting down.
CATGTGAAAGCGTACACCAATACGTTGTTGAGATTTGGGAGGTGTGTGTAAGCCTCTGTGAACTGCAATTTGTTACATAAACCCCACAGGATGTGAAGTTCATCTTATGAAGACGTAATGTCAGCCTCACCTAGATGGCCCACACACACAAAAGAATGAAGGACACAAAGGAAAAAGCTGGTGGACAATATGTTTGTTCTACAACTAAATGAATACAAAGTGGCTTTGGATGAACATGAAGCACAAACCTTTGGTTGCACCTCTGGTCCTTGTGATGACTCATTAAACCCAGTGGAACAGTGAATGTGGCACAGAGGAGCGGCACTGTGACTGTAAATGAAGCCAAACCTGGCAGCCATCAGCAACAGCATCAAAACATGCACAAACAATTTCTGTGTGGGCTTTATGTGTGCAACTTCATGTTCAATTTCCATCTGTCTGTCATGTATTTACCCAGCATACTGGGCTATATGCGACTAGATACCCAGAGCTGTGAGCACTAAATATGTGTGTGTGCAGCACTAAAGACAGACAGAGGGACAGACACCACAGAGGAGGTAGGAGAGATGGGGAGGGTGAAGGAAGGTCAAGCCGAAAAAGAAGGAATAAAGTAGAGCCGTCTCTTCCCTCTTCCTCAAATCTGTCTCCAGGAATTCAGCACTTCACTGTCAGTTCCTCCATCTTAAAAACAAAACAAAAACAACAGCAGCTCATTGCAGTGTTATGGGACAATCAACTCTCAGAACATGCTTGAAAACTTTTAAGTAGCAGAAAATTGCAAACCAACTCTCTTTTGACTCCAACTGTAGAACAAGAAATAAATGAACAGGCTGTCTACACCAAATAAAATGGTTTAACTTCTCAGTGCATTTCTTAAAGGAATCATAAAAGTTTGATTAGAATATGAAAACACCAGAATATCTGGGCTTAACACTATTAACATAACTATAATCGTAATAAACAAAACATCTCTCAAGGGACATCAATGACATTGGTCCAATACATATCTTTGCTGAGTCAGGAAGGCTCATTGTGTGTCGGTAGTGTAGAGAAACTGGAGGTGATCTACAGAGCTAGTTGTGTGTGTGTGTTTTTGTGTGTGTGTTTTCTTTCCTGTTGTATGTTAACTCTTAGTGGCTCCTCATGCTTCCCATCACCATCATGTAGGGAGCTGAGGTGCCAAACAACCACAGATGTCTCACATCACCCAGCGTTGACCATTTAAAGTAATTAAATGTAAGTGTAATGGATTCTGACCCTTACACAGTATCTTAACACCCAACTGGCAACGACATACGACCATGTTGAGATGCCTAATGACATGGATGTATTGCACCTCCCATCCCTCATGATGTGGGTGTGATACTGTGTGTGCAAATCTGATGGGGAATGTCTCTGAGCGCAGCACGAGACAAGCACTGCATGAGCAGCAGTTGACTCTGATTACACACACACACACACACGGCCCGACATGAACACGAACACATGGCCCAGACTAATTCAGGAGATCTGATTTGACAATGAAGGTACAGACTGAACAAAGAAGCAGGTCTGTGAAACACGCACTGATAATACATCAGCATCACTGAAACCGCTCTCACAGCCTGCGTCACGCACACGCACACATGCGCGCATACACACACACACACTTTGGACACAGCCTTTGCACACTGGCGGGCCCTGAGCAAGGTAAAACTAATGTTAGTTTTCACAGTAAATAAGGAAACAGCAGGATGAGACCAAGCAATTTACTTTCAAAAGAAAATTCAATCTGACATGATGAGACTTTTATATGAAAACAACTTGAACTAAAAAAAAAAAAAGGTTTTAAAAAAGCCTGGCTTTGCAAATGTGTGCAGTTTAGGTGCCTCTACTGACTAGAGATAAAGAGTGAAACAGGCAACAGCACAACAAGTCTTTCAAAATACCAAACTGCGTGCAGAAAGAAAAACTTCTTGGCATGGCTTGGAGAATACCACTGTGCTGTGTAGCATGAGTTGGAATCACACTTTAAAGGTTATAAAACTAATTTCCTTGAAATCAACCCAGCACTATCATCATCATTTCTTCTTTTAATCCTATAGGTGACCACAGGTATTGTTGCCAAATAAACCAGGATAAAATCTTAGACTATTATAACTTTAACATGGTAGATGACAGTTTGTTATTACATCAGTTTCACCTACAGCTCAGGCCATGATGAGTGACATGGATGTTTGACAGAGTAGAGCTCAGTTCCTTCAGTATAAAGGTGTTGGTATTCCCTATGTCCACAGGTTGCAGGACAAATCTCGAGTGTCCACATAGTCTGGTGTGCGTTTGTTCTGGGGGTGTTTTTCATAGCTTGGGCCTCATGGTTCCAATGTGAGGAAATGTTGATACAATGATATTCTAGACAATAATTAATTTCCAACTGTGTGAGGAGCTGATTTGAGCAGTATAGCCACAAACTGATCAAAAATAAAATAAATAAAAATAATAATAATAATAATAATAATAATAAATTGTTAACTGGTACATATAGATGTGTAGACTCTTCAGTCCTTCCAGGTTTTACTGCTAGGGAAGAAGAGTACAAGGGGATACAACCACACTGGTCTGGGTAGATGTGGAGCTACCCAGGCAACGTGTGATCATGATAACACACATACACACAATGGGCATACAATGCAGGAAATGTGAGCATGTGGAATGAGTCTGTAACACCAGGAGTCGCAAATTTTCTGTCTCTCGTTTCCAGCACCACGTTACTGGGAGGGTGAATAACGACAGATCAAACCCGACAGGAGGCAGATAAAGACTGGCTGGTGGAAAAGAGTTGACTGTCCCCTTGAGTTATCTCACACACACACACACACACACACACACACACACACACACACACACACACACACCGCCTTTCGTTTTGGTTTGTCAGATTAAACTGCGTTCACACCTCCAATCAACCGCTGGCATTCTGTGTGAGTGACTCTGACTCTAGCGCCCTCCTCTCTTCCTGCTTTCCTTTCCTCACTTCCTCCTCCCCTTCTTCACTTCATCATATTTGCAGCTCAAATTGGAAGAACTCCCTACCTCTCCATCCTCTCCTCCTTCTCACCTCTGATACTAATCGTTTCTTCCCCCGTCCTTCCTCCCTCTGTCCTTCCTCTCTTCCTCCTCCTCAAGAACCTCCTCTCCTACCTCTCCCTCCTCATCTCCTCCACTGCCTTTCTTACCTGCTCTCCTCACTTTCTTTTGCTTACCTCCTCCTCTTCCTCACCCTCACCCTACATTCTGTTTCCCTCCTCCCTGCCTGCCTCTCCATTCCACTCTTTTGGTTCTGCAACTTTCTCCCCACCCCTTTTGGGACTGTCTCTCCCTCCTCTTGTCACCTCTTTTTTGGTACTTTTGGTGCCTTTTATTCCTCCCTCCCCTTTCTTGTCCACCTCCTCCTCTGTCTGGTCTCATCCTCTTATATAGCCCCTCCACTGCCTCTCTCCTGTCTTATCCTCACCTCGCGTTATTTTGTCACTCCTTTTCTCCCTCCCTCCACCATCCTCCTCCCTCTCTCCCATTTGATCCCATTGTTTCTTCTCCTCCCTCTAATCCTTCCCTCTCTTCCTCCTCCTCAACAACCTCCTCTCTCACTTCCTCCTCTTCATTTCCTCCACTGCTGCCTTTCTTACCTTTTCTCCCTCCTTCTTTTCTTTACCTCCACCCCTCACCCAGCTCATCCTACAGTCTGTCCTCTGGCCTCCCATCTTTCTTCCAACCTCTCCCTCATCACCCCCCTACTTCCATGTCCTTTTGCCTTACCCTTCCTCCTCATCCTCTTTTTAATTGTCCCATCTTTATCCTCAGCCTTTGCATCTTTCCTCCTCATTTGTTCCTTTTCTCCCCTCACACCCCTTTTCTCACAGTCCTCCTCCTTTCTACCTCAACCTCTCCTTCTTATTCTTGTCTTCCTCCCTTCAACCTCCCAGTCCTTGTCGCTTTTTCGTCTCTCAATCTCCTCCACTGCCTTTTTCCTCATTCCTCCTCTTCCCTCCCTTTGTCATAGTTTTTGTCCTTTGTTCGCTTTCTCCTCCCTTCTCCATGTCTTCTTTCTCAACATGTCGCTCACCTCTTGTCACTCCATGCCTTTCTACAATTCTCAAACCATTTACCTCCAACTTCTTCTCCACCTGCCCTTTTTCCCTCTTCCCCCTCCTCACTCGAATCTGTCCTCTCCTCCTCCCTCCTCCTCCCTCCTGATTCCCTTCCTCCCTCCTGAAACTCCAGAGCTCAAACTCTCACACCGGACGCAGCTACACAAAAGTTACATAATGCATGAACTCACCTCATCCTCCTCCCTCCACCTCCTCCTCCTCCTCTTCCTCCCTCTCACCTAATCAAACACAGAGTGGAAACTGTCGAACAAGCAAGACTGTTAGTTTTAGAAGCTGTACACTGGTTCAGTTACATATTACATGAAAGCGCCTCCTCCCAAAATGTTTGAATATGGAAACAACTGCTTTGTGTTGTCTTCGGTGTAATGAGCTCCCCATGTGCCACCGACACATCTGGGCCATTAATCAAGAATGTGGAAGGAGGGAGGGGGAAGATGGGGAGGGGGTGTAGAAAGATAGAGGACGCATGAAACACAAAGCAATACAGCCGACAGCGATGTCACGCTTTGAAGCATCTCCCAGTGGGTGTGTGTGTGTCTCCTGGTGCGTGTGTGTGTGCTGATAAGTTAAGGTAGAGCAGCAGCAACAGCAACAACAACAACAACAACACCACCACCACCACACACACACACACACACTATACCCCAATAAGGGCTCTATTTCTACTCATTTTTCACTCAAGATTTTTTTAAGGTTCAACAAGTTCAACATTTCACTTTGAGACAGCATGTCTATCTGTGTGTACTTTGTGTGTATGGGTCCGTCCCAACGTGTACGGTAGCCAATTAAATCAGAGAACCAAATTTTTACTCCAGGAAGCTGAAGAGAATGGATTTGAGGTTGAGAACTTCTCTCCATCTCATTAAAACTGAAAGTTGACTTCAGTCTAAAGGGTCAGCATGATTATCAAGCAACATTCAGCAATTAAACCAAGAGGACAGGGTATCTGGTCTCCATTTCACATTAGAGTCAGAATCAGGCTCTTGCTACACGGTGCAGTATAGTATAGCCAAAACTACTGTGTATAAAAGCCAAGCATTGACACATTCAGATTGACACAATCATTAGTTCTGTAGTTCATCCCTGAAGACACACACTGAAGCCTGAACAGAAGCAGCTGGTGACTCTGGGCATGTTGGAAGTAGCACATTGTTGCCGGGCAAGAAGTTGATACAAGTGTAAGCTACGTTTTTTTTTTTTTTTTTTTACTTTGTTTTTGTCTGTTTTCTGTCTAATTGTCCCAGGGCCTTTTTTTTTAAAGGTATAAACGAGTGAAGTGGTCACCAAAGGTTGATCCTCCTATAGAAACATGACCTTATAGGTCATCTGTGCAAGCAGCTTATTACGACCCATCATGATGTTTTATTGTCAGGTTAACCTCTAATGGCCGGAGTAATCATGATGAGGGCAAAAGAGGAGGTCAGGTGACGCTGTATGTTGAGTATCATAGTCCGTGTGAGGGAGAGGAGGTTAGGTGGAGAAAACAGACAACCTTTACACAGGGGACCACTGTTCGTTTCCTGTGTGAAATCAACGTTGTTTCTTTTATCCATGACTGCTTCACAACCTTAACCACACGTTTATTATTGTACCATGACAGTGAAGGTCCTCTAACCTCAAGCACTTAATTTAACCTAGATCACCTGTGTACAGCTGTGTTCTCAACTCGTGTTGTTGCTGATCAGTTAAACAAAAGATATAATTATATATAAGTAATAGTCACCTTTCAGAACGTGTAAGTTGCTTTGGAAAAAAGTGTGATAAATAAATGTAATGTTTAAAAAAATACTAGTGCTTTGTATTTTAATATACACCGATCAGCCACAACATTAAAACCACTTACAGGTGAAGTGAATAACACTGCACTTTAACTTTGTCACTTTGTTACTTCTGTGCCTTTCTATATCATATTTTTTATTTTTTATTTTTCTATCTTCCAATTTTGGTCACCCTTGTTTCTTGCTACTGTAACGTGAATTTCCCACAAGTGGGATAAATAAAGTCTATCTTAATCTTAATCTTAACATTAATCATCTCTTAACAATACCATGTTCTGCTGGGAAACTTTGGGGCCTGACATTCATCTGGATGTTACTTTGATACATGCCACCCAGTTTAATATTGTTGTAGACCAAGCACACCTCCCCAAGGCAAACGCACTCCCTGACGGCAGGGGCCTCCCCCAGTGCTCCCACCACACCACAAAAACTGCTCAGAAATGGCTCAAGGAACACAGCAAAGAGCCCAAGGTGTTGACCTGGCCTCCAAATCGTCCAGATCCAAATCTGCTTGAACATATGTGGGATGCACCAGAACAAGCCAGATGTTGGAGGCCCCACCCTGCAACCCACAGGACCAAAAGCCAATATCCCAGTGCCCGACATCACAGGACACCCTCTGAGGTCCTGTTTCCACGCCCTGACAGGTCAGAGCTGTTTTACCTGCACAAGGGGACTGTTAGTCCAGAACTCTTCTTTCGCCTCAAAACAGTGGACATCAACATTATGAAGATCGTAACAGTCATGCTCTGGCACTCACTGAACTGCAGAAATTTAAGAGTTGGTAGACGGGTTAATTGAAAATCTACTCAGTGCCTTCACTTTAAATTATGAAACCACAGTGATGAAACTTCTCCAGGCAATCTTGATCTTAATTATATAACATATCAACATGCCATGTGGTCTCTCATCAGAAAACCTGCTGTGAGTGAATATTTTGTTTTGTGCTTCGCCTCCTGTGTTTAACATAACAAAGAAATATCTGTCAGGATCTCAGCTGGTCTTCGCCCTGTCATTGAGTCGGTTTCCCTCTCTGCGTTATGCGTGTCTAAACGGCCGTGTATTCCATTTAAAAAGCCACACTGTGTATTATTTATCAGTCTGGGGAGAGGTGCTGTTCATGTCTCATCTCTCACTCCTCATGTGTTCTGATTGTCTCTGTTAATTCTTGCTTGTTTGGGCAGGTGAAATGCAAACGCAGCTGCACTGATTTGCATGTTCACAGAGGAAGTGGTCCATTATGTGTAAGCTGTGTTTCCGTAGGCTGCATATGTACAACTCATCTACGGTCTTATTTTTCTTGGCTGTGTTGAATCTCATCTGATGTGAATGCCTGGATCATTGCTATTGTCACATTGTAATGATCTTTAGCACATCTTTTCCAGGAGGGTTTCCTTCACTGGGTCTCACTGTTATAGGACAGTGATTCCATGAAACCCAGTTTTGTAGGATGTTTGTCTTATCAAGATGATGAATGTGCAGCCTGGAGGAAAGGCAAGCCATCATTTTCTTTATATTTAACATACTTAATGTTGGAAACAACAAGAAGCAACATGCTAAAATTAACAAGGTATTCACTGTTGACAAGCTAAGCTATCTATTTTATTTTACAAGACACACTGGATCACACCCCCATGAACATAACTATACTCAGACTCCCATATGTGCACAAACACCCCTCAGCCTTGGTCAAAGCCCCAGATGGCCGTAAATCGTCCTTTATGAGCAGGACTTGATGGAAGTGTTTCCCTGGACACTGGTTTTTTTTTCCGCCTTCTGGCAGGCTATTGGTTTATTTCTCCACACACCACCGCCTTTATGTTCCATCTCTATCATTCTGTTCTGACAAGGACCAGACACGAGCAGCAGTCCACATCCAATGTATATGAATTATTTAGATTCAACCAAAAGCAGGTGGCACAAGTTGATGTGAACCGTCACAGAAACAACCCTGATACTGTTCTGTTAAACTGAAAATAGAATTGAAACTATATCACAAGTTGCATAGATCTTGATAATCAATAATATGCAGCCAGAGAATGATTATCTACAAGTACAACTGCTTTTGTGGCTGATTAAAGTTCTGCTCAGGTTGCAGCTGGGAGGATTTATACAGGGAATTAAACCACCTGACCCCACCCTAACAGGTGAGCAGAGTAAACAGTGTCAACCTGTAACTAAATTATTTTACCCCTGGACACATCTTCAGCTGCAGATCACCCAAACAATGTCTCCTGAAGGAAACGAAATCGCCTAAACTCTGTGGTTACCAACTGCCGATGTAACCACCACCACTGCAGCGGATCCTGTAATTTCCCTTATCTGCCTTAAGTCACCGCTGTTTGTCGTTGTTGTGACAAATCTTTGGTCACAATGTAGTGAGCATGTGAGTTGGAAAACTGAGCGCCCACTGCTCTCTCTACTGATTTGACAACTCTGAGAATAAAGAAAGGGAAGAGGGAGAATGCAGGAGGCTGACAGAGACAGAGGTCTGCAGTCTCCTGAGATGTAGCTGTGCTTCAGACGAGCCTTCAGAGAGGAGACAGATATAAAAGGGGAGAGAGAAAGATGGAGATAGAGACTGATAAAAAGGAGAGTTTGGGGGTATGTGAGAAGGGGTTGATTAAAGGAGAAGAAAAGGAAGCAGTGTGGAAGAGATAAATTTGAGAAAGAAGACAGAGGAGTGCCCTAAAACATTTTTAGGGCGCTCCTCTTTCTTCCTCTTTAATTTGCCAGCAGCTCTCTCTGTCATTGACCTCGGGGGGGTAAAATAATGGTGCTTTGTCTCTTTCATTCTCTTTCCCTCCTTTCTTTGCTGCTGCAGACCTCAAAACATAGTGTTTTAGATGACCAGGGACAGGAATAAAGTCCTAGTAAAAGAATAAACCAAAGCTGTCCGACACCTTAACTTTACGTGTCTTCCTTATGTTCCTATTCCATTGTTTAAAGTATAAGATTAGTATGATTACAGATGAAGTCACTCTACAGTGAATATTTCACAGAAAACTGTGTTTTCAGTGATTCAGAATCTTTGTACCAAACGGAATAAAATGCAAATAAACAAAGTGATTCTTAATTTGGACCTTTTTTTAGTCATACTAGTCTGGTTCCAGACCGGACTAGTTCCTCTACATAACCATCTCACTCTGAGAGCTTTGTGAGCAGGATTAAAAATGGGAATGTCATTTTCCTGTGCCAGCGCCAGAAAGCATTCACAGCTGTACGGGATGTTCTCAGTCGATTTACAGAATTAAGAATTCTTAAACTGACCTATTTCCTCAATCATCATGAAAAATATTAACAGCTCTTCACCTAACTAAACCACTGCTACAGCTTCTGAGTCAACAGAAACAAAAAAAAACATCTAACATCATCAGGCTAACTGTTGAGAATGATTTTAGCTGTGCTACATTACAGCCCTTGTCTCCAACTAAACTGCAACAACAAATATGTTTTGTAGGAAACATAATAACTGGTTGGATTATATTCAGAAGTGCCACATTTATTAACAGCAGCAGCCTGAAGATGGTTGCAGCGGATAACAAGTATACAAAGAGCACAACAGTCACATCAGAGTCCCTTCTGTGGTTTAAGGGAGCGCTTTGCTTAGAACAAGATCGTGGCTTTGGTCAAATGTAAATAAAGATGTAGGTAAACTTTTGTATTAAAACAGACCACAATCTCTCAATAAAAGCTCCGACAACTGTATCTAAAACCAAAGACAGACAGATGTCAACTCCAACCGCCTGAAAGGCCAAAATATCACCACATACAATCTGGTGACAGTGGTGAGGCTGCTGAAATATTTTTAACTTTTAACTGTCCAATTTTCAGCTACAGAGAACAGATTTGCTGTTGCTAATTAGCTGTCTGGAAACATTATTTTTTGGACACAGGGTTGACATGATGTACACAGTAAACAGGCTATGGAGAGGACTCCCTCAGAGGGCAAAATGTGTGGTCCATTCATATCACAGACACCCAAATTAAACCACACTGAGGTGTTACTGATTAAATTAAGCTGAAAATTTACATGTTTAACCCTGTGAACCTGTGGCAGTCCCAGGCAGAGGCGAAATCAGCAAATGAAGAATTCTGGAGGAAAGCTGGCACCAGGCACAGTCTGTGTGTCAACTCTGCTCCTGTGTATGTCAGTGTTTGCACCTGCATGTGTGTGTGTGTTCAAGGCTGCATCCGCACTGGAGTCGAGCAATTTGTTTTTTGTGATGCGTGACCTGTCACAACATGAGATGAGCATAAAAGCCTTGGGCTAAAGTCACAATCCAGCCTGTTTCATCCCACCCTCACGGTGCCTCTAGTCTCTAATTTCGACAAAATTATTCCATGATGCTTATAAATCTTCTATGTGTAGCTTTGTGGTGAAGGCAGTGTGTTTTCTGTGGTGGCTGGAGGCACAGTGGGAAGGCCTGTTCCCTCTAGCTTCTGTTATTCACATCTTGCTGTGGCTCTTTCATTGGTTCAGGTGAGCTGATGTGTTCACCAGTGACTGATGACTACCTGAACACAAACACCTGGAAAATACAACGTGCTATAGTATGTCCTGACTATACAAGTTAATGAGAGCTGTTTAAACATACAGGAGAGCACTCTTTGACTTTTAGGATGCCTGTAAAGGATGATCTTCCCATGTCTCTAAATTGGGGAAAAGCCAGAGGACTTTTTTTCCTTCCTGTATGAACAATGAATTTAAAAATGTCTTGGACAGTTAAATGCCATGAATACAAATGCTAGTCATTTTTCTATTCTATTGCTCTCTGTCCTCCAAGTGTATCTAACTCTCAGTCGCCCATCTCTCTCTCTCTCTCCATCTTTCTCTTGGTCTGTGAAACCCTTGCAATGGGTCCACAAATTTTATACAGGAGGGAAACTATTCCTCTGAGTCTCTCTGTCCCTGTCTCTTTGTTTTAGTAAAGGCTAATTGGGTCTCTCATTAACAGCATCGCAACCTTCAGCTGTTAATGATGTGGAACTTTTTGATTTGGCTACAGGCTGAACAGAGGAGCTGGGAAGTTTGTCTGCAATGTCGGGATCAAATTAGGGAGGTGTGGACGCAGTGCTGAGGGGGTGGTGGTGTTTCCCTCCTCATTTGTTGTGTTTGCTGTTTGTTGCCATTAAACTTTCCCCAAAGGAACTGCACTGCGATGCATTATGCAGGTTGCCCTTTAACAGAGACACTTGTCGGTTCCTCCACACCGGTCGAACGAAGGTTAAATTTGTTCAAACAGAACTGAGCACTGTCTTTTATTATCAGTGCAAAATAGTAGAAAACTATTTGACCAACTTGTTAAATCGAGATTTTTGGGAAAAAAAATTATGTCTCAGCAGAAAGACACAAGGTCTCCTCTTTGAGAAAACTGGATTCAAATCTAGCCTATTGATTTGGATTTGTTTGTTATCATTTACAGAGTTAGACAAGAGGAGGTGTCTTTTAATCAAATATTTTAACTTGTCATGGTAGGCAAAGCACAGATGTTACTAATAACACTATGTCTTCTGTCAACAAATTTATTGCTTGAAATCTCCTGATTCTGTCAGAGCTTTTTATGGTCCTCATATCACTGCAGCAGCTGTTGACACAGAGATCAGATTTGTGGCTATTTTCCTCTCTGTGTAAGAACTGAAGAACAGTAATCTTTTCTTTTTGGGCATAAGGCAGAAGTTTTATGCCTCTAAATTGGGGTTGGGCAACTGGGCGAAGATATTGGCTATTGGCGACTGGTATCCGTCGTGATTAGAGCCCATCATGGTTGGAGTCCATCCTGATTACAGTCCATTGCTGGTTGATTTGTTTGGGATGATTTTAGTCATTTTGCTAATCTAATGGTCTGCCACCTTGAGAACTTGTCACAGTAAATCATTAACCTGTAATTTGAAGCGTGCGCTTATAAGAAATGGCTGCTGAGCCAGTCATATTAAGCAGGTTCTTGTGCACTGAATCTGCATCTGCATCTTTCACAAAACAGGGCAGTGACTAAATGACAGTTAAACCATCTTTAGTGGTTGCTGTCTGAGCTCATCCTATGCCTCCTTTGTCTATTAACTATTCACAATCCTCAATCCAAAACAACTCTCTTTACTCTCACCTAATAATATGAAAACCTACAGTGCAGTCTGTTGTGTTACCCAGACGTCCATCTGTCTGTAGAGCTGGACTGATGGTGATAGGAAGTCTGTTAACAGCCATCACACACTTCAGTGTAAGCACCCTTCAGTAAATGACTGGCTGCCCCTCTGCCCACTCAGACTGTCAGCTGTAATGACATTTAACCATCCAGCTGAGTGGAGCTTTGTGTGACTGTCTCCATGCAGGTGTGTGTGTGTGTGCGCAGCCTCAGCTTGTGAATACAATGGCTTTTCAAATATTTTCAAATATTTATTACATGTAAGTCATTCGGACATCTAGGAACATATATGAAGTGGTTCTTGACCTTTCAGGCTGGTAGAAAAGAAGCCAGCAGCCTATTTATGTCAATTTTTATTGTGTGAAGCATATTGTATCTTTCTGCTTTTATTGTTGCTTGACATTTGGCTGATTCACTCTGAAGAGGTCAGGTCATCAGTGGCCTCTGTGTTCACTGTGAATGTCTAAGCCACTGAAAGGATTTTTATTCCTACCCTCTTCTATTCATCTGTGTTTTTTTTTATCTGCTAAAGCTGCTGTTAATTGTTCTGTTTAGTCCAGGAGTATCTGTTGTGGTCTCTAGAGTCCTGTTGACTGAACCAATGGTGTAGAATAAAAGAGAGAAGCCAGTGTTTGTGTTAGTAACCTGGACATATTGTACATTTAAGTGTGTTAAATATACACAGCTTAACGTTTGCTTGTTCACTACTGGTATTTGATCCTTTGTTAGTAGTAGTGTCAGTCAACTGTGATATCAAAATTATGTCATTCCATTCTTCATTGTCACGATTAAATCTGACCAAATCACACTCATCGTTGGCTAACCTATACTTCTTGTTGCCAAAACCTAACCATGCGCAAGACACTGTACAGGTCTGTGATCATCTGTGACTGCAACACAATGCTTTCTAGACTGGAAAATCATTACCAGTAGAAATAATCCAGGTTACAATGTTACTGTACTGTACTGTACACAAACCTGATTTTTAAGACCTAGGGTTAATGATTCTTAGCTCAAGGAGTCATATTCATGACGACGAAGGTTGTTGAAGTTGCTGTGGATGGACACCTGCAGTGCGGAGTATTCTTTTATGACACCATTAACATAATGCTGGTCATTAATATGGAAGACTCCTGTAACAAGCAATAAATCAAAAAACGACCTTCACAGTTAAGATTGTTGCCTTCAATTCACTTCAAAACACTTCACAGTGTCTGAGCTGGCTGCCTGTAGCTTTTCTACCTTTTGGTGCCACATCAATACTTTTGGGAGCTGTTTATCAATTTCAAATCTCCTCTCTCTGAGGCTTGATTATTTGGATGAATCTGTCAATTCACGCAAACATGAAAACATCAAAGACTGAAGATGGAGCTTGATTCTTTTAGGATCAATACCTGAAACCAAAACAGTCAGTCAGCTGGAAATCAACTGTGTGAATTTATATACTAATCCTCTGACACTGAATATTTTAGACACATGGATAAACACTGTTCTTCATTGATCTAAAAACTGGAGTTCCATGGGGCTACATCCCTCAAGCCCGATGGTAGCTGAATCTCTCTCCCTTATTCACTTTGTGACTTTAAAAAAACTTTGTGGGATATGACTCAAAATGACCTCTGGAGTCTAAATCTCAGTATATATCAGATTATTCTGTTCACGCTGATCATACTGATGATGAAGTGACCTGACCTTGAGAAATAGTTTAAAATGCCACAAAACCAAGGCCAACAGTTTAACAGACGTTAGAGCTTTAGCACACAAACATATTTCCAAATTCAGGTTGTTGTTTGTTTTTTTTTCCTACCACTGCCATTTGCAGATTCTCATTCCCTTTGGATTTTTAACATTTTCCCCTTGACCTTTACAAAATGACCAGCAAATGGGAGGTGTATTCATTTCCCTTTTCTCATTGTTGCTTCTTCCTTCAAATTATCATTTGACCTTCACTGCTGTCCGATTTCCTCGCCCAGGCTCGGAAACGATGCAGCCGGCACACATAAAACTGAAAGACTGGATTCAAGGTGTTCACCACAGAAATCTGAACAACAAATAGCATGGGTGCAATTTGCATAATATGTATATATCACAAAATTTAAACACAGGATTAAAGAGTTAGTGTCTAATTATTCACAGAGATTTATGATTGGCCATAAAGTGGCATTAATATAACACATAATATGACAGTAAGTCTTTGCTCAACACTGGGATTGTGGTATTTTAATAAAGTTCAGTTGACACCACATACAGTTACGATGATGACACTGTCTGGGCTGTTGGTGCGGTGCAATCATATGCTTTGAAAAAAACATTTTCATGCTACTTTTCTGTCTATTAGACTCTTACAGGAACATAAACTGATCTCTCCTCTGTTGGCTGTGGACAGGTGTGGTCTGGTGAACATGTAACCACACTTAATTGTGATGTAGCAAATTAAATGGCAGCACAAGCAGGATTACAAGCCTGGGTGTGGTTACTCTTTAAATCCCCAAAAATCCCTAAACAAACACTGATGACGATGCCCAGCTGACACACTGGAAATATATGCATACAAAAAGTGCTTTCTTACATCTCCATGAAGATAAAACAACTGAGTCGTCCAGCTGACAACAGACTGGTTTAAGTGGGCGGTGGAAAGCAGATGGAACAAGTTCATTATGCTATCCTTTTATGTCTTTTTATGTCTTAAAACCACATTTATCTTGCCAATTGCCAACACTGCACGAAGCATCTTGTACTCAATGACACAATTGGCCCTTGAGTCGACTTCATGGAGACCAAAGCCTTTGGCTAAATAGATCCTGTTTAAAGTGTCCTGTATAAAATGTATACTACCTAAACTGAGGGAACTTTTTTGACGACTTAATACACTACTTTACTGTCGCTGAGATGACCTGTAATATCAGATCTGTTAGCTTGTTTACTGTATGTTTGATATGAAGGTTCAAATTTTGTTTTGTTGATGATGGGATTTGCTATGACACTCACATCCATCCATCCATTATCTATACCACTTATCCGGGGGGGGGGGGGGGGGGGGGGTTGGCTGGAGCTAACCCTAACCCCAGCTGACATTGGGCGAGAGGCAGGGTACCACCCTGTACGGATCACCAGTCCATCACAGGGCCAACATACACAGACTCACACTCAGTCACATTTACAGGCAATTTAGGGTCACCAATTAACCTAAGCTGCAGGTCAGAAGGCAGAGTACCCGGAGAGAACCCACGCAGGCACGGGGAGAACATGCAAACGAACCGCGTCTGAGTCTGAAATTGATGTAAACAGCCACTCCTGTTTGGACATAGCCAGATTTTTTTTTTACTTTTTCTTTTGACCATACATGGTCTGGACATGATGTCTGTGATTCATAGCTGACTGCTATTTTGAGCTGCTGTTGATCAGGATTTATTTCTTCGAATGTTTTGATGACCTCTGTGACCAACCCCTTCATAACCAGTGTGACCCAGCACATCTCATTTTCTGGTGAGCAGTAAAGAAACACCACTGGCACTACTGCATTCCTCTGTGAATACACACACACACCCATAACAAGCACCCACAAACACGTGCACGCAGGCAACATGCACACATCTCCCCGGCAACTGTCTAGGGCTACTCTCCTCTCTCTTGTTCTGCCTCCTCTAATATCTTTTCAGGCTGTTGTCTCTGCACCCACAGGAATCATGTAATAACAGCTTGTCAAGGCTTTTTGTGCCGGGAAACATTTGCATATTCAAATGTGTTGAGGAGTGAAGCTTGCTATGGCTGATTCTCTAATGTGCATATTTGTGTACATGCTCTGCACAGCTAATGGACACATCAGCCTCATTGTTTTCGGCTTCTTTCCCCCCGATTTTCACAATAAAATAAAATGGAGAGAGCTTCCTGCATTCATGTTCCTCACCTCCATATTTATGCTTGTGTTTGTGCATGTCTGAATTCCCTTATACCCATGCACAAACACATTTCTGATTTACAGCCCGTTTATTCCCAGCCAAGAGACACTATCAGCCTACAAATAAAAGATAATGGAAGCCAAGTAAACACAGAGTGCACTGAGACTATTCCAACTCTGCAGCTTTATCACATCCACACACACACACACACACACACACACACACACACACACACATTCACAAACACACAGATGTAGAGATTTCCTTTAAGGGCTTCTCGAATCACACCAAGAGCATATTTTCCCACTTAGCCTTGGTGGTATCCAGTCCTGCAGATAGTTTTATTTTGCAGTTTAAGGTTTTCAGATAACCATCTCTGAGACTTCAGCCACTTCCACAATACAATGGAGCTAAATTGAATTTTATTTGTAGCATTCAAATCATTCAAAATGATATTGAAAATTTCTACAGAAATGTCTCTTTTGAGAAGCAGTGTTCCAGTTATTCAGAACAATCCACAGACCTCGCTAAAGAACCATATCAGAATAAATTATGCATTATTTCTGGAATCATTCAATTATAACTCAGTTTATTCCATTGTTTTGGGAAGGAAACAGCAGATACAACAAAATCTTGGCAAATAAAACCAAGTTATGCTATCTGATCTCTGGCCTGTATGTTTAAGGTCTGTTAAAGTTTAGATAAACAGAAGGACTCTGTCTAGGCTAGACAAAGATCATAGTCATTGTTAAAATATCAGTGTGGGTGAGGGACAGGACATGAAACAGCAGCTTCCCCCCTTCATTAAAGGTATTTATTTCCCCAGTTTCACCCAGCGTCAGGATTATAACAAATGTTTTTCAAGTTAAAATATTTTAAATTTCATGGACACAAGTGGATACAAACAGACTCATCATCTGTGTCCTCTTTTCCCATTGACTCTGTATGCAGTCACACTGCCTGTACAATTCACCTCATGTTTAACCTGAACACACCTTTATGGCTTTTGCGTCTGTATAACAAAATGTTTTGACCTTGTCAATCAATATTCACCTAACTGCAACATGTTACTCAACAAGAAAACATGAACAGATCTTGTTTTAAGCACCTGAACAAATGACTACTTCATTAACTTCCTTCTCTCATAGTACACACTATAGGCCTCTTAGTTTCACTGAGGGAAAATCTTAATTTTACATCATTAAATGATGTTTGAGACAATAATATGCGTCCAACTTGTGGCAACACTTTGGGGAAGGCTCATTTCCTTTTCTACATGACAGCTGCCTCCCTGCACAGGTACATCAAGAAATGGCTCTCCAGGCCTTATAACATTAGCAGTGCTCTTGTGGCTAAATGGGATCATATCCTGCAGCCAGGTTCCAAAATCTGGCAGAAAGGTGTTAAACTATCACACATGAATGCAATGTTCACAAACTTTTGGCTTTGTGGTATATCAAGGATAGATGATGTATCTACTTGAGACAAAAGGAAACTACTGGACCATTATATGAGGAGCTCAGTGTGTCACTGTAGCCCCTAGTGGGCCAGCGACTTCAGAGAATTAGTTATGGCCTGTCAGGTCTCTGGAAGCTGCTTTAAATGGACTTGTCAATGAGAGAACACATAAACATTTATATTGCTTAAGGCTGAAATATGGAAAGCAATGAGCCTTTCATAAACCCAATTGCTCTCCTAGTGTTGAGCCATTACACACATTAATGACAATTTCAATACCTTCATTAGCACGTGTGCACGCGCACACACACACGCATGCCCACGCGCGCACACACACACAGCAATAGCAGCAGTTCTAATATTTCCACCCTAATTGTAATGGGTGATGTGACTCGTGGCTGTTTAGAGCTATTGACCAAAGCTAAAGACACACTGTTTGTTTAAGTCATCATTAACACAGCCTTCAATAAGGGTCATTGGCAGCAAGTGCAACACCGATTAGTGTGTGAGTGTGTGTGTAGAGTGTGTTTGTATGAGAGAGAGCACAGTGGCTGTGTTTCTGTATGTGAGACTTAAAGCACACGTGGTTTGTCTGTATAATGTGGTCATATCTGAATGAAGGAGAGAAATGTCAATCATCCTTGATGTTTAGGTTTGAACTTTACATGCATGGAGAATTTTCTGTATTAAAAATGGATAACGTCAAATTGCATATGATGGATGGGATGCAGTGCATTGGATTACACACATATATAGGCCACAGTAAAACAAATCAATACATGAGTGCTTTTATATGGAGAACCTTGAACTGAATTGATCCAGTGATATTTTTCAAGGTTCACACACAACTTTTATCATTAATAAATTATGGAGACACTGCATAATTTCACTATATAAAAATAAAGACCACTTAAGCTTTTAAAATCTCAAATAACTGGCAATAAACACAATCACAGTTAAGACAGGAAGTACTGCCTTGAAACCAGACTCTAGCTAACCAGCAGTGTTAACACTAATTCTCATTTAATTGGGCAGGTCGTGATAATTTGGGCTCATTTAGGTGGTTTGCAACAACACAGAGTTAGAGTCTGCTCAGATATATCAGGCCTTCCTCTCAGACTTAAGAAGCTGATGACTGGCCACTGGCAAAACCAAATATCATTTTAGTTCATTACAACTTCTAATCTACTACTTTACATGTATGTTACAACAAGTCCTCCAATTTAAACAACCTTAAAGGTCACGTGTCCCTACCCTTGGGTATTACCCACAGGAGCATTGCAGCGGCAGGCGTACCAGACCTTTGTAGTCATGGTAACTAGAGATGCACAGATACCGATACCAGCATCGAGTATCTGTCCGATACCCCGTTCCTGTACGCATACTCATATTCATAAAAGTGTCCCGATACCACAGCCCGATACCACTTTACGGCAGCATGACATTCAGTTGGGTGGTCAGGTGCTAATTGAGAGCAAGGAGGAGCAATGTCAGCAGTGTGGAGGTATTTCAAAGTGGATGATGGTGACAAAAGTAAAGTGGACTGTAAATTATGCTCTGCAAAGCTGTCAAGGGGAGGGACGAAAGCGAGTACTTTCAACACAAGCAATCTGATAAAACATCTAAAAAACCAACACGACGCCAACTTCAAAGAGGGTTAGGGTCAGTCACAGCAATTTCTTACAGCCAGAGAATGAAACAATATCTGATGAAAATAAAACACGTTTTCAAGTAAATGTACAAAGTGTAATGGCATTAATAAGTACTCATATCGGTACTCAAATGTAAGTACTTGTACTTGTAATCGGATTGAAAAAATGTGGTATCGGTGCATCCCTAATGGTAACAATTACAACCATGTGGTTAAGGCTGTGGAACAGTCATGGATAAAAGAAACAGTGCTGATCGATTTCACACAGGAAGAGAACAGTCGTCTATGTCTTGTGCCTGTGTCAACCTATCCCTCCTCCTATTGCCTCCTGTCTTTGTCTCACCTGACCTCCTACTTTGCTCCTGTCATACCCACTGTAGCCTCTAGAGGTAGCCTGACCAAAAAAAAAGTTAACTACGGGTTGTAAAAAGCAGTTTGCGCACACGACCTATGGGCTCATTTTTGCACGACACTCTTGTGTGTTTGCCTGGTTTCAGACCTCTTCAAGAGTTCAAGCAGATCTTGTCCTCATCTTTGACTGTTTCTGTCAGTTGGAAAAACAGTCAACCAATCAGAGTTTTGTTGGCAGGTTAATGAACAGCAACATGATCTTCCTGTGAAAAACAGCAACACAGTGTGAACAAGTGAGGAGGAGGTCTGTGCAGCTGTACAGGTGACTTCCATTAATGACTAGTCTTAAATGAGCATGTCTCTTTAATGGTTGTGAAAAATGTTAATTGCATCCAGCAACTACAATCACAGATTTCATGGCCACAAAATGTGTTGATTCTAAATATGGCGACATTAGTCCTAGCATCCATTGTTACGCTGAAGACATCACCATTTTGTACAACCCACTGCAGCACTGCACAACACACAGTGCTTTAGTTGCTTAAATTGCTATAAAACTGACAGAATATGAACGTGAATGACCTGCCTTTAGCAGCACACGCCTAAATTTTTTATGCTCTTCTGATCAGGTGTTTCGCTCCACCAAGAAGTTTTTTGACTTCCTTCTTGAAGTTATATTCTACACAGAATTGTAATTGTTTGTTTTCTAACATGGGTGATTCAGCAGGAGAGTTTCAGGAGTTTCATCAAGTCTTGGAAATGTCCCAACTGTACCACCTGGTATTGTATATACAGAAAATGAACGGGACTTTCACCTCTAGAATCCTGGATGCCTGAAATAACTCCTCCTTCGCCACCACAGAGTCAGTTACGTCATATGAAAGCCTCCCAATCTCTACTGTGTCCCTACTCTGCCTGTGCTGTTTTTGCCCCATGAACTCCACCACCCTGATCATTCTTTCAGCCTCTTTGCTTCCTCCATCATTATTCTTCTCCCTCTCCATGTCCCAGTTCTCTCTCCATTGCTCTGCTCTCCTTTTCCTCCACCTCCCTCCCTTCCTCCCTCTGTCGCCTCAGGAAGAATTCAGCACCAACTGACAGTCTGATTTAGTTCCAATACCAACCTCCCATCTCTCTGTCTCTCTCTCTCTCTGTTTCTCCCCCTCTACTTCTCTCTAGAGAGAGGGTGTCACACATAAATCTCTGCTGTAGCCATCTATTACCTTCTACATTCGAGCCCTGACCTAATTCCTCCCCGTCTCCGATGTGTCAGTAGGTGCAGGATATAGTGGCCCCAATGTAGTCCATCTCCCCTCCCTCTAATCCCAACTAAGTCTCTTCAGTGTTTTATGGTTAATAATTTTACTAACACTATCTCATATTACCTCACACCACTAATGTAATAAGATAAATTGCCCATATATAGTTCACTTTATTTCCCCAATCACCTTTTTTTCCCTCTGGAGGTATTCAGAAGCAGTGTGTGAGTGTGAGTCTAAGATGATGACTATTTCAAGTGTATATCTCCTTCACCCTTATTGAAAATTACTGCATCAGCGCTGTAGTTAAGCAACATGATAGAAGGGACAACTTTAGCCAGTTTTAAGAGGTCATTATCATTCCTCAGGTTATCAAGATTTATTCAACTTTTCCATCCTCCTTTGGGCCTAAAGCCAAATTTACCTCTAGTATCGGTCACTGACAAGAATCTATTTTCAATCGCAGAATTCCCAGTACAGTCATAGACCAATATATTATGACAAGGGCATTGTAAGAAGCTCTGGTCCCCCAAAAACAGCCCAAAACAGTAAATATTGTCAGCCCTTGAGGGTCAGAGCTGGATTTTCTTACCCATTTGGCCCCACTACATGGATGTGCTGAAGAAGCTGAGCTGATAATAGCTGTGTTCTCTTGTGACGACTTTTATTGTACTTCTGAGACTGCATACACAGCCTGCTACAATTCTACTTAATTAGGCAATTCATTTTAATTAACAAGTAATCATCAGTTAATCAGAAGAGTGTGGTGGCTCAGTAGTTAACACCGTCCCATCACAGAATGAAACCACAGTGGATACTGTTCAGGGGAAGACACTACGAGTTTTTGCATGTTGTAAAAAGCTACGGTTTTATTTCGGACACGAGCCCTGTTTTACTTTTAAAGCCAGGAAAGGTTTGGTTGCTGCCACCTTCTCACCAGTTTCTGGATAAAGGTGACTTGTTATACATGAACACACGAGCACAGTCTTCACATGCTGAGCTGTGTCTACCACAGGGCATTAAGATTTGTGACCAAAATAAGACCGCTAAGTTCACAGTTGGTTGGCCATCTCTGTCCATTTCTGTGATGTATTCTAGGCAAACTTACATCTTATCTCTGCAAAAGTATTTCACAGTTCATCATATAGTCATTATTTCCCATCACACGATACATATCTACTGTCTGTCCCTAATGTAGGGCAGAAATAAAAGAGAAATCCCTCATGTTTTCTCCTCCTCCAGAGGAAAATTAATCTGAGGAATCTGAATATTCTATGGTAGATGACTCCTTTATCAACTGTCTCTTAGTATTATTTGTTTTTGTAATTTCCTCTGTCCTTAGCTCATTGCAGCCTTCATCATATTGTTTCCTGATGTTTAGTAATGATTTATTTGTGCAAATAGACAAAACAAATTAATTTGCACACATGTGCAGCATTCACACAACAAAAGCTGCAAAGCGAGAAAACATAAGCAAGAACTGATGAACTATATTTATCAATCTGTCTGTGTGTTGCCCTGAGAGACAGATGGACAGACCGAGAGACAGATAGACAGACAGATGGACAGACAGAGAAACAGATGGATTTTCTTACCGAGATCAATACCATTACCTTTGATGTCAGGTAAATGAATGAGAATAGCATCTTCATCAGTCATCTGGTCATTGGTTTTAGTAAGTTTAGTAAGTAATTTAACTTTTATGTCTATAGCATATTAAAAAACTGACAAGGTACTTCACAGAGGCACATAAAAACCTGATACCCTAAAATACAGTACAATGAGAACTACAGGGAGAGGTCAAACTAAATTATGTTTCCTGAAAACCTGTCAGCAGTGGTTTTGTTTTCTTTCTTTCTTTCTTTCTTTTTTAAATCTATTTGCTTATGTTTGTGAGCTCTCTTTTAGACACATAATGAGACCAAAGTGATGAGATCCACCAAAATAAAATGGGAATCTTTGAGGCTAAAGTATGTAGGGGTCACTGTGGTCCACCACAATGTGGACAAAAAACAATTTAAATCACATAATGCCAACTCAAAGTACATTTAAAAGCTTCACAAAGGCAAGATTAATTGGTGCTATTAGTGTGTCCATCTGGTGTATCTATGATTTAGTCTACAGAAACTGAGGTAGAGTCATACCTGTGGATAGACATGTTTATATATCCTGTTGGAACTTCAGAGGTGGAGAGGCCCCATTTATCCTCTCCAAAGTTCTCTTTCCAGATGGGTAATTATTTCTAAAGTGCCCTTCAGAAGGAGTCCATCAGAGGCAAGAGCCAGAGGGGACTAAAAAGAAATGAAATGATCAGTCTGAGGCTACAGTCACACCATGTTGGTCTGTGGGAGAGTGGTCAGACCTGAATGTGATTTGAGACATGGAGACCAGTAAACGTGACCGAAAGGATCAAGTTATTGTCATGAATTGTTTTTCTTGTTGCAGTTAACTTCTGGGGTTTTTTTTATTGCACACTGCAACATTCATTGTTTTCAGTAGGAGAGCACAAGTACCGCAAATCTGTAAATAGACTAAATGTACTTTAAACCCACGATTCTCAAACTGGAGTCCCCGGACACTTGGAGGACCGCGAGCCACAGCTTGGCAGTCCGCAAAGTAATTTGCAATAATTTAATAAAGTTATGGTTATTACACCACTGTGTCAATAAAACAAACATACAGAGCCAATAACTCTGACTCACGTTAGCTTTGGGCCAATAAAAACTCTGATATGATTGTGACATATCACGTAAATCTGTCACACATCGCTCTCTTAGCTCAGGACACACTTGCCGCACACTGCTGCTGATCAGCATATCTAGCTAGCGACGGTGGATACATATTTAAGTCCGCCCACTTCATCAAGTGATGTTAAGCCCAAACCAGCTAAACTGAGAAAACATGACGCCAGTTATCTCAGGTTTGATTTTATTGAGAGCAGCAACGGAAGACCAACATCCGTCTGTGGTTACAGTGAGGGAGGTCGCCACCCCGCACCTCAGCTCAGACTTCTCCGATGTGAACAGTGAGGCCTGGGACTGGGTGTGCGATCCCTTTGCACCAGCTGCAACAGCAAATGGCCTGACAGGAAATTTTTCTCCCACCTGTAAGGGGTCCCTGGCCCAAAAACAACCCCTGAGAGCCCCTGCTTTAAACAAATTAAAAGTAAAGTTTAAATAAAATATCACCCAGTGAATGTTTCCATCAACTAATGTCATGCGAATGTCAAAAGGAGTACTAC
Organism: Lates japonicus; assembly: GCA_033238685.1. NCBI lineage: Eukaryota > Metazoa > Chordata > Actinopteri > Centropomidae > Lates > Lates japonicus. The sequence goes on along the minus strand of BRZM01000102.1, from coordinate 420,787 downwards.
ATTACCAAAGTAATGGAGCACCACTAACTGGGGTGTTGTACTACTTCCCACCTGGTGTGATGAGATACACTGATTTTTTTTAACGAATTAATGCGTCTCTTGTTTTTAATCAGTGGCTATATAACTCAGAATGGGGACAATGTAATGTCTGTGACAGTCTGACATGAATGATAGTAGAAGAAGCAGGTACTTCAAAATGTCTTCATCACTCATGTCTATTTTGATCTATCTCAGCCAAGGACAAAGCCTCTTTTTGTGATATCATGGCATTTTCTAAAATGTTTGGTATTCACCATCATGTCTTTTATGCTTTAACTGAAAATGTGCAGGTGGGTGGAAATGTGTTGGATGAGACACACAAACAATACTGACTGAAATGACTTTTTTGGCATGAATTTCAGGTGCGGGTGATATCAGCAGTGACAGGTGATATTTCAGTGGGTGGAGGAGAACAGAGGGTATTTCTGGACTTTGGAGGGAGGTGTAGAGGTGGTTTGAAGGTTGGCGGATTAGAGGGGAAGGAAATAGGTTGACAGGGACAGTAGGATAGGTGAGGGGGGGAATAATTTAGTTTGGGTGAAAGAAGCAGATGGAGCAGACAGAAGAGGATTTCGGGTGGAGGGGAAGTGTGGAGGAGGGGAAGGGGAGTCAACTAAGCAAGGAGGGTAATGGGTGGGGGGGGGGTACCTCTGTCTCTGTGAGAACCAGGTTCTTTAACTCTGTTCTGAAGACCTTGATAGTGACTGATAATAAAGACAGTGCTTGTTGTTCAAGATTAAAATTTAAGGAGAAAGAAATGACTCTTATCAGTGCAGGTCCTCACAGCTATAGTACAAACTGGTGTGTTCAGTCTTCACCAGCCAATGAGCAGCATCAAGACCAGGCAGAACAGAGAGAGATACCTCTGCTGCTCTCCCCTCCATCCATCTCATTTCCACTCGCTCTCTCTCCTTTCCTTTCTTCTCCTTGTTTCCTTCCACCTCTCTCTACTCATCTCCTCTCCTCCTTTCTAAGTTTTCTCCTCCCACTTGCCTTCTCCTTATTTCCTCCTTAACTCATCATATCATCTCCTTTTTCTTGCCACCGTTTCCTCAATCCGTTTCTTTTTTCCCCAGTCTCCTCTCGTCTTTTCTCATGTCCTCTTCCCTCATCCTTGCATTGTCCACACACACTTTTCTCCTTGCTCCCTATTTATTCTCTCTTTTGTCCTTGTTTCCTCTTTCCTATTAGGTGTATTTTCACCTGCCAGTTATCAACATCACAATAAAGTTTTTGCTGAGGTGGAAAAGTTGGTCCATCAATGAAAGCCAAATACACAAGGAAAACAGCCAATTAACAATAATGCACATGAAGCTGAATGTCTACTAAAGAGCAGAAAAATAGCAGCAGAAGAAAATGTAACCTGCTCCTGGGTCAGTACATGTCAATCTGGGTTTGAAAGGGGCGAAGTTTGACTGCAATAATTCATGAATTCATGAACACTGCAACTTTAGTTTGTAGCAAAACAATGCGACTCCCAACACATTTACAGGGATATGAAAAATAAAAATACAAGGTAAAAGCCAAGCTTCTCTACCACCCAGCTGCTGACAGAGTTGTCAGCCGGCGTTACCACAACACTAATAGTTTCCACTTAAGCTGAGCATATTTCTGTCTCAGGCAAGCAGTCCTCCACAAGTCTGCAAACACCTGACAGCTGAGCTGAGCAGGCCAGCAAAACCAGCCACACAAAGACAAACTGTTCATGCTGAAATCATTTTGACAGAGCAACAACCAACAGGAAAAGTCCAACAGCAGACCGACCAATAGTGTAACTTCATCACTCACAGACACCCATGTTTATAGGGCTGGCCTTGCTGTTGTAGTCCAGACAAAAAATAAAACAGTAACATCTGACCCTTTAAACTCAAGAAAACCGTCCTAAAGTGGGTGTCTGATTGGTCAAAGTCAACACTGCTTGAGTTCGTATCAGCTGTTCAGTATAATGTGTGTTCAGGTGTGTGTTAATGCCAGATCCTACCACAAAGCAGAAGCAGCTCATCGGGATGTTTCAGTGGAAATGTGAATCCAGATTCTTCAGCTGGTGCTCTGGAGGCTAGTCGGACCTTCACCGCTGGATCTTCTCAGTCAATAAAAAGACCTGTATTTACAAACAGGGTTTGAGTCTTCTTCTTTGAGTTTCCTTTATATCTCATCTTATGTTGTACATCCTCACACTAGATCATAACGTCAGATTGAACACAAAAAAAAAAAAAAACACTGAAAATTGTTTCTTACTCTTGAGTTCAACTTTCAAATTACAAATAACAACAAACAAATAACATTAGAATCACTGTGTATAGATAAATATGATTAGCATATATTAACACAATAAAAATATCATGTGAAATCAAAAATAAACTGTCTCAGACGACATCTGAGGGGAGCTAAGCATTAAAACACACATTAAACATTAAGCTACTTTCTCAGACCGTGTCTTTCAGTAGAAACACAGCATGAACATCATTTTTGTTCTTGCTCAGTTCACAGTTTCTTCGGTCATTTTTATCAACATTTAGTAACATGAGGGTGAAGTGATTCGAACTCCTTGAAACTTAATACGTTTACCTGGACACACCTGACGTTCACAAGCCGAAGCTTCTCATAGGAGTGACTTTGTTGCTAACACGGGAGCTCACCGGGATGAAACCGGTACTTCCGGTGGTCTCGTGGCTTCTGAACAGATGCTGTGTCACTGTCAGCGTGTAACTGCTCAACTTCAACAACTGTTATACGGTTTTCGCTTCAGTCCTTCTGTCTCTACCGCAATGCAGCTCATCGGCGCCACGCGGAGCAACAACTTACGTACCAACATGGCGGCTCTGAGGACCCTGCCCGCTTCCGTTCCCTTAATTACAGTAATGGTCGGGAGCAGGTGTACCAAAATAAAAATTGACTGGATGATCACAACTGAAATATCCAATAACAGAAATAAAATATCTGCTAAAACTTTAGTTTTTACAATTGTATTCATTTCTACCTACCATCAGCGGAGTTATGGAAACATATCTCTGAAAAGGAGGCTTTAACATCCTTCACATTAATGCATCATATTGGTTTTAGGTTTGACTGCAGTTTTGTTAATTCCGTCATTCTGTTCCTCCCTCGTCCTCTATGACAGTTTAATGAGGACCAACTAGAAAATGGGTGCCTCCACCTGTCTTGTCTTCATGAACCAACTCACAGCACTGGATGAATATGTGATTTTACATTTTCCTCTGCAAATTTTCTTGAAATTTTTGGACTCTTCCTAATTTCATCTGTTCTATCCCCAGCTTTCTTGTCTCATTGCTTCCCCTCTTCTTCTCTTCTGTCTTCCCCTTTCTCCTTGTTTTGTTCTTTTGTTTTCCTCTCCTCTTTGTTTCTCCCATCCACCTCTTTCTCTCTATTTTCCTCTCTCCTCTCCTCTCAGCGTGGTTATTGATGGCCTCCTGTTCTCTGTTGGCGGACAGGAAACACTGGACCTGCTCAAAGTGAACATCATCACAACCCCTCAGGCAGGTGACCAGGTGAGTGACTGCAATGATGTGTTGTGTGTGTGTGTGTGTGTGTGTGTGTGCCAGGGTTGAGTCACGGTTGGTTCGCGTGACAGAGCAAAAATGAGGAAAAAGGAATATTTTCTCCAGTTGAGGGTTTTCTGTATTGACGTGTGTTATTATTGTAGCAGTGGACTCTGCCTCCAGCCCACCAGGCCTCTCCAGAATAAATGGTTTCTTTTCTCTATTCTGGGACACTGGACCTTATTTCCTTCTCATTCTCCTCTCTCTTTCAATCTCTGTCTCCATCTCTGTTCTCCCCGAGCTACGAGAACATGCTCACAGATGTTTCAGCTCTCACTCTGGGCTCTGACCCTGTCTCCTGAGCACCATTA